>OX422140.1:140022472-141222472 GCA_949129095.1 Volucella bombylans | reverse complement strand
GACCTTTTTACATTAATGCTCAGAAGGCAGATAAATACATGGTGGCAACATTTGCTGGTAAGATTATTTATTTAATTTGTTCTACAATCGATACTCAAACCGTAGGAATCCATGTGTCTTAGGTTAGATGGCATCCCCTTCCTAGCGAGTTGGTACAGAAAAAACACGTTCAAGGCGATAGAGCCTTATTTTCTGGTATTTATAATTAAAGGAATAAACCCAGAAAATGAGACATAGACTATTACAAATTACAACTCAGTTATCGAGGCATTTAAGCCATCTCACACTGACTCTATGTGCCACATCTCTGCCTGAGATACTTCAGTCTTCCACTCTCTTTGATCCTGGGCATGCTATTTCCACTTGTCCAAGGCAAGCGCTCTGACATCTGCTATACCTTGTTTCATAAAACGAAGGTTCGTCTTCTCGAACCTGGAGGTTGCGATTCGAACATCCTCTTCGCTAGAGCATTACTGTCCATTTTCGCCATGTGGCCGAGTCAGTGTAACTGACGTTATTTAGCTTTCTGTACTACCTATACATCTACATTTTAATACAGCCCATAGAGTTCGCGGTTGAATCTTCTCCTCCGTTCGCCCTCCATTGCCCGCCAATTCGACGAAAATTGTTCAATGTCTGGTCTGCTTTTCTGCTTATCGTCTTCGAAGTTACTATTGTTGGTAGTAACGTTTTTATCCTAGGCGGTTATGAGAGATGATTGACCACGCCATCAAAATTCAATAAGTAGAACGCTCAACAAAAAAAAGACCAGCACATTCGATGAAGAGTATTTTATCCACATGCTAGCGGATATAACGACGACTGGCTCAGTCAATGAAAAATTTGTTCAATTGACCACTCACATTACCAGGGCATGCGATGCATCTATGATAAGACGGACGACTAGCTCACATTATTAATCAGCTTATTCGTGCAATGACGAACTCGCCCAGCTACCAGCTGTATACCAAGGCCTGAAGGTGCCTAGGCCGTATCATCGCAGCCATCAAAGAAGCAATTTCACTGTACTCCAGCATCGGTATAAATTAGCACGAAGGGAAATTAAGTGGACATAAACAACAGCCAACGCCATAGTTTTAACGAACTGTGTAATGAAGCGGATGCAAACACTTTGGGGTAGCCTACCAAGTGGTAATGCGGAAATTAAAAACGAGCCGAAGACATTCTTGACGTTTTCAACAGAGTTGGAAACAATAAAGCCCCTGGGCCAGATGGCATACCACATACATATAGCTTTTAAAGCTGTGGTCAAAGCAAGAATGGGCATATTTGTGGACATTTATAAGGCTTGCTTGAGCGATAAAATCTTTTCCAACCCATGGAAGAAACAGAAGCTTGTATTACTACCAAAGGGAAGCAAATCTGCAGGGCACCCATCAGCCTACCGTCCACTATGTATGCTGGAAAAAGTACTGAAACAGCCATTGAAAAAGCTGGAGGACTATCAGAACATCAATATATTGTAGTTTTCGGCACACCCAACTATTGATCCCATTAAAGCAGGTGTTGATACAGGAAAGAGAAAAGGCAAAAAACAGTACTGTTGCGTTATAAGACTAAACGTAAAGAACGCTTTCTATATCGCGAGTTGGATACATATACTCGAAGTGCTACCAATTTACAGTACATATGAAACATTGTGAAAACTGTAATACTTCCGGTCAATGTGTACACAGTCGCAGGAGGAATACCCCAAGGCTGGGTCCTGGGATCGGTACTATGGAATTTAATGTACGACAAATCGTGGGGTTTGCAAACGACACCGCTCGCGTCGTAATAGCAAAACTTTTATAAGATGTTGCCCAAATAAGCAACGAGGTAATTTCAATCATACGACGGTGGCTGGCATCATCTTGTCTCACACTAGCCGAACACAAAACCGAAACGGTATTAATTACAAGTAGACAATGAAAAGAAACCATTGTGCTCACAGTAGGTGAACATGTAATAGTATCCAAGTCAGTAATAAAATATCTTATAGTTGACCCAAAATTGTATTTCAAGGAACACTTGGAATATGTGAGTTGCATATCGTCGCGGATAAGAGCCTACATAATGCGTATAATGTCGAATATAAGACTGCATAGGACCCAGAATCACCAGTCTAGCCCAAGCTATGAAAGTCAAATCTTATTGGGTTGTACCGAAATGTCCGATTTTATAGTAAAAACTTAAAAACCAATATTATTTTTCCGTAAATTTTTATTCAATCAAAATAGGATACGTTGGCATCTATGACATTCTACCAACGTGATACATGGTCAAATATGAACCAATATTATTTTTCCGTAAATTTTTATTCAATCAAAATAGGATACGTTGGCATCTATGACATTCTACCAACGTGATACATGGTCAATGAAATCTTCAAAGGCTTTTATGACCTCTGCTCGGTTCCGGAATACCTTCTGCCGGCAAAATGAATCCAGATTGCGGAAAAGATGGTAATCCGTTGGGGAAATATCAGGAGAGGACGGTGGATGCTGAAGAATTTCAAATCCCAACTATAACAGTTTTTGCACCGTTACTTGTGAGGTATGGGGTCTAGCATTGTCATGCAAAAGGATCGGACCAATGCAGGTTGCTTTTTAGCCAATATGTCAATTTCCTCACTATATTTGATAGCGTTTATCGTTTCTCCTGGTTAAAGAAATGAAAAGTGGATTGGTCCTTTCGATGTCCACCAAATTGTCGCCATACCCTTTTTTGGATGAAGATCGGGCTTGGGGGTGTGTTTTGGTTTTTCATCTGCATCCAACCACTGCCCAGATCTTTTACGATTATCACACAGTATCCACTTTTCATCACAGGTGGCTACCCGGTGCAAAAACGGTTCAGTTTGGTTTCTTAGTGTAAGCGATGCGCCATAGTTTTTGGGATTCGTTCAGTTAATGGGGAACCTACTTATCGAGTTTCTATACCTTTCCTATGAGAGAAAGATGTCTACTTATTGTCATTTGGCATACTCTCATGCTTTATGCAATCTCCCGCACCGATTTCGTTGTGTCCGCATTCACCGTTGCTCTTAAAACATCGTCGTTGACTAACGTTTCCGGCTTCCCGCGTGTTTAATTTTCGAGGCTGAAATCTCCCGAACGGAACTTTCCAAATCAACGTCGTATAGTGCGTTCGTTTACCGCTACATCCTCAAATGCGTCATTAATGTTTTTCATTGCCAATGACGTTGGTACTGCCCCATACCGTGTCTATCATCTTTCCTTCTGAAAACTCTAGAATGACTGATTGATATCCATATACGAGCAATTGATCCAAGACTTCTGTCAACGGGTCAACATGCCTACTGTAATGGAAAGTCGGTGGAAACGGTTTTGCATTCACTGACTTGCTACATCGAACGATTCCTACAATATAAAAATAGAGGGTGCCTTTAACATCAACACTTTCATGTAAGCTTCCCCTCTAGATCATTCTGGGACGAAGATGCTTTTATGGCGGACAAGTCAATCTCTACACCGATGGATCTAAAACCGATAGCGGAATTGGTGGCGGTGTTTTCTCAGATAAGCTAAATCTGAGCCTCTCTTTCCGCCTTCCAGATCTCTGTAGCTTGTTCCGGGCGGAAATTTGCAAAGGATATCCTCATCTTTGCAGATAGTCAGGCCGCTATCAAGTCCCTGGACTCGGTCTCATTACATTCTAAAACCGCCCTTGAATGCCGATCATCTCTCATGGAGATTGCAGATCAGTTCAACATTCACCTTTGTTGGGTGCGGGGCCACAGAGACTTCCAGGGAACTGCAGAGCCGATGAACTCGCCAAAATTGGAACCAATCTACCTATTCTACCGGAAAAGGGTAGCATAGGTATACCAATCGCTACGTGCTACATTAAAGCTGGATGCCAATAAAAGAACAGACCTTAGGTGGACTGTTGGGCAAACATGTCTAGCAACCAAACAGATCTGGCCAAAGCTGGATAAGAATCACTCTCAGTGTCTGATCCTTTTAAATAGGAAACATCTCAGTGCTCATAGGCTAGTACGCAAGAAGGCTTGGCGCTTTTACAAATGATTTCTGTAGAAGCTGCATGGACGAGGAAGAGGAGGAGATAATCCTGCACCTACTCTGTACATGTCCAGCTCTCTCCCAGAGAAGAAAGCTTCATCTAGCAGCTTTCTTCTACAATGACCTAAAGGATCTTGAAAATATAGGCATTAATAGTCTCCTAAGCTTTATCATAAGCTCAAACTAGTTCCATTAGTAAGAGGATCATAGATCCACGTGGCATCACAATGGGCCGACAGGCCTAAGTGGGTTGGTATTTCCAACAGCCACTCTTACCTACCTACCTACCTTAAGGCACCACGATTCGATTCTCCAAAGAAGCTAAGTATTTGGTACAACAACCTTCTTTAGACTAAACATGTTACTTCGAAAGCCTCTAATGCGATTTCGGCCTTCCGGCAGTAAAAGTGGACTTGTCGCTAAGGACTGTTCGTTGGATCGTCACTATGGTCGGTTCCCTGGTGGAACAAACTTTCACGAAAGTTCGTCACTCCAGATACTCCGAAAAACAGTCTGCCTTTTCTGCATGGTGGCTTTCCCTAACACGTCTGAATCTGTTACAGATGCTCTGATAAGTCTTCCTCCCTTTTGATATTCATATCGTGTATTGCACTGTGAAAGCCATCTTCCCTCTAGAGAGAACTTGTCTTTGGTACAACACTCACTGGAGTTTTGATGACAATGCGCGCCGATTGTCTTTTGACTCTTTCTGATGCAAAAACAATAGAACTTTTGTTGCTGAAAAAAACCAAAATCGACTTAATTTTGGCCAAAATCTGAGCTGGAAAAGAATTGTAGCCGGTTTTTTACTGATAGATCCTAGACCGATGTTCCTAGAGGTTTCACTCCTCATCACAAAAATTTTCGTCCGTCGCATTCGCAATACTAATGTCAACGAACTACAGAGTGAACAAACGATGGAGAGGACGAGGCATCTACATCTGTGGCGACGCTTAAAGCCTTGCTGATCCCTGTCCTGGCTTCCAAGCTAGTTCGAGAATGTAAGGTTTTTTGAACGCAGGCTGTATTCAGTGAATCTTGTTTAGATCCCAGCTCACAACTGTATGACGGACAATGTAATCACCGATAAACTTGCTGGGCAAATTTCAGAGGTAAATTTTTCATGTCTTTAGCCTGCGTGGGCAGTTAGATATCATGTAAGTATAACTTCTGGCTACATGACATTAAAAGGTACCATCAAACTAAACGAATACTTCCCGATGTCAACGACGATCCTGCTGTTCCTGCGATGATTACCGTGAGAGTGATGGCAACACTGGGGAGCACTCGTGTAAGTGTTCGGCCTATGCTTGCATGTTGTTGCAAATTCCAGTAAAAGGAACATAAGGAGTACAAAGAACTAGTCGATTGTTTGAGTGCTCTATTTCGACAGAAGAAAACCGATGGCGCTCTAGCTACCGCTTTTGCTTGCTTTTTGTTCTTAATGTATCACTAGACGCACTTTATCAATTTCACTATTTCCATAGCTGAAAAGATTGCCCTATTATCTACGAATTTATGGAACCGGCCTTTTGAAACACCTGGCAGATATTTTGTCCTGCTCTTTATATTTTTCATCGAAGCTCATCCATATACCTTGCGCACTTAGTTCTTCAACTTAGAATATGGCGTTTTGGAGCCATTCTTGCAAATTGAACGCCACAGCTAAGATTCAGTTACACCCACAAAAGTGGACAATTTGGCGTGATCTTCACAGTGGTGGCATCATCAGTCCTTATTTGTTCAAAAATAGGACAGGTGCTTACACTACGTTCATTCCGAAATCTTTCTAAACATTTTTCTCCCTTTTCTTCCAGGACTACCAACAATTTTCGGCCCCTGGATATTCGTACATGCATCAAAAAACTGTCAAGACATTCTCCTATCAAATGAAACCAAACGTGATGTAGTTCGGTAGGACACAATGCAGACAAAACGCAACTACCGTCAAGACATGCTAAACCCCATCGGCAGGGGTATATGTAAAGCCTCTTGATTCTTATAACACCCCAAAAAGTATAATTTATTTTTATTCCAATTATTTTGAATTTTTATCACAAACCAACGATTTTATAAACAAATAATTTAGTTTGCACTAAAGCACTATTGAACCAATTTCCAATAGAAGATTTAATTCTATTGAGCAGATGTAACAGCTGGAGCGGCAGAGGATTTCCTGGCATCAGCCTCATTCTTGATCTGTGTCAACTGTGCCAAGCCGGTTTGTAAATTTCCCACAAGACAGATCTTATTTTGCCATAAGATCAATCCGTCACAAACTGCGCATCCTTGGTTTGCATTCTCTAGCACTTCGGCTACCCTGAGAAGAAGATCCTCTGGCAGATCAGGAGTGACAATCCTATTGGCTTGAGCCAGCAGAATATTCTTATAGATTTCACAGAATTGTGGTGGACCTACTGGACCTGCTGGACCTGATGGATTTGATCCAGGTGCAGATTGTGCCTAAGAAAGAAAATTATATTTTAATTTTTTTCCGAGAGACTCTCAGGGAGTCACACTTACTCTTCCAATAGCGCAAATGGCTAGGATAACAAGTGCAATTGAAACTACTTTAAACTCCATTTCGAAGGTTTTGCACTTTTCTATTACTTAATTACCAGAAATCACGTATATTCTTCTGAACGTTCTAGCAGCTCAGGTGAATACTTGTTTCGTATATGCGATATTCAGCCGGTTAGGATTTATCTTTTATAGAAGATACATCTCATAGTGTGCATATTACTGAAGCTTTGGGTAAATATTTGCTTTGGAAAACTAGAATAGGGGAACAGATAAGAAAACGCATTTACTTGTAAACAATTACAACACATATCTTTCGTTCGGTGTTAATAAATGCGTCACCGGTAATCAGAGATTAATTATCTAGAGACAAAAATAAATACTCACATTCCTAAATCTATAGGTGGTAGCAAAATATTTTGCCTTCTATTCTATAGTAGATGGCAAACACAAACAATGGAAGTCTCCATCTAATATTTGCCTTTTGGATAGTCGTTAGCCTGAGTATCTTGTTATGCGCTTTACGATATCTGATTAAGAGAAAAATCATCTTAGACTCGAATAGCTTTCATGATATAAGACAAATGTACATAACCTTGAGAACGGCTCCAAATTTATAGGAGGGGTTCAAGGTTTTCTGCTATTTAACTTGCTCAATAGACTGATTCTATGTCTTACAGAGTTTTTTGGGTGATTTCCTTATACATAATAAGCTAATGGACGTTATACTCGTACATTTCTTTTGTCAGTCAAGAAATGCATCGGCGGATTTTGGCTGCATGATGACAAGACTCAAGTGGGGGTCGCTCTTAAAAGGAAGCCTTATTATCTATTGTCTGACACTCCTTCACTTCCTCTTGAGTTGATAATTAATGATCATTTTCATACTGTTAAATGGACAGAAATCTTCTTGCTCCTTGTAACCCCTTTCTGTAGGCGCTCACCCGAAATGGGTAAGGAGTTTGTCTGTTTGTGTCAACTAAGGATCTAAATATATGTGTTAGTCATACCTTGTGATCTATTTAAAGTGAAGTCTTATAAAATATCACTCATTTGTAAAATAAATTTTGGCATCCGTCAGGGTTAGCTCGGGCTTTCATATACAAAGAGCGGATGTAAGCTAGTCCACCTACAAAAGAGTTGACGTCGAATCTGGACTATTAAACACTGTAACAAAGTACATCCTCTTCCTTCCTTCACATTTGATTTTTTAATTGATTGATTTATTTATTTATTTCAATTCATAAAATATAAATATAATTATTTCACATACTTTTGAATTCAGAAATAAAAATAGTGACATTATATGTATGTTTTTTGTACCATATGGTCAAAGATAATAAATCTATAGATTTATATCTTATAGATTTATTATATTATTATTATATTATAGATTATTATTATAGATTTATTATCTGTGCTTAGACGGTAGTTATCGGGCAAAATAACATATGCCCAAACCGCAAAATTACATAAATAACGGAAAACACGGTGGACCCTGCTTCTCATATTTTTGCGTTCAGTTCGCCCTCTTACTTTACTCCGTAATTGTGAATTCTTATTACGCTTCTTCTTCTCAATCTAATAACCTAATTTCTCACCCAAAATTGTTATCGCTGACACGCCTTTTTTGTTGTTGACCTACCAGTCTGTTAATTTCGCGACAGTGCGTCTAGAGTATTTTTTATTTATTTTCTCCCCAATTATTTTTGAATTAACCAATTGCTCCATTAACGACGGTAATGTTGACTTTTCTGACTGCGGAAAAATATTCCACGCTATTGTGTTGGCCTAAATAAAAGAAACACGGTCTTTGTTAAAGAGATTTCGGAAAATCTGCTGTTCTTCTGTGACGAGCGTATCAGTATCTCTCTCTCTCTCTCTCTCTCTCTCTCTCTCTCTCTCTCTCTCTCTCTCTCACTCTCTCACATATTCACATATGCTCCTTGACTCCAATGCCTCAGTGACTCCAATGAATTCAATCATAACTCACTCGTCAGACTGATAACGGACAAACTATCAATCTTCGAACACAGTGTAAGATGTGCGGAAGACTTTGATCATAGTATTGAAAAACAATTCGGTAAAGTGTTAAGTGAAATTATACCTATCTGTTCCGGAATGATGGATTCCAACAAGACAGCGTGTAGTTTCATCAACTCTCTCCGGGAAAACAGAGATATTCATCTCCAGTCATCTACATCCAATATCAATCTCCAATCTACAACATACAATCATCCACTCTCAAAGATTTACGAGTCCATGCTTGACTTTATATTCGATAAAATCAATGAGCTTAATGATGAACTAACCACGAATAGAACAGTGTTGAATGATTTGGCAAACCTCATTGAAACAGTATGTCACAAAATCAATGGTCTTCCAACCCATCCCCCGCCGCTCAACAGTTACAATACTTCAATTTTGGCTGAATTGTTACAAGCCGCAGCCGAATCATTGCCACATCTAGTGCCGAGAACAGAACCTTCAAATCCTAGCACCTGCCCTTCGATCCAAAAATCGTATGGTGTACCGCTCCAACCTCAATTCCTCCTGTCGCCACCCCACGGAAACTTGTTACACAATTTAACACGTGGATACATTCAGAGTGGCAAAGCAGGTTAGATCAACTCCGTAAATCGAATCGGATGTTCACCACCCTACTCGTCAAAATTGCCCCAAATTACGCAGATGTTGCTTGGATTTCTGAATTTTTCAATAAGAGGTACGGTATCACCATCAGCCAATGCAAAATATTCTCAACACTTTACCACAAAAACCAACATAATTTCAAGTTAAGCTTGAATGGTCTCCAAATGGACAGATCAATCAACCAATAAAAACATAGAAACAAAACAAACCAACGTCTCATCTAACAAAGCCAATTATAAATCGCCCAGATCCATGCCACATCCATACCCTAAACCTGACTCCAACTGGAGTCTTAGAACCAAAATATTTCCCAATTGTTCCCCTTCTGTCCATATCCCTAAGCAACCCCCTTCACGTCTCCCTACAAAAGCACCAATTGCCTTTCTTCTATCCCAGCCCCAATTCGTCTGATACTATCACTATCACTGCCCAACCGCCCACACCCCCTCTTTCGAATACTAACTGGAGCCAAATATACAAACTTTATCAGCTCGCATATCTTAAATCCTACTTCTAATACGCCTTCTTCCTCGGTTTCAGGGGCTTCTGCCCCTATTATTGATTCACTTTCGCCACCTAACGTTAAATTGACCCAAAATAATATAGATACCACTGAATGCCATTATGGGCATATATATATGGGTTAAGGGATGAAAAAATATACGAAAATATACATTTCTTTCTCGTATATCTTTACGATAAATCCGACTCTGTGTGCTTTGAGGGGAAAACCAAACTAAGTGTCATGGTCTCCATCCAACAGGAAGGCCTTCCTACTGATATAACTAGCCTAAGGAAACATTACAACAGGTGCTACGAAATCTTCAACACACCTTCCCAAAAGGTTGCGGATGACCTCGCTGCTTTCCGCAGCTATGTACACTCTAAAAGACTTTCTCATCTTCAGCGCAGCAGAGCTGACCATAGTAACATTTTTCCTTCCTAATTTGATTTCTTTGCCACCATATTTTTTACTACAAAAACGTAAGAGGCTTGCGCTTTAAAACTCGTACTGTCTTGTCTAAATCACATTACCTCTCTTTCGACGTCTACACGCTTAATCTGCCTCTGCTGAAGTGGAGTCCATCGTATGATAACTTCTTTTTTACTGCGTCAAACATTAGTTCGTCCAAGGAATGTCTACTAGGTGGGGTGAAAAGCAACCTCCTTGGGAATGAAAAAAAAAATTTTTTTAATGTTTTTTTTATTTTATTCAATATAGTCCCCTTTTAGCTTGATACACTTATCCCATCGATTTTCTAACTTCTTGATCCCGTCCAAAAAGTAATTTTGATTCATTCATTCATTGATCGCACAACTGACTCAAGCCTATGCCACGTAAGTGGCGTCTCTAACTTCATCGGTAGGCAACTAGACCGTATTTTCACTAGCGATCCCATTAACTCCATAGTAACGTTTAGTCCCTTTACCTTTTTAACTGTGGACAACTGTCACCCCCTCTTCTTCCCTCATTTTTCCATAAATGTCCACCACAGTCCACATCTTCCACTACTATCTCTTTTTACAACTTCGATGAAAAAATATTTCGCAAAATCAGTATATATCTTAGCAAATTTTCTTTTGATTTTACCAACGTATCGTTATCGTGTCTCCATTTTTTACAGTGAAACATTTAATTCCATCTCTTTACGTCCCTTTTTCAGGGCATAAAACATCATCTACTTCCCCTCCCTGGTATAACAGAAGACTTCGGTCTTTGCGAAGCAAAAGAAACAAATTATGGGCAGTTTTTCTTGGCACCAATTCTTATTCTGAGTACTCTAACTATCTTGGAACCTACCTCCAAATTCTCCCGGCTTTATAACTGAACATATCAGCGCTTTCTCGACACAGTGCAGACCAACTTTATCAACGATCTAAAGAAAGACATTTTACCAATTCCTCAACTATGGGGTGGCCGTGGTGTAGTGGTACTAGCAATCGCTTCTCAATCGGAGGGTCCAGGTTCGAATCCTGCCCATGGCAAGTCAGTTTTTCATTTGTGTAATTGGAACTCAGACAGAAAAATTCTGCGTGTAAAGGCATAACACT
Organism: Volucella bombylans; assembly: GCA_949129095.1. Lineage (NCBI taxonomy): Eukaryota > Metazoa > Arthropoda > Insecta > Diptera > Syrphidae > Volucella > Volucella bombylans. Next base: position 141,211,202 of record OX422140.1, on the reverse strand, counting down.
GACACGTAGATTTGGCTGTTGTAGAGTTTCAAGCACAGAAAAAAAATACTGTGAATTATACCTCGAATCACTCTGAGTGAAGAAAAAACTCTCCGTCCTATTCGGACTCCCACTCCCTGGAGAGCGAATATCGAAACCAAACACACCTGAGTTTCAAACCACTACAAAACAATTTTCCTTCCTCCTCCTTCTACCTTTCCGAATGTAAAAGGGTATCTAACCCCTTAGGCGCGCGTAAATTATAAAAAAAAAAACTATAAAAGAAAATCTGACGGTTATCCCCCCTCTCTCTCGTTCGATAATATATCATCGACCGTCCCACATACTATTGCCAACTATTTTGCAAACTTTTTTCAACAATTATATAGGGTCATACGTGATCCCATATATTCCAAGTACCTTCCCAATTTCTCCATTGCCCCCCCTCTCTCTCTCTCTCTCTCTCTCTCTCTCTCTCTCTCTCAATCTTTTGATTCAACCCTTGTAAAAGAAAAGTTAGAAAATCTCAATGATACATTTTTACCCGGCCCAATGCAATATTTCTCAAAAAGTTTTCTTCCACTTCCAATCTTTCACACTTTCCTCCTAATTTCATCTGTCATTCACGCAAGGGGAACTCCCCTAAGTTTGGAAGACATTTTTCATAAACTCGGTCCACAAAAATGGATCAGAGAATGAAGTAACCAACTTCCGAAAATTTTTTATATGAAGTTCTAAGCTTTCATTGCAAGTCGCTTATATCACGCAATCAGCATGGATTTCTGATCCATAATCAAGTACTATAATCTTAGTTAAATTCGTATCCTTTGTGCTTTCAACCCTAGAAAATGTCAAAGAAATCGATCTTATTGCCACAGATTTTTCTAATCTCATCAATTGATCCTTTTAATTGTCTTCCCTCGGTTTTGACCCCATGTTGTTCAAATGGATATCTTCTTATCTGGAGAGTCGTTATTATAGCGTTCGCTTTAAGTCAGCCTTCTCAACCCCGTTTTTAGCCACTTCTGGTGTCCCACAAAGCAGCCATCTAGGTACCCTCTTTTTCATTTTAACTATAAACGATCTTGAGAGGATTATTAAACACTGCCACCTATCCATTTACGCCGACGACACTAAGTTCTCCAAATCTATTCCTTCACCCCAAGACTCTATTCTCCTTCAAGAAGAGGGTTTTCCACTTGGTGTCTAAAAAATTGCTTAGAGCTTAATGTCTCCAAATGTCAATCTATAACTTTGTCACATAAGTCCAATCAATCTCCTCCTCGACTTTATTTTCTGCATGGCCACGTTCAATCCCTTCGCGACCTTGGAATTTTATACGATAGAGAGTTAAACTTCCGTTCGCATATTGATGAGATAATCCTTAAGGCCAACTCATCACCTGGTTTTTTCAAACAATGGTCTAAAGAATTTTGCAACTCTTATGTGACAAGGTCACTTTACATTACCCTTCTTCGACCCCTTCTCTAATATGCCAGCCAAGTGTGGTCCCCCTTTCAGCGAGTTCATATATCCCGAATCGAGAATATTGAACGTCGTTTCCTTCGATTTGCCCTTCGAGAACCACCCTGGAATGACCCCTTTATCTTACCTCCTTATCGCGACCGCCTCAAATTTTTTAGTGGAACTGCATTTACTGGTATAGGTGTAAAAGCGGATAGGCTAGATGTTCGACGATCTTTATATGGGTGTTTTTTTTTAGACATTTGGTTTTTAAACTGACAACACTGTTTCTACAGATTGTGAGTGAGTTTGACAGTTGAAAGTTGATTTGTGGCTAGTACGTTTAGCATTTTATGATAAATAGATTGACGGCAAAACAACGCGTGCAAATTCTGCAAACTTATTTCAAAAACCTTGGTTCGGTTCGTCAAATTTATCGTGCGCTACGTCCATTTTACAGTCGACATAATCGTCCATCTGAGCAATTTATTCGGAAGGTTTTCGCATTAAGTACACTCTAGTGCATAATACTCATCTCCAAAGATGACAAACTGTGCGAACAGAAGAAGTTATTGCAGTTCTGGAGCGCAGTGTTGAGTAGAATCCTAATGAGATGATTCGCCATAGGCAGCACAAGAAAGTCTATAAGATCCAACTTGTGCAAGAGTTGAAACCGCGTAACCATTATACGCGTCGTAGGTTCGGTGAATGGGCCGAACACATAATTCAGCGTGATCCTCATTTTCAACGGAAAATTTTGTTCTCCGATGAGGACCATTTTTGGTTAAATGGATATGTAAACAAGCAAAATTGCCGAATTTGGAGTGGAGAAAACGCAGAAGCCTTTGTCGAGATGCCCTTACAACCATTAAAACTCACTGTTTGGTGTGCTTAATGGACTGGTGGAATCATCGGCCCATATTTCTTTAAGGACGATGTCGGCCAGAATGTTACCGTCAAGGGAGAGCATTATAGAAACATGATTTCTGATTTCATCGTTCCTCAGTTGAATTGCGTTGGAGTGACAGAGCTTTGGTTTCATCAAGATGGCACAACATGCCGCACGGCGCACGACACCATCAATTTATTGCGGGAAACATTTGCTGATCGCATAATTTCGTGTAATGGACCTGTGCAATGGCCTTCACGATCCTGTAATCTCACACCTTTAGATTATTTTCTTTGGTTGTATGTAAAGTCACTAGTCTATGCCGATAAACCAGAGACGTTGGATGAATTGGAAGTCAACATTCGCCCCAGTTACTCGATAAAGTTGTCGAAAATTGAAATAGAGCTAGAAGTGGAGCGCATATGCCCGATATCATATTTAGGCACTAATGGCATAAAATTATCTATTATATAAAGCTAATAAAGCCAATTACATTAACATTAGTGTTTTGATCTGGATTTGTGTACCTCTAAAAAAACACCCTTTATTTGGTAGACCTGGTCGCAATCCCAATTGCTCGCTTGTTAGTTCTATTTCGGACCACAAGATTTCTGATCATTGTATGACAGATCTTTTTTTGAACTTTAAAAACTAAATAAGGAAATCGAATCATTTATTGGGTGTTTAATTCATGAAAATTGGGAAGCCATATACTTTAAAAGAGACCCATCTATAGCATTCAAAACTTTTCCAATATTTTAAAAAAGTCATGTCGAAACAATATGTTTCATAATAACAATAATTTCAAGAAGTAATATGTAATAAATTAAAGAGACTTAAACCCTGTATGTCTACAACTTTATTTAAAAAAAGTGAACTACATATAAGATTAAATTAAGAATCAAATGCAAAACACATCCCAGTAATGCTCGCCTTCATCATCTATATGAAGGAATCTGCAGAGAAATTCTTGCTGTGTTCACACTTATAAAGAAAATTACTATATAAATAAATTTCAATTAGCCAAAGCTAATATTGAAAAAGACTGGACAATTGTGAACGAACTACTCAACAAAAAAGTATCAGTTAATACAACAACTTGCTTAAATTACATTGTTAAGGGTTATCTCTGAACCCTTAGAGATGGCTAATGTGTTCAATATGTTCTTTACGAGAGTGGCCCCAAATACACTTTGTGATGCAGGTTTTGATTCAACTGTTGAAAACTGTTCGTCATGTTGCTTTAGCGGCGAAAGTACTCTGCATACCTTTCTTTTGAATTGTTTAGAACCATTAACTTATTAAACATTTCTTGTTCGTCATCTAGTTTTAGTTTTTCCAATAATCTTATTAAGAATATTTCACTCTATATTGTTGATGTGTGAGCTCAAATTTATAATAAAAGTATTTACTGTGGTATTTTTCCGACTGACGGGCTCTTTAAAAATTGCTGAGGTAGTACCTATCTTTAAAAAAAGGGAAAGAAAAAACTTGAATAGTTACAGGCCCATCTCTCTTCTATCTGTTTTCTCAAAAATTATTGAGAAAGTGATTAAAAGTAGAGTCGTCTCTTTGTTATAGTGCAACTCCTTTTTTGGTCCAAATCAATATGAGATTAGAGCCAAGGGTCTAAGACTTATGACTTTTTTTTGAAAAAAATGTTTCTATTATAATTTAAAAAAATGTTTACCAAAAATTATGATAGGGTAAGCATTAATTTCGATTTGTTTCTATAAATATTATTATCAATTATTTTCTTCGGTTTTTATATCAAAAAGATTTTGAATAACTGTTTTATATAATTTTACCAAAAATGAAAATAATGAAAAAGGACTTCAAAAAACTCAGAAGTAATATTTAAGGAGGCATCCATGATGCATGAGTAGATGGCAATGGCATGCTCGCTGTTGTTCGACTCTAGCTCGTCGGATGGGGTTGATTCTATCCCGTGCATCTCAACTCAACTTACCTTTTTATTTCATGCGGAAATCATCAAAAAAAAAACAAAAGAAACATGAATAGCCTGGAGAAAGTTACGTTACTTTACGTTCACTTAAAAGAAAGCAGGATAGAAAGATGAAAGAAAAAAAAGGAAATGAAAAAGGAGGATCACAGTGGTGATGCAAGACCGGGATTTACGCGCTTAACCTACCTACTACCCTAATCCCTAAAACCGAAAACTGAAATAACTACAGTAACTAAAGCTAAACCTAAAACTACCCTAACCCTATGTAACCTACACCGAATAACATTTCACGACTTGAAATAAGCCGGATGTTGTTGGCTGATGATGGCCAACCCACCCGACCAATTGCTACCATTCTGGCCAGATCTGTGGTAGCCCCTAAAACGAAGATCCTCCCAGTCGCCACCTGTGAAAAAAAATCCAAGGAAAATCAGTCATGTCATTTCCGTTATGTCGTCATCGTTTGTAGGTCACATCCCGTCGCAGTCGGCCCCATTGAAGGACGGTCGGTTCCACACACCACTCGTGTTAAATTTAAGCCTTCATTATAAAAAAAAACGATAACCACTACCATACAATTCATTAGTTTACTAAAAGGGAAACAAAAATGTTCACAAATGAAAACTTATGAACTAATAATGAGTTTTTTTGAATTTTACTTTACTAACATTAATATTATAGTATGAACTAAATAGGTATAAAATGAAAATACAAAAAATTTTTATTGTTTTTTACTGTAATCCATTTACACTGTGGTACTTGATTACCGTCGTTTCTGCGCACCAGGCGACGTAATACGGAAGGGGTGCCCGACCAAAACGAAGAATGGTCGTGAGTGTTGGTGTTAAAACGGGCGCCACGCGATTGCACTTCCGTCTTACTACCCACATGCATAATCGCGACTAAATCGGGGATCCGCGCTCCGAGAGGACAAAATAAAATAATGCAATAATACAAAAACAAAACGGAGGAAGAAAAATAATAGCAAACCGATTTCTACAACCGTTACAATCTTTAATCACTTCTTATATTTAAATTTACAATATCTCTTAAAATTAGCTTGAGTCTCAGTTAATTAGTCTTATAGTAATTCAATAATCTTAACCTCACAATCAAAACAAAAACAAAAAAATACATGATATTACTAGATTGTTAGTAATAAAGGGAATTACTCAGATACGAAACCCGGGAGCGAACCCGCCTCCTCTGCTTTTCACGTCGCGTCGATATCAAAAGGCAACGAAATCACATATTATTATTGTTATATAAATATACATTATCTTCCAATCAAATCCCGATTAATGTACTCGCATGGAAACAAAAGCCAATTAACCCGAAATATATAGAATTTTATTGTGCATAGTATAAACAGAAAACGAATAAAAATACTTAAATATAATAACAATAATAACAACAGTACAAAATATTACAATACATTAAAATCAAGATAATATAATTACAAGAGTTTTTACATAAGATAGTTAGGAGCATTCTTTTGTCAGAAGGACAAGAGCCGAACGCACCATTAATTTTAAACTATCAAAAGTATAAATGTGTAGATGGGGTTTAACAATTGAAGACAAATATATATGTATAGGGAGATATGAATGATAAATCATTGGATTCAACAGATTGTCTATTACACAATGATTGAAAAAAGCAGCCATATTCGCATATTTTTAAAAAAAATTGATTCCTTTCTTTCACATCTGAGACTAGCTGGCAAACAATTAAGTATAAATATATACTTAATTATACAAATTATAAAACCGAGAAAAAAGTGTTTTATTGAATTTTGGTATCACAGAAAAATTACTGGTATTACTTATTACAATAACTTGAATACTTACAACTTATATTCCTTTACTCGATAACATTGAACTCTGGATCTTTAGTCACTTCTTCAATACTGGCTTAGCTTTTTCAAAAGGTAGCACTGCTTCAAATTATTCAACCGCTCTCAAAAATCTCCAAACACCATAAATGGATCTAGCACAATTCATTCCCTTGTCTGTTACTTCTACTCCAATATAATCCTATGCTGACGACAGTACTCTCTGCTTTTTATATTCGTTCCCGGACTCACGTCCCCGCTCTTCGGCTGTAGAACGGGAACGCCAGCGTATATTAAGCTCATTAAATTCCGATATTAAGAGCATAACCAATTGGGGAACTATCAACAGAGTGTCTGCTGTCGTTAAAGCGAAATTTAAACACCCAGCCATTATCCATGAATGGCACTTGCATCGTCGAAACTGAAAAACTTTCCATTCTCAGTATGTGTGTCAATGACAACTTACGTTGGAATGACCACATATTCGATGTCGCCAATAATGCTGCGAAATGTCTAGGTTTCCTCAAACGATGTAAGAAATACTTTTCCCCTTCTGAGCTGGGCTCGATATATAAATCATTCGCCCAGAATTGGAATACAATGCACACACCTGGTCAGGTGCGCCTAAAACATATCTGCACCTGCTAGATAAGATTCAAAACCATGCTATTAGGTGATGCTAGCATCACCCAGTCATTGGACATTTTCCATCGCCCGCGCTGTGTGCAAATTTTTTAAGGGTACCTTAACCCCTTGAGTGCACGCTACTACAAAAATATGGAAACTAATCGGTAAACTATCTTTTATTTAATTCCTTTTTTTTCATTGTATATTTTTTGTATTGATTCACTTGAAACTTTTAGCTTCCAATCTTAATTTCAGAAATTAGATTTTTTTTTCCGAGAACTTCTAGTTTTCTTTCTGGCACTATCTAGCTTCCTATTCAATTTCCTATTCATATTTTCTATATAAATTCTTCCGGAAGCATCCCAACTCGCTAGTTTATTTTTCATTTTCCCTTTTTTTCTGTATTTCTTTTCTTTTACACACTCAACTATTTTTCACCGGACTACCGAACTGAACTCGTACCACCTAACATGATCCGTTTTTTTTTTCCTGTTCAACTGTTTCATTAGATCAGACCACATCTCCTGATTATCCACATCCACTAATCTTTACCGAAGGAATATCATACAATGTGGAAATTAGAACAATTGAAAAGAGAGAAAAAAACCATGTTCCTACACGTAAATTTGAAACTGGGAACCGACAATTGCTTGCCGGGATGATTACCCGCTGACCCAAGTTATTGCTGCCGTCACGTCCATTGTGCCAAGATACGAACAGGTAAGGATAGTGCTAATGATGGCTGGAAGATTATTTTTGTCGGACCTATGTAAACATTGTTTGCTTTTCTCTTTGGTGTATTATTTTATAATATCACTGGTACACGACTGGCCCTTTTTGCCCTATACATCCGTTTGCACTCTTTGTACCTTCTGCACCCTTTGTTTCCAGTTATTACTACGCATATAATTGGATTTGATGAGTTTTAATACTATTTCTTTTGGTGTTTGCGTAGGGATTGAATGGAGATCGTAGATTTGTTGGCATGGTCCTTTTCTTCAGAAGAAAAATGGAGTGGGGTACTGTATGCCAGCGCATCACGCGTTTTTATATTCTAATGAAGATTTCATTCAGTAGTGAGACTTCATGCAAGAAAGGCTATCGTTTTTGTTATTAGTTAAACAGTTGAATAAAAAGGATTGAAGGGACAGAGAGGACAATCCGTGCGTTAATCACTGAGTATTTATCAGCTATTTATTTGTGTTTATTATTAATTTTTTATGTATATTTATAATATTTTTTTTTATTTATTAAGGTATTAATGAATTCTCGTTGAGTAATTTCTGAGTATTCCTTAATTATTGATTTATCAGTTATTTAAAAGTGAATTACACTTAAATATTAAATTTTACGTTTTTTTTCTATCATAATTTACGGTTTACTTTTCGTATGTATAATATATTAATATACGAGTATGTATATTTATTGTGTTATCGCAGAATATTGCGATCTTTATATTATTTGATATAAATTGTTTAGTAATATTATTTTGTATGACGGAGCTGTCGGGTGATGGAGGATGGAAGTGCGTGTTTTTAAATTTCATTTTGTTTGTGAACGAAAGTTTAATATGTTTATATGTTTTTAAGAGCATTAGCTGCAATTTTCGGTCGTAATTCTCGCCCTAGTAGACAGGCAATAACAAGTTTAGTGCAAAAATTTGAGTCTACATATTCGTTGTGTGATGTTGCCGTGTCAGTGAGACAACGGGTTGGTCGAAGTGTCGAAAATATCGCTGCCGTTCAGGCGTCCGTAGCAAACGATCCAAATCAGTCAATACCACAGCGTTCTCAAGAATAGGGCATCGCTCAGATAACATTATGGCGTATTTTGCGTAAGGATCTTGGTCGTACAAGATCCAGCTGACTCAAGAATTGAAGCCGATGGACCATTGGAAGCGACGTACGTTCTCCGATTGGGTTCTGGAGAAGATGCGCCAAGATGATGAATTTCATCGCAAAATCATCTTTAGTGACGAAGCTCATTTTTGGCTCAATGGGTTCGTCAATAAACAAAATATGCGTTACTGGTCGGGTGAAAATCCACATGTGCTTCATGAATCACCACTTCATCCACAAAAAATAACTGTTTGGTGCGGTTTGCATGCCGGCGGCGTTATTGGGCCATATTTTTTCGTCGACGATAACTATCGTCACGTTACTGTGAATGGTCAGCGTTATCGCGACATGATCACCGATTATTTTTGGCCCGAATCGGAAGATATGGACGTGGACGACATGTGGTTTCAACATGATGATGCCAGAAGCCACACAACACACGCTACAATCGATTTATTGAAGAGTAAGTATGGTGAGCGTGTTATCTCAAGAAATGGGCCAGTCGATTGGCCGCCTCGTTCGTGCGATTTAACGCCGCTTGACTATTTTCTGTAGGGCTACGTTTATGCCAACACGCCGACGACGTTGGAAGAGCTCAGAGCCAACATTGAACGCGAAATAGCGGTCGAAATGTGTGGCCGAGTCGTTGAAAATTGGGTCCAAGGAATCGACCGCTGCAAACGTGCCAGCGGTGGCCATATGAACGAAGTCGAGTTCCATTTATAAATGTTTTGATTGTACTTCAAGCCGATAATAAAGTTTTTGAAATATCTCATATGGTTTGCGTTTTATTTTAAAAAAAAGTGGTCAAGTCCTTATTGGAAAATTCTATATAATACTACTAGTAAATAGACCACATGGATCAAGCAAGAAGTTTGTTTTTGTTTGGCCAACCGATCTCGTTGGCAGTTTATCAGCGAATGAATGTTTTTTTATAACTCAGTGATTAGAGAAAATGATAACAATATGAGTAAATGACAAATGAATAATTGAATAAAAATTGAGATTGAATAACACATTTAATTATATGTAACGGAGTGAGACGATCCACTCTTGTAGCACGGAAGGGGGAACGGGGATATACCTCTCCATTCGTTGCTGATGAAGTGGGCGGTGCCTTCCATACGTATATTTAGTTGCAAGGACTTATCCGGCCAATGGTTCAATACACGAAAATTTGCATTCTCCTGCTTCGTGTGTACGGGAATTGTCGTTGTTCTTTGCTTGTTCGACCATTGGTTTAACACTCGACGATATGCCTTCTCCTGCTTCGTGTGTGCGGATATTGTCGTTGTTTTGCGCTTGTCCATCCGTTGGTTCAACACTTGAAGATGTGCGTTCTCCTACTTCGAGTATACGCGATCGCCAGTCGCAATTTGTGTAAACTGTGCAATTTTTTTGTAAAATATTGAAACTAGCTGATATTCACTTTTTGGTGAAAATTATAAAGTGGTTAAGATAGATAAAGAGTGCGTGAATTTATTTATGTTTGTGCCAAATGGAGTGAGATCCACTCTTGTAGCGCGGATAAGGGAACGGGAATATACCTCCCTATTCATTGCTTATGCAAACATTTATTTAGATGATCTCATTTGCTATCCGTTTGTTCATCCATCTTTTTCAAATACTCGGAATGTGTGGTGCTCAGAGAATCGCGATCTCCATTCGAGCGACTCTTAAATCCATCTGGCCTCGTACCATTTCAGTGTGAGAATTGGTAGGGGAGCACTTGTGTACTTAACCAATCTACTTATTTAATATTATTATTTTTTTGGTTACCTAAATACTATGCATATACGGTTTTTTTTAAGTACGAATATTTGATATCCTCTTACCGTAGAGAAGAGCTAAGAGTACCTACTCATGTGTGAATTTTTATTTTTATTACAGAAACAAAGAAATTACGGAACCCTAACGACCAACGCAACCCCATCCTTTCTTACTTTAATGATGCAATACTTAAATTTTTTTTAAAAAAGAAAACAAAATAAATAAATATAAAACAAGAAAAAAATTAACTATTTTTTTTATGTTAGGTCTTATAATAGGCTATTCTAATTCTAGCCACTTAAAACTTATATGTATAGAACTTACCAGGTACTACAGTTCCCTCGTTGTCCTGGCGCCATCACTTCGAAGAATCTTTTATCCAATTTAATAAAAGAAAGTTTTTTTTTCGCGCACATAAACGCAAAACTAAAATTCAATCTTTTCCTTACACCCTAAATATTAAATTAAAAAAATAAAAATTTAAATCGTAATGAATATTAACTTAGGTACAGTGTCGACCAAAACTAAAGCAACTAAAATCGCAAGTCCGTGTTTTGTGATACATTTCATATATATTAACCCAAAAATTAAAAAAGATGTTCCCAATAGCTTGGACTATTGATTAATTTATAAAATTAAAGAACAGTAATTTTACCGTATTAAAAAAAATACAAACATCCAATTGAATTTACTTGACTTTTCAACTGGCCAAAACAAAAGCAACTCAATTTTCTCCGTATTTTTTTTATTACGGGAGAAATAGAAAAACCGTTACATTGACCACAACTACTCATATCTGATTTGTTTATATTTAAAAAAAAACATAAATTGACTCAATTGGGTATCTACTGCAACAAGATCTTTAGCAGTGCTCCTTAAATTTTATCTCAAATGGCCAAAAATAACTACTCCCATGAGATTAAATAAAAAACTATTGGCGAATATAGAAATGGTATTTAACAATCTGAATTATCCAAAAAGTATTCAATCCCGAAATCGGTGATAAGCCGTTTAATAAAATTTTACAACTTCTTTAAAATGATTCACCCAGGTTTCAGGCCAAGAGTTACCACATACCGGGAAATCAAAATGATCGTTAGAAAAACAAAGAGTAATCCCTTTATGTCAGCTAGGGAATTACAAAACGAGCTTAGCACAAAAGCCAGCTCCGGGACACTTCGTCGGAGGACTTTCTTTCATCATTCGTGATTGTAAAGAAACCATTTATTTCAGCTATTATAAAAACAGAAGTGCAAGAATGAAATTTGCAAATGACCATATCAATTGTTTCCAAAAGTACACTTGAAAACACTATGCTGCCACAATCTGAGGAGGAATTTCCACTGAAATGGATATTTCAGCAGGATAAAGATCCGAAGAATGCTTCCAAAATAGTTGAAGAGTGCTTACGGGATCAATGTTATGGAATGCCAGCCCAGTCACCCGATCTCAAACCGATAGAAGATCTATGGGAGATTGTAGATCGGCGAATAATTTGGGAGAAATTCAGGAATTTCTTTATTTTCTTTAGCTTTATATTTAAGTCCAGGAGGCTTAGAAAACCATCCCACGCTCTATAATTTCAAATCTGATCGAGAGTGTGCCAAGAAGGTATAGTGCAGTAATAAAAAACAGAGCTCTCGCCACAAAATATTGCGGTTTAGTCGCAATAATTATTATTAAAAATTAAATTACTATTAAATTGCTTTAATTTTGGCCAACTTTAAATCGATATGCTTAGAGTACTGTTATTTTTTTATTTTTTCTACTTATTAAAAATTATTTTTGTTTCTTTTATTTTGTTTTCAAATACATTTACTTGTTCTGTAAAAAAAAAACTTAATAAAACATAATGCAATTTAATCGGTTTTACCGGATAGGCTTGTGTTTATGTAAAAGTTGCTTTAGTTTTGACCAACACTTTATATATATATAGATATGTCTGTATGTATATATGTAACTATATTCTTATTCACTAAGTTATACACTTCCATTCCTTTTTTTTTAATTATTTCCTGATCTGGGAATTCACTTGTTGGCAAGAATACGATAACTTTGGCGCCAAAAATTGATAACGGTTTTTGTAGGGGGGTCAAAAACAAGCATTTTTTGCTATGGAAAGGGGTCCATCTCGCCCCGTTTAGGAGTTAAAGGCAATTTTAGAAAATAATTACTTAACATGAAAAAAAATTAGTAAAAAACAACGGCAACACTTAGAATGAAGTACTATACCAGTTTTGAATGCCAGAAACCTGTTGTTTAATTATTATTTCAACTGCTTTTCGCGCCAAATATCTCAAACCAAAAAAAAAAAAAAAAAAAGAACTCAAATTACACGCAATCTTGCCACTATATCTCCACACACTCACTGCCTCGAATTCAACTAAAAAAAGAAAACTCTCATCCAATGCCACCTTGCCGCTATATCCCCAGACACTCCAAAAACCAATCCCGTCTGCTGATTCGATCAGCTAATCAAAACCCGTAGAGGCTATTGACCTGTCTAATTGGTCTCGTTTTCTTAAAAATCCCATTTCCTTGATTTCTATCTTGCTTCCTATAATCTATACTATAGATTCTCTCTCGCAAAAATAGGTTCCTGCCTAAATTATAGTCCTCATCACAATACATAATCTACATAAACATTATATTTAACTTACTCCCACAAGATCTGTAACCTTAGCAAGGCTTTCCACCTCTTTCACGAGAATTCGAAATACTCCACACTCTCTAGGACAAAAGAGACAAATTCACTATAGAAACAAGAGCACAGGGAGAGACGGAGCCTAGAGAAAGAATTTAGAATGAAGAAATTCTTCAAAAATAGAGTCAGGATTGATAGAATCAGGTTCTATGGTGAGTTGGGAAAGAGAGGTTAATAGGTGCCTAATTGAATTATTGAGAGGGGGAAAAGGTGTGTTTAAGAGAAGAGGTCAATTTATTGGACACAGATATGAATACCACAGATAAATGTATTTATTTTTGTTTTGCTTAAAAGGCTGACGCTACAAATAGTTATCTCTTTTTCAAATAAAAATTATTGATTTATTTTTTCTTCCAAAAATAAAAATCATTTTTAAATCTCTGAATATAATAATCACAGCACAATACCAATGTAATCAGTGTCTTCCTTTTAAAATAAAGAATAATACCAAAACATTTGACCTCGACTGACTTTTACAAGGTAAAATTAAATAAAATATGTTAGGTAACTAACAATTACATTTAAAATAATTCATAAAGAATTCAGTGTAGAAGAAACCTAAGGCCTGGTGCACACATGCGTTATTTTAACTCTCGGTGCCGCAACGGTGTCGTTCAATGCACACATGCGGGTTTTTCTCTCAGGACTCAATCTGCAGTTCGCGTTTGGCTTGCAGAAATGGAGGTTTATAAAAAGAAACAAGTAATTTGCGCGTACCTAGTGCATAAAAACTATGTTCTTAAACGACGTTATTGGGTACATCCTTTTGATGATCATCGACTAACAAACGGAATATTTTATATATCATTTAGAAATATAAGAGAAAAAAATCGGAAGCAACACTCTATATTTCTGGAAACCTTTTTATCTCATTGATAAATAATTTTATATCAAATTCTTCCATGTTTGACATCTTTTTTTCGAATTTAATTAGCGGCAAAATCACGCATGTGTACACTGCTCAATAACAAATAATGTACTGAAAGATGCAACCGCGTCTGCGGTGATGCAGCGGTCTAGTGGAAACCTGCAAGTCTTTTTACCCGCAAGAATGACGCGCGATGACGCAGCGTCTGTAGTAAGTAGACTGTAAGGCTCCACTTATGCATAGACATGCTGTTCTTTGGACTCCGCTTAGTTTATTGCAGTTGATTGCATTTTCTAAGGCCGTCCACCAGACGACAACCCCGTAAGTAAATATCGGTCTTATGACCGAGATGTATAGCCAGTGGGTTATACGAGGCTGAAGGCCCCATTTAATCCGAATGGTTTTTTTGCAAGAAAATATATTGTACCGTTATTGACTCTTTCTTGAATGTTAGGTTTCCAGTTTAGATTCCTGTTAAAAATGAGACCCAGATATTTTTCTGTATCGGACAAAACTAAACTCGTGCCATTTACTGAGGGAGGGTTTATAATTGGAATTTTACATTTCCTGGAAAAGAGGAAAAGATCAGTTTTATGGGGCTTTACTCCCAATCAACAGCAATCCGCCCAACGGGTTTATCTGTTAAGATTCAGCTGTAGGAGTTCTTAGGATACTTACCTGAGACGCATAGGCAATCACCCTGCTACCACCCGCTTCCAGGTATATCACCAGTTCATTAACTATTAAGTTCCCGAGAAGGGGATAGAGGACACCGCCTTGAGGGGTTTTTTTCAAACAGCTGGGCATCATAGGATTTGTAGAGAGGATTTTTCCTAGCCGCGATGCCTCAGAGGTTTTCGTGATTTTGTCACAGGATGACCTCCAGGATTTTCGCTTTGCCTACCTCAGTCCATTTTCGTCAGAGGACAGCGTTTCTGAGAGTATTCCTCTATATTTTTGCCAATCAGTTTTTCGATAATTCCGGAATGCTGTTTGGCTGAGAGGGGCATCACTCAGGCTGAATTGGATGTATCTCTGGTCTAAAAAAGAGTGCTCAGACGATACCATCCAGTTCGTTAGCATTTGAGTGATGCTGTCGGAGACAAAAGTGATATCTAGTGGACTCATTCCCAATGTTGCAAATAAAGAGGTTAGTACTTAAAATATAGTCAAAAAGTGACTCAACTCTATCGTTGATATCGGTACTGCTCCATACCGTGTGGTGAGCGTTAGCGTCGCATCCGATGATGAGGCCAAATTTTTGCCTTCCAGCTTCCAGTACCACCCTTTCTAGGTTATCACCAGGGTCCACATGGTCGTGGCCAAGGTAAGCCGATGCCCGCCAGTAGGAGTCTTTGGCAGTCTCTAGTCTGGCAAAGGTTAAGTCGGGGTTGCTGAGATAAGGATGTAAAAATGCAATACGATTCACTAATATACAAGTTCTGATCTTACGTTTGTCTTTTGTATAGAGCGGAGCGTATACAGGTGTCCTAGATCCACGAACCACGCCTTCTACAATCTATGGTTCCTGTATTAAGATAATGTCTTCTGCGTTTTTGAAAGACGTAAAATGAGTGCCGCCGAAGATTTTCTTGAGTGATGGAGATTTCCAGAGTAGCCTCTACCACGGTGCTGTTGAGGTCCTTCGATTCTGAAGATGTGCCCAAGAGCTCATCTTCTTCCTCTAATCGTATAGGGCCTCCTTTTGATTCGTCATCGGTTTCCATTTCCGACAGGATGTCAGAAGAGGAGACCGACGGCTTAATGGTCAGTCGGATAGATTGGAGCCGTCGCTATCCATTTCTGGAAAGGATATCGACGCACCAAATCTGAGGTTGTGTTTGGTGGTGCTTATCAGCATCCAGCTCATTATTTTTGTAGACCCTTAAGTGTATAAACCCGAATCCGAACCGAATCATGCCTTTCATCTGCGCTAGAGGGTTAAGGGACTCCTTATTGATCACGATCGACGCGCATCTATAAGAGCCACTTTGTTCCTCCGTGTCTTTAAAGTCATGAGTCGGAAGGAGCGGGTTACTGAGCCTGATGATTTCCAGAATGCTTTCTGGGGAGAAGGGTTCGGCTGGGATCCAGGTACGAGTTCGAGGTCTGCTAGGGACGTCCTCTTAGACACGACCTCGAGTTTTGCACCTGGACAAATCACTCCTAAACCACCTATGGCCTTAGTGAAAAGATCAAGAGATCTCTGATTGGCGCATGCGATAAATTTGACGTGGCCTTGGTGCCATCCAGCGTCGCTTAACATGGGAGGTGGTCCAGGGTTTTCCCGCATGATGGCCAAGAAGTTGCTCAAAAGCTTGAACTTGACCAGCTGCCACCGTCCAGGTATTATAGATCCGCCAGTATCGTTCCTGTCGATTACTGCGATCACTATTGCGATCATTATTCACTGAAAGACCTCAGAGATGTGCTGTTGGATGGCCCAGGGGTTTTGGTGCTGTGAGGTTTGAGCCTCTTGGGAACCGGCACGGTTTCCTCAAACGATCTCTGGTGCTTGAAGAGTCTTTTGGTGTTTCGGGAGCAGTGGAAGCAGTGGGTAGTCCGCCTTTTAGGATATTTTTAGCCCACTCAATCTTGCTCTTTATATCCACACTGATGATGTCTTCGGAATAGCGCCTTAGATGGAGCTTTCCGATGTGGCTGAGCTCCAGATTCCTTCTTGGGGAGAGGAGTTTTAGTAGCAGTGACAAGTCCGTGGCCTGCCACACACTTGCTGCTGCTAGGGGTGGAGGAAGTGATAGGACCATGGCTTGTCACAGTCTTAACACTCTCTGAAGATATCTTTTTAGGCTCGTTGCACTTTGACTGTAGCAAACAATGTTAAACTTATTTTTTTAAGGTATGCATTACCAATCTTAAGAAAACCTGTGTTAGACATGCCAACACCGCGGAGTTCAACGTACGAAATGTTGAACTTATTCCTTCAATGGAAAGAGTTGGCACAAAATCGAGGAAGTTGTTGACGTTTTAAGACCGCAACATATGCATAACGATACTTCAGCTTTAAAAATAAAAAAACTTATTTTAAGTGACTTTTACAAGTTGTGGCTTAAACTTAAATTCTAAGTAAAAGCCAGAAACAGCCTTGTTGTATTAAGTTGTTTGGAAGCCAGGGAAACAATAATTCTAGAAAACGGTACCATCTATTCGAATCTTCGATCCACGATTTCGAATATTACTGTCGTCTGATAATAAGGGTTTTACCATTAATCATCTTAAAAAATGCATGTTGCAAATAAGATCTTTAAAAGAGGTAATATATTGTTTCATTGACGTTTTCACATTTCTTAATTTTACGGTACAAAAGTATACATTTTGGCTGTAAGTCGATTCTTCTTCTCAGCCATCAACTTCCGTACACGCTCTGATCTCATCTGAAGAATTTTCTGCAGAGAATAACTACGCGTTGAATGCAGATGGATTATCAGTGCAAAGTTGTTCACCTCTCTTTCGTCATTCTCTAAAAGATTTGGAAGTTGACAACTCCACTGACGCCGGTGACAAAGAATTGGTTATGAAAGATGTTGTTCGATAATATAACGAGATCGACAGCTAAAGGAAAATCGGTTGGATGTTGATGGAAATATCCTTCGCTATTTAGAAGGAAAAAATTCTACCTGTCTACTTTAAGAAGGTTGAGAAATGTATATTGTGCATGGAGTGCCTGAAATACAAGTAAGCGTTGGGTGATCATTTTCTGCGTTAAAAATGATTTTAAGCGACCACAGTTCGCAGTTGTCATCAGGAAATATAAAGAAATGTTTGTTTGAAAAGTTAAGTTAAAATATACGAGTATGTTGATCTAGGTATGTATTTCAAAATGTCTGTCGATAAAAACAAAAAAAAACATCAAGCGAATTCAAAAAAAAAAGTGTTTTCCTCTTTGGAGTTGCTTCTGATATCTTTAACATCATTTTCACGTGAAACAAAAACAAAACAAAAATGTTTACTCGATATCAAAATTTAGATTCATTTCAGAGTTCATGCAGAAATGGCTGTTAGTTTTTCCGATTTTAATGATGATTTCCACGTCTGAAAATGCCTTTTTCTGTTTCCAACTTATTCCTTAATTTTGACCTTGTAAAAATCTGTCCCGGTTAAATGTGCTGAATATATGTGTATTGAAAGACCCTTCTAAAAGGAAGACACTAATTACATTGGTTTCGTGCTACGGCTATTGTTGTTCAAGTTATTTAAAAATCATCAATAACTTTTATAGACGATTTTTATTTGAAACTGTTAAAGATAATTATTACTTTTAATTTTTTTTTTCGGATTACATTGCGGTTTTTAACAATTATTTTTAATTTTAGCACAAAAAAATATTGAAAGTCATTTCCTTTGACTTATTCTTTTAAAGAAGCCCAAGAATAGTTATTTTTAATTGAAATGGAAATAGATTAATAATAAGTTTTTTTGTGATAAAACTTTCCAACCGTTTTTTTTGTGGAAATGTGAAAGGAAGAAGCAGGTATTAAAAAAGTATACCTAACACACTGACTTCATCATATTTTCCTAATGATTTTCTTAATCAATTTAGAGCTGGTAGATCAACCGAGGATGAACTTTTAAAATTTTGTAACTACAATTCTGGTAGCCATAATAACAATAAAAATACTGCCGCGCTTTTTATAGATATAACTAAGTAATTTGATACTGTTATTGTTATCAAAACTGGTTTTAGAGGTCTCATACTCAATTGACTTGCTTCGTACCTTAACAATAGAAAACAAGTGGTTAAGTTAGAAGGTAGGTTGAGTAATATCCTAAATATTGAAGTAGGTGTTCCTCAGGGCTCGGTGTTGAATCCCGTTCTATTTCTATCTATATCAATCGACAATTAAAAGGGGTATAAACAGGGGTTTGCAGATGACATAACTTGTTCGTATCAAATGTTTCCACTGTGGATTTATTTGCGGATATAAATCATGACCTATAAATACTTAGACATTGGTTCAGTAGTCACAAGCTTGTCATAAGTGATAAAACCAAAAACGTTAACTTCACTTAGGAGCTTTTTTCTACAATGACTTAAGCGATCTAGAGAATATAGACGTTAACAGTCTCCTACGTTACATCATAAGCTCAAATTAGTTCCAAGAGTAGGAAAATCTCTGATTTATGCGGCATCACAATGGACTAATAGACCTAAGTGGGTCTTTCTAACAGCCACTTTAACCTAACCTAACCTATCGATTTCTTCGTTTCAAGAGGAATATCTAACAATTTCATAAAAGTTTTGATCTTTCCACTGACCAATCCCCAGCCGTTTTGACAATCAGTGAAACTCTATTTAAAAAACAAGAACCAGCAAGACTGAATGGCAGGAAAGAAATTGAAAAAAAACTAGAACTGAACGCATCACTTCAGACACCCTATGAACTAGAAGCCGAAATCCTTCAATAAGCCACGTGGAATACTACACCCTAGCAAAGGAAGAAACCAACTAATTATGGGTCACATTATCCGCAGGAGATAAAACAAAAGTGAAGGGAAAAAAGAAAAGCCCCTAAGAAATAGCAACACAGTTGGAGCACTAGCATAAAACATATTTGAATAACCTGCATTTGTAGACACATATCTTGAAAGCTTGCAAGCAAAACGGGGATCTAATTATTCGCTTTCGAAAGCATTAAAAGATACAGCAACACCTAAAGCCTACCCTCCACCAATTAGAGAAAATAACAACGAATGGGCGAAGGGAGATTAGAAAAAAGCGGAAATATTCGCTTCCAATTTGGAAGAGACCTTTATATCCTTCGACGGTCAAACATCTCATCCACAATATTAGTGAATTGGAAATAGTGTCAGACAATTACGCAATGACAAATGCAACGCTAATAGAACTAAGCACTGAAATAAGGAAATTAAAACAAAAAACCCTCCTTAATAACCGGAGAAGTCCTTAAAATACTGCCTAGAAAAACATTAACTAAGCTTCTTTACATTATTAACATCGCACTGATCTTGGAATATGTTCCGAGTCAATGGAAAGTTGCTGAAATCATAATGATCCTAAAACCATGAAAACCTCCGAATGACAAGCAGTCTCACAGACCGATTTAAATTCTCCCCATTTTATCGAAAATCTTTGGGAGAATAATTCTAAGTTGTATACTACCAATTATTGACGGAACAAATCGTATCCCTAATCACCAGTTTGAGTTCAGGAGCAAGAATTCAACTATTGATCAGGAACATAGAATCACCGACGTAATTGAGAAAGCTTTGGAAGGACAAAAGATTTGCTCAAACATATTCCTTGATGTCAAGGCTTTATTGAAGGCTTGAAGTTCAAATTACGGCATATCTTGCCGTATATTTATAATATACTGATAAAGTATCTTGAGAAAAACATTTTCCGTATCAGACTCGGAAATGTAGTATCGTAGTTCAAAGAGATTGTGGCTGGCGTACCGCAGGGAAGTATCCTTAGCCCTTTTCTGTATCTCCTTTATACACTAGACATATCCCAAGAAGAGGGAACCAATCTAGCTACGTTTTCCGATGACACTTCTATACTAACAATAGGTAAAGCGATTGAAAAGACAACGGTGAAACTGCAAAGTGCTCTCGATAAAGTACGTATTTATGAGTGGACAAAGGCCTGAACTTAATAGCCCTTAATGAGACCAAATGTATTGAAATAAATTTTACATACAGAAAAACGAATCGGTTACCTATCCTCAAAAACTTTATTTGCAAACGAGGCTAAATACCTTGAAATGACACTCGACGCAAGGTTGAAACGGAATTCGCGCGTTATAAAGAACTCGAAAACAAACACAGAGAAAGGTGTTGGTTACTTGATAAACAGTAGAAGTTTAGTACCGAAAATAAGCTGCTCTTATATAATGTAAGCAAGTGCTAAAGCCGGTGTGGACCTATGGTTGTACCAAATGCCAATAACTTGGCATTTTTTAAGAGAAATTGTCCATTCACGGTGGTACATAAGAAATGACGACTTACACCGAGATCTAGGATTTCACACTGTCGTCAACGAAACAAAACACTTCGCAAAAAAAACTCGACTAAACGGGCATGCTAACAGTACAGTCCTAAAAATTTTGGACGAGAGAAACCTATTGCGCCGTCTCCAAAGGACAAAACCTTTGGACCTAAGGCGATAGAATTAAATCGCGTTAAAAATCACAAAATGCAGAAACTTTCATTGGAAAATCACCTGCCAAACGAGTCTATTTTATGATAGAAAAAAAGTCGAAACTTAGTTGCTGTTACATAAATATTAACACCATACTTGTCATATGAAAAATGTCAGTGTCAAATGAAAAATTTTCAGCTGCCACGCCGAAAAAACAACAAAAAGAAAATAATCCTGGCAAATGGGGGTTATTCCACTCCCAGCTTTTTGGATCCGAAGAATCAATGTGATACGAGTAATATCGCGTGATTACATGTGCTGAACACTTCTTTTTCCTTACTCTTGTGTCGCTTAATTTGCGAGTGCGTGCTCGACCAGTATCACAACAGTGGCCTGATCCATCATGGGGCTTACAACCCTATACGGAAGAGATAAAATAGACTAAATATCGGAGTAGAATGCTCCCATAGTTAGACGCACACACATTATACAGACATTCGATGAAAGATTGTGGCTCACTTCAAGATGGATGGCTCTGACTGTAAGGCACGTGAAAAGAACACGCCACCTCTTCTGTTGATTCCTTCCCAACTTACCAGCTGCAGCAGGCAGTTATGCCAGCTCTGAGAACGTTGATTTTGCACTAGTTAAACGACATCTCATGCATTTATTCAGGATCATCCTTAACGTGCTTCGAAGTCGGGAGATCAAAAATGTCTGTCGAATCTCGTTTACAACGGTCTCAGAAAAGCTATACTGACACACGTGTGATAATGATTAACTAGCGAAGATTTTACCTGATGATGTCCTGATAATAGCAAAGGACGTTTTGTGAAAATCTCCACACAGTTGGCACTGTCGATTCGTCATTTTATCCTCAACAGCCCTTCATCATCTATGTACGGAGAATACTTATAAAGAATACTCGTCTTCTTCGACAGCCATCTCGTCTCCATATACTTCACTCTGAACCAAATCGACGAACAACGACAATAACCTTTTCGGTTCCTCATGTAATAAGGTACACTTGAATATTATTTCCTTTGCTTAGATTTTCTTCAAGTTATCGCAAAACCCCAACTTAGTAGAGCCCTGTCAAACCTTACTCCCATTGTTGCTGTTTGCAACTGCATTCGAGGAATCGACATGGGTATTCGTGGAGCTACTTTAGTCTTAGCTCCAAGAAAGGCACATTCCACTGAAGCACCAACACGAATCCTAAAGCACGCCACTGCAGCTATAGCGTGCTCGCTTGCATCTACAAATATATGTAACTGGACAGATACACCTTCAAATGCCGCCAGGATTGAGTAACATCTTGGGATTTTAACAATCTCTACCATAGAGAGCTTGCACAACCAGTAAGTCCACATAAACGCTCCGGAATGATATCATCCCAATCGACGACTGATCTCCACACTTCCTGAAGAAGCACCTTCAGAATCACCAGATAGTTTATTAGGAAGGCCAAGGGATCAAATATTGACATAAAAACCATTAAAAGCCCACGTTTAGTTGGCGGTCTTGTATATCCGCCTCTGTTTTCCACCAAATACCAATAACTTTTGCTGTTCCTGCTGCTTCGGCTTTGCCTACGACCTCAATTTGCCTCTTTCTTCCAGATAACTCTCCCAAAGCTTCCATGACAACATTTGAATTAGACAGCCAACCTTGAATATTGAAACCTCTTTGTGATTGTAATAAATTTCCTTCGCCAACTGGATTGCCTCTTGAACCCTGTGGACACTATCCATCAAATCATCTACGTAATGATGCCCTTGGATACTACTGACTAAACTCTCTTGCGTTTATTCTTCCACCAAAAACCGCTGCGCCTGTTGATCGTCCTTCCGCACTCGGATTTGGTGGAACATCTCACTAATGTCACCACTTATTGCGACTTGACGTATCCGAAAGGAATACAGCACATCAGGCAAAGTAACAAGCTGATCGGGTCCCGGTTACGGATCGCGTAAGCCTTTTGCAAAAGGCTCTCAATTTGACGATTTAACGAATCTGCCTGTATTTTCCTTTCCATACACTGTAGCCGCTTAAGTGCCATTGGATAACTGTCCGGCATCTCGACGTCTTCGAATTTCTACAAAAGTCCGCTTTCAAACCTTTTTCTAATGCGCTTAGTGTCCTTCTTCAAGATGTCTAGCGCCCGCTTTTCTTCAGCCATCTCAACATATTCCTTTGTAGTGCCATGACTCTCCAACAAGAAAAAAATATGCATTTCGCGTTTTGATAACAAACATTCACCTGCAATTTCCAAAGCTTTTCCTTTTAGCGCTCGTTGCGGATGAACCAAGTTTTCGTCGTCGTTGAACCCTCATATACAATAGCTGTGGTATTTTCGCAGTTACTTATAAAAACAGCGCACTCCTCAGGTATATCGCTGAACGTTCGAGATCCTTTGATAGCGCCTGACGTGCTGATAATTGGCTTGAAATTAGAATTCGTTGTGGTTTAGTCATACGTGACGATGTAAATATATCCGCTTGAGCCTTACTGACTGGTTTGAGTTCTTCTCCTTCATCGGAATCGGCAAGTGCTAAAAGCTCGTTCTTCTTTTTTTAATTACTTCATCTTCAGGCGTTGCTGCTCCTTCAGACAATAGAGCTCTCGCTTCATTGTTCGGCCTCGAACCTCCATCGAGTGACCCGACTCTGAACGTTTCTGCTCCGAATACTTTTCATCAGCATCTCCAAAAGCCGAAGTATCCTGTTGCTGTACACCAGTTCGATTTTCTGTCTCATCCTCGCGTCTTGAAATATCCTACTATCGAATTGTCGCCATTAATTGGTTTCGTTCGCCACCAAGTGATGTTCACAAACAGTACAGTTCCATGGATACGTGGCTATCGATGCATTTACCCCTGCACATGCGTAGTGGAACCATTGATCACACCTATCGTTATTATTATTATTCTCCTAATGAATATCCTAATTTTTCTTTGAAGTTTGTGACGAATCGGTGAAAAAGGAACATCTTTTTTCTTTAGTCTAAAAGTGGTTTTATTAAATATGTATAGTAGAATAAATATAAAGGTATTACAAAATCCTAAAAATGCTAGAGTGCAAGTTGTTGTTGATTGCTGTCCTATCCTGTCAGTGACAGCTGATGATATCAACATAATTGGCAGAACTCAGCCGGCTGTCATCGGTGCGTTCAGCGCCTCAGTAGAAATTAAACGAAGAATAACTCTTGGCAATCGCTTTTTCTTTGGGCAATTGGGTAATAAGGCCCTGTCACGAAATACTAAGGAGACTCCATATAAGATTTTGTACATTCCGGTCCTACTTTATAGCGTTGAAGCATGGACTCTATCGAAAGTGGATGAAGATATCCTCGGTCGTTTCGTGAGAAAAATTATCCGTAAAATAATTGGTCCTGTTTGCGTTTGAAGATTCAATGGCGAACTAAACGAGCTCTACAGTCAGTGTACCTAGGCAGAAAACTGCAGATCAGTAGCCTGAGTTGGCTAGAATACGTAGGGCGTATCTAATGTTCCGACCCACAGAGTTAAGAGGAAAATTTTAAGTGCACAACTGGAGGCAATTGCTCAAGGACCGAGTCAACGGGAGAGGCTTGTTACACAAGGCACAGGTTTACCCCGAACTGTAGCGCCCCCTAAGAAAAAGATCAGGGCAGAATCCAAAGTTAAATTTTTCTCATTTCAGATGATTGTCATAAGTAGCGCCTTGACACTTCTGTACACATCTTTTAATAACTGGCTAAAAACAATAGAAAAAGCTTACGAATTTAATCAGCCAACCAACTGCGAGTCTCTTATTTAGGAGAATTTATGCTCGTAGCTCTAAATGACAAAAATATAAATATGAGTAAATACAAAACTGATAATAAATTCTGGTACCAAATCATTGCGATCTTTGGGCATTTTTTTTTAATTGTTTTCTTCTTTTACACGCACCCTATTGATTAAGCAATGCTATAATAGATCGTTTTGTTGTCTGATGATCTAATTTCTTTCGGGGTATGGCAGGTACGATTGCAGTCTTCCTTTGATTTTAATAAAAACTTAAAACACTTGTGAAATACTTTATTAAACCCATTATCAGTTGTCATAAGAGCATTCGCATTTGGTGCCCTTATCGCATTTTTGTACAATGTGAAAAAAAAAATTGTTTAAATAAAAAATCAAACACACTTAAGTTTCAGTTTTCATGTAAAAACCGCACACTCCAATCTGGGTTCAAGTTGCATTTGTTGACCTCAAGCCCGATGAAACTTATGCAGTTCAATATGCGTAGTATTGAATTAAACAAATAAAAAACTTTTCTGTTGGTTTTTCCCCGACAAAATTCACATTCACTTAGTGATGTAGGTACCATGGGATATCTCTAAGTTAAAGAAAAGAGTTCCTATTTTCCGTCGGTGTCATTCATTATCGACAACATGGAAATGCTGTTCCTCATCGAAAGAACTGGAAATGTGTCTCATTACGTGCGGCCTTCATTAATTTTTATTGGACGATAAGTCTAGGCCTCAAGAAACTGCTGCGGAAGACGATGACTGAAAACTCTCAGTACGTCATGGTGTGCTACTCATTCTTTACAGAAAACTAAAAGAGTCTTCCTGGAAGAAAATTCATAGCTCCAGGGGGCATTGATGACATCTACTGCCAAGAGTTCTACCTTCGACCATTTAGTGACGTAACCGATCTTCAAGTGGTTTCGGAGATACTCAAAATCTTCCTTGTTCCACTGTCACTGCAATTAATAACACGATAAATTACAACCGAAATTGCCGATCGGTGAAACTAATGTCGCATGCTATGAAAACGTACGAGAGACTACTAGACAGTCGATATCGCAATAAATGAAAAAAATAAACATCTTCTAAATATCATTTGTAAGCATAATGGTTAACATTTTTAAAAGACGGGATTAGGTTCTCTGGAAAGAAGGCAAGTTTTAGCAGCAAGGGAGGCAGATCCGACGACGATGTGAAAAAGGCGAAGGCTGGTACTTCATCCGCATTGCGTCATAAGCAAAGCGACCCGAGAAACGAGCTTCTTGTTGCTGTGATAAACGAGCTGGAAACTTGCGGTCGTCTAACAATCGACCAGTGAAAAAACGTCGAGGAGAAATTCCAAGATATCCACCACAGCAAACGGAGAACTTCAATTCTATGGCGCTGGCTAAGAAGATAGACGCAAGGTTGTAGCTTGTGGAAAAAAGCCTTCTGTGGACTTCCTCAGGCGCATCGTTTTGGAGGTGTACGAGGCATCAAACTAAAATGCACGACGGTGGCAGAGTTGGCAAAGTATGCTCTGCCAACGGCATGGGTATAGGTTCTGTGTTCCTACACGTACCCTTAAAAGCCCGTGGGACTACTCCATATGCAGAATCGGGACTTAAAAGTCGATATATAGTGGGTGATTTGGAAGACGGAAAGAATGGCTCAGATTTAACTTATCTGAGAAAACACCGCCACAAACTCCAACTTTTTTGCTAGAGAATAAAGCTATTGTATTCTGGGGACATGATCAGTTTTATGTGGGTTTATTCCAAATCCACAGCGATCTGCCCAGTGGGTTAATCTATTGAGATTTGCTTGAAGGAATTCTTTACTGGTATTGAGATGCTTACCTGAGACGGCTATAGCAACATCATCCGCATAGACAATCACCCTCCCGGTATACCACCCGCTTCCAGGTATATCAGCAGTTCATTAACTACTAAGTTCCAAAGAAGGGGAGAGAGTATACCGCCTGACGGCGTATCTCTGGTAACTCATCTTTTAGCAGAAGTCTTACCCAGTTTGGAGTTGATTATCCTGCTTTTTAGCATAATTCTGATCAACTCCCCAAGTGAGTCATCTACCTGTAGAGTTAACAGCGCAGTCGTGATTGTGGATGTGTTGACGTTGTTAAAGGTCTGAGGTCCTTTCGGACAACATGAGAACTTTTTCCTGCTTTGAGAATGAATACTATATTGACTTCTCTCCATGACAGTGGAATGTGGATAAGTTCTACACAGCTCCTCATAATATTTTCTAGCGCAGGCAGAATAATATCTGAGGACCTCTGTAGCTCAGCAGGTATTATACCGTCCGGACCAGCAGACTTGTATAGTTTGAAGCTATGCAGCGCCCAAAGCAGTTTGTCTCTTGTAATCAGACCATGAATTTTGGTACCGGTTGCAGTAGGAATGTTTGGGCTGCTACTAGCAGCGAATTGGGAGTTACTTGGAAAGTGGGTATCCAGTAGCAGGTTGAGTAATTCATCAAACAGCTAGGCATCATAGGATTTGTAGAGAGGATTTTTCTTAGACGCAATGCCTCAGAGTTTCCGTGATTTTGTTACAGGATGACCTCCAAGATTGTCGCTTTGCCTTCCTCAGTTCTTTTTTGTATAGTTTGAGGGATTCTTTGTATAAGTCCCAGTCAGTCACTTTTCTTGTGCTTCTTGCTACGTTGAAAAGTTTTCTTTGCAGTCCCAGTACTGATGTCCACCAATGTGGCTTTTTCTTGCTGGGTTGATTAAGAGGGCAGGAAGCGGCCACAGCCTGATTAAGAGAGGGTGAATTCCTTGACTTTCATGTCAAGCTCGTTGGTGTCACGCGGGGGACTTGAGAGTTCAGAGGATAGCGTTTCTGACAGTATTCCTCTGTATTTTGGCCAATCAGTTTGCCGGTAGTTCCGGAATGCTGGTTGGCTGGGGGGAGCATCACTCAAGCTGAATTGGATGTGGTCTGAAAAAGAGTGTTCAGACGATACCAGTTTGTTAGCCTTTGAGTAATGCTGTCGTAGACAAGAGTGATATCTACCACTTCCTGTCGGTTTCTAGTTATAAAAGTGGGCTCATTGCCAATCTTGCAAATAAAGAGGACTTAAAATATATTCAAAAAGTAAATCAGTCGATACTGGCCCATACTGTGTGATGAGCGTTAGCCTCGCAACCGATAATGAGGCCGAATTGTTGCCTTCCAGCTTCCAGTACCACCCTTTCTAGGCTATCACCAGGGAGAGGGTTCACATGATTGTGGATCGTGCGTGAGCAATTAAATGTAAATTTTCTGATTGTCGCCCATACTTCGGAGGATACGGGTTTCGTTAACTCAGCTCTCATAAAATCTGCAGCTTCTTTTTCCCGCTCAACAGTCAAGGCAATGGTACCTCTTTAAGTAATGTGTTAAAGTACTTCTTCCGCCTATTTCAAATTTCGTTGTTTCCCTATAGCATGTGTATTCAATGTATTGTATTTCGGCTATTGAATGAATCTCTTTTGAGTTTTTTCTTCTTTGTGCCGCAATCTTAGAAGTAATTTTTTATTTGGCCCTTATTCGGCATTTCACTTGCGATTTTCTGCCACTAGGTTTCTTGAACGCATATTATCTCAATCTTAACCGAATACGTTTTTATTCGATAGAGAGAACCAAAGACAACGAATCTGATTTAGTTGGCGGTTTATTTCGAACTAAATGAATAGAAGGTTAGACAGATGATTGTTATAATGAGAAAACAATCTACCATTCATTTGCGTTTTACTTTCTAGTTCGAAAATTTTACTCGGCATTGTACGGACATTTCATTTTGCGATACGCAAGTGATTTCCAAAATGCATCATACTGCTAATTTGCGGAAATCGTCGACCTCTGACACATTCTTCATTTTATGGCAAATAGTTCATTTGTTCCGGAGCGACACATACTACCAGTTTATTGACTTTAGTACCGCCCAAGACTGAAATACATGACTTCTAGATTGTGTATTCCTCAAACTACTTACCTACTCATCTTACTTGATTTTCGTTATGATTTTCACCTACCGATGCTCTACGCAACAAACTCTTGAATTGCTAAGCAAGTCTATGCCGAAAGTCGCCCTGGAAACTAAAGGCTTTGCGGTTTCCTAAGCATCGAAGTTGTCGCGCGCCGTCTTCTGGATTCCAGGGTAACTCAGAGATCGAAACTGTCGGTGAAACCAGGAGACTAGACAAAGTCCTCAAAAGGAGCAAATCCGTCAAACTAAAAACGTACAGAGATCAAATGGCACCTATACTGAGTCGAGCACAAATAATATTTGAGACTTTTTTCCCAAGTATGTGATTGACGTAGCTCACAAACAACTCCTACCACTGAATTGAACGGAGTAACGAAGTGACGATTGTGTGATTCAGGGCAACAGATATGTGCTCTCTTGAGTGATAACAAATCTTTCATTCAAATAAATCCTTTCATGGTTTAATTTTTTCCTTTGAGATAGTAACTCTTATTCATATTAAAGTGGAATTTATTGAAAAGTCAGTGAAGTGAAGTTTCAGCATTAATGCTGCAGCGCAAATGGTCATGCAGTTACCAAGGCTGTGCAGCGTATCTCAAATACAAAGATAAGCGTGAAATATCGATTCAAAGGGCTAGGGAAGTAGCTAACAAAAACAGAGTTGCCGTGCAACAAACTATGAACACATTCATTAATCCAAATATATCATATGCTGACAAAGTAAAATATAGTCCTTCTAGTGGGATAAACCAACAAACTAATTTCGTTAGTTATAGTAACAATCAGTCCGGTGATGTTAATAATTTCTTGAATGTATCAAAAAAGTTTTTACCATTCCCCTCAAAGATCTTTTAATTAAAATAAGACAGTTTTGGCCCAATTACCAACAACTGCAATCTAAAAAAGAGAAAATATTTGTGTATCTCGACTTGTCGCCTCAATTGTAGTATAGTATAATACAGCCTACTAAGTTAACCATAATGTCGATAAATTTCAACTCCATAATATCCCATGTAAGAAGAGTTGCGCTTTTAAACATACTTAATAATTATAAGTCTCATATATGTTTCCTTTCTGAAAACATTAAAAAAAAACATAAGCTCTCATTCGAATGCTACAATATTATCCGAAAGGATCTATTGTAGGTAGAAGAACTGCAATCATTTTAAAAGATAGTTACAAATATGACGAAGTGCCTTTTCAGACCGATGTTTCTTTAGTGTGCCTGGCGGAAATAACTTAACCAGTAACCTTCCAACCTAACCAAGAGGGAATGTATCCTCTAATGCCGGCATTCGCCTATCCACGGAACTTGATAGATTTGATGAGGCGTTAATTATTGGAGACTTTAATGCACGTCATCCTGCTTGGGGACATAATGCCGTCAATAGTAATATTAACGTAATTCATAACTGGTTCTTCAACGGTCCTTTTCTGAACCTGAATATAATACCTCCTAATGGTCCAAAATTTCCTAGATTCTCATCAGTGCTGGATTTTTTCATTATATCCTCATCTTTTAATATTGCAAGCTCATTGACTTCTTCAACGTTTGCAATACAATCTGATCACTTTGAAATCCTATTACTTACTTTCTTCCTCTTTTCCAACCATAACTGCATACTATTTTTTTGGAAAACCAAACTGGGAAGCCAGTCATAACTTGTCTTCACAACCGACTCTCGCTCGTAAATATATGTACCTCTAGATATAAATATCTCTAATTTAGAAATAGATTCATTGATATCTCAAATAAATGAACATATTCCAATTGGCGTTGCCAAAAAGTCAAAATACAATAATATTTCGGTTTTTAGTACAAAGTTATTAAAACTTCGAAATATTTAGCTCACACAGTTAAAAAGACTGTTTCATTGTTATCTACTCGTAAATTGAATAAATGACGAATATTTTCAACTACACTCCAGGTTTGAGTGTCTCAGCAGAATTATCAAAGAGAGAATCACGTTATATACCAACAATTCATTCAAGACAAGACTGCAAAAAATTAAGTCATCTCCCTATGCATTTAAGGAAATTAATCTATTAAGAATAGCACTCAATAACAAAAAACCATTTAGCCTCGTTCTGATTTCAAACTTTATTTTGCAAAAATACCCCAAATCTTTAGACGTGGTCTTATCTTCTATATTTAAGCACTACATTAACAATGGTTAATTTCCTGTTGCTTGCAAAAGAGCAAAAATTCTGGCCATAGCGGGAAAAAAACGCAACAGAAATAACCGACTTTCAACCGATATCCGATATCGAACATTGGAAAACTATTCGAGCGGTTTATTGCTGTTCAGCTGAAAAACTTTTCCGACGAATCACATGTGAATCAAAATAACCAATTCGGCTTTAAGAAAGAGCATTCTACGGAACACGTACTACTTTACTTACTTTACACAATGAAGATGTTCAAAACTTAAAAAATAGGCTATGTACTGTAAGCTCAGACATAGATCTCGAAACATCATTCGATTCCATTTTTTTTATTTGGCGCGCACGGCAGGGCATTCCATAAGCGGAACAATTAGGAACGAATCACGATATTTCAGAGTACGCTTGACGGTATACTGATAAGCATTTATAGCGAGGCGGGTGTTACGGTTAAAAGTTAGAAGGGGTGGATTGCTACTGGCAATTTCGGTGGAGTACTGGTGGTGAAAATAGCGATACAACAAGGTGAGACAGGAGAAATTATGTCTGTGTTCGAGGGTGTCGAAAGACTGTGTGATATTGCCATCACCTATGATATTGCTATCACACGGTTTTGGATCCTATCTAGCAAGTGCAATGTGGTCTTAGGAGCACTTGACCAGATGTGGGCATTGTACTCCAATTTCGGGCAGATAAATGCCCTATATTATATAGAGGCCAGATCAGAAAGTGTGAAATACTTCTTACATCGCTTGAGGAAACCTAAACATTTCGCAGAATTTTTGGCGACATCGAATATGTGGTCATTCCATCGTAAGTTGTCAGTGACACACATACCGAGGATTCAAGTGTCTATATATTTTGACTAGGTATTTAAATTTCGCTTTAATGACATACAGCATTGTGTTTTGGAGCATTAAATTCAACTCTGTTGAAGTTCCCCATTTGGTTATGCTGCTAATAGCACAATTTAATGAGCTTCACATACGCAGTCGTTCCCGTTCTACAGCCGAAGATCAGGGACGTGAGTTCAGAAACGAATATGAAAAGCAGAGAGAGCTGACGGTTTCCATGACCTTGAAAAGAAGGGGCATAAGTGCAATGGGTCTGTATTGAAGAAACTGAAACTGAAACTCCCATTGAAGTTCGACCTACTCAAGTGTAGGCGGAGACAAAGCACAATCTGGAAGTGTTGAACTGGCCGCAAAGTGTACAACAAGCAGATTGGCTTTGTCCAAATAGCTGACAGCAGGAATGTCATTGTAAATGAGCGTTCTGATGGATGATGAGGTAGAATTTTTTACTACCTTTGGGACATTGTAGTTTTTCTACCCCTGACAGCCTCTTTACAGCTCGAGTCGAATCATGCCTTTTCTTTTGGTCTGATACTCCTAATCCGATAAGGGATAAAGGGTCTCATTCCAAGGAGAATAGTGTCAGAGATTATATCAGCAGCGGCATCTATGTCGTTATCGAGGAAACATAACGACCAGTTAAATTTCTTCATGAAGGTGTTAAGTCCGCTCCAATTGGCTTCCTCGTATTGCCATATGGTTCTTTTCGGAATTTTTTCTCGAACTGTGTGGTCAGCATATGAGAAATTAGCTGATATAACACAATGGTCCAAGGAGCCTAGAGGGCAGAGCATATCAACGATGTACTTATCAGGGTGAGAAGTTAAAAACTTGTGGGCTCATTTACAAGATCTCAGCACACCGTCCTTCGGGTGTTGTCTGTCCAGAATATCGAAGCCGCCCAGAATTGTGTATATTGAAATCTTTGCTTACGGAGATGGAAGAATCACATTATTGTGGAGTGTCGTAGCCATGTAGCTTCAGACTAGAATGATCAGAGAGGTGTGGGCGGGGATCTACATGTATTGCACTAAGTGCCAAAACAGCTGGTCTGAATTTAAAAACGTGGACGTACGGAGAAAAGTGGTTATTTTTTTAGGGTTTATTTTTTTTTTTCAAATTAATTAGCCTTAACTCTCCAACCTGGCTTACACAAATTATTTTCAGTTTTCTGTAAGTTAGACCAAGCTCAATTTTTATAGGTTCCGAGCAGTCGGACTTCTTTTCAGTTTGCTCAGGTGTAGCGCAAGCTTCGATACTTGGGCCGATTTTGTTCAATATTTACGTCCACGATTTTCCCTTGCCGAACTAGGTGCTATCCTGTGTAAAATGTATCAAAAATATGAAGATAAAGATAAGGATAAAATGATAGAAAAATAAAGGATTTCGTCGTATGTTACACACGAAAGTATACTCAATCTATCTCAAACTACGAACCATAAGCGAGCGAGTGGAACTGACGACTATACTTATCTCACACACACAACATTGGGCGGAGCGGACATACAACAACACTCAAGCGGGACCCGAGAATAAGCAACCGCCACACACGACCCGTTATCTTGCTTTATAGCCTGGTTTCAGGATATAGTCAGGATAAAGAATCAAAACTACTACTGCTATATATAGAAAAAGAAGTCAGTGAACATCCTCACCGTTCTAGATAAGTCTATTTATATTTTTCTTTTCTAAATATCCTTGGTTTTTCTACACACTTTTTTTTTTATGCACACTGTGAGATATTCTGTCTGTGAGATATTTTCGCACCAACTAAACCCTTCAGGCATAATACGAGTGTAACATGCAATAAAAGCAAAATCAAACAGGAAAGGGGAAAAGAACTGCAGATAGTTCTCTTCTTCTCATTGTTTGTCTTTTAATTGTTAACTAACTTACCGTTTTCTCTTACATTCGGCTTTCCTGACGCTAACTCGTCTCGAGTTATGGTTGTTGTTTGTTTGGCTTGATTAATGTCTTCTTCATCGCTGTCAGACATACCGTTTTGCGGTTTTCAAGGCCTGATATCATCTGCTGCCATTCATAATCTCGTTTGCGTTTTCAGTGGGATCCATCCATATCAGTTATTATTTACCGATCGTTGGGATAGACTTGACGAACAATAAGCGGTCCTCTAAAAGGGGGTAAAAGGTTCTTGCTAGAACCACGGGCGGTGTCTTGTTTTTTATGAGGACTAAATCAAACACTTGGTAGTGCCGTGGACTCTTTCTCTTCTTATCAAAATTTCTTTTCTGTTAAATTTGAGCTTTTTCTATGTTAACGGCAGCCTTAAAACGCAAATTAGAAAGATCTTCAACCAGTTCCGCAGTGGTTTTGATTTCGTCTTTTAGAAGAATATCCGAGCCATGCCTCGGTTCCATTTCAAATACTAGTTGGCTTGGCGTTTTACCTGTGCTTTTATTTTCGACATTATTTAATGCAAACTGCACTTGTCTAATACTCTCGCCCATCTACTTTCATCGACGGTACTTGTCATTAATTCGCTCAATATCGATCGATTGAGCTGCTCTTCTTGTCCGTTTGCTCGAGTGGTAGCGACTGCATTAAGTACGTGCTTTATGTTGTTTATGTGACAAAATTCTTTAAAATCTTTTGAAGTGAAAGAACTGCCTCGATCGGAGATAACAATGTTTGGTATGCCATTCACTGCAAAAATATCTTTGAGGAACTCCGTGACCAGGTTAGTTTTAGTAGACTTTACAGCTTTAATATACGCTTTTGTGAACGCATCTATTAACGCGATTATGTAAAGTTTTCCAAGTTTAGATTTTGGAAAGGGATATTTACCATGGTCTTCGGCATTTCGGGCTTTTGAATTGGGTGTAGATATCCCTCTATTTTACCGGTGTTTCGTTTGTTGTAAAGGCATCGTATGCAACAAATTAGATACTTCTCTACATAGTTCTTCATATTGGGGAAACCAGTAATGCAAGCTCAGTCTTTTTAAAGTCTTCTCGATACCAAAATGGCCTAGTTCATCATGAGCAGCGCGAACTACTTGCTGTCGCATTCCCCTTGGAACTACCCATTGACTACCAGTTGGTGACAGCCGATAAATTCGTCCCTTCTGCAACACATATTCCTTACAAATTGGTTTTTCTTCTTCATTTTTGGGTTTTTAAGTTCTATTTGTATACGAAGCACCTGTTCTGGTAGTTCTTTTTCTACACAGATTCTGGCCCGAGCGATAACTTTATTTTGCTGAATCACCACGTCTTGTGCTGAGAGATTTATTGCGGGCACAAATAAAATTCCAACTTCGTTGATGCAAAGAACAGTCCTTGGGACACAAGTTTCCTCACCTTCCTTTGTACGTAGTGATGGTTCGATATATATATCTTTGCTTACTTGATCCAACTGTGCTTCTATCATTTTAAAATGGTGGGATGGTATAGTCGTTCTTTCCCGTGTGATAAGATTTATTTTGTTTGTGCAATTTATGTCTTATACGGTAACTCTGTATAAAGTCCCATTTACAATACTGCGAGATGCGATACGAGAGTCACATTCGAATTCGAATGCAAGAGCCCTTCTGGGATTTTTTTTTATAATTTACGCGCGCCTAAGGTAGAAGGAGGAGAAAGGAAAATTGTTTTGTAGTAGCTTGAAACTCAGGTGTATTTGGTTTCGATATTAGCTCTCCAGGGGTGGGAGTCCAAATAGGACGTAGAGTTTTTTTCTTCACCCAGAGTGATTCGAAGGTTATAATTCACACTTGTTTTTTGAGCTTGAAAACTCTACAACAGCCAAATCGACGTGTCAGTGTTATGCCTTCACACGCAGAATTTTTCTGACTGAGCTCCAATTACAAATGAAAAACTTGAACCTTGACCCTCCGAGTGAGAAGCGATTGCTAGTACCACTACACCACGGCCACCCCCATGGATGGCTACAAAATTGATCTAGAATGAGGTCTGCTGCCTTTCAAGAGGACGACAATGTCAGATTTCGCTACTCGTTAGGAAAACTTGCCTCTTAGTTTCACCCGAAAGCGTACGTAATTCCGATTGTATTATACCATTTCTGATCAAACTCACGACTTTTAAGCTAAGATAGTTCAAAAGTTCTGGGCTTCTCTGAACGTAGTCGGAAGATTGAATTCAAGAGTCTTGTCCGATTCCCTGAGCGTTTCTCATGAACCGAATCTGAATTATGACAGCCTGCGATCGAAGTTAAAGCTTCCATTTACAATTGGGTTCCGCGTCAGCATGACTGGAGGTGGCATGACTCTCCAAGATGCCAGAAATCAAACGAATGCCTCCCGATATTTCTAAGAGGTCTTGCTTTTCATCAGAAAGTGTAGACCGTTTTCGTAATGAGGCACTCTCCTTTTGCTAAGTACCTAAGTGTGTTAGGTACAAGTAATACAACATCCTGCGAAGCTCTCTGTGAGAGTGATGACAACACGACGGAGAACTAACTTTGCGAGGGTCCTGCCTACTCTTGCATTACGCTGGAATACTTAGCGCTGATGTGATGGATGCTGCTGCTGTAGACATTTTTCTACATAAGACTGAGAAATTCGAATAAAATTAAAATACAAAGAGTAGAGTGGACGAGTTCTTCATAGGAGTGATCTCTTTTGACAGAGAAGAAAATAGCAATTAGTCATACGAACCACCTTAAAGTACTCGTATGCATAAATGACACGAGGAAATGTGATTAATGATGTTTACGAGTAATTCCAAAATATGAACTGCTCCTAAATCCAACGACGGCTTAGAGTGACTCTTTAAGTTCAATTTACAGAAACCAATGGCCCTATTCGATGAAGGTGTCATCAGCAATATTGTACGAATAAAAATCGAATAATCCAAAAATAATTAGGTACTTTCACAAATTTTTTTTTTATTTTTTTTTTCCTTTTTTTGTTTTCAAAATAACAAAGCATATCGTCAATGAGTAACAATTTACTATTGGGTGCGAGCCATATTCTCTACAGCAGCAACCAATTGCATGATTTGTCCGGTGGAGCGTGCAAGGCAGGCTCTTTCCAAATCGTCCATCTTGCCCTTACATTGATTGAATTTCTCCTCAACAATATCGGTGATCTTCTTGCGAATCTCTGGCTTGTTGTTCAACATTCGGGAAGAAGTCAAACGGGCCTTGATCTTTGCATGGAAGGGAGCTGCATCAGGATAGGATGCCCAATTTCCTAAAGAAGAATCCTCAGATTCATCACTGCTTGATGAGGAGTTTTGCTCTTCCCGGTTTTGATTCATCTGCTGTTCTGTTTTACGTTGACCGCGTGGGTATAATCTTGGCTGTTGTGGTTCGTTCACCTCTTTCTTAGATTGTCTGCCGAGAGATGTTTGCAAGAGTGCGCGCAAGCTCTCTGGAATGAGTTCCTGTGAAGAATCTTCAGAATCGAATTTGTTAACCCCATTCCTCTGGAATGTTGATGTCTCCTGGTAATCGGCCGGTTGGTTCTGGTAGTTATGCCTGGAGTTCGATGGAGAGTTTTCTCTTGCATCCTTGTGATAGTGGGTCTAAAAAAACATTTCAATATGATTTGAATTTGAAAACAATTCGAGTGAGTTATAATACCACTTCGCCATAAACACAGGCAATAGCCACAGTCAATACGATGAATAGCTTCATAATAAAATTAAGAACTCAGTGGCGCAGACAATCAACTTCAACTGATTGCCCTAAAGCTAAGCTCGAATTTATATTCCGTCAATTAGGCTGACTTAGTAGTTTCTTCGTCATGCAAAAAAGTGCCCAAAGTGATTTGTCAGCCCAAAGCAACGTGTGCATTTGATGTTCCGTCTGTTGCGCTTAGTCAGCTTCTGATACGTATACTGCAAACGAATCAACTTCACTATCAATTGTTGATGTCAAAACAGTTGCTTGGGGGGACAGAATAGTCAGGGAAGTTACTTGGGGCTGGTGTATGACAATCAGTGTAATGGAATTCATCTCGAGCAACAATATGTTTGGTGTAATTAACCTGATAATGATTAAGGGTATTAGGTCAGTGTGTTGTACGCTTGAAAATATGAAGTGATGGTGAGCCAGAGATACAAAGTACTTTACGCAGACCACAAGTGGCTATAGTAAATAGTTAACTCATCGTTTCAGACAAGATGGTATGCACTCATCCAAACTACAATCATATACGTTTGTCACACAAATCCATTAAATAAAGAATTCTTCGTGGAGTCTTATATTATTTAGTCGTAAAGAGCATAAAATCCACATCTTTCGCATGATTGCTAGTTATGATAGCTCATTGTACACTCAAGCTTTAACAGTCAAGTACAAGTAAAAGGTAGATGTTTCCGATTGAACTCTGTTTTTTGGTCGAGATTTAAACAAATACGTTGCTGAAAATGCTTAATGCTATTTGTGCAGATGCAAGAAGAATGCCACAGACTTTTGTAAACGACGTGACGTACTCGTTTGCTCTAGCGGCATTATCAATAGTGCTACGGAAAAATCTTACCGTCAGTAGAAGGCCCGCCTCTCTAAGTCCGTTCGAGGTGTTACCTATCCTACAGTGGTGATCTTCTTCTTTTTTTCTAAGTCAACAGGCCCCAACCCTTTCGAATTTTCTTGACAAGCTCAGCTAAAAAGTCAAGCGGTGTACAGTTAAACCATTTACCCATTCTGTCGGATGGGGGTTGAAGAGGTGTTATGTGAGTCGCTTTTGACTCTCTTTACATCGGCACGTAAATAAAAAAATGTTAACCACCTCATCAAACGCTTGGTTAGTTAATCCAAGCACTCTGAAGAGAATAGAGACATTGACTAAAACGAGACATTGCCTCTACGCGAGTTGGGAATAACCCCAAGAAATCTATTGTTCAAAGGTATCATAAACTCGAGATGGGTGCTGTGAGTCATTCTCTTGAACAGCATATATAGATGGTCGTTGGGTCGTTGAGTCCGGTAGGTAGGTAATTAGTTAAAAGTGGCTGTTGGAAAGAACAACCCACTTAGGTCGATTGGCCCATTGTGATGCCACATGGATCTATGATCCTCTTACTTATGGAACCAGTTTGAGCTTATGATGAAGCGTAACGTCTATATTCTTTAGACCGGTTAAGTCATTGTAGATAAAGCTCCTAAGTGAAGTTTTCTTCTCTAGAAAAGAGCTGGACATGTACAGAGTAGGTATAGAATTTTTTTTCCCTCTTCCTCTTCGTCCACGCAGCTTCTACAGAAATCGTTTGTAAAAGCGTCAGGCCTTCTTGCATGCTTGCCTATAAGGCAGTGTCCAGTGATGAGACCTATAATGGGGCTGAGATGTTTCCTATGTAGAAGGATCAGACTCTTGGAGCAAAGGTAGCATAAATAGAGTGGTTCCAATTTAAGCGAGTTCGTCGGCCCTACAATTCCCTGAATGTCTATGTGGACCGGCACCTAACAAAGGTGAAGGTTTGACTGCTCTGCCATCTCCGTAAGAGATGATCGGCATTCAAAGTCGGTTTTAGAATTTAATGAGACTGAGTCCAGGGACTTGATAGCGGCCTGACCATCCGAAAATATGCGGATATACTTTACAGATATCACGATTTTCTTCAGTCGGAACAGGGCTTCTTTAATCACCAAAATGTACGCCTAGAACACGCTACAGTGAGTTGGAAGACGGAAGAAGATGCTTAAATTAAGCGTACCTGAGAAAACACCGCCTCGAATTCCGCTACAGGTTATAAATCCATCTGTGTAAAAGCGAATTGACTTGTCCTCTATGAAAACATCTTCCTACAAGAAGGGTCTAGAGAGGAAGCTTACATGGAAGTCATTGTCAGACCAAAGTTCAGGTATGTTGTAATCGATGTTCTATGTAAGGATTCCTAATGTATTAAGAATACTGGCGTGGCCAAATAAATTATTTGTCCACTGTGTAGTCGCTTTAAGGCAAATAGCTGCAGTCGCAGCTACTTGCTTGCCGAAAATATCGAGGGGTGTCAAATAAAACAGAATATCTAATGCCGCAGAGGGAGTAGATAGTAAGATTCCGCTTATGCATAGATATGCTGTTCTTTGAACTCAGCTTCGTTTACTATAGTTGACTGCATTGTCTAAGGCCGTTCACCAGACAACAACCCCATGGGTGAGTATTGGTCTTGTGACCGAGATGTATAGCCAGTCGGTTACGCGAGGTTGAAGGCCACATTTATTTATATTGGCTTTTTTGTAAGAGAATAAAGCTATTGTAGTTTTATTGACTCTTTCTTGAATGTTAGGTTTCCAGTTTAGTTTCCTGTCAAAAATGAGACCATGATATTTTGTTGTATCGGAAAATACTAAACTGGTACCGTTTATTGAAGGAGGGTCTATAATTGGAATTTTGTATTTCCTGGAAAAGAGGATAAGTTCAGTTTTATGGGGCTTTATTTCCAATCCACGATCTGCCCAACGGGTTAATCTATTGAGATTTTCTTGTAAGAGTTCTTTAATGATATTAGATGCTTACCTGAGACCAGTAATATCAGCAGTTCATCAACTACTAAGTTCCAGAGAAGGAACTGCGGCGAACCTCTGCTGACACATCTTCTAGCAGAAATCTCACCCAGTTTGGAGTTGATTATCCTGCTTTTTACCATAAGACAGATCAACTCCCCAAGTGAGTCATCTACATGCAAAGCTTACAGCGCAGTCGTGCTTGCAGATATGTTGACGTTGTTAAAGGCACCCTCTATGTCCAGGAAAGCAACCGTTGTTCGTTTGTACGGATCGTTCGATGTGGCTAGTTAGTAAATTTCCACCGACTTTCCTTTACAGTAGGCATGTTGAGTCGTTGACAAAAGTTTTGGATCAATTTTAGATCGTATATAGATATCAGTCAATCGTTCTAGAGTTTTCAGAAGGAAATATGATAGTCTTATAAGGCTGAAGTCCTTTGGGATAACATAAGAACATTTTCCGACTTTGGGAATGAAAACTACATTGACTTCTCTCTATGACAGTGGTGTTCAATAATCCGAAAGGGTATCGAGGATGAACAAAATCGAAAGGACGAACGATACGAAGAAAACCAAAAAAAATTTATGTATAATTACACGAAACAACAACCTTTATTCCCAATATCTCTACCATGCTGCGTCTGAAATTCAAAAGACCGAGACTACAAAATCTTAACATGAGCAAGTACCAACCAGATAAACGGGAATAGGAAAACTTTGAGTAATGTTACTAGTTTGAGTGAATTATTCTAACGTTAAGAAATATATGTTAAATATATAATGTTTGGCAAATACAAATATGTTTGGATTTCAGAACACATAGTGCAACTGCAACAATTTATAAATTACAAAGTATGAGTATCAAATTTAATTAGAACATCTTTTTTAGAAATCGATAAATTAATTAACAAAATGATTAAAGCGTTCGTAAACCGCCGCCCCTGAACAACATTTCAGCCTATAGGTAGAACGCCTACCTTGTGGATGGGTCGAATTAACTTTCCAGTTGCAATTTGTATAGTTATGACTCGAACAAGGCCGTCATTCCCGGGATGCGTGTTAATAACCCGGCCCATTGCCCATTTACCGGAGGGTAGGTCGCTCTCCTTCATAACTACCAAATCGTTGATCTTTATGTTTGGCTGCTGTTGTTGCCAGCGAGGTCGATTTTGCAGCGAAGTTAAATACTTGGACCTTGGACTGTATACTTTTCCAGCAGGATAAACGGTTTGGTGGAATATCTAACGTCGGCTCTGGAATGGCTGCATATGATTCACCTAGAAAAAAATGCGAAAGTGTTAATGGGTCTAGGGCGTGATCGGAAATTTGGCATAAAGGTCGCGAATTAAGAACGGTTTCGATCTACTCGTATGTCAGCAATGTATAAAGCTGTTCAAACGTTAGAATGTCTGTTCCTTCGACGCGTCGAAGGTACTGTTTTACGAACTTCACGCCCGCCTCCAACAAACCGCTGAAATGTGATGCCGAAAGGGGAATGAAATTCCGTCACGAGCTAGCGATTCTGCAACGATGGAATTGTGGTTTTCAGACATCACTTGTTCATGCATTTCTGATAGTTGGCGAGCGGCTCCGCGGAAATTTGTGCCGTTGTCCGAATAGAGGTATGAAGGTTTACCACGACGCGCGACAAAACGACGGAAGGCAGCCAGAAATGCGTCTATGGTTAAGTCACTCACGAGTTCTAAATGTATCGCTTTTGACACAAGGCAAACGAAGAGTGAGATATAGCCTTTAGAGAACACAGATTTGCGACCTGATTTCACTTTTAGCACTATTGGCCTATTGGCATAGGCCATAGTTTGTTGTATTCGTTGGGGAGGAAGGTCACCCATGGTAACCTTTCGTTTGGGAAAACACCGAATACAAGTATGTGTTATCTTGCGAATTATATTACGACAACCGATTTTCCAAAATTCTTGGCGAAGTAGCGCAAAAAGAGTTGATATTCCCGGATGCAAAAACGTATGTGCGCGTCGAGAACAATTAACCTTGTTATAGCATGACCCTTGGGAATGATGATAGGGTGTTTAACGTTGTATGTAATGTTGGCCTGTTGTGTTCGTCCTCCAAAGCGTAGAACATTCTCAGAATCTGGAAAGGGAGATAAATTTAGTATCTTGCAGTTTTTGTTAAGAGGACAAGATCTATTAAGAGCTTTGATGTAGTCACCGAAGTACCGATTCTGCAACCACTTAATGATGTTTGTTTTGGCTTGGTACATCTCCTGAGGCTGTAGTTGGAGTTGAGAAGCTTGAGTGACCTTGCGACATCTGTATACAAATCGTTACATGCGTGCAACCGTTCTAAGTAGTATATTACAGGATGAAATGCGTGTTGGTAGTATCTCAAATGGATGATCATGGTAACTCACAAAGAGCGATTGAGGCGCAAGTTTCCTTGCTTCGTCAAAGCCGCTAGGGTCTTCTGCAAGCTGATCTAGAATTGGTCAGCTGTTTGATCCTTGTTGCAGCCATGTAGGACCTGTCCACCAAATGCGGTGCGAAAGAAGTTGTGAAGGTAGTATACCGCAAGAGGCGCAATCGGCGGGATTGCTTTCAGATCGAACGTTCGATTTCCAACGAATATATTCCACCGTCTGGGAGGAGACGATAGCCACGATAGGACCACGTTTGAGTCCACGCGAAGACATTGGCGAATGTTATGTTAAGCGATTTTTGAACGGCATCGAGTAGTCTCGCGAGTAAAAGGGATGCGCAGAGTTCTAAACGAGGGATACTCAACTGTTTTAAAGGGGCAACACGAAACTTAGCGGCGACGATAATTGTTTTGAATGTACCATTTCGAAGTTCATAACAAGAGTATATCACTGCTGCATATGCCGATGCAGATGCATCAGAAAAACCATGTATTTGTAAAGAGGAATGTGACAGGCCTAAGATTCGAGGTATTTCGATTTTGGAAAATACTGAGAGCTCTTCGCCGAACCGATTCCATTTCATAGCGATAGAAGGAGGGATTTCACCATCCCAGTCGAGTTTAAGATGCCAAAGTTCTTAGAAGACGATTTTCAGTGGTATAACCGAAGGAGCGAGAAAACCAAGAGGGTCGAATATACGTGCCACGTTTTTAAGAATCTGACGTTTGGTAATGGGTTCGTTCGAAATTGGGTTTATGCGAAAACTAAAAATATCACACTTAAGATTCCAATGAAGGCCAAGCACTTTTATCCACGAGTCTGCACCAGTATCTAACGAGATGGCTTTATCCGGAAGAATGTCTGAATGTTCAAGAAGTTGGTCACAATTATTTTGCCATTTACTTAATGTCATACCGCACTTTGATAAGAGTTCTACCAACGATTGTTTTTTTGAAAAAGCATCCGATAAAGAGTCTCCACCTGATACAACGTCGTCAACATAAAAGTCATTTAGCACAATTTTAGAAGCGATTGGAAATTCTTCTTATAATCATTGGCCAGTTGTTCCAATGCCCGTGCCGACAAAAAGGGCGCACACGACGTACCGTACGTAACTGTCCGAAATCGAAAGTGTTGTAATGGTTCCGAAGGAGATTTTCGCCACACTATCCGTTGAAAGTCGCAGTCCTTTTCCGAGACAAGAATTTGGCGAAACATTTTAATAATATCAGCGGTGAAAACATACTGATGCCGTCGAAATCTTAAACAAACCGAGAACAGATTGCGTTGAATAGGGGGACCTACCAGCAGCAAGTCATTTAACGAGTTTCCCTCTGTATCCTTGAAAGAACCATCAAAGACCACACGTGACTTTGTGGTGGCGCTGTCTGGTTTAAGAACCGCGTGATGGGGAAGGTAGAATACATTTAAATTTCCTATTTCCACAGCAGGAACACGAGACATATGTCTCAGTTCAAGATACTCGTCGAGGAGTTTGGAGTAGCTTTGTAAGAGGTCCTTATCTTTTGAAAATTTCCTCTCCATTGCTTTTAGGCGTGAAACAAATCCACTGAGAGTGTCGGAAAACTGTGGTGAGTGTTTGAAGGGCAGTTCGACGATATATTTTAACTCTGCATTACGACGATGGGTGCGAAGAAAGTGTTCCTCAATTTGTTTATTTTCGATAGACGTGGTTGATTTGGAAACTTCTTCAATCGTCCAAAATGATTGTAAAATGGCATCGATGTCTAAACACAAGTGAGAGAAAACACGGGTTTCAGCCTTGGATGATAAACTCCCTGCTAACACCCAACCGAAAATGTTTTCTTGGGCTATTGGATATCCATGATTACTGTGGACCACACTTCCCTGGATCTTCCGGCGGTGGTCGACCCAATGCCGCTGATCGGTATGCGAGCATTTCTTCGCTTGAGTCCGAGTTTTTAAACACAGGACTCAGCCACGAATGAAACCTACCTTTCCGATAGCTGTAGGAAGTAATGTGTGTGGTATGTGACGCGCGATGTTGACCGAATGATTGTTAACGACGAAATCTCTTGCTCCCGAAGTTGAAGCGATGTTAGGATTGACCGAGTTGTTTTGAGTAATTTCGTTAGATTGACGAGATGAGTTGGTAACGTATGAATTAGCCAAAGAATTTAGGTTGTTGGTAACGGAATCATCGTGAACCAAACTATGGTGACGAGTGTCACGAGTGTCCAACGACATTTGGACTTGCAACACGCAGACGAATGAACAGTACGCAAACAGT
Organism: Volucella bombylans; assembly: GCA_949129095.1. Lineage (NCBI taxonomy): Eukaryota > Metazoa > Arthropoda > Insecta > Diptera > Syrphidae > Volucella > Volucella bombylans. The sequence goes on along the minus strand of OX422140.1, from coordinate 141,166,272 downwards.
TGAAACAAATTCCATTGGACTTCACGAATTCTCTCCTGGATTGCACGGTCATACCTAAGAAATCTAAACATTGAGACAGACCATGCGAAGAATTACATTTAGGACAAGCAACGAACGAAGAGGCATGCATACTTCTGGCTGATTGGCTTATAGGTTTTGTGTCACGAATGGTAAGTTTACAACTTTCTAAGGCCTCACAACGATGTTCTAAAAAATCAATGAATTGATTAATAGTTGGATAATCTTCCAGAACAGTTTCTTCGGACCACGCCTGGCGACTGTGAGGGTCCACTTTATTTATTAGGACGTAAATAAGCCATGGATCCTGATTGATCGAGTTGATCGAAGTTAATCCTCGTATGACCACATCGGCTCCATATGCTATTTTGCGTAGATGCATAACGTTGGCATTAGGTGCCGATGAAAGCTCCATGAATGTTTTCATGTAGTCATTAATCACATAACGAAGTCTATCGTAACGTTTTTCCAATCTCTCCCAAGCCTGGTCATATGTTGCGTCACAAATTGTTATGTCGTTAAGAAGACTAAGAGCTCCGTTCCGAAGACAAGACTTTAAAAAGTGAAACTTTTGTATAGGACTCAGATTAGTTTTGTTGTGTACTGCGCTCGCTCGGAAAACTGACCACTCCTGATGGTTACCAGTGAACGGTTCGATATGAATCGAGGGGAGGAAACAATCTAAGCCTTTAACCGAATTTGATTTATTAAGCGATTCAATTAAAATCTTCTGTTGGTCGGCTAAATGACTGACGACATCTTTACTACTCTCCACTTCTTGGTGCTCCCTAATTGCCGATATCAAGACTGACTTTAGCATTAAAACCTTCGATTCAACTTCTTCAAAGTCGGGTATTGGATCTGTGTAACCTTGATCATTCGAGAACTCATATATTAAGTTTTGGAAAGCATTAAATTCATTCCACAAATCCTCTGCTCTATTTAACTTAACCTTGAGTTCTACCACCGACGTAGTTTCTTTGATGGATTCTGTATAAGTTGAAAGCTTTGTAAGGGAACCTTTGATATGACCACGTGTCATACGAAGCGCAGAAAGAGAAACTGTCGAGCTCATATCGATGGAAATTAATGATTCTAATTTCACGATGAATACAATTTTAATGTCCTGAAATTTTAGCACAAAGCGTAGATTCGATTTTTATCAAACTTATGTTGCTTACACTTTATATGTACAGTGACTCCAAAAACTATTCGTTCATTAACCCATGTGAAAAAGAAGATGTCTTTAAAAAAAAACAAAAAGTTTTACACAATTCATATATACGTGTATTTAATCTATGTAAAAAACATTAAAACTTCACAAAACAAAAAAACAAAATATTGCAATATTTAACAAAATAAACTAAAAAATGTTCGTTGACTTCAAGTTTAAAGGTCCAAAAAGTATTCGCTCACCCATTAGACATTGGTCTTTATCTCAGCCCATTTGTACTGACATTCTGCGAGACGTGGTGATTTTACTTAAAATGGGTCGAAAAGCGAAAGAAACATCGAAGGAAGTGCGTAAAATTATGTTAGATATGCGTGAATCCAGAGAATCGATTAGATCAGTAGGAAAAATTGTTAGGCGGTCATATTCAACAGTGAAAAGCATTATTGATAGGTTCTCTGGTAAAAACAGATTGTCCATTGCTTCACGATCAGGTCGTCCACGTGTCTTAACGGACAGAGAAATGCGTATGTCCATATGCTAAGTTTTTGTTAACAATTTTTTTTCTTAGCTTTAAGTATAGAAAATAAATATCCGTAAAGAAAATGTGAATAAGGTCGAAAGACATAGTTATAAGAATTTAGAGTAGCTTAGAGTGCCTGCGTGGGGCCAGTAAGTTAGTATAAGATTGTTAAGTAATTTTAAGCTAGCATTTAAGCATTTTTTTTAGTATGTAAGAGTTAATGATTAGGTAAATAAAATGCATTTAAAACTGAAAACTGAAACAGAGAAATGCGTGCAATTGTCCACAAAGTGAAGCAAGATCCAAAAAAAAAGTGCTACCCAAATTCACACTGAAGCAAAAAATGAATTTGGTACTGAAATGTGTGTTAACAGTGTAAGAAATGTGTTGTATGATGCTGGCTATCATGGTAGAGTTGCAAGAAAAAAAAACATTTATAAGCACTACCAACAAGAAAAAACGGCTTTTATTTGCAAATCAGTACAAAAACGAACCAAAAGAGTTTTGGAACAAGTTTATATTTACAGATGAAAGTAAATATAATATTTGTGGTTCAGATGAACGATGTATGTTATAGAGGAAAAAAAACACCGAAATGGAGGAAAAACACCTTAAACCGACATTCAAGTATGGGGGTGGCTCCGTGCTAGTTTGGGGTTGTATGGGTGCCAAAGGGGTTGGTAATTTGCACTTTATTGATGATATTGTGGATCACAAGGAATATATTAATATATTCAAAGCACACCTACAATCGAGTGCAAATAAAATGGGTCTTACCTCTGACTACATTTTTAGTCATACAGCCTGGAACATTAAAATGTGGTTACTATATAATACCCCAAAATGGATCGAGACGCCACCCCAATCACCAGATATCAATCCCATAGAAAACGTTTGGAATATTTGGAGCAAAATATAAATAATATGAAATCCGCAGTAAAACTCAACTGAAAGCCGCTTTAATAGCGGAATGGGACCAAATAACACCTAACATTACTCAAAATCTAGTCGATTCCATTCCAAATAGGTTAACACACATTATTAGAAACAAAGGTGGACCAACAAAATACTAGGTGAACTAAAAACTAAGTTATTGTGAGCGTGAGCGAATACTTTTTGGAGCTTTAAACTTGAAGTTAAAGAACATTTTTTAGTTTATTTTGTTAAATATTGTAATATTTTGTTTTTTTGTTTTGTGAAGTTTTAATGTTTTTTACATAGATTAAATACACGTATATATGAATTGTGTAAAACTTTTTGTTTTTTTTAAAGCCATTTTCTTTTTCACATGGGTTAATGAGCGAATAGTTGTGGGAGTCACTGTATGTAAGTTAAGAATATTAATTATAATTGATTGATATATAATAATTATGATATGACATGCAGACATGCAAAATTTAATTATTAAATTGATTTAATAGTAAACGATTTGGACCAAAAATATGTTCAATAATCCGAAAGGGTATCGAGGATGAACAAAATCGAATGGACGAACGAAACGAAGAAAACCAAAAAAATATATGTACAATTACACGAAACAACAACCTTTATTGCCAATATCTCTACCATGCTGCGTCTGAAATTCAAAAGACCGAGACTCCAAAATCTTAACATGAGCAAGTACCAACAAGATAAACAGCAATAAGAAAGCTTTGAGTAACGTTACTAGTTTGATTGAATTATTCTAACGTTAAGAAATATATTTATATACATGAGCAAGTGAGAAAATAACGGCAATAGAAGAGCTTTGAGCAACGTTACTAGTTTGAGTGAATTATTCTAACGTTAAGAAATATAGGTCAAATATATAATGTTTGGCAAATACAAATATGTTTGGATTTCAGAACACATAGTGCAACTGCAACAATTTATAAATTACAAAGTATGAGTATCAAATTTAATTAGAACATCTTTTTAGAAATCGATAAATTAATTTTTCAAACAGCTAGGTATCATAGGATTTGTAGAGAGAATTTTTGTTATACAAAATGCAAAATACAAAATACAAATACAAAAAGGTTTCTGTTATTTTGTCACAGAATGACCTCCAGGATTTGCCTTCCTCAGTTCTTTTTTATATACTCGTATATTGAGAGATTCGTTGTATGAGTCCCAGTCAATCACTCTTCTTGTTCCTTTTTGCAGGTTGAAAAATTTTCTGTAAACGTTTCTAAGCGGTCCCAGTGATGATGTCCACCAGTACGGCTTTTCCTTACCTCTAGTCTTAATAAGAGGGCAGCAAGCAGCCAAAGCCTTATTGAGAGCCAGCATGAATTCCTTGACTTTCTTGTTAGCTCGTTGGTGTCACGGTGGGGACTTTAGAGTTGCCATGAACATTCTGGTTCCGAACGCCTTCGCAACAGTTGCTTCAATCCGACTAGGTCCTGTGCGAAATTTCTGGCATACACTTATTTGAAATTCATTTAGCGGCTTTTTCGAACTCTTCATAGTGCATAAAAGAACGAGTTGTGATGTTAGGCTGCGGTGTTGTCTCCCATGTCACAGTTCAGCATTCCAAAAATCGGATTTGGAGTGATAGAGTAGATTCAATTCAATTCGTATGCGTGTGTCTGGTAGTATCTCCAGTGTAAAAATACGTTTTAAGGCTTGGGTTGCTGTGATAATGGTAGCTTTCATGGGAGCAACAAACGTAAATTTCTCCGAAAAGAACCAGCAAAATCGACGTGGGTTCAATGTCATGTGTATTACATTTTTAATTGTCAGAACAGAGAACTCATAAAGACCGAATCCATTCTCACTTATTTCACTAAAATTTCTTGGTCAGGTGGTCCTAACGAAAGTTCGAGCCCTCAAAAACTACTCTCTTACCTTTGTCTAGCAAGTTCATAAGCTATTTCATTTCCCATAATCCCACTCTGACTTGACTCAAATAAGACTCACATACCGATTGCATTCAGTGAAGCCTTGCATTCTCGAACTAGTCTGGGAGTCGTAAAAGGAACCAGCAAGGTTTTAAATGCAGCTTGTCTGCCGCAACCGATGCAAATGCTTTGCTCCCTCCAACGGTTTTTCACAATATGTTTTGCTGCCATTAGAAATGCTTGTTTCTCCGCTTAGAAAAAGAGGTGTGAAACCTAAGGTTGACGTGATACAGAAGAAAACCACCGCCCCATCCTAACTCGATTTTGGAGCCATCTGCGAAGACTTGATCACGTTCTTTTCCTGAATCAGATTTTGGTCGAAACCATTTCTGCCTCAGGGAAAATCGAATTCGTATTTTTGTATTTTTTCAGCAAAAGGTGGTCTGGTGTCAATGCATAAGATAGCATGTCCATAAGACCAGACCAATTTACAGTCAAAGACAAAGGGAAAAGACAGTAAGGTCATCAAAACTCCAATGCGAATTGTATCGAAACCACTTCTTCTTAAATGGAAAATACATTTCAGAGAGCAACCCATTATATTGATCTCAAGGAGGGAGATTCATCAATGTGTCTAGAACAGAGGCAGACGTGCTGGCAAAAGCCCACGTGTAGCCGAGACAGACCGTATTTTGGGATTTGATAAAAGCAGCGATATATTTTTATGAAAACCACAAGACAAACGACGCATAGGATATGACTGGTCTTATCATAGCCGTGTAGATCAAGAGAGCCTTAACATGCACCATAGGGTTCGATTTAGGAAGCTGCATTGCATGCAACACCTATTTATCACATCCACCACATATTGGCCGCAGTCAGCATCTGCAATCAGAGTCTTATGCATTGCTCGCATCCGCAAAACTAATAGTTCTTCTTCGCCGAGTTACTCGTGCCGTAAAAACTTGTCGAGTGCGCCTTCAATTCTGGAAATGTTGACCGGAGATCCGGATTTTGGCCAAAAAATCATCTTTTAAATGGCTTCAAATTTGATATTGACAAAATAAATGATGGTGTGCATCAGGGCTCCGTTCTGTCTCCGACACTCTTTTTAGATCTCATCAACGATCTCTTGTCTGCTACTTCTAATCTAATTCCTTTTCTGTTGACAGTACTCTCTGCTTTTCATATTCGTTCCCGGACTTACGTCCCTGATCAAGAACGCCAGCGTATGTTAAGCTCAATAAATTCAGTAAACTCAGCATTACTAAATGGGGAACCATCAATACATTAGAATTTAATGCTTCTAAAACACAATGCTGTCTGCTGTCGTTAAAGCGAAATTTAAACACCCAGCCATTATCCGTGAATGGCACTTGCATCGTCGAAACCGGAAAACTTTCCATTCTCGGTATATGTGTCAATGACAACTTACGTTGGAATGACCACATATTCGATGTTGCCAAAAATGCCGGGAAATGTCTAGGTAAGAAATACTTTACCCCCTCTGATCTGGCATTTATCCGCCCAATATTGAATTACAGTGCCCACATCTGGTTAGGTGCGTCTAAAACATATGTATCTGCACCTGCTAGATAGGATTCAAAACCGTGAGATAAAACTCGTAGATGATGCTAATATCACTCAGATAATTGACAGAATCGTAAACTGTCGAAAAGTCTCGTGTCTCACTTTATTCTATAGCTATTTCCAGTAACATTGCGCCCCTCCAAACCTTCAACCATAACACTCGTCTCGCTATGAATGCTCATCAGTATACCCTCAAGCCCACTTTCGGGAGTACTATAAAATATCATGATACGTTCTTAAGTGACCCTGACAGCACGAAAACTGGCTAAGGATAAGATGGATAGATACAAAAACTAAACGTTCAAAATTGGAAGAATACAGCGCAACACAGAACAGAATGAAGACGCGTCATGCAGTAGGCTAACTTCTACCCAAGGATGTAACTTTACTGAGTTATTGGGAGTCTCTGATAGCCTATTTATTTTCCTTGCGTCGACATCTCTACTCCAGTATCACCGCACAACCTTGCAGCTCCCTTTACACCTGGGCTTATAAATGGAATATGCGGGGGTGTATCAGCTAATGTTTTTGGTGGAGGCGGTCCATCATTTTCCCATTTAACGCAACGACCATTTTAATTTCTACCATTCTCCGCCCGTTTCGTATCTTTTGTCTGCAGCAACTAGATCTCGGTTGGAGAATTGTCCATGTTTAGATTGCAAGAGTGAATTCGTTGCAGAAACGTAAATTGTGTTGGTCTTTCCGATCGCTCGCCATTTGGCAGTGTGAAACTTTTTGGGCTCTACTTCTTCAGACCACTCGACCAGAGTTATACAATCATAAACAGCACCTAGATCAGCAATTTGTCTTTTGAAATATGTAGATATTAAGCACACATCTCCACTATTCACCTGACAACATTGCAAATGTATTTTTTTTTTTAATTTTGTAAGTGACCTACCTCAATCGAATTTGTTTACATCACTCACGAGTCACGACATGTGGAGCTGTTACCCAGGTATGGTTTTGAAATTGAGCAATTTCGGAAACGTGACCCCAATCAAAGTGCAAAACAATCTTTGTGCTATACAAGCATGAGCCGCTTAAATTGCTAATTTGCACTTTAATTGAACTGAAATTGGTAATTCTTTTCACAATTTGAATGTGAATCCAAAAAAATAAGTTTTTTTTGTACTTTATACTTTGGTTTCTCCAAATTGACAATTTTACAAACGACATACGAATGCAATTCGTAAAGAAATTTAAGTTTTAGTGCACAGGTAGACATGAAAATTTGAAATTTTAGATTTTATTTTGGCGATTCTCCTTCGAATTTCTTTCGTAATTCGAATACTAAAAGGGATTGACCCTTTCAAAAGTATGAAACTCCCTGCAACGCAAAGACAACCATGGGATCACATTGAGGTAACTGCACAGCCAGTAAAAAGATATCGAACTCGAGAGGATACACAAAAGTAGGGAAATCGATCGCGCGCGAAGTGAGGAGATGGTAGAAGCGGGCGTCGTCACCAATAATGCCTTCACCAGGTCCTCGAAGACGACGACGAGGTTGCCTGTACGAACGCCAGTGTTCGCCTCAGTGGTGGCACATGCTGGCGCATGTGATACGGCAACTAATCAAGAGAAGCCACCGCAGGACGCCACCAACGAAGCCGGAAGCTCCCTCTACAGGTTGGGGAGTAAAATCCGCTTTCTCACAGAAATAGTTAATGAGGTGCAGCCCGGTCGAAAGTGGAGGCGGTCGATTCATCAACAGATGAGAGACACCATCGACTGTATCCGATTGCTCTATGATCTGGGGGCAATCGATATGGTGGACGTATCTCTGAGGCCCCAGACCTCGACCTCGAACTCCCCCTGGATAAAAACCCAGGCTACCACGAAGAGACTCAGGGATAGCAGTTCCCAGCGGGAAGACCAGAAAAGCGACCGAACGAGGCCCAAAAGAAAAAGAAGAAGAATCAGCAATCGACGAGCAGCGAGCAGCGAGCCTGCAGAACGCGCACAACAATTTCCCCCGGTGCCCACAGGAGCACAGTATTGACTTGGCAATACTGTGTGAGCAACACCACAATAGACCCAACGCATCATGGATGTCGGACATGACAGGAAAGTCAGCGATCTGGATAGCTAATGGAAAAGCCTTCCAGTCCACTACTCCAACTCTACACAACCACTTCACGTGGGCGAAGGTGGAGGGGGTGTATTTCCTTTCGTGATACGCTCCTCCTAGCCTCGATCAGGAGCAGTTTGAGCAGCGAAGACTTCAACACTTGGTCGACCACGTGGGGCAGCAGACTCACAAATGCCAGAGGAAGATCGCTGTAAGAATGGTTCACGTCACTGAACGGAACGCGACGGAACCGTTCGGCAATCGACCTCACCTGGGTCCACGATACACTTTCACCATGTACCTCTTAGTCTATAGAAGGTATTTTCTCGATAGTGACAATCGGACCATACTCTTTAAAATTGCCCAAACCGCTGACAGCAGGTCAGGCCACGTCCACAGAAGAGAGTGGAAACACCGTCTACTGGATACTGAAGTCTTAAAAATGGTATGGAGTGATAAGACCGTACTCCCAGACATTGCCCACAATATGGCTCAGGAGGTTGTGTCTAAGCTGCCGACGGCCTGCGACGCTTCAATGCCACGGGTGACTCGGCGACCAACGAGGAAACCGGCTTATTGGTGGAATGAGGAGATCGCTAGCCTTTGATCCATGTGCATCAAGGCAAGACGACCCTAGATGCCGTCAAGATGGTCATCAGCATAGCTCGAGACGCTACGGCTGGAGAAAGATGGAGAGGCGATTCCAGGAAATACTCTGCTGTAGTCACGTTGGACGTGAGGAACGCTTTCAACTCAGCCAGATGGTCCCGTATCCTACACGCACTGGAGGCCCTTGTGGTGCCAAACTACCTCCAGAGGTAGGTGTAGAAGGCTGCAATACACAACGGATGTCGGTGTACAGCTTTACAGAGTGACATACGGAGTCCCCCAAAGCTCGGTGCTAGGCCCCACCCTCTGGAACGCGATGTACAACAACGTGCTCGAGACTGCACTGCCGGAGAAGTGTACGATCGTGGGGTACGCGGATGACCTGGCCGTAGTGGCCAAGACTATTGAAGAAATTACGACTAGAAGCACGGAGGTGGACGGCATGGGGACCAGTTGGCTGCAAAGAAACGGATTGGACCTGGCGGCACAGAAGACCAAAGCAGTCCTCTTGACCATAAGAAAAAAAGAGAGAAGTGTTTTCCTTCCAGAGTGGCGATTTTACGGTCACTTCGAAGCGTTTCCTGCGATACATGGAAGTCCTCCTAGACAAGGATCTGCTTTAAGGAGCATCTAAAGTAAGTAAAAGAGTAAAGCCGACAGGATCACGATGGCTCTGTCCCGGATAATGGCAAATACATCGGGCATCCGGTCTAGTAAGCGAAGACTGCTAGCAAGGGTCACCAGTTCGGTGATTTTGTATGCGGCTCCCATCTAGCATCGGCAATGGCTAAGCGCTCTTACGCGGCCGGAATAACTTCCACACACCTCCTGAGTGCGCTCCGTGTAGTGAGCGCATATAGGACCGTCTCTGATGACGCTGCATTTTTTTTTTTTTTTTTTTTATAATGAGCGCGCGCTCAAGGGGTTTGAGTACCCTTAAGGTGATTGTACACAGCGCGGGCAAAGGAAATTTAGGGAGGAAGAAAAGAGAGGTACCGGTGTACATTGTTTTTAAATGTTTGCAAGTTACGAGTATAACGACCAGGAAATACAGAGATCGGCAGGGCATTCCATAAGCGAGTTGTACGGCTTAGGAACGAATCGCGATATTTTAGAGTACGTCCGAAAAGGGGCTTGAGGGTATACTGATGAGCATTCATAGCGAGACGGGTGTTACGGTTGAAAGTTTGAATGGTCGGAATGCTACTGGCGATTTCAGTGGAGCACTGGTGGTGGAAATAGCGATATAACAAAGTGAGACACGAGACATTTCGTCGGTGTTCGAGGGTGTCCATTGATTGACTGATATTAACATCATCAATAAGTTTTATCGCACGGTTTTGAATCCTATCTAGCAGGTGCAGAGATGTTTTAGGAGCACCTGACCAGATGTGGGAGTTGTACTCCAATTTTGGGCGGATGAATGCCTTATATATTGAGGCCAGATCAGAAGGGGTAAAATATTTCTTACATCGCTTGAGGAAACCTAGACATTTCGCAGCATTTTTGGCGACATCAAATATGTGGTCATTCCAACGTAAGTTGTCATTGACACACATACCGAGAATGGAAAGTTTTTCGGTTTCAACGATGCAAGTGCCATTCATAGATAATGGCTGGGTGTTTAAATTTCGCTTTAAAAACAGCAGACAGCATTGTGTTTTTGAAGCATTAAATTCCACTCTATTGATAGTTCCCCAATTGGTTATGCTGTTGATATCGGAATTTAATGAGCTTAGCATACGCTGCCGTTCTCGTACTACAGCCGAAGAGCAGGGCCGTGAGTCTGGGAACGAATATGAAAAGCAGAGAGTACTGTCATCAGCAAAGGAATATATTGGATTAGAAGTAGCAGACAAGAGATCGTTAATGAAAATTAAAAAGAGTGTCGGTGACAGAACAGAGCCCTGGGGCACACCATCATTTATTTTGTGAATATCAGACTTGAAACCGTCCAAGACAACTTGAATTGAACGTTCCGAAAGGTAATTTCTAATCCATTGAAGAAGAGAGTCGTCGATCCCAAATGCACGCATTTTCGACAAAAGAGCCTGATGCCAAACTCTGTCAAATGCCTTAGAAATATCAAGTGCAACTATCTTGCTTTCGCCAGATTGATGTACGCTTTGGTTCCACTTTTCGGTGAGACATGCCATCAAATCACCAGTGGACCTGTTGCTACGAAAACCGTACTGCCTGTCATTGAGAAGTTTTCGTGTTTCGAGATATTTCATTATCTGACGATTTATCGGTGTTTCCATGACCTTGGAAAGAAGGGACGTAAGTGCAATGGGTCTGTAGGAGGAGAGAGAAGATGATTCGCCTTTTTTAGGGACGGGCTGGACAAATGCTGTTTTCCATCTGCTCGGGAAGAGTCCTAAAGTGTAGGATTGATGAAAAAGCTTACGCAGTGGTTTTGCCAGCGAGGAAGAACACCTCTTCAGAAGAAGGGGAGATATACCATCTGGACCAGCGGATTTATGTATGTTGAGATCTTTAAGTACTCTTGCTACTACACGAGTGCGAAAGTTGATTCGTCCCATTGAAGATTCGACGCACTCAAGTGTAGGCGGAGACAAAGCACAATCTGGGAGTGTTGAGCTGGCCGCAAAGTGTGCAGCAAGCAGATTGGCCTTATCCAAAGAGCTGACAGCTGGAATGTCATTGTAAATGAGCGTTGGGATGGAGGATGAGGCGGAATTTCTAATGTTTTTGACGAACGACCAAAAATTTTTACTGCCTTTGGGACATTGCAGTATTTTTTGCTTCAGTGTTTGGTCGTATAGGAATTTCACACGCTTAAGAAAGACGTTGCAGTCATTTCTGGCTCGTTTGAACTTTTTTCGGTTTTCCTCTGTCGGGTTGGTCTTGTAGGACCGAAAAAACATTTCTCTAACCCTGACGGCCTCTTTACAGCTCGAGTCGTACCATGCCTTTTCTTTTGGTTTGATACTCTTCATCGGATGAGGAATAAAGGATCTCATTCCAAAGAGAATGGTGTCTGTAATCATATCAGCAGCGGCATCCACGTCGTTATCGAGGAAGCATAACGACCAGTTAAAATTCCTAAAGAAGCTGTTAAGACCGCTCCAGTTGGCTTTCTCGTATTGCCATACGGTTCTTTTAGGAATTTTTTTCTCTAACTGTGTGGTCGGTGTATGAGAAATTAGCTGATATGACACAATGGTCCGACGAGCCTAGAGGGGAGAGCACATCAATGGTGTACTTATCAGGGTGAGAAGTTAAAAACAAGTCCAGGGTGTTGGCGGTATGACTATCAACGTCTGGTATTCTCGTGGGCTCATTTACAAGCTGCGTTAGGTTGTTTTCCGCAGCGAAGATCTCAACACACCATCCTTCGGGTGTTGTCTGTCCAGAATGTCGAAGCCACCCAGAATTGTGTATATTGAAGTCGCCCGCAATAACGATTTCAGTATGAGGATACAGGGATACAATTCTTTGAATGGAGTCAGACAGCGCATCAAACTCGTTAAAGGTTGAATTGCTGTCCAGTTTGGGGCTTCTATAAATAAAGCAGTAGTGTATAATTTGCTTACGGAGATGGAATTTTAACCACATGAAGTTGAATTCCGGATTGGAACATGGATCACATTGTGGTGGAGTTTGGTAAGCTACATCACTAGGCATATAAATGGCGAGACCGCGGTGAGAGAAGAATAATGGCACTAGTTCGTAGCCAGGTAGCTTCAGATCAGAATGATCTGAGAGGTGTGGGCGGAGATCTACCTGTGTTTCACTAAGTGCCAAAACAGCTGGTCTGTACTTACAGACGTGGACGTACACAGAAAAGTGATTACTTTTTAGCCCGCGTATATTGGCTACGTCTACCCTGAATTCCCTAGTCATAATCACAGACAAACACAGAAAACACAAACACCGACGATACTAAGCAAGGCTGCGAAGTGGAAATTCTGACGTTGGTTTACTGAATCAAATTGTTGTAGGTGTTATGCCCTTACAACAATATGAAACAGTGCACCAACAAAATTTTCACTCACAACCCCGCTATCCATCAGTTGTTACATACACTCAGCCACTGCCCGTACCGTATGGTAAATACAGTAACGGCAGTGACTGAGTGCAAGCAACAGTACTTCGACTAGGAGCGGGTGAGGTGAGATACCCGGACTGTGTGATATTTTGCTTATCAGTCACTGCACTGCACTTTTTTTTTTTTTTTTTTTTTTTGCTGCACAGCACACAACAATATTGCGAGTGCACTGGTGGAGCTGTGCATCCTGGCTGGCATGACGCCGATCTGACGGGACAACCTGCCAAAAGAGTTTGGACTGTGTAATACAATTCGGGCATGGCAAAGTAGATGGAGCCTTTCCTAAAAGGGTAGATGGACGTATGCGCTAATCCCCAACTTCGATGAATGGCTGCAGAGGAGGCATGGAGTGGTAAACTACTACCTCACGTAAGCCTTCAGTGGACATGGCTGCTTTAGAGGCTATCTCCATCGCTTCGGATTGAAGATGATCCTCACTGCCCAAACTGTTAGAGAACTATAGAGGAAGTGGAGCATGTTCTCTTCTCGTGCCGTAGATTCGAGCACATCAGGAACTCCATTAACGAAGCGATCGGGGAACCAGCTTAGGCGATAAACTTGGTCCCCAGTATGTTAAGCAGCCACCGAAAATGGCAGGCTATTGAAGACTCAATCGTGACATGGAGCTGATGTGGAGCTGAGAGCCGTAGAAAACCGCCAGGAGAGTTAGCGTTTCCAGCGAGGAGCAACTTTTCCACAAACTTGACAGTGACGACTAAACGAACACTTTGAGCTTTTGCTCATTACAACGTTCTAAAGAAATACCTAACGGTGGCTCCAGAAGGAGCTTTCCGTCCGGACGATGAGGACATGTTTTTTCTGCGGTTAAAGTCCCACGCTGTCCTTTAGGCTTTCGATGCTTTTGGAATAATGAAAAATATTGAAAATAATGTTGTAGATATCCCAAGCATCACCATACCGTATTAAAGTTCAATATCTACACTCGCAACCTGCAATACCGCTAGATATAGTTAGGGGACCAATGACACTAAAGCAGCAACCCACCAAATGTCGACAAAAATACGGAGATCACAATGAAATCTTTGGTATGCAGCCAGACTTACATAATAGTCCATCGGATTGAGGGTGTTCATCCTTTTCTTTTACATTAATGTAGAGCCACGCGTACCTTATCTTTTTAGAAAATATACCCATCAGCAGCTTTCAAATTTCGCGGCTGTGACTTCTTTTTGCACACTGAATAGAGTGGTCCTCACTTAGACCAGAGTACTTGGACCAATTATAAGTTATGCCACTGATGGATCGTGGGACGGCGATGTCCTGAGCTAATCTATTGTATAGATGTCTCACAGTTATCCCGTAATCCATCTATGGCTGACTTAAGAGAGTACTTCATAATGTGTCATTTATTTGGCGGGGCGTACTGGAAGTTTGACGTAGTACGAGTAGCTGTCTAGTTCTTACGAGCCCGAAATTGTTCCTACGAACCAGTTTATCAATGCACAGCTTCCTTGGAGCTCTGAGTTCCCTGAAACCCAATCGAATTTGCAAAAGCTCCTAGTGCAAAATAAGTAAGCCAGTAACTAAGAGGTACCAGGAAGGCCGCTGACATTTTAAAGACGTCGGGAAGTATTCGTTCAGTCTGCTGCAGTTATGCTCATATGAAACCCAACCGCCAATGGAAACCTATCCAGGTTTCCTAGGACCTATCATAGGTTCGTTTCCTGAAAAATTCTCCTCTGAGCCTTGCCTAGCAAGTTCATCGGCGATCTCATTTTCTGGGATCCCATTGTGACATGGGACTCAGTAAATTTAGCCCTCCGACTGCGTTCAGTGAATTCTTGAATTGAAGACGTAAGAGGCTTCAGCAAGGAATAAGCACAACTTAGCTGTCGCTGCAGATGAAGCTTCCAACAGGATTGCGTATATTTCCGCTTGGATGCAAGTGTTCCCAACGCGGAGTAAAATCTTACGTTGTCGTCCTCCAAAAAGGCACCAGCGCCACATCCTAAATCTGGTTTGGAGCCATTTTCTGCAACAGAAGTTCTGATGTCATTGCATCGAACTGCATGTCCATCAGACTAGAGTCATAAGACAAGAGGGAGATTAAATACGTCTAGAGGGGAGCCAAGCGAGCTACGTAAAGGCACCATACAACCGAGACTATCCGTTCTTTGGAATCTGGGAAAAGCAGCTGTGACGTATTTTTGTGAGAGCTTATTCGACCAGACGCATATTGTAACAATATAATTGCCCTTATCATAGCCATGTAGATCCAAAAGGCCTCCGAATACTTAACTTCATTGGAGAATTGGAAAGTATTGCATTTAAGCACTACTCGTAGATAAGTCAGACCAGAGAACAACATGTTTTCAGAGGATTGACTGAAAGCCAAATTAAGGGCGTTGAGCAGTGAGTCGATTAGAATGCAGAATAACAGTGGACAGAACGCCGCCTTGCGGGCAACACCTGTTTACGTCCGCCATCACATATTGGCTATATACAGCATCCACAATCAATATCTTATTCACCAGCATTGCTTTTATCCACAAAAGTAGTGATTCGTATACGCCGTGTTGTCTGGCCAAGTTACACATGCCATCAAAAGTTACGTTGTCGGCAGCACCCTCAATGTCGATGGGCATATTTCTTTTTGTCAAGTGCGCCTTCAGTTCTGCCCACCAGATTTTGAAGAGCACTCTCACCGCTCACGCGTTGGTAAGCATGTTGCATCTCAGATAGAGTATGCATTGGCACAGCAGTTTTGCGCACATAGAGTTCGACCATACTCCCTAGGCTCTTCAACATGAAGTAAGTCAGATTTATAAGTCTGACTAAGTAGTCAGGATAGCAGTGAAGATTCTTTTCAGAGTTCCCAGCAGTTGATATATCGCTTTTGTAGCATAACTGCTTATTTTCCATCGGTGTCAAGCGACTTCAAGCCTCCAAAAGAAGCAACAGCATGTTTGAGGGCCTCATCCGTCATCACACCCGATGAGGTAGATAAAAAGACAACAAAATCGATGTGTCTACATGTTGTTGAAGAGCATTACTCGTATTAATGTGCGATACTGCATGAGGTTATTGAAAGACAGATTTAGAATTTGTCTAGTAAAAGTAGATGTCCGGTCATATCTCCGCAGGTCGTAAATATATTATGCAGTATTATTATATGCAAGATTGAGTTTTCTTCTGCTATGTAGAGTAACTACATTTTCCAAACACTTCACAGTTGGGGGGACAATATCGTTATAAGGGTGTATAACGTTGTGTGGCGGGCCACAAGGTTCGAGTACATCGTACCCTTTACCAACAATTGCTTTAATATGCTTGTCTCAACACAACGTACATACTCTATTGGGGAGTTTTGAAGTATAAGTAGCGGAAAATATTAAGTTTCCATGCCTCCTGGGGTATTACTATGTATTTCGACTTAAGGGGATTTAAGAAGAGCCCGTTCTCCCTTCTCTCCATTAGTTCCATCCATACAGTCCTCGATGAGACCAACTGGGCAGCTTTTATACAATTTGACACCATGACATACTGTGTCAAAAGCTTTTGAGAAGTCAAAAAGTGACCTTGCCATATCTAAAGCTCTCTTTATAAATATATTCAATAACATTTACAGGGCGATTCGAATTTCGAATGAATATCGATTTTCGAAGGAAATTAAAAGGTGGTGCCAAGCCAGCATGGCTTAGAACCAACAATTTTAGGCAGTGGGTAAGGTAGGGAGCAATAGCTTAAAACTTCCAATAAGCTATTCGGAAGAGAACCCTGATTGCCTACGATGAATAAGGCTGTGTTAGTGGGAGCGAGTGGCTGAATGTTGGTACCGTAAACAACAGAATATGAAGACATCGCAATAGGCAGAGCTAGAAGCATCACGCCACAATACAAAGTGCAGTGATTGCAACCAGTTAAGTAACAGAAATCCTCAAAAAAAGGAATACTTAAAAATTAAAATTTTTCTTGAACAAGTGAAAAAAAAAAACAAAAAAAAAACTAATGAAGACATAAATATATAACAGGAAAAAGTGCGAAAGTTAAAATTAAAAATAAAAATCATAGCAAAGGTGAAATAAATCGAAAGACGAAAAGCAGCTAATATAAAAAAAAATTAAAAATTTTGTTTGGAAGGTGAAAGAGGCGGAATACAAAAAAAAGGGGGAATAATTGAAGGACATTTCGAGGAGAAAGGGTAAGTGCTAGCAGTAAGAGTGTTACAGCGTAGCATTAAAAGATTAAAATTGAATTTAGGGTTTTAGTTGCCTTACGCTGCAGAAAAATAGCAAGGAGTCGGACGACATCCTCATACACCAAGTGAGAAAGGGGCGATCACGGCAAAAAAAAAATACCGTGATCGCCATATTTCCCCCCCCCCCTTTTTTTTTCTTAACCTTCCTCACGAGAAAAAGAAGAAGAACCTGCAAAATTCGCCAAATTAACATAATGGATTATTTTTTTTTTATTTAATTTAAGAAAAAAAAAATAAAAAATTTTTATTACCAATTAAGTAGTCAATTATCAAGCCGTCTCTGTTGTATAATTTATTTAGAATGTTATAATTTAGTTTTAGTTTTATAATTTATTCAATTGTCTATTGTATTGTTCCCACTGTCATACTTAATGTCCATATTTACGTTTCTATTTGCTTAAAAAAAAAAAAAAACAAAAAAAAAAACTAATATCGATTTTCTAAAAAGGCAGCATAATTCATAAAAGGCAGCAAAATAGTTGCGATACCCTTAATTTGAGCTCAGATTAGGTAGGTGCATAGAAGTACATATTCATACATCCATCTCAGGTCTCAGGAGAAGGGATATTAGTTTTCTTTTTTTTCCTAAAAGAAAAAATAATAATAATAAAAATAAAATACCTAACTAAATAAATCAATTTGTATTAATACTCGTATATATACCTATCTATTATTGTATTGTATATATATATTGAAACATTTCCATACATCGTTATACATAATAAACATTTATATACATTTATACACACATATATACATTTATATACATACATTTATATCCATACATATATTTAAGTACCTGTAAGCAATATTGTAGAGCCTGAGAGTATGCCATAAATGTAAGGCAAAATAAAAAACAGAAAAAGAAGTATTGTTTCCGTAGCATACCAATAGGCGCTACCATGGGCTGCTAAAAAGATTTTCAGAGAGTGTCATAGGTAAGCAGATTTCGGCTGGAGATGATGTGAGTGGATTAGACGATGCCCGCTCATTGGGGAAATCCTGAAGTCGGCCACCGGATTTCCAGGTTGGGAGGGAAATGGTCAGCGCTGATCAACACCGCAGCGCCCCTCAGCATCGTAAGTTCCGTCCGTTTTAAAGGTTTGTATTTTGAATTGGCATGATTTATGTTTTTTTGTTGTAGTAGGTCCTGTCAAGGAGTGAGGACAAGAACCAGCCCCATCCGGCGAGCCTAGCCGTGCCTCGCAAGCATGCCACGCTCCCCACTCCGAGACATCCTTTCCGTTCCTTTTCATTTCCTTTCCCAGTCCGGTCCACATCCTAGTTTCCTGTCATCTTCTCATCTCCAACGCCCTCTATAATCCCATATTTATATTCAAAACAGTTTCTTCCTACCTTCCTTTCTTCCTATCTTCCACCCTCTATCTACCACAAACACCTATTATTACAACATAGCGTATCAGGTGCTGAAACCAAGGATCATCCAAGTCCATGTCTTCAATTTTAGTCCACAAAAATTCGATAGTCATGGCTCTGTCACGCTCACCGTTGACAGAAATGGCGTTTCCAGCAGCATTTTTGAAATAAAATGGGCCATTGATGCCACCACGTGACAACCACGGATTCATTGGCTTCTCGACAACCGCGTGCGATTTTTTCAATCTCCAGATGCGACAATTTCGTTTGTTGACATACCCGCCAAGATGAAAATGTGTCCCGTCCGAAAAAATGATCTTTCGCCCAAATTGGATATCCAATTCGAGCTGCTATAAGATCCAAACTGAGAAGCGATAACGAAGCGGATGGTCGTTTGCCTTTAATTGCGGAGTCAATTGGACTTTATAAGGAAATAATCCGAGATCTTTGTGCAAAATACTCACCAGGCTTGTGCGTGAAATGTTGAGTTGTTGAGATCGATAACGAGTCGATGTTCCTGAATTGAGTCAAACACTCTCGGCCACAGCAGACACATTCTCGTCCGCAACCGAGCTTTTTGCACAAACTTGCGTACAGCAGGCGCGGTAGGCGCTTCATTTCGGCCAAATATTCGGCAATGTTTCCCAACGCTGTTCAAGCCCAAATAGATTCATTTGGTTCTACGGAGGTATGATACTAACTAAAACTCAAGATTTCGAGCGGGATCTTTCTGTCAGTGTCAAAATGAATCTTGTATATATTTGGAACACTCGTTAAGTGACATAACGGAACCGATTATCTGCGGGCAGATACGTACATATGTTTTCGTGTGCGACGGACCAATGCAATTACAATTTACAATTCAATCGCATTTCTCAACCAATTTTACTCTATTTTATCTTTTACTTAAACCACTTTATCACTATTCGTAATACAATGCTTCCCCATTAGAATAGTCGTATATTCTTCAGATATAGATGGCGCCGTTCGCATTTAAAAGATTATCACAATAGGTCTGTTCACGTATTATACAAAACTACGAAAATCTACGAAAAACAGCCTAAAATCCGCGTACTCATATTTTTAAAACTGTCGTTGGGTTTGTTTTTATTTTGAAGTGGAAACAATTTTTTTTTGTTTTGCCAAAATAAGTGAGATTTTCTTCTGGCAGCTAAAAATGACATATAAGTGGACAATACAAATATAAATTATAGGAAGAACTCATTCAGACGTGTCTAGGCCTGACGTGTCTTCTCCCTGAAGTATAAGATTTTAAATAAAAAATTCTAAATTCATTAAAACTAGTTTTTTTTTTATTTTTTATTTTTTTTTTTTTTTTTGAAAAAGAATCAAAATTACGACAGTTGACATTTTTCCGTACAAAACAGTCTCAAATCCGTTCGCTTACTTCTTAACAAATTTTCTCTCTGAGAGAGAATTTTATTCCCACTCCTCCAGGTTTGATAGTTTTCACATATTTAGTCCTGAACGTACGTGGACAGACCTAATAAGATAAAATAAAATAAATTTTTATGATGACGTTTCCTTACATATGGCAATTCAATTCAGATCTTCTAAATTTTTGATGTTTGCTTTTCTCGTTTGTTTGACATTTGATGCATTGTGTTTTGACATCCACGTATTGTGTATACATATTTAATCAGGTTTTCTTTTTCTAGTTGAAGTTCATTTTGCAATAACTTACGATTTTTTTTGTTAAGCACTCGTGCAAACTTATTTATTTAAATTAGATGTTTTTTAAATTTTATTTAAATGCATACCAACATTTTGAACTAAGGTCAGCTGATGCACCAACCATTTCCTTATACACTGAAAGCTTTGAAATTAAGCTGTTTCAATAGGGTTGCTGATACAAAAAAATAAAGCTGCATATATAGTACATAGCAAACCCAAATAAGAACGAGTCACAATAGAAGATATAAGATTTAAAGGAGCTAAGCTCCTCAATGTATTACAAAATTTGCTAAAGATAAGTGATTATTCTCCACAAAATACACCAAGAAAGTATATGTATTTATAAATACTTGGTTTGAAATAAATTTCATTAAATGCCCACAGCGTATTCCTTCTTCTTGGATGCGCTTTAAATTCTGCCCACCAGATTTTGAAGCACAATCTAGCAAGATCTTCCTGGCTCGTAAGCATGTTGCAGGTCAGATAACGAACGCATTCGCAAAGTCGTACCCTTCAATATGGAGGAAGTTGGAGTTATAGTTTTGGTTAGTGTGTAGTCCTCTTGTCAGATTTTCGGTATAAAGGCTACTCTCACTGCTCATCGGGGTTTCGGTATGTTCGCCAGTGCCAGGCTAGAAGTGAAGATTCTCTTCAGAGTTACCATCAGCTGGTCTATCCCATGTAGCTGGTTATTTGCCATCGGTGCCAAGCTAATGAAGCTACCAAACGAAGCAACAGCATGCTTGATGGCCCCATTCGTAACTACAACCGATGAGATAGATATACTAGCTACAACGTGTTTTGTTATTTAGCTTACTAGCAACTTCTTGTGTGCTGGTTCTGATTAGGTTACCTGGGAAGTGAGCCTCAGGCATGACACGGAGAGGCTCTTCTTTCCTCAGTGTAGGTGCCATCAGATTTTTCGAATTATTCCAGGCTGGATGATTTTCTCCTTTTGAGGATTTTGATCTTTTCACAAGAGCCCTTATAAAGGGTCCGCCATCTAACGTTTTTTTTTTTCAACTAGTGCTTATTTCGTGAATGGTAACACTTAGCTCATGTCTGATTTGACAGATAATTAGTCTTATCCTTCCGGTTAATAATGGAAAATAATATCATTCAAATGGCTGCCTCGGCTGGCCATGCAGTAGCCTACACGATCGGTCCAATTTTTAAGCACATTATCGATTGTGTGCAGCTGTATTTCACCAATGTCTTCACGAATATTGTCCTTTAAAGCGTCAATCGTCTCTGGCTTGTCGGCGTAACACTTATCTTTTACGGCACCCCAGAAATAATAGTCCAACGGTGTCAAATCGCAGCTCCGAGGTGGCCAAACGACATCAGTTCTGCGGCTGATAATGCCATGTTCAAAAACAGGGCGCAAAACATCGAGTGTAGCTTCGGCTGTGTGGCACGTAGCGCCGTCCTGTTGAAACCAAATGTTGGCAATGTCCTCCTCTTCAATTTTTGTGAACAAAAATTCGTTCAACATGGCCGGTTACGAACCCCATTGACTGTAACGGCCACTCCTTGCTCATTTTCGAAGAAAAATGGCCCAATTATGACTCTGGACCAAAATCCGCACCAAACAGTGACTCGTTTTGGGTATATCTGCTTTTCAATGTATGCGTGCGTGTTTTCTGTGCCCCAAATGCGACAATTTTGCTTGTTTACATACCCGCCAAGATCAAAATGAGCTTCATCTGAAAAGATGATTTTTTTGGCAAAATCGACATCTTCTCTAAGTCGATCGCAGGCCCACTTAGCGAAGCGCAGTTCAAGCGTATACACAACCATATTCGTTCAGCGGAAGGTTAAAACTAATTATCTGTCAAATCAGACATGAGCTAAGTGTTACAATTCACGAAATAAGCACTAGTTGAAAAAAAAACGTTAGATGGCGAACCCTTTATTATTTTTGCTTCGATTTGTAAGGGCTCTAACCTTCTTCTAAATTAGTCTTAGTGATTTATTTAGAAGTTTTCTGGTTTCTTTAGGTAGTCGTTGTAGATCTGCGTTAAAAGATAGAGGGCGATTTATAGGATTATTTTCAAGCTGGACATGTCAGTTTCAAATACTTGGTGAGGTACCGCTTAGGTTCGGAATAGCTTCTTCTAATTGTTGCTTTGTCCTAAGTTTAGCGGGAGCTCGGTCGAACTTGCTGAGCTCCTTCTTACGTGTATTTATTTTCATACTAAAAGAGATTAGTTTCACCGATTGTCTGTTGGCTTAATTTCTCGTGTCGCTTTGTCCCTTGTACATTGGAACTAGAAAGCCCTCATTCCATTGGTTAGGCATCCAAGTATATCCGTCCCTGTACAAGGCTGCTGATTGCTGGTTAAGTCATTATCTCTCGCCAGAGACTAGACTCCCAAAAAGTCTCATTAAAGTAGATAATCGCAATATATGTTTTAAATAATGTAGGCGAGCCTTAATATCGTAAATCTATTTAAAACGAATTTTCCCGTCATTGTGAATGAGCTTTGGAAGTTCCTTCAAAGTTCAACTTTCCGTTATGCTTCCAGACAAATATTTTACAACAGTCGTCGTAATTCAAATCCTCATTCAACTTTAAATTTTCTTCATCGTTGGCTGCTTAGCAAAATATTCTAATAAAATATTCTACAATAGAAAATGCCATCTTCATGTCTAGTCTGTGGAGCCACCAAGAAGAAGAGCAACAAAATTAAACTCTTCCATTTTGTAGTAGTCAGCGAAAATCAGCCAAACCATCTCCAAGAGTTATCAAAGCGCCGTCGTCATGAGTGGCTTCGTGTTGTACGGAAAACAGAAGATGACCTTAAAGATGCAAGGTGCGGAACCTACATCTGTTCCAGGCACTTTAAATTAGGTAATCATATGTTGTGTAGAAGTGGGACATTAGATCTGTATCTGTATCTATCTTAGGTGAACCTTGTAAAGTGCAAGATGTTACCAACCCCGACTGGATTCCAACCCAGAACTTGACTCCACCAACTATCAAATCAATTTCAAAGAAACCCGACAACAAACGGCGCACTCAACCATCTGAAAAACCCGATGATCCAGCAAGAAAATACCAGAAAATTGCGCCCAACACTTCCATTAGCATGCACTCGTCTAAGTCCAATTCGAAAGCGGTGGAACCATCGCCAAAAGCGAATTTTAGTGCAACAACTTCAGATGACAATGAAAAACAGGTCGTTATTCAAACGGAGCATGAGTTGAACGAAAAGGAACGCATTATTATTTGCCTTCGGAACAAGTTGCATCTACACGACATGAGCGAAGACAGCTTCATTAACGATGACTTAAAAACTCAGTTCTACACAGGGTTTCCAACTTATAAAAGCCTTGCTGCCTTTGCTAGCTCAGTCACTCACATGTTACCACAGAACGACTTTTTTGGAATCACCAAGACCGACATGTTGATCACAGTGCTGACCAAGTTGCATTTGAATCTTCCACTGCCTTATATGTCTCTAAAGTTTGAAATTCCGTTTGGGGCTCTTACCGAAATCTTCATCACTTGCATTAGGAAACTGGCGGAGTACTTACATGTCACTTGGCCACACACTCGTAAAGTCCCACCATTTTTGAAGAAGATTTTCGGCAATCAGCTCGCTGCTATTGTGGACATTTTAGAGCTGCAGTTGGATTATGGTGAGAGGGTTTTGAGACTCATAGCAGGTTGTGGCTAATTTTGTTGGTTTTTGTTTTAAGGTTCAGGTTCCTTTCATTCGCTGAAATTTCTGATAGCCTACTCCCCGAATGGAAGGATTTCGTTTGTTTCCAAGGCATACAAGGGATACTCACCAGAAAACTGGATAGTCAAGGACTCTGGGCTGTTGAATTGTTTTACAACAAGTGACTTGATTCTTGCATTGCGGGGTACTTTAAATAAGACTGTCGTTGTACCAGGAGGCTTGCGGGACCGGGTTTTTGTTTACGGTATCGAAGACAATGGACTAGTACGAGTGCAGTGGAACGCATCAGATTCAATGGACTTGAAAATGAATTTAGGTGCTATAATGGATCGGTTGACAACGGTTTCCGCTTATCTTGACAATAAACAACCGGAAATTTTGATGCA
This sequence comes from Volucella bombylans, assembly GCA_949129095.1. Taxonomy (NCBI): domain Eukaryota; kingdom Metazoa; phylum Arthropoda; class Insecta; order Diptera; family Syrphidae; genus Volucella; species Volucella bombylans. The sequence continues at coordinate 141,142,027 of OX422140.1, read as the reverse complement.
GGATCCAGTTGAGTTTTTATCCAAAGTCGTAATGGTCTGTGCAGCCTTACGCAACTTGATGCTGCCTGTTTGAATTGGTTTCCTCAAGAATAAACTTTTAAGTTTTTATGAAGTCGAGTTATATTTTTTCTTAGTATACTTGCTCAAAGTTAGCACTTGAGCTTGTACTGGACTGGGAAGTTTTTGTTCGTCGATTTTACATTACATATACGACTCGTAGATTTAGTAACTAAATCCCTGCGTATCTCATCGCCAGACACCGGATGCGACTTGATTAGGTTTTAATTGTTCTGCGCCATACAGCGAGAGTGAAGACCGAATTTTGCGAGTCAATTCCTTCGAACAATACAATTGGCTTTAGAAGGCCAAAGAAGTAGCGATCTAATTAAACTTTACTGATATTGACAACTCATGGACACGTGCGCAAGACTATTTTCAATTCTTTCCCGTCTGCAACTCTATAGAAGTGGCTCATTCTTTAACCAGTCTCATCTATGTCATAATCGCAGGGTTGGAACATTTATTATTGCCATGATGGTTGTTCTTTTATCTGTAAGTCCATTTTACCGTAGGGTATTTGGGACGTTTTTCCAATATTATTGAAGAATAACTCAGGAATATTGGTTTTTCTTCTGGTGAAAAGAATATACCATTCGGATAACATGCAGGTCCGATTCCTCTTCTGCAATATCTGTTAAAATGTCTACCAATTAGGTAGGATGATGATGATTTCCGCTAAAATGCTGAAGTGTGACGTTTTTACCAATAAAGGCCTTATGCGTCTTACATCCAGTTTGCAGCAGCTGCCATTGTTCATCTAGCTTCAGCACGAGTTTAAACGGCATTCTTACTCTAGATTAGAAAGGTCTTAATTTAGGGTGGACTTTGACCAATTGCAAGTTCATTGTGATACCACTGGAACCAAGGAGCTACTCATAGAAACGTAAAGATGACGGTTATCTTTATATCAATCTCAACAACGAAGTAGACAATTTTGTGTCGAAAATCACCATGAGCGACGAGGCGCATTTCCACTTAAACGGTTACGTCAATTAGCAAAATCTTCATTTCTGGGGCACTGAAAATCCGCCTGTGATGCACGAAGAGCCATTACATCCACTCAAAGTCACTGTGTGGTGCGGCGTTCACGTGAGAGGAGTGATTGGGCCGTATTGCTTTGAGGACGCCATCGGTAATACGGTCACTGTTACTGGCGAACACTACAGGACCGTGGCAAACGACTTCTTATGCCGGAATTGGATAAGCGGGATAAGCGGCAATAAGACGGTGCAACCGCACACACAGCGCGAGCCATAATGGATATTGTGAAGGAAGCTTTTCCAGATCGCGTAATTTCCCGATTTGGCATGGCAAGATCGCCCGATTTAACAATCCCAGACTTATTTCTTTGAGGCTACTTTATGCCAACAAGCCTTAGACAATCGGAGCCCTTCAGGATAATATTTGACAGAAATGCGAACAGTTATCACCGGAAATCTTGTGGAAAGTCATGGAAAATGCGATAAAACGGGCACAAATGTGTATCAATACTGGCGGCAGCTACTTGGCGTATATCATCTTTTCCACTTAACAGAAACATTACTGTTTCACGATCGCGAGTGAAGAATAAAAAAAAAAACCAAGCGTGAAGTGTAGAATAAAAATAAAATCATAGTGCGGGCATCCCACATCTCCTGCCCTTTGGTCATAGTGCTGTTTTTTGCTGTATTACTCCATGGTACGGGAAAAACAATGACTGAGTGCATGTAACAACTGATGGATAGCGGGTTATGAGTGTGAATTTGGTTGGTGCACAGTTTCTTATTGTTGTAAGGGCATAACACCTACAACAATTTGATTCGGTAATCCAACGTTTGAATCCGACGCCTTGCTTAGCATCGTTGGTGTCTGTGTTTTTGGTGTTTGTTTTTTTGTAATGACTAGCGAATTTAGAGTAGACGTAGCAACGTGGGCTAAAAAGTAATCACTTTTCTGCGTACGTCCACGTCTGTAAATACGGACCAGCTGTTTTAGCTCTTAGTGAAACACAGGTAGATCCCCGCCCACAGCTCTCAGATCACGCCGATCTTAAGCTGCCTGGCAGTTCATAGCCATAGTTCAGTGCCATTATTCTTTTCTCACCGCGGTCTCGCCATTTACGTGCGTAGTGATGCAGCTTACCAAACCCCACCACAATGTGATCCATGTTCCAATCCGGAATTCAATTTCATGTGGTTAAAATTCCATCTCCCTCAGCAAATTATTCACTACTGCTTTTGCAATTCTGCAATTCCACTTTTAACAAGTTTCATTCAAAGAATCGCTATACTGAAATCCTTATTACGGGCGATTTCAATGTATACAATTCTGGGTGGCTTCGACATTCTGGACAGACAAGACCCGAAGGGCGGTGTATTGAGATCTTCGCTGCGGAAAACAATTTAACCCAGTTGTAAATGAGCCCACACCAATACCAGACGTTAATAGTCATACCGCCAACACCCTGGACTTGTTTTTAACTTCTCACCCTGATAAGTACACTGTTGAAGTGCTTTTCCCTCTAGGCTCGTCGGACCATTGTGTCATATCAGCTAATTTCTCGTACACCGATCACACAGTTAGAGAAAAAATTATTATTATTATTATTATTATAAATTATTAATACATAAGTAAATTAAATATTAATAAAATTACAAAATAAAGCACCAGCTGCTAGGTGTTTCGGCTAAATAAGTTCTAAATATTATTAACTAACTTAATGGCTATCATCAATTTATATACATTTTTTGCATTTTCTTCGTTTGTCGTACTTAAAAGGCCTTTGAGGTTTAGGTTAGAGATTTGGTGACAGATTGTATTTACTTGTTGGCAGTCCAGGAGATGGTTTACTGTTAGGATAGGTTTTTCTTCACATAGATGGCAGACGGATGGTGATTGCTTCGTAAAAATATGTTTATGGGTGATTTTGCCCATTCTACGTCTTATAAAAATTTTCAACACTTTTATAGATACATTCCCTGGGAAGAAAACTTTCTCGGCAGACGGGTTGAATTCTTTGTATAGATATTGATACTCAGTCCAGCAAATTTTTTTTCTATATTTCCAATTTGAGGTGATGTGATTTTTCAGGTCTTTTTTGTTATAGGTGTAAAAAGTGGTGAGCTGTTCCATTAAAGCCGATTGCAATTGCGTCTGCGTATTCGTTCCCTTTAATCCCAATGTGCCCTGGAATCCAAGCGAGTTTAACTAACGTTACCCCTCTTCGCTATAAGTTTGTCACGGATGGTTTCGATGGTGTTAGAAGAGTTGTTCGTGTTCTTTATAGCTGTAATTGAGGATAAGCTATCTGTGAATATTACTGTTTCTTTTGTTACGAGTCATCTCAATTGCCTTAAGGATGGCGAAAGCTTCGACTGAGAAGATTGATGAAAATGAGGGCAGAAGTCCTTTGGAGGTAACAGATCCATTTCCGTCTCTAACAGCAAAAGACGTTCCGTCAGTTGTTTTCGAGCCATCGGTGAATAGAATAGTCCATCCTAATCGCATATAATTTTCGGCTAGCTCGGAAAATAATGTTTTGTATATGTCGTTGTTGGTTGTGGCTTTAGGAAAGTATGCCAGGTCAGTAATTATAGTTTCTCCCGGAAGCATCCAGGGTGGAAACGACGTTTTTTTTGTTCTGGATGGTGATTGGGATGTCCAGTGTAATTGCAGATGTTAATGCCTTGGCTATTGCAGATTTGTGTTTTGGACTTTTTTTCCGTCCCAGTATTTTTTTGGCGTCGTCATAGATGGAAGATATTCTTGGAGAGTTGATTTTTAGTAGGACCTGAGAAGAAAGGCAGGCAAACCTTTCAGTAATTTGGGGTAACCCCGCTTCTGTCACAAGATTTTTTATAGGAGTTGTTCAGAAAGCTCTCATGCTCCTTCTTACTGCTCCGTGGTATGGTGTTGCGATAAGTTGAATGCTTGATTTTGTACATTTTCCATAAATTGCTAGACCATAATCAATTTTTGATAAAATAATGGATTTAATGACGTTAATGATAGTGTTAATATTGCAAAAACTATTTTTTGAAGAAAAGTATTTGATAATATTTACTCTAGAATTAAGACTTTTCTTAATATAAGTACAATGGTCACGAAAATTAAATTTGGAATCGAATAAAAGACCTAATATGCTAGAACAATTAACGTTTACTGTGAAATTATTATTTATATGTACTAATATAGATTTACAGCATCGTATCCTTTTTCAAATATCTAATATTTATTTTACATTTATTAATCGAGATCTTAGAAACTGACATGTTGCCCCATTTGGATACGCAATCGAGTATGTTTGAGAATATGTCTCCCATTAAAGTTAAATTTTTACATTTTGAAAAAAGGATGAGATCATCTGCATACAGGATATGGCAGACTTTGTTGTAACTGTTAATTACTGTACTTATTCCGCTGAAAGAAATTATGAATAGAACGGCTGATAAAGGGGATCCGTGTGGGATACCGTTTTGTAGTTGATGAACGGTGGAAAAGACAAAGTTGGTCTTAATACGGAAACGTCTATTGGTGAGAAAAGATCTGATATAATCGAGAATTTTTGGCCCAACCTTCCATACCACGAGTTGTTTTAAGATAACATGAACACCAATGCGGTTGAATGCTTTCTCGAAGTCAATGCTGAGAATTGTTACGTGGTTCTTTTCAGAAAGGGTCGAGGAAATAAATTCGTCTAGATGCAGAAATGCATCAATAGTGCTCCTTCCTTTTTTAAAGACTACTTGGTTTTGATAAATAAGTTTACTTTTTTCGAGGAACCAGAAAAGTCGTTTAGTAATTATCTTTTCTTGGATTTTCGCAGTGCATGGGAGGAGGGATATAGGTCGATATCCCTGTATGGTGGAGGTGGTCTTTCTTTGGTTTTGGTAAGGGGATAGTGCTTGCGACTTTCCATATTTGTGGAATGTTACCTTCGAGGAAAATGTGATTGTATAGGGCCAACAATCTTGTCTTAAGCGCCGAAGGGGCGTTTTTTTACCATTGCGTATGATATACGGTCAAATCCTGGACTTGTTCCTTTGGCAGATCTTAAACAGCTTTCTAGTTCTATCATATTGATGGGTGATTCAATTTGAATCGAAGAGGGGTCAGTATCATATTGTGGAGACTGGTCATTCAATACTACGTACTTTTCACAGATAAAATCGTGATGAAAATTAGAGTCTTTTGATGCGCTCTTCCAAGATTTTTTCCTCCATGGTCTATCAGCTCTGAGTCTATACTGACCCTAGCAAATTATAAAAAGATAAATACGAACAGTACAACATATCGTAAACTTTTTGCGAGTATTTCATCAAACTTGAAATCAGATGGGTGGAATCTAATTTTCACGGATGGATCAAAGACATCAGCAAACATATCTTTTGCCGTATCTCTCGAAAATGGTACGATCGCCTGCATAGGTAATCTACCCGAATTCGCATCAATTTTTACAGCTGAGGCCTTTGCGATTCTTCAAGCCGCGAAAACTGTCATGAAACAGCGAGGTAAACACGTAATATGCTCAGATGGTATTTCGGTCCTGAATGCAATAAAAAATCCGAATAACAATTCCGAGCTTATATCCGAAATCCGATACCAGCTCACTAAATCACCTAAAAATATTAAACTAATGTGGACTCCAGGACACGCTGGAATTCTTGGAAATGAAAACGCGGATTTTGCAGCCAACGTCGCTAACAATGCTCCCGTATATAGATTTGATAACTACACAAAATTAGACCTAATAAAATATATACAAAAAATCACAACAACTAAGATAAAACACGATTGGAGCCTTTACCACCACCACTACAAAAAAGCAAATCCTGGAAGACTGAAACCTGTCTACCCCACAAATATTCCCAAACATAAAATATCTAACTTCGTTCGCTTAAGACTTGGACACACAGCTGCTTCCCATCAACACCTTCTTACAAACAACACCCCACCAATCTGTGACTCATGCAATACAATTATGAATTTAATACATATATTGGCAAATTGTGCCGTACATTATTACACCTATTATTAAAAAAGTATTTAAGAACAAATCCATTTACGATATACTAAAAGACACCAATTGTACAAATATTGAGCTTATCGCTGAATTTCTAAACAAAACAAACATTACCATTTAATTACTAAGTAGCTATAGAACCAATAGTCTCCGCAGCTAGGTTCGTCAAAAATTTTATATTATCATGTAATTTTAATTATTTGCTAATAAATAATAATAATAATTCCCAAGATTTTGCAAAGAATTCAGCAATTTCCTTAGGACAGGTGAGGGTGTTGCTCTCAGTCTTAATTGCTTTTATAACTGGCGGAATGTAGTTGCCAGTGAGGGTTTTGATATCGGACCATAGTTTTTTTGGTGTTGAGTTTGGATTAATCCCCGCAGTGAATTTCTCATAACATACTGTTTTTTGTGCCTTCGCGGCCCTTCTGAACTTAGCGTTAGCTTTGCGATACAATATAATGTTAGAGTCTGTTGGGGATCTTTTAAACAATCGCCAAGCTTTCTGTTTTTCGTCACGAAGGACGCTTATTTCTTTGGTCCACCAAGGGACGGTTTTATGGCATGTTTTTTGTTTTGTTTGGGGGATTGCTTCGTTTGCAGCAGACCGTATTGCTTTTTGGATCTTAGCCGCTTCCTTGTTTATATTGGGAGAAAGTTGTCTCCTAGAAACCTCGTTGGATATTTTTGTTTGAAAAAGGTCCCAGTTAGCTTTTTCCAGTATAAATTTTTGTTGGTGTGTTTTTGGGGAAATGTTGGAACCAAGTGATACAGTGGTGATGATAGGAAAATGATCACTACCATGAAGGTAGTTAGAAACAGTCCATGTGGAAGTGGGTATAAGAGAGGGTGTTATAAGTGTAAGGTAAGGTGAATGTTTTGTGCGTTGAGAAGTGGGTAGGTTGACCGTTGTTTAGAATTGCTAGTTCCGAGTTTGCAATGAAACTTTCAACCTTTTTACCTCGTTTATTATAGGTGTCGGAGCCCCAAGAAGGGCTCCAGGCATTGAAGTCACCCGTTAGAATGATTGGTGTGCTTATACCATGCAGGATATTTCGAGGTCGTTGCATGTGAATTGTTGATCCGATGGGATGTATACAGAGATTATGGTTATTTTTATTTTTAGGAATATTTCGACTGCTATTGCGGATATATTGGAGTGTATATTAAGAGGATTTTGTGAAATTGTTTTGTAAATAAGAAGACAGGTGCCGTGTTTGGAAGAGGTGTTTGAGGGTAGATTGTAGAAATATGGTTCGTATTGTTTAGGTGCCACAAGTTGACCGTTGTGCTTAATATGAGTTTCCTGTAAGGAAATGATAGACGGTTGGAGGTCATTAACTCATTGTAATTATTAAAATAACCTCTAAGGTTCCATTGGTGAACTTTAATTATTGATTTGTTACTTGGGGGAAGACCTTGTACATTATAATATGATTTATGTTGTAGAAGGTTCGTGTTGGACGAGTTTTGAGGGTGATTTTTAGGACTCTGCAGCTCAGTTGCTAAGTTGCGCGAGCTTTGTAAAGAGGTCGATCGATTAAGCCGCTGAACAGCAGAGTCGGGATATTGGGTTTGAGAATTATTATGACATGTTTTCATCATCGTTTGGATCTGGCGGATTTAAAAAGTTATGATTGTTTTTGATAAGGGTTTGGGTAATTGTAGATATAGGTGAGGTGATAGATTTTTGAGTGCTGCTAAGTATTGTTTTTGAAGGGGTGTTTATTGTTTGTTTTTGGAATTGTGTGAATTGTTTGTATCAATGGCTTGGGGCTTGGTTGAATTGTGTTGAGTATCGAGTGGTTTTAAGTTGACTGAGGTGAATTGAGTATCGAACACAGGTGTTATGGGTTGGTTTGTGGTATTAGTGAGTGATTTGAGTGATTTGAGTGAGGTTGTTGGCGGGGTATCGGTTGTATTAGCTTTCCCTGTAAGGGTGTTCTGAACTTTATTGTAGAGATTGTGGGATACGGATATGTTTTGTTTACTTATTGATGTGATTGAGAAGGGTTTGATGTAGGGTTGTTGCTTGTGCCGGAGAATTTGCCTTGCGAGTTAGTTGTAGGTATTTCTGTTTGAATCGCTCTTTTAGCAACTGTGGAGAAAGCAGTGGAAAACTTGTGAGTTGGCTTTTTTTCCCGGAATATTTGTTTTGCTTCAGCCATGCTGCACTTTGTAATGATTTTGATTTGTAAGACTTCCTTAGCTTGTAAGTATCGCTTACATGTTTTAGAAGAAGATGGGTGTTCTTCTTGACAGTTGGCGCATAAAACACAAGTGCATTTTTCAGGGCTGTGGGGGGAAGATTACAGTTCCCGCATGAAGAGGTCCTGTTACATCTTTTTGTAATGTGGCCCAGCAACTGGTAGTTTTGGCATCTCATGGGGTTTGGAAAATATTCGTTGACTTTAACGTTGTACCAGCCAATGTTAACTGAAGTTGGTGGACGGAAAAGGTCAAAGGTTTTTATGAATTTAAAGACGTCTGTCACACCTTGAGGTTTCATCTCTTGAATAATTTCCGTTTCATTTACGTTGATAAGACAGGGCGCATAGATAGTACCTTTCGAAGAGTTTAAATTTGGGTGGAGAGTAACGAAGATCGGGCAAAGGTTTGAAAGGGTTTTTTGCTTAAGAAATAGGTCTGCATTTTTTTGGGATTTTGTGAGAACCAAAAGGTTTCCATCCTGTAGTTGAGAAATATTCTCTTAGGCCGTACTAATACTGTCAATTGCTTTCTTAAGTAAAAAGACGCTGAAAGATGAGAGGGGTTTTTCTTTGTTGGATGAAGGTATAACAATAAATTTAGGGTTATTGGACACTGCATGGGTTGTAAGCACGTTGTTGATTGAATTATTGATGATTGGCGTAAAGTTAGGTTTTTTTCTTTTACTTTGCTTGGGCTCGGTTAGCGGGTCTATATCGAGCCCACTGAACCGGTTGCCCGAAAGAACACGTGGCCCAGAGACCATGGAACATTCACTTGTTTGTCACTGTATACCGGTTTTTTGTTTACTTCACTGACCGTGAGTGGTGAGACGAAGAAAGAAAAAGAGAGGGGAGAAGAGCAGTACGATTAGTGAAACGCAATAGAGGAAAGAGACCGAGAACTCAGACAGACAAACGGTGTTATCGCAACGAAAGCTAGTCGGTGACTGTGTAGAGAAAAAATTCCTAAACGAACCGTATGGCAATACAAGAAAGCCAATTGGGGCGGCCTTAACAGCTTCTTTAGGAATTTTAACTGGTCGTTATGTTTCCTTGATACCGATGTGGATGCCGCTGCTGATATGATCACAAACACTATTCTCTTTGGAATGAGATCCTTTATCCCTCGTCGGATGAAGAGTATCAAACCAAAAGACTCGAACTGTAAAGAGGCTGTGAGGGTTAGAGAAATGTTTTTTGGTCCTTCAAGGCCAACCCGACAGAGGATCAAACGACCCAGAAATGATTGAAATGATGAAATGATTGATTGCACGCTCTGCAGATAGCTCAATACTTCAGATTGTGCCATATCTTCGCCTACACTTGAGCGCGGAGAATGTTCAATGGGACGAATCCACATTCGCACTCGTGTTATAGCTAATTTACTTAACTATCTTAGTATACAATTTGCTGATTCAGATGGTTTATCTCCCCTTCTTCTGAAGAGGTGTTCTTCTACGCTGGCATAACCATTGCGTAAGCTTTTTCATCAATACTACTATTTAGTATTTGTATTTTTGTATTTGACAGAGTTTGGCATTAAGCGCCTTTGTAGAAAATACGCACATTTGAGATTTGATGAATCTCTTTTTCAAATTTAAATTAGAAATTTCATTTCACAACGTTCAATTCAAGTTGTCGTGGAAGGTTCAAATCTGAAAAACACAAAATATGTGCTGATGTCTGGGCCCCATTCTGTCCCACCACTCTTTTTAATTTTCATTAATGATCTTTGGTCTACTACTTCTAATCCAATATATTTCTTTGCGGATGAGAGCACTCTTTGCTTTTCATATTCGTTTACACTCTGGCTCTTCCGTTGTAGGACGGGAACTGCGGCGCATATTAATTTCATTGAATTCTGATATTAACTGCATAATTAATTGCAGAACCACTAATAGAGTAGAATTTAATGCTACCAAAATACAAAACTGTCTGTTGTTGTTAAAGCGAAATTTAAACAGCCAGCCGTTTTCCATGAATGGCACTTGCCTTTTTGAAACCGAAGAACTTTTCATTCTCGGTGTGTGTAACTTACATTAGAACGATCAAATATTCGAATATTCATCAAAATGAACTGTCTACGCTCCATGCCTCATTAACGTCCCAGAAGCCGAAATAACCCAAGAAATGAAATCCCAAGGAGTGATAGAGGTTTTTAAATTTAATTAAAAAATTTAAACCGCGCTACCGGTCTTGTGCTCTTCACATTCGACCTTTTCCGGCCTCCGAGCACCGTTGGACGGTATAATTTAAAGGTCGAAGAATACTTCCCAAATCCCATGCGTTGTCGTAACTGTCAACAGCCCAGAGAAATGCCCACGCGTCTCATGTGCAAATTGCAATGAAGAACACTCATCTTCTTCAAAAAATTGTTCACGCTTTTTACAAGCGAAAGAAACACTAAAGATAAAAACAATTAACAAATGCAGTATGACCAAAGCAAAATGAATATTTTTGGAACAAAATCCAACAACAACAAAATCCTCCTACTCTACATTCGCTAAAAATGCTATACACACAACACTTCCACACCAAATGCACCCATCAACTCAACACAAGCTAACACTTCTCTCCAACCAAAAAAAAAAATCTCCACCCAAAATATATCAACGAACGCAGCGAATTTTGCTACCATAAGTTCCCCCCCACTTCCACTAATTCAACACAAGCACTTAACGTACACAACACGAACTTCGTCATTAAGTTGACTCGAAGGCACGTTGTAAGAGCAATGACCTCATCGAACAACCTGATCTCTGGGGCTTACTACCCTAATTATATGTATCACGAGAGAGTTCGCTTTGACGGCTTTATTCCTCCAGAAGCGTTCCTCTATTTAGATAACAAAGGTCTGATCCAGGACAGATTGGCGGTGCCGCTAATCTTCCATGTCGCTCGAACAGCTGCGGACAGGCGACTCAACTACGACAGAGACGTAGCACATGGCAGTGCGGAGTGTCTCCGGTTCAGTAGGGCGGTAGGGAGTCGCGACATGAGGGATGTCGCTTGGCACTTTTGGTGGCTTGTAGAAGGGGAGGATGCTTCGTCGTCGAATTCCTCCAGTGATAGCTAGCTTCATGTGAAGCAAGGTAGCCAGCCTAACTTTTTTAACCATGGTCGGCTTACATAGTTTTAGGTAGGTTTAAGTTAGATTTTAAGAAAAAAATATAAAAAAGCAAAAAAAAAATAAATAAAAAATGAAAAAAAACAGATATATATATATACATATATGTATATATTATGTATATATGTAGTATATATATATATATATATATATATATACTCATATGGATTAGATGTCAGTAGGCTAAGTAGGTTAAGATTTAGTTTTTAAGTAGTTTATAGGTTTAGTTTTAATTTTTATAGATAAAAAAGTCCAGACACTAAGTTTTTTTAATTAAAATTCATTTTCTTAGTTTTAATAAATGTAAAAATAAAAATAAAATTAGACTGTAAAATTCGTCGAAAGACATAGTTTAAGTGTTAGATATAACTTAGAGTGCCCGCATAGGGCCAGTAAGTTAGAATAAGATTATTTGTAAGTTATTTAAGCTAATTTTTAAGCATTTTTTTGTCTAGCATGTAAAAGTAATTTAAGTATATAAATAAAAATGCATTTAAACTGAACTGAACTGTACACAACACGAACACTCGACTCCAAACATTACTCACCAATATTGCAAGCCATAGCTCAGATAACCTGTCAAGCCAAAATTTATGCGCAGCTCACTCAAGCTCACTCTCCCACAGTTCCAATAAATTAAATTCACCACCACTCTCATCTTGTAGAAGCAATACTCAGTCAAAACAAAAAATAATTCACTCACCTCTGTCTAAATTCACAAAATCTTTCTATAACAACCAAAGTCCCTTTTTAAAACAATTCGAAAGCGATGACGACGTTGGCAACACATTAATAAATGTGGCATGATTAACAGTAACCAAAGTCGCATTTCTCACAACAACAATCCTTCCATCGTTGACTTTTCGCAATATAACTCTGCTTATATTTCATTAAAGTCTACCCCAACATTAATACCATCGCTTAACGCTCTGCAATGGAATATCAACGGTTATTATAATAATTACCACGAGCTACAATTATTAATTAATAACCATAAGCCCTCTGTTATAGCGTTCCAAGAAACCCACTTACCAGCCGGTCATGCCCCCCACACCCCTAAGCAGTATGCACCATATTTTCATAATTTTCCAAGTAATAACACAGCCAAACAGGGAACCGGTATACTAATTTACAAATCTATTCAACACACACCCATAAACATCAACTCAAACATATCTGCTGTAGCAGTAGAGATTGAACTTAAAATTAAATTAACAATTGTGTCTATGTATCTACCTTCAGAAATTCAGAAATTGAAAACCTTATCAAGCTGTGGGGTTTCCTAACTTGCAATTCCAGGGGCAAACAAGTTGAACTCTTCTTGGCAAGTTCCAACCTTGTCATCTTAAATGACGGCAGCCCAACTCATTTTTCCACACACAATACACTTACACATTTCGACTTAACCCTTATTTTACGCAGCTATACCCTAACACCCCTTGGGAAATTTTCCCAGACCTGCATGGGAGCGACCGCTTCCCACTGATCAAAACCGTTAGGTTCGGTAGGCAACCAAGAAATATGAAACAAACACCTAAATTCCAAACTGACAGAGTCAATTGGGTCTTATTTCAATGCAAAATAGAGACATTTCTGACATTCAAAATCCCATCTATTAACATCAATAGAGAACAGCTATAGTCACTAAATCAGTTCGGTATGCCGCAAATGCAGCAATCCCAAAAACGCATAACACCTCTGAAAACAAATATTTACCCTGGTGGAACAAAGATATCCACAAACTCCGACAACTTAAACTAAAAGCCTGGCATAATTTTAAAAGACACCCAAATGATTCGAACCTGGTCAACTATAGCAAATCGAACGAAATATTCCGGCGAGCTGCAAAACTTGCTAAGAAAGAAAGCTTTGGACAGTTCACAGCCAATATCAACCCTAAAACCCCATCAAAGAAACTTTGGGACGGTATAAAGCAACTCACGGGAAACTATATAAGCTTTAGGTACATATACGCGGAATTTTATTATGTCCTTAGCAACTGATCGAACCTCACCAAGCCCATTGATGGCAGTTTTGATGAAGTTAATCGAGTTCTGATTGTGACTGTTCACATGAAATACTTATGCCAGCCAGCGGCCCTGAAGTTCAGATGTAGACCATTTATCATAAACAATTTTCCCGTAAAGGTCGTATAGATTAGATTGTTGTGGGGGGTGGCATAATGAATTCCAGATCACTGCGCCCGCATATGGACCTATTGTAATGTCCTCCATTTAGAGCTCATCTATGATGCCGCAATTTGTTACCTAGATAACGTTGACGTATTTTGATTAAATATTGCAGTCACATAGCACGTGTTCTGCTGTTTCCACCTCCTCGTTGCTGCACAATCTGCATGTACTCATATTGTCTTGTGCTATGCCTAGTCATCAGGTGTTTTTTCACACGGCAGTGCCCTGTGAGAAAACCTAAGATCAGTCGAATCTGACTTCTGCTTAATTGTAATAGTTGTTTCGTTTTTTTGTTGCAACTGCTTGGCATAAAGTTGTTGGCTTGTCTGTTTCCTTCGGTTTCCCCCCAGAAATGAAGCTTCTTTTCCTCTAGCCAGGTTTTAACACTTCCTTGGTCTTGGCATCATGAATTGATGCGCATCCTTTTCTGGCAAGTTCATCTGCTTTTTCATTGCCTTCATATCCAGTATGTCCTGGCACCTAAATCAGATGGACTTTGTTTGTGGTGGCCAGTAGTTGTAGGATTTAAAGACTAACCCAAACCAGTTTTGATTTTATTTCAAAGGCGTTAATTGCAAGTAGGGGTGCTCTGCGGTCGGAGGGAATGTAAGTGTTTTTGTTTGTTATATTTATATCTGTTTAGAATGCAAAGCTCTGTTTCATGGATTTCAGTCTGAAATACGAAACTGCTTGTATCCATACTTGAGTGTAGGGATGTTTTAGTACAAGGACCGTATACTCCGCTCAACTCCTTCATTTGGTTTGTGTCCGTCTGTTTACCATATATTTGAGTCATTGGCAAATGTTGGTTTTTTCGGTTTGTCTATGTTGAGTGTATGTATTCCAAGTAGTTCGTTTTCCTGAATTGATGAAGGTTTGCAGAATGAAATAGTATGGAATTGGATTCATCTTCTGTGATGACCATGTAGGCATTTACTATTGCTCCTTTCATGAGTTCTAGATGAAGTGATGGAATGTTTAGGATAACTTCAAGCGCAGCTGCTGGAGCGGTTTTCATTGCACCAGTTGTAAAGACACAGGCTATTCTCTGCATTTTATTGAGTTTAGCCTGTGCGTTGCTTTATGCCACCATACGTGATGATAGGTCCCGTTATTACCGTGTACATCCACAGTGTCATTTTGGGATTAAGTCCTAAATTTTTTATATTTACTACGGCACTAGACTTTTGTTGGTCCATAGTGAGGTCATGGCCTTGTCAATAGTCTTAGAAAGATGAGTGTTCCACATAAGTTTTTCATCCAGTGTGATTCCTAGATATTTGACTTCCGTTGAGAGCTCTATTGTTTCACCGAAGAGTTTGGCATTTCTGAGTCTTCCTAGCCTTCTTCTCTTAGTGATTGACATCTGTCAAAGTGTTAGTCAAACGCATTTTAAATGCGTAAGTCATATACGGCGATAAAAGAACTTGGTGAGTCAAACCCTTTTTGCTCTAAATTCAACAAATTCCAACGCAACAATGAATAGGGGATCGGAAATTGCAAGAACACCGCCTAAAAACAACAGTAACAATAGCACTGAGATACCGGTACCGGCACATACTTCCAAACGGCGTATCATAGAAACGTCACCGGAATCTCTGCCTATTAAAAAAGCTTCTCCGCAGCAAAATGCGGTGGTCAACATGTCTATCTTAGACCTAAAGACACTGATTGAGAGTTCCATGGCTTCACTGCTGGATGACAGGCTGAAAAATCTACCGACCAAGTCCGATTTGGCTGACATATCAGGAATTGCAATCAGACAATAAAGTACTCAAGGCCAAAGTGCAGCTCATGGAAGACCGATGTGAATTTCTAGAACGCAAAGTCGAATTCCTGGAAAGAAGAGCGATTGAGAAGAATATCGTAGTGCATATCCCAACGCAAACTGGAGTGGAGCCGGAGTCTAGGGCTAAAGAATTATGTCTGGAACTCTTAAACACAACGGACAGCTCAGTAGTTGCTGATACGCGGACCATACAACCAAAAAACAACCTGGCAAATGTCATTGTCAGAATGCGAAACAGGGCAGATGTGGAACGTATGCTACGATCAGCAACTAATCTTCGCGGCACTGGTATTTCGATGCACAAAGATTACACGGCGACATACAAGGAAAGGAGGAGACAATTGTTAAAAATAAAAACTGAAGTCATAAAGAAAAACAGCAACATAAAAACTGAATTACAAGGGCAAACACTCAGAGCAGGTGACAACGTTTTTTATTTTGACAAAAACAATAACATTCAGCCTGACAGCGCGAACGGAAAGGCAATACTCCAGCAAATGTGCAATGACAGAACGAAAGCGACAGTGACAGAATGTGGAGACCAGAATGCTTATGGTGCGGGTATTTCAACACTGCTTCCCAAACTAGAGAAACCAGGCTCCAAAACCGTTTTTAATTGTAATGCCGTCTGCCATTCTATAATTAATGCTAAAGTAAACAAAAATAGTCATAAGCTTAAAGAATTTAAAATATTGTCTTATAATATAGCAGGGCTAGGTAATAAGTCCCTATTTACAGAATTTTATAACTTTGTTAATAAATTTGAGTTTATATTCCTATTTGAAAAATATACAATAGAAAATAATTACAAGCTTTTTGAAAATAAGTTTCTAAACTACGGATTACTACCGTACCACTTATACGGATACACGCTACAAGAAGATTTACAAGAGGAAGAGCCAGCGGAGGATGTTATTTTGGTTTTAGGAGAGATATCGACATCTGTTGTGAGTTTAGAATGTTCGAACAACTCACATATATGAGTTTGCAAGGATTTTTATATAATCCCGGTATATCTAAACTGCAATTATTGGGAACGCGATTTTGGGAATCAATGATATTGTAAAATGTTTGTGTGGGTACAAATGATAAAACTTATTCTTTTCAATACAAATCCCTTTATTCAGTACAGTTACAATTCACTATTTAATTGTTTCTCTCAACACAATCCAATTTCTCAACCGCTTATACTTTTTTATCTTTTACTTAAACCACTTAATTACTTCTCCTAATTAACACTTCAAATTTCACTTTTGAACTGATTTGCATACCTTTGGGATGCTGGTATTTATACTCGAATGACATACTTCGAGAACAATCCTCGCCATCCAGCGTCCCATACAATTTCCGATTTGCTAGAAAATTCGATTCCACTCTCCAGTCGAGACTTTGTTATTCCAGTATCGAAATCTTCTGGTCTTCGAGTATCAACATTTTCTGTTAGATGTCGCTGCTCACATTTAAGTGGTTATCACATTGCTCCCTCCCTACAGTTGTTCGTCCCGAACAACTTCGTCATTCAGCATCCCGTAGAAATCACACATTCTATCCAAATGGACCACTTTCAATTTTCCTCGATCCCCACGCTGGATCCGGTAGACAACGTCATTAATGCGGGTTATCACCTTGTATGGACCTTCCCAGTCCTGTTGCAATTTTGGCGATTTGCCTTACTTACGCTGAGGATTATACAGCCAAACCAGATCTCCTTCGTTGAAACCGGAAGATTTCGCCTTTATATCGTACCTAGTCTTCATGCGGCTGCTTGCTAGCTTCATCTTTTCTCTGGTGTCTTCATGCAATTTACGAATCCTGCTGCGTATGTCATTCACGTACTCGTTCACCTCTTTGGGCTCCGTCGGTGGGGATCCGAATTTTGCTTCACTTGGCAACCGAATTGTTTGACTATATAAGATCTCAGATGGTGTGTGCCCTGTTGAGCTATGGACCGCGTTTCGGTAGGCCATTAAGAAGAGGGGTATATGTCGATCCCAATCCCGCTGGCAGTTGCTGACAACCTTAGATAGATGCTCATTCAAGGTCCGATTGAATCGCTCGACCATTCCATCAGATTGAGGGTGTAGTGGCGTTGTCCTTGTCTTTCTTATTCCCAAATATTGGCATATTTCCTGGAAGACTTTTGATTCAAAGTTTCGCCCTTGATCAGAGTGCAGCTCCATTGGGATCCCAAATCTGCTCACCCAGTTGTTGACTATCTGTTCGGCTACGGTCTTAGACTCTTGATTTGGGATGGCAAACACTTCCGGCCACTTACTGAAGTAATCCATGACTACGAGAGTATATCGGTTTCCATTAAAGGTTTCGGGAAACGGCCCAGCGATGTCGATGGCTATTCGTTCGAAAGGTGCTCCGACATTGTATTGTTGCATTTGTCCATGTGGCTTTACTTTTGGGCCCTTGGTAGCTGCACATCTTATGCACTTTTTGCACCAATTCTCGACATCTTGTTTAGCGCTTAGCCAATAGAAACGTTCCCTTACCTTTTCCAACGTCTTGTTTATTCCCAAATGGCCTCCTGAGATTCCGTCATGTATTTCATGGAGCACTTGGTTGATTCTGGACCGTGGCACAATTAGCTGCATACGAGATGTTGTCCGATCTGCACTTTCCCATTTTCTCTTCAGCAATCCATCTTGCACAAAAAGCGAGTCCCACTGTGCCCAGTATGCCTTCAGAGTTTGGCTCCGATCTGATATCTGCTGCCAGCTTGGTCTTTCCTCGTGTTCCTTCCAGGCCAATATTGGTTCGATGTCATTGTCTGCCTGTTGGGAGGAACGGATTTCGTCTATACTCCAACCCTCTATTGGCTCAGTCCTGATCATTTGGAAAGTTGCCTGTTCTTTCGCTTCTTTACCACTGACTACTTCTGCTGGGAGACTTTCGTTGCATTGTTTTACCTGTGAGACTGGGATAATTACCCTGGAGTCGACTCCTGCTACAGACTTCTGCCCCGCGAAGTAAGCATTTCCTAACTGAGGGCTTCTGGAAATTTGACCGGTTTCTTGGTAGCCGTTTCTGCCGGTTTTTCTTTCTATTTGCCTGTAACCCCAGTGCGGGCAGCCTTCTCGTCGTACCGGTTCTTTACAATGCCCTTGCAAATGTCCTACTTTATCGCAGTTCCAGCAGCGCATCCTTCGTCTCTCCCGCGGGATATTTCGTTGCATGGTAGTTGGTCTTGAGCAGGAGCATTCACCAGATACTATTTCCCTTACGAAATGCATTCCTTTGGAAGCCTGATTGGATGCTTCCATCGCCAGAGCGAAGGCAAGTGCTTCAGCAAGGGTTCTTTTCCCGGCCATCCTTACTGCTGATTGTAGCTTCAAATCTGCAATTCCCCTGATGAATGCGTCCTTTGCCATTTCGTCGATTATTTCTTGGCCTGCGGTGGGATATGACAAATGTGCCAGTCTACTCACGTCTGCTTGGAGCTGTTGCAGTGTTTCTCCTCGTTGATGCATACGACCTTGCAATTGATCCTTGTAAACTTCCCGCATGTGGCTATCCCCAAACCGTTTCTCGATAGCCTGCACTAAAACCATATAGTCTCTATTCTTTTCGATATCGATTGTTTGTAACAATTCTGCCGCAGGACCACGTAAGGCCATCGCTAGGGCAAAGCACTTTTCCTCATTGTCCCAGTCGTTTGCACAGGCAGCCATTTCAAACTACTTCTTATAAGTAGACCATGAGGTCTGACCATCGAATGAGGGAGGCTTCAAATCTTTTCTCCTTGGACCGCTTAAAGAACATTCTCGCAGTTTCTGTTTTCGCACTGTGTCGAGCTCTTTTGCCAGTTGTTCAACTTTGCTGTCCATTTGTTCGAATTTTTCGCCAACATTCTTCTCTATTCTTTCAAATTTGTTATCTATTTCTTCGAACTTTTGGTGTAGAACGTTATTTTGTTCTTCCAGTTTTTGTTCTAGACTATTCTTTTGTTCGTCGAATTTTTGTTCAATGCTGCTCTTCTGCTGGTCTAGATTTTTCTTTTGTTCATCCAGCTTTTGTTCGAGGCTATTTTTTTGTTCTTCCAGACTGCTCTTCTGTTCGTCCATTTTTTGTTCCAGACTGTTCTTCTGTTCGTCCATTTTTAACAAGAGGAGTTGCATCATCGCAGCCATGTCATTGCCGGTACTTGTCTGTTCGTCCTTGTCAATATCAAAGGAATATGCATTAGGATCATGTCCCTCGTTGTTCAAAGCCTCCTGAAGACGGAGAACCAGGTCACTTTTTCCTCCACTGGCGCTGAGGCTTCTCTTGTTCAACTCGGATTTGAGTTGGACGAGGGTCAACTGCAATAGTTTTCGACCCATTCTAGCTTTTTCAAATAGTCAAAAAACACTTTTTTTTTTTTACACACAATAAGTCCTATCCCACTTCTGACACCAATGTAAAATGTTTGTGTGGGTACAAATGATAGAACTTATTCTTTTCAATACAAATCCCTTTATTCAGTACAGTTACAATTCACTATTTAATTGTTTCTCTCAACACAATCCAATTTCTCAACCCCTTATACTTTTCTTATCTTTTAATGAAGATAATTTAATTATGAAGCTTTTGGTTTTCGGATCCTGAATGGTGCAAATGCGAGTGATGAAAGGGGTGAGTTGACATACATTGGAGATACTGGGACATCAGTTATAGACTACTATTTGGCAAGGAGAGATTGTAACTACCACGTTACTGATTTAGAAGTCAAACAAGTCATATATGCTGATCATTTATCTGTCATTGTTACGGCTAGTCACTCCACGCAGACAAACGAGCAAATAAGGGATATGAGGGTGCTACCAAAGATGGTATGGAACGAGAACAAAGCCGCCCAATATAGAACGAAAATTGATGAGAAGTTGCAAGGAAGAAATATTACGACTATAGCGGATATGGAGCAAATTATTAAGGAGTCCTATCCTACAGTAAACACAAACCCCCGCAAATAGAATAAAGAGCCGTGGTTCGATAAAAATTGCCAGAAAGCAAGACGGGTGTCGTTTGCGTGGCTTAAATTATTTCGTGCCTTCAACACTGATTTTCTTCAAAAGGCTTACCTAAGAACGAATCAGGAGTATAAAGATGTTTGCCGACAAAATACGCGAAACTACTCTGAAAGAGAGGCGTGCAGACTGGGGGTTTGTAACAACGCATCCGAGTTTTGGAAACTAGCAAAGTCACTTAATGGAGGAAAATATGTGATCAACAGAAGTCTTAGCCCTTATATCCTCCTAGATCATTTCAAGAGGTTACTGAACCCATCGGTGGGTGGTCCTAGTTTTCAATATGCTGTGCCAGATATACAAAACAACATTCTAGATGACCCTATATCTCATCAGGAGCTCACGGGTGCGCTGCTTGGTCTGAATGATAGAAAGGCTGAAGGGTCGGATGGTATACCAACTGAATTTTTTAAAAATAGCACAAATGGGCTGAAAGACAACCTCATTGGCTTATACAACATCATATTATATCATGGGATAATGCCCCAACGGTTTAAAGAAGCTCTGGTTTTCCCATCGGATCCTGCTAACTATCGGGGAATATCGTTCTCAAATGCGTCTTACAAAACCTTTGCAGCAATATTGCAGAGGCGGCTAGCCACATGGATAGAGGCCGATAATCTGCTAAAGGAATTCCAGGCAGGTTTTAGGTCTGGCTACTCAACTGTCGACTACATTTTCATATTGAAAAGCTTAGCAGATACATTTATAAGCCGATTAAAAAAACCCTACGCCTTCTTTGTGGACTTCAAAGCGGCCTTCGATTCTGTGAACCGAAACGCCAGCTTATGGAGCCTGGTCGTGAATTTGGATAAATCCAAGATAATGATATTTAAAAAGAGAGGTGGTAGACTTGCTTACAACGAAAAATGGCACTTTAACGGAGAAAGTATAGAAGTTGTAAATGAATACAGGTATCTAGGAATCCTTTTAACAAGTAGCCTTAGTATGAAAAGACATCTGAAAGAGCAATTCACGAAATCTAAAACCGCCATCAATGTAGTGTGGAAAAACTGTTTCAGCAGATTACGCACAGCAGTAAATTCAAAGTATTTGAAGCTGCATCGGAGGCAGTAATGCTCTACGCGGTGCAAGTATGGGGTTATAAGCCTTATGAGGAAGTTGAAAAACAACTACGTTTTTTCATTAAGAAATCCTTCCACCTCCCTGTAAAGACTCCGAACTATATGCTCATGCTGGAAACAGGCCTATCTCCGCTATTCCTTAAAACGCTGAAATTGCAGGTGAACTACATACTAAGGGTTATCAACATGTCAGATAACCGACTTCCAAAGATAGTGGCCTTACACGCGATTCAGAACAAAATAGCATGGTTCGAAGAATGGCTAGAGTTAGCTCGCGGGCGTGGTGTAGAGGTGAATGCGGGAACCATGAACTGGGAGAACTCACTATACCAGCTGATAACGAGAGTTGATGAACAGGCCAGAATGAAGTTTGTAGAAGAAGCGACGGGATCACTATATCGTAGTACGTATAGTCGACTAAATTACAATCTTGAAGATAAAAACTACTTCAAAGACATCCATACCATTCCCGAAATATCAACAATACTTAAACTTCGCCGAGAACTCCTAAAACTCAATTATATCCCCCATAGAGGAGATCTTCCTATATTCTGTAGTATGCGCAATTTGGAAGAAAGAGAAGATACCATGCGTTTTCTAGGCAAGTGCCCAATTCTAAGGGAAACAATGAGAAGTTTCTTTGGAAAAGTCTTCCTATCGGAACAAGAAATGATATCCCTTCTCAACGAAGTAAACGTTACTAAATTATATGGATACTGCAAAATTGCTTTAAAGTATAGGGAGTATATACTAGCAGGGACCTTTTAAAATGTTTGTAAATGTAAATAGTAAATATAAATAAATGCAAAACTTATTAATAGTTCTATTGTCAATCTGGCAGACGGCAATGTCATGCTAACTGATTTTATATTGTTATTATATTATTATTATTATTTTTAAATAAATCAAACTATCTATCTATCTTAGTGAATCTAACTATGGTGCTTTTCTTGGGATTGACTTTGAGGCCAACTTTGGTTCACCATTCAGGAAGGTCGAATAAGTAAGAAACCGCAACTACAAGAACGTATTTTATCGCCTTAGATAAGTTTATCGAGAAGGTATTCGCCTTTCTCAATTTTTTTATTTTTTTAAAGTCTTAGTGGAGGATGTATATTTCCTGTCATCATATAACAGGGTCAAGCAAACACTTTAAAAATATTTCAGATCTTTTAGTTAAGGACCTCCAGATCTTGGAGACAATGCTGATTCTTTTCAAGGTCTGGATGACATCCTGATTCAGCCTAAGAGATGAGATGGATACACAGAAAAATTATGGGAAAAGAGAAGTTTTGATGATTACCAATTAGTTTTTCCTGAAGGATCTGCTTCTGCTTAATCCTACTCACCATCAAAAATTAAGGAATAGGTGTAAAGTAATTGGCATCATTAGTGATTAAATGGATGTCTAAAGTTGTGCAACTTTGAAGAAGAAAACAAGCACCAGCTTGTTTCCGTTATGGTTCCTCCTACGTTGACAATTTAAACAATTAACGGATTATTCTTGAACAGTATTTAAGTATAGATCCCCGCTTAACTGCTATGTACTGAGTTCAAATGCCGCCTATTAATTAAGCACGAAGGTACAATGCATCACATGTTGATAAAAGTAGGTTGTCGGAAGAATTTAAGATCAGATGCAGCATTCACCACTGCTTTTTTTGGTGATAATTGGTTATTTTTCGTCCAGCGCACTGTCAACAAGAAGTAGAGGAATACTGTGGAACCTGACAACCTCGACCATACTGACGATGTTTGACTGTTACTTGCATAGATGGCATTACAGTTCGGGGTGGACCAGAATATGCCTCTTCAGCTAGTGCTTCAGCAGATTAGATTAAACGGGGAGCCGGGACTCACTGCTGCCAGGTTAGGCCTATTGTTATTGCAAGTTAGATGAGTTCTGCTTAAGCGGTTACAGTGGCAATTAACATGCTCTGCTGTTTCTTCGTCAATTCACTTCAATTCAAGTCAATTCAATTTATTTGATTGGAATAGTATATCGTATTTTATAATACATAAATTACTATTAAATTAAGAAAGGGTAAGTAGATATGGTACCTATAATATAAAATAAATTATTTACATTTTGAGTTAAATAATAAGAATTAATTAAATAAAAATAAAACCAAAAATAAAAATATAGTACAATTCAAAACAATAAAAGGAGAAACAAAAGGGGAGTTAGGCGTAAAAGATATTAATAAAAGATAGAGTAAAGGAAAAAAAGAAAAGTAGAAAAGTAGGAACGTAGAAGAGTAGGCAAGTAGTTATTTATATTGCTTAAGGTGTTGCGGTCCTACATTTTTGAATAATGTAGCTCCCACTACTTGCTTAACCGTTAAAGGAAGTGTGTTCCAAAACCTGATAATGTAAATAAAGGAGAGGCGCGAGGAGTTCAAATAATTATATGCAGGGATTATGAGATTCTTGTAACAATTTGTAAAAGAAAATTTTAATTTAAGTTTGGGGAGTAGGAATGAATTCTTTCTTAAATCCAAAATCTCGCGGGAACACATGAAATGTGTTCGAAACGCCAAAAGTAAGGAAGGAGGAGGAAGATTTTTAGATTAGTTATTATGATTATTTTATTGATCTAATATGCGTTTAATGTGGTCTACTGTATTAGGCGAACAATTCACTTAAATAATTAGCTCTTTTTTCTTCGCTTTGTCCATGTACAGGTCATCTTTTGAGTTAATTTGCAAAAAATTCTCGCAATTCACACAAATTTAAACATTTACGAATTTGACACTTGAAAATTTAATTGGTTTCACGTTTTTTTTTTTTGCAATTCTTGCGCAATGAATAATCTCGTTTAGAAATTTGTAAGAATCGGCAGAAGGGGAAATGAATTACTCTCTCAAATGCGTTCTCTTTTACAATTCTTTCCCGCGGGAACAGGTTTTTGTATAAATTTGGAGGCCTGGTGTTCTGATAGATTGCGAATATTGCACCTTATCAAATATAAATCAAATAGCTAGGGATTTATTTTTAATAATTTTGTATATGAACCCGCAACATCTTAGGTCGAGAAAACAGAGTTATAGTAATGTGAGGCGTGGTTGTATTGGAGAAGTCCGTTGGCATAACTTATCTTATCATTAAAGGCTACAAGTACCTTATGTTGTGAGAGGGAATCAAGATTGCAATAGACAAAAGCAGCGTAATGAATTATAGGCTGAAATAGCGTTGTCATAAGTCTGGCGCAAGTGTTCGGCCAAGAATCAATGCATCCACAAAGATTGACTGTTTGGTGCGGTTTATGGCATGGCGACAATATCGGACTTTATTTCGTTACGGATACAGCGTTACTGTTAATGGTCTCAGGTATAGACCGATGTTAACTGACTTTCTGTAGTCAGAGCTCGACAGCATCCATATATCCGAGCTGTGGCTCCAACCAGACTGCGCTGCATACCATACGAAACACGCAAAGCTAGAAGTTATGAAGCAGAAATTTGGCGACAGGGTCATCTCATAGCGAGCGTTCATTAATTGGCCGGCGCAATCATTCGATTTGACACCACTCGATTATTTCTGAGGCTACGTCAAGCCCCTAGTCTACGCTAATAAGTCAACCACTTTGGACGAGTTCGAGGCCAACATTCGACACGCTATTGCCGGAATAACGCCGCACATATTGGACGAAGTCATCAAAAATTGGACCAATTGGACGCTTGAAGCAGCGGCAGCGAAGACGGGGCAGCCATTTAAATGATGTGCTATTCCACACATAATGGCATGAATGTAGCTTTAAAATAAAGCCTCACACCGTTGTTGTTTTATTTAAATTTTCTTTCTACCGAGTCGACCGCCGTCGCGTGCACAACTCCACCAGTGCTCTCGTAATATTGTTGTGTGCTGTGCAAAAAAAATATACAAAAACAAAAAAAAAGTGCAGTGCAGTGATTGAAAAGCAAAATATCACACAGTGCGGGTATCCCACCTCACCCGCTCCTAGTCGAAGTACTGTTGCTTGCACTCAGTCACTGCCGTTACTGTATTTACCAGTGGCTGGGTGTATGTAACAACTGATGGATAGCGGGGTTGTGAGTGAAAATTTTGTTGGTGCACTGTTTCATATTGTTGTAAGGGCATAACACCTACAACAATTTGATTCAGTAAACCAACGTCAGAATTTCCACTTCGCAGCCTTGCTTAGTATCGTCGGTGTTTGTGTTTTCTGTGTTTGTCTGTGATTATGACTAGGGAATTCAGGGTAGACGTAGCCAATATACGCGGGCTAAAAAGTAATCACTTTTCTGCGTACGTCCACGTCTGTAAGTACAGACCAGCTGTTTTGGCACTTAGTGAAACACAGGTAGATCTCCGCCCACACCTCTCAGATCATTCTGATCTGAAGCTACCTGGCTACGAACTAGTGCCATTATTCTTCTCTCACCGGGGTCTCGCCATTTATGTGCGTAGTGATGTAGCTTACCAAACTCCACCACAATGTGATCCATGTTCCAATCCGGAATTCAACTTCATGTGGTTAAAATTCCATCTCCGTAAGCAAATTATACACTACTGCTTTATTTATAGAAGCCCCAAACTGGACAGCAATTCAACCTTTAACGAGTTTGATGCGCTGTCTGACTCCATTCAAAGAATTGTATCCCTGTATCCTCATACTGAAATCGTTATTACGGGCGACTTCAATATACACAATTCTGGACAGACAACACCCGAAGGACGGTGTGTTGAGGTCTTCGCTGCGGAAAACAACCTAACGCAGCTTGTAAATGAGCCCACGCGAATACCAGACGTTGATAGTCATACCGCCAACACCCTGGACTTGTTTTTAACTTCTCACCCTGATAAGTACACCATTGATGTGCTCTCCCCTCTAGGCTCGTCGGACCATTGTGTCATATCAGCTAATTTCTCGTACACCGACCACACAGTTAGAGAAAAAATTCCTAAAAGAACCGTATGGCAGCAAGCAAGAGTGTGTAGTGGCAAGAGTACTTAAAGATCTCAACATACATAAATCCGCTGGTCCAGATGGTATATCTCCCCTTCTTCTGAAGAGGTGTTCTTCCTCGCTGGCAAAACCACTGCGTAAGCTTTTTCATCAATCCTACACTTTAGGACTCTTCCCGAGCAGATGGAAAACAGCTTTGTCCAGCCCGTCCCTAAAAAAGGAGAATCATCTTCTCTCTCCTCCTACAGACCCATTGCACTTACGTCCCTTCTTTCCAAGGTCATGGAAACGCTGATAAATTGTCAGCTCATGAAATATCTCGAAACACAAAAACTTCTCAATGACCGGCAGTACGGTTTTCGTAGCAACAGGTCCACTGGTGATTTGATGGCATGTCTCACCGAAAAGTGGAACCAAAGCGTACATCAATCTGGCGAAAGCAAGATAGTTGCACTTGGTATTTCTAAGGCATTTGACAGAGTTTGGCATCAGGCTCTTTTGTCGAAAATGTGTGCATTTGGGATCGACGACTCTCTTCTTCAATGGATTAGAAATTACCTTTCGGAACGTTCAATTCAAGTTGTCTTGGACGGTTTCAAGTCTGATATTCACAAAATAAATGCTGGTGTGCCTCAGGGCTCTGTTCTGTCACCGACACTCTTTTTAATTTTCATTAACGATCTCTTGTCTGCTACTTCTAATCCAATATATTCCTTTGCTGATGACAGTACTCTCTGCTTTTCATATTCGTTCCCGGACTCACGGCCCTGCTCTTCGGCTGTAGTACGAGAACAGCAGCGTATGCTAAGCTCATTAAATTCCGATATCAACAGCATAACCAATTGGGGAACTATCAATAGAGTGGAATTTAATGCTTCCAAAACACAATGCTGTCTGCTGTCTTTAAAGCGAAATTTAAACACCCAGCCATTATCTATGAATGGCACTTGCATCGTCGAAACCGAAAAACTTTCCATTCTCGGTATGTGTGTCAATGACAACTTACGTTGGAATGACCACATATTTGATGTCGCCAAAAATGCTGCGAAATGTCTAGGTTTCCTCAAGCGATGTAAGAAATATTTTACACCCTCTGATCTGGCCTCAATATATAAGGCATTCATCCGCCCAAAATTGGAGTACAACTCCCACATCTGGTCAGGTGCTCCTAAAACATCTCTGCACCTGCTAGATAGGATTCAAAACCGTGCGATAAAACTTATTGACGATACTAATATCAGTCAATCAATGGACACCCTCGAACACCGACGAAATGTCTCGTGTCTCACTTTGTTTTATCGCTATTTCCACCACCAGTGCTCCACTGAAATCGCGAGTAGCATTCCGTCCATTCAAACTTTCAGCCGTAACACCCGTCTCGCTATGAATGCTCATCAGTATACCCTCAAGCCCATTTTCAGACGTACTCTAAAATATCGTGATTCGTTCCTAAGCCGTACAACTCGCTTATGGAATGCCCTGCCGATCTCTGTATTTCCTGGTCGTTATAACTTACAAACATTTAAAAACAATGTACACCGGTACCTCTCTTTTCTTCCTCCCTAAATTTCCTTTGCCCGCGCTGTGTGCAATCATTTTAAGGATACTCAAACCCCTTGAGCGCGCGCTCATTATAAAAAAAAAAAAAAAAAAATCGTTCTTATCTAGTCTCCTTAGCAGAGACTCACCTCTTTTGTTAATATTTGTGCTGCCCCGGTTTGTATGTTGAGCGTCTGCATCTCATAGAATTATCAGTGGAGTCTTCGTCTGCCGCAACAGTCCTTGCAATGGTAGAAAATCCAGGACGGAGTAGTCCACGAACGGAGTCAGTCACGAACCGACCAGGTAGGTCGGACATATTATTGCGTCTGCCTTACCGCCTTCAATGGGTAGCTCAACTATTGCCGCTGCCATGTCTTTATTTGTGTGTTCTGGAATTGGAATAGTTTTAATATTCTGTTTTAATACAAGCTCTAGGTCTTCCCTTATTTACGGAATCGCGTAATAATTCACCTTATCATGTACTTGTATGTGTACGCTCCTAGATAGAGGCTACATCTAGATGACCCTTAGATAGTCATAGATTTAGATTTAATATATGTAGATTAACTTAAAGGCACAATAATACCATAATTAACACTATTGTGCGAATATACGAAACAAAAATTCAGTCAAAGCAGTGGATTGCAAAGGGCGAGCCGGCTCCAAAAAAAGCAAAAACTGTTTTTTCGGTTGGGAAATGATGGCGACTGTTTTTTGGGATAGTAAAGGAGTTATTTTAATCGATTATCTTCAAAAAGGAAAAACCATTACAGGGGCATCATTACTTGCCAAGCTGAAGGCAGACATTGCGGAAAAACGGCCACATTTGCAGGAAAAGAAAATCCTGTTTCACCAAGACAACGCGCCGTCTCACACCTCAGCGGTTGCCATGGCGAAAATCCATGAATTACGGTTTGAACTGCTCAATCATCCACCTTATTCACCAGATCTAGCCCCAAGCGACTTTTTTTTGTTCCCTCATCTAAAAACTGCCCTCGGAGGACAGAGATTTTCGTCAAATGAGGAGGCAATCACCTTCGTGAACAATTATTTTGCAGAGAAAAACGCCAAATACTAAATATTTGGACGGGTTAGAGAGATGGGAGCATCGCTGGGAGAAGTGGATAGAGTTATGAGGAGACTATGTAGAAAAATAAAAAAAAACTTTTGAGAAATAATGTCTTGTATCATTGTTCGGTCGGAAACTTTTCAGCCAACCCTCGTATTAGCAGAATTGCTTATATCCGAGAAACAGAGATAAGCAAAAATGATTTTTTATTTCCGCGCTGATACCGTTGTCGGAGTTGATAGCGAAGCCGAGGTAGATAAAGTTCCTTAATACCTCAAAGTTATGTATAACAGCCTATTGGTCTTAGGCGTTTGGATAATACAACAGTCAGGATTTTATATGCGATCTTGAGGAAATCTATTCCATATGGTTGACGCCGTTCAGGGAATCTTCCTTCTTTAAAATCAAACGAAATGTTCCATTCATAGGCCATGCTTTGGTGAACTTTTAGAGATGAATTGATGTATGCTCCGTATCCAATCATCACCTGCTGCTTTGAACAGGAAATGGCTGTTCTCCCTTCATTTTGGTCGGGTGGACGGAAACGTTGTCTATCTTTGTCCAGGTTGAATGGTACATTCTGCCTGACGGTGGGATGTTGTACGTCGTCATCGTTTAACAGTCTGTAGAAATAATATTTCCAGATTCTCAGCAATTGCTGTGGTTCTACTATGAGATTTCCTTCTCCATCCTTCTGTTACTTCTTCATGTCTTTGACATGTTCGTTTTGCTTTTTGTTGAAACTTCCAAACTTTATTCTTCTGATAGCACCTCTCTAAGTCCTCGATTGAGCGCTTTTCGTGCTCTTTCTTGTTTTGTTCTGAGAAGGCTATGTTACTTCCTGTTTTTCTGCTCGTGGAGCTCGCGAGTTCCTCTCGTTCTTTTCTGCTGGGTCGCTCGATGAACCTGTTGCTTTGTTGCTATTCCAGATTTTCCTGTCTGCATTCCCCATCGAATCAGGGATTTGGTTTCTTTGTTGGGCCTTCTATGTTCGATGCTCGATCAGAAAAGGCCCTTTTGCAATTGTAGCCGTTCGACGTTTAACTTTCTCACAATGGTTTTGGGCTGTTACGGATATCCGTATCCATATCTTGGCTACAACAGGGTAATGGACCAAATCGATATTAGCTGCCTGGAACGAACGGATATTCAAAATTTTGAGGGAGAGCCTTGCATCGATCGCAATATGATAAATTTGGCTGTCAGGAGTCAGCCCGGTCCCTTTATGGATATCAGTTAGTATGTGTCCGTTTCCGGAGATGATGGAGTGGAGTTTATATATGTACTCCCTACTGTGCTGATGCCCTCCAACTTACCTATCTTGGCATTTAAATCCACTAGGATAGAGGAGCTCGTAGAAGCAGTCTTTTTCATGGTCGTCCTTCTCCTCTGTCAGGAGGTGGGCGTTTATGAGGCTAATGTTGATGAATTTACCCTTTATGAGAATCGTCGTCAGGTATTCGCTTAAATGTCTGAAGCTCAAGACTTGTACATGTGCCCAAAGTCTTCCTCTGATATCAAATTCGCATCCAAATAAACGCCGCGACTAATGTCAATGTCGCACTGCTTGTCTGTAACATCATCCATAGTAGATATCACAGTTAATCATCCCCTTTTTGCCCGGGCCATCCCATCGGACTTCTTGGATGGCGGTTATATCTGTTTTGTAGCAGTCGATGATCTCCGCTAGTTGTTCAGCTGCACGTGTTCTGTTAACGGTTCGAACGTTTCACGCGCAAATCCGAAGATCTATGTCCTTTAATAGTCTGCAGGGTCGTCGACAGTGAATCGGTCGAGTCTCTTGGTTGGTTAGTTACATTTTTGTTCTCTTGTGTATTTCGCTTCAGTCCGCAAAAATTCCTCACCAAGGTAAATAAAAGCGTTGCCAACTAGCTTAAAAGGTCAATAGTTTCTCTGAATATAACCGGAAATGACTGCGAACCCAGCTGCTTAATGACTTCTTATGCAATGATTCTTGGAATACTTTGACTTTGTGCAGTTAGGTTTTAAATTAATTGGTCAATAGCAATTAACTACCCCTCTCATTCTTGTGAGTGATTAAAGCCAATTTTCATGAAATTTCGACATTAGCTTAAGTTACCGTAATTTAATTATAATTGGGCTTTCATACGATTCATACGAACTTTATCAGCTGGCTGCCTTTTTTCTGAAGATACGAGTAAGCACTATCTAGGAATTTCAACTTTCGTACACCCGAACTCCGTTTTCTAATTGCGTCTGACGTATCCATAATTAGAAGTAAACCCAATTATGAGCATGACATCCACTATCCATTTAGTTTCCTTAAATGAAAAGACACGAGACCCATAAACAATTTTTTCTTTGCATTATCTAAGCTTTTCCAAGTAAGGAATATCATGAAATGACTTTCTATCTAAGCAGCAGTCAAATAAAATCACCGACAATCAGACATTTTTCTGACATTCATCACTGCGGCCTAACAATTCCAATTCACAAAATCCAAGAATTTAACGCGCATTAAAAACGTCAAAGGGGATTAAAAAATATATATATATATACTTATATACTCGTATATGAAAGAAAAAGCTACGAGTATTTGACAGGTGACAAATTTTGGTATTTCACTTTTGATCGGAGTCATTCTCTAAGGTGACAGTGCGATGTGCGATGTGCGGTGTTCAACCTGTTTACCGTCACGTGAACGGAATTGGTACGAGTATTATGACTCGAGTCGGATGGCTTTGGGCAACAAGTTTCATAATTTGAACTTGAACTGCATCTTCGACGGGATACCGGAGTTGTAACCTTGTTGCTTAATGCTTGATCGTTGATCGTTGATGGTTGTGCTCGTACATGACAAGGATTACTGCTGGTGATTACATCGATCAATAACTTTTATGCGAGATCAGTATAATGGTAAAAGGTGAGGCAAAACACGGTAAATAATATAATATAAATTTTAATAGCTTGCAACTTTAAAGCTGAAATGGGTAAGGAAAGTATTTGTAAATTTACCGGATTTGCCTGTATAAGCTTTTACGTCACGGCAACAGATAATAACTAACTGATTCGACTATGATCGACTATGAAGCAATTTGCAACACGGAAAGAGGCCACTGGGCACTGGGACGACTCCACAAAGTAAACTGAATATTTGCAGATACTCGTAGATTTAATAGTTTAATTTAATAATTTAATAGTCTACGACATTTTAAGTAAGCCAGCTAGAAAGAAATTCATATGCGCCTTCGCATGGGGGCAGTAGTCAGCATGTTCCTGAAACGTCATCGAGTGAGAAAATTTCATCCAAATGATCAAAACATACCGAGACATTGCGAATTCCACTGCCTGACAGAATGAACCATTCAACCGGAACGGTGAAAATCGAGAGATCCTTCCACCCGGACAAAACTAAGATTTGGTCAGCACTAAGCATACCTGAAAAATGAAACCTTAGCACCGTTTTTCCGATTCGCAAGAAAGGAGACCATTTTAACTGCGCTAATTATAGAAGCATCAGTTACTTTAACATCGTATAGAAGAACTTATCTGCTGTCTGAAACCGTTTATCAACGATCTAATTGGCCCGTATCAAAACGATTAATCCACAAACCAAGTAAATATTCACTCTACGGCAGATCTTGGAAATAGTCCAAGCAGTCCAAATCGATATCTACTCACCACCTCGCTATCCATTTTAAGGCTGCATATGTCTAGTCTGGGTATTCCCGATAAATGCATCAGAGTCGACACCAGAGGCACAATTTTCCAAAAGTCTGTACAACTATTGTACTTGCCGTGGCTCAAGTGATAGTGTATGGGCTTCCCAATCGGACGATTCGCGGTTCAATACCAGCCGTATTGAAAGACTTTTTTTCAGGCAACAATTGTACAATAAAATCTCGTGCGATGAATGGTTGCCTAAATACAACATCAAGTTACTATAATTTACACTAATAATTTAGTCTCCCCATTCTATTTTGGATGCCACCCATGGAGCGAAATAACCACTGAGCCCAAACATCTTTCCAATCTTTCCAATTTTCCGAAAAACTTAACACATGCTCCAGCATTTTAAGAGTAGTCACACCGTATTGAGTGTTAAGTTCTTTTCAAAAAACAACTGTCTCTAGTG
The DNA here is from genome assembly GCA_949129095.1 of Volucella bombylans. NCBI lineage: Eukaryota > Metazoa > Arthropoda > Insecta > Diptera > Syrphidae > Volucella > Volucella bombylans. Next base: position 141,108,890 of record OX422140.1, on the reverse strand, counting down.
CGTTCGCAAGTATTGGAGCGGAAGCGGTAGAAATGGGTTTAGTCTTTAATGAGGACAAAACTAAGTTCTTACATATACATATACTGTTAACAAGAAGGGACAGACAACATCGACGAATTGGACTAAACGTCACAATAGACAGCCCGTCAGCGACTTTCTATACCTTGACTTCGCTATTAAAACTGATAATGACATCTCATCAGAAATAAAACGACATTACTGACAATTGTTGTTTCAATTGAATAATAAGACCTTGTCAAGAAACCTAAGGAGATTCTATATAAGACCCTTATAATGAGATTATGAGAGTCCTTCTTTCGAACGCAAAATTCTTCAATTTATTTTTGGTCCCGTTTACGTTGGCGTACAGTGGGATTGACCAGGTCACAAAAGTACACATTAGTCTCCTCAGATGGCTGGGACATGTCAAGCAAATAAACATCAACGGTCGTTCCCGAAGAATCTTCAACCCGAAAAAGAGCAAGACCTCACCTAATATGGAGGGCACAAGTAGAAGAGGACCTCAACCGACTTGGATTGCGCAACTGCAGGGAGTTAGCTAATCATCGGGCTAACTGGAGAGACTATTAGTTGAGTCCCAGATCCACCCTGAACTTTTCTGTGTAAAATGTATCCACAATTGTAAGTTGGTAGCACTGTACTTATTTACTGCACAAAATTTGACTGAGATCCGCTACTCAGTTTGTTTAAAACTGCAGTTGTAGTGAACCATACTAATGAGTTCGCTTTGATTTTTATAATGGGAAAAATAGTTGCACAAAGAGTTTGCCTTGGATTTTGTGCTTCAAATGAAATTTCCTTTGCTGAATTATTGAAGTGGTAATTGGTTTGCCTCGTTCTGGTCGATTTTTAAGGCTAAGGAAAACGAAAACATCGACAGAATCAAGAAGCTGGTGCTCGAAAATCGTCGTATGAGTCTTAGAGTGTTGACTCAGGAGGTGAACATATCTTTTAAGTCAATTCATATGGTTCTCACTGATATTTTGGGCATGAAACACGTCGCTGTACGACTGTTTTCCAAAGAGTTCAATTTTTTTAAAAGGAACATCGAAATCAGGTCGCTGAATACATGATTTCCCGAGCTTCCTCGGACTCCACATTCATGAATCGCATAATAAATGGCGACGAGACATGGGTTTACGAGTATGACATGCAAACTAGCCAACAGTCTTCGGAATTGTGTTTCGAAAATGAGTCGAAACCCAAGAAACCACAACAAAGTCGCTCGAAAATTAATGTTATGCTGACAGTTTTCTTTGATTACCGCTATGTAGTTGACTCCGAATTCCTTCAGGAGGGACAAATATCTAATAAGGAATATATATCATGCAGAGTATTTGAGAATACCCGCTGAAAACTTCCAGATTTGGGGAATGACAATTCATGTCATTCTCCTTCTTCATTCACCTTCTCACAAAGCCATTATTGTGCAAGAGTTTTTACCGAACCACTCGACAAATATCAACGATCAAGCCACTATACACCTGATATGGCTCCGCCTGACATTTTCCACTTCGCGGACGGCCTACGAAAAGGCAAATACATACATATATGCAAACTTCAGTTGACCCATTTCTTTTTTTTTTTTTTTTTTTTTATAATTTACGCGCGCCTAAGGGGTTGATACCCTTTTACTGTTGCCAGGGCGCGGGCGGAAAGATAGAAGGAGGAGAAAGGAAAATTGTTTTTGTAGTGGTTTGAAACTCAGGTGTGTTTGGTTTCTATGTTTGCTCTCCAGGGGTGGGAGTCCGAATAGGACTTCAGAGACTATACCGGTCTCTCTGTTTCTGATGTCTCTGCTGTAACCATAAACAAAAGCTTACGGCACAGTGTGGATTCCTGTCTTGTTGACCTAATTAGCTGTAGTATGTGTCGAAGAAGGCATAACAAAGAGCTGTACAGTGTACAGTATGCGATAAATACCCGTATCCAGCAGTACTTAACGCTTCTGGTTAAAGTCGCGTGCTTTAGACATACTATCAAACATCTGGTGACAATCCGTATCAGGTTGCAATTCACTAATGCAGGGTGCGCTAGTAAGCGTTTCAGCATGAGAATACTAAATAAAAAGTTATTGCATTGAAACAATTATAGATAATATCAGTCAAATGTCCACCCCGGCTTCGCCGGCATACATACATTAATCCGTTCGTTTAAATTTTGGATAACATCCTGATTTAATTGGTCCTCTATTAAACCAATATGTTCTTTAGCTCTTGAATTGATGCTGGCTTATTGGAACAAACCTTTCTTTTGAGATAACCCCAAGGAAAAACCAGAAAGTGTGTAAAATCGCAGAACCTCGGCCAATTGACATCGCTGTTTCACGAGATAATGCATTCCGGGAACTTCTCGTGCAATAAAGTTATTATTGTATTGGCTATGTGGCACCCTCTCGTTGAAACCACATATCATGCATATTCAAATCATCCAATTTGGGCCATTAAAATTTGTACATGTACCGTGTGCAATAGCGTTCACCATTCGCTGTAACAGCACTATAGGTACCATTTACAAAACAAAAAACTATCCAATAAAACTGTCCAATCTGCGAACGTACGGCGCTAGAAATGGTCTGGAGGCTTCAATTCCCGTATTATCTAAGTTTTGCAAGCGGACATATACGTATTCAGGTGTTTTGTCGATATTCGACGTAATGTGGCTCTTGAGAGCTTTAATTCCTGCTCGCAATGACCAGTTGATATGCTTGGGATCCAGTCCATACTTGGAATTCAAAATTGTGCGTATTATTAACACCAAAATGAATTCTTTTTTGAACATCCATTTTCATAACAGGCTTCGATGATTTTAGATCTTGCGCCACCGAGTATCTATCCATGACATGTAGATGGCAGATGTCGATATGAAGTTTTCTACATGTACATGCCCCAACAAGAGAGAGATGACGCTAACAAGGAAGACTTTTACGCACTTATAAAGAGAACCTATGAGCAGTGTCCCAAATATGACTTCAAAATAGTACTCGACGACTTTAATGTCAGAAAAGAAAATAGGGCACAATTGCTAGGACATCGCATTTGGATAGACTTTGTCAGGTGTTGGAACATTTCCAGGACTAACGCACCACTGGGATCAATGGATCAACATCGTAGCACATGGCGGTCTACTGATCAAAGTACAAAAAGACAAGTTGATCATATGGGCGTATTCCACATCAAGTAGATGACAATATTGTGTCAATATTGACTAGACCTACTTGCTAATAAAAAATGCTTTTTTTTTTTAAAACTATACAAGTCTTTTTTTAAATACAATAATAGCGAAGGGAATTTTCATTCAAGAATATGGTACAGTAACAAAAAAAGGGACCGCTGATGATACCAGCGTAAGGACATGTCAAACACTTGCACTTTTGTGGATGTGCTATAACTGAGTCCCATGTCACTTCTGGATTTACCTAAATTAAATTTTACTTGTTCACAAGCACATTGAGAGCAAGATTTTTCCATAAAAATAAGCGTCCACTTCGAGCTGCTCAAGAGCCCAATCCGCTAACTCCCCTCGCAAGCAATATCTTGTGGCATCAGCTGGTGCACGGATGTAGGCCAAAATATTTCTTTACATAGTGGACGGACAAGGGCCAAATTGTTGCGATCTATCCTGAATTGATAATTCCGAAACTTCCGGCAAAAATTTCGCTTACAAGGGTACAGTGTTTGGGTTCAAAATGTTCGACAAGCAGCGGTTTCAGTTGGCCGGTTATGAGAAACAGAAAAATCACTTAACTTTCTATACGTTTTGGAAATTGGAAACCGATATTCAAAGTAAATAATTTAAATGAAGCGGAAGCGTACTTTTGGTGTAGTTCTATTAACGCTGCTTTGTCGAATAATATTGAACGTAAATCTCATAGAACTGATAAAAATAATAGGACAGTACATATAGTACATATACTCGTATCAGCAAGAAAAAAAAACATCGTTTAGTAGACACGGTGACAAACAAGAACTACTGTGAGAAGATGTAACGTAGGAAAGCTGCAATCGCGTGCCATCAGGGACGCCGCAACTGATGTGCTAGGTTTCACCCGACCACCACCAAAAAATCCCTGATTTGAGGAAGAATGCCGGTAAGTGCATCCAGCTGAACAAAAAAACGTACAAAGTGGCGCTGCAAGGAAAGTTGCTCGTAAGCTCTACGAGCAGAGGAGACGGGAAGAACATCGCTCGATAGAAAATATTGAGAGATTGTACTCCAGGAATAACATACGGAAGTTTTACCAACAGGTAAAAAGAACATGTCAAGGCAAGAAGTCCCGCACAGAAGCCGGTAGAGATCAAGAAGGATGCCTTGTAGTAGCGTTACAGTCGGTGCTGAGAATATGAAAAAAAAACTTTTTCTGCAGACTGTATAACGGCAAAGATGCCCAACACCCCGCCTCTAGGCAGAACAATTCAACATAGACGATGATAGCCAAAACTTCCATCCACCTGACAAGAACGAAGTATGGATAGCAATATCTAAGCTGAAATTCTGCTGGAAATGGCTTTGTGGAGAGCATCCAGGAACATCCATCCAACTCATTTTTCAGATCTGGTTATCTCGTTACAAAAAAGAAGACCCCCTCCACTGCGCCAACTATAGATGTATAAGTCTCCTCAACATTGCATATAAGATCTTGTCTGCCACATCGTGCGAACGTCTGAAACTCTTAGTCAACAACCTGATTGGTCCCTATCAGTGTGGTTACAGACCAGGGAAGTCCACAATCGACTGAATTTTCACACCACACCGACAGATCCGGGACAAAACCCGAGAAATCCAAATCAACACGTACCACCCTTTAATCGATTTTAAGGCCGATGTGTTCGCTAGTCGAACGGAAGCTGCCAATATGAGTTTAATGGTAAATAAGGACAAACCCAAATAAAACCAATACATCGGCAAATCGGACAGAACATCACAGTCAACAGCTATAACTTTAAGGTATCTACCTTGGCTCTGATATCAATTGTGCTAACAACAGTAGAAATAAAACGCAGAAGACCCTTGCCAATCGCTGTTTCATTGAGCTAAGAAGGCAATTGAGTACTGAGCCGAATTCTGAACATATTGTAGAGGGGGGCCGCACCTTAGGTGGCGCTCACAAGTAAAAGCGGACCTCAACCGAATTGAAGTGCGCAACTGGCGGCAGTTAGGTACAAAAAACAGGCTAAATGGAGAGCCTTGTTAGTTGAGGCTCAGGTTCACCCCGAACTGTAGCACCATTTAAGTAAGTAAGTACGTACATAAGCAAGCAATCTTTTCACTCTCTGTACACCTGCCCACTTGACACCTTATCTACAACAGTTGTTAAAGCGTCGTGACACCATTGGTTTCGAATAAACAATAATCTTTGTTAACGCCTTTATCAACCCAGTTTTGGTCTGTAACATTTAAGTACGGCAACGTAGAATGAATAAACATCAAATACACGAAGTCTTCGAATTCTGCTCATCATCTCAACGCAGTAGTGAAAGGTGTTGCGAACAAATTCATACTGTGATGTGTGACTCTCACTACTGTTGTACAATAAAAACTCGTAAGTCACTTGAAGGGTTAGAGGAGAACAATGACACTCTTCACACCAACTAATCGTTTCCAGCTCACGTTCTAAAATACTTAATGATAATACAACTTTGCTACTATCATTCATTTTTCACAGCGCACTATGATGTCCAGTAGACAACCATGGGCACTCCTGCATACTCGAATACAGTATGTCTCCTCGAATTTGACAATCATTTTCTAGCCTAAGTCCCAGTTGGAGAATTGAAATTACGCGCCTCCCTTCATCGGAATGCGGAAGTTAATAGTAGTTTTCATTGTTATTAGAAAGAGATTCAAACTTGCCTTTTTTGGATCAACGTCTAGTCCGTAAAGCTGCGCATTCTAATTACGCTTTGTACATTAGTTGAGAATTCGATTGTTTCCCGAAATGGGTGATCTTGACCATAATATGACTGAAAGGTTTGTCTCCCCTTACATGGATGGACTATAACGCTGACTATTCCCTATGAGACACGTGTTTTTGTATTCTTTACAGCCATAATCAACGAATACTGCGTTTCAGAAACGGAAACCCATTCAAATCAGTGAATCTCAAAAATTCAAAAACAAATCATTAATCATTCGCTAAATGGATCAAAGCCTTTTAAACACATTTGTTCATGAGTACTGCTATATGTAAAAAAAAACACACACTTTTCTCAGACACCTGGTGCATTGGCCCACAAATCCGCATAGAATACAAATCAGTTAATCAAACGGCTTGACTCAAAAATTTAGGACTTTTTAACTCGCGCCCCGAACTTTAAGTGTAGCGCATTTATTCAGCTCACGTCAGCAAAGTTTCGCAGCGAAGTGATCTTTTTAAAATAGCTCCCTTGGCAATGGCCCAGGTGATAATAATTCCTACGTGTCCGACTGCTCACGATTGTTCACACAATTTGCAAGCAAACTAATTACCGGCACAATCTTCACTGAAAGTATCTGAAGCTCAAACTGATGCTGTAACTCATATTTCGTGCGGAAGCAACTGATGAACGTTGACGTTGCTTGCCACAACACCACCGCAACATGGCTTTGCGTAACCTTTTTCCGTTCCCTTTCACGTTCATACGTATATGTACATACACATGTACTCGTGTAAGACACATACTCACTGTGACACATTTCAAAAGCAAATAGACACACTCGAGCTCTTACAAAAATATTTTTCAACTTTATTTGGATCACTTTCGTAATAATACTGTTAACACGTTAATTAAAATCAGGTATACATAGATAGATATAAATACGGATACACCACCATCATTTGAAGATACTAATACTCGCGCTCGTACCTATCCATAGGGATAGAATGGTTGCGCTGGGAATGGTCGTCCTCCAGTAAAGGCATACGGATTGGGATTTACCACTCGTGCTATATCTGAGTACGTCCGACCAGTGCGTTGTCCGCCATACCGATTGCCACCATATCCACTGCCACGGCCAAATGGGAAAAACACCGCTTGAGAGAAGTTGATCCACAACGCCACTATGACAAGTATTACCAAAGAGCACTTCATTGCGTCTACCTGGTGATGATCGTTTCGAGCTCGTCTGAAGTCAACACTAACACTGTGAGTGAAAGAATTGTTCTTCGATAGCCATGATCTTCGGTTTTATACCAAAACTGGCTTTGGCAGTCGTACGGTAGTTACTAGGGGTAGCCTCTGCGGTTAGAATGGACTATCCGAACGGAGTTTTATGACCAAGATGAATTGCTTCTGATTTTGATTCTGATTCCTTGTGGATTTTCTTTGAATTCTTTATTTAGGATTTTACGAGTAATAATGGTGCGAATTATGCTGATCACATCCTCTCCGGACTAAGATCAACGAGTACCTGCCGCTTGCTACCACCACCGTTTTCATTGTTTAAAGATTATGACTATTGACGAATAAGTGGTGCTTGTTGATCTGTGAACTCAGGTAATGGCTGGAAGCTCTCTATCCACATATCAACGTATGGGTGATGTACAAATATTCGTATTCATAAAAAAGAACCATTAATCGTGCTTTACCAAAGGGATTCCACTTGCTCGGCTAGACAATGACTAAGCATGTGATTACTGGATGTTCCAGGTAGTTGACACCGGAGATGAGTCGACCGCGTATATATTTTAACGTTCGGAACGTGGTTTCTAAAGTTATAGTTGCTTGATGGTTGCGCATCATAATTAGAACTTTGCAGTGGCGATTAGATGAAATCGAAAGTAAGGCTCAGCACTTTTGCAATGGATAACGAGATTTACAGTGTCGTTAAAAAACTATTGACCGGTATGTTAAAGTTTCTAAATTGCATCAGCTCGAGCTTCATTCGGAGTTGATCCTTATCGACCTTGTGAATTATGAAGTAGTTTTAAAAAGAGTCAAGGACAACTATTTAGAAATGGGGCTCTGGGACAAATCGTTGATTTCACACCAGCTATTTGTGCTTTTATTTCGCTTTGTTGGTCATTGTCGAATTGTTGTTGGCCGCTCTATTTTGAATAACATGGTTTAGAAATTGCTCATGTTTTTACATTTTACTGGTGGCTGGCTGTGTACGACAACGGTATGGATCTATAAGCGTCAACCTTGCGGCGCCCTGCGCTGCAACTATGACTACACATCAAATGTGGTTATTTTACCTCGTGATGGTAGCTGGCGATTACAATATGCATTAAGAATCTATTCGCCAACATTGGCCTGATATGCGCTCATGCCTCAACAGAGGAAAAAGACGAAGCTACTAAAGTATGTTTATACGAACTCATCTTAGGTAATTTTAACCCCGAAATAGGAACAGAGGAAGAGTACAGTAAACAACATCAGCGTAGGTTATAATTGGTAGAACTAGGGTTATTACGTGTTTTCGTCGAGTTTCTGTGGGTGTAAAACTACCAGTTGCTTACAAAAGCATCCATAAATATGGCCTATAACTACGTTTGTATTGAATAGCCAAGACTTCTTACTGAATCCACAGATTTTAGTTTAGTATTACAAAGTCATATATCTGGTAGAAGATTGAGATCTAATTCTCTATTGGAAATCGAAAGGGATTGCGACTGTTGGATTTAAGTATTGACAATTTAATACTGACCACATACCATATGTATTTGATTCAGATCCTCATTCAGTCGGAAGCTTAGTTCTTTCAAAACCTTTATTGGTCGGGCAAGATGAAGTTGAACATCATCTGCATAGAAGTGCACTGAAGAATTTTTACAGATAGATGATATGTCAGCTATAAATAGGCAGAACAAAATCGGTCCTAAAACCGATCCCTGAGGTTAGCCCATGTGAAATAGGTTTAATAGCTAAAGACTTTTCTCCAGATGTGACTCGTCGCATCCTGCCAGAGAGAAAATTACGAATCAGCCTGAACTGAAGCCTGTCACTGAAGCAAAACTAATTTTTCAGTATTTTATGATTGACCTTATCAAAGTTCTTTGAGAAATCAAGTAGATATAGAAAAGTCACTAAGACCTTGTCGAAATCTTGCCTAATTTCTTTGAATATGTTAACCATTACAGTATAGTAGCTGTGATTAGCTCGGAAACCAGATCAGCTTGGGTTAAGTAGTCGATCATGTGACATGTGCCTTAGGATTTGTTTTACTATGAGTTTCTCAAAGACCTTAGTCAAACATGCTAGAATGTTAATTAGGCTGAAATCGCCTGGAGTTGTTGCATTCGCCTCTTTAGCAATGGATAAAACTTGACTGATTTTCCACGACTGTGCAAAAGTGGACGTTGATGATATGAGTCAAATAGCTTATAATTAGGGGAAAAATTATTTTTATGAAGCAGATTGGGACACCGTCTTCTCCGATAGTATTAGACTTAATTGCTCTCACACAGGGAATAACCTCCTTTTCTGTTACCAAAATCATGCTATGTAGGCATTGTAAATCAAAGTCAGATCTTGTTACATATAGTTACTGTTTTTGTAGGTACAAAAAAGTGATATAGATGATAAATAAGTGACTGAAAACTATCTAGTTTTTCATTTGGATCTGTAATCAATCGGCATTGCTCACATTGAAGAATCAATAGAGGAAAAATCCTTAAAGGAAAAATACAGAATTGCATATCACTATACTTGTTTAATGGATCTGGTGCGGATGTTATTTGTATATGTGAAACATGGTTTACTCGTAAGTCTAAGATACCTGACTGTGTGTATGAGATTCCCGGGTATAATTATGCCGATTATAGAATCCGGCGTCTTTGCTGAGCTCCAAACCATCCAAGGAGAGTAGCAGTAATTCATCCCTTTTTTTGTATGAGATCTCTCCTGTGAAAAAGTCGTCCAGGTCAAAATCATTCAAGAGAATCTGCGAAGCTAAAGGAAACTTCTCTGCAAAGTCGATAGCCAATTGCTGCAAAACTCTCACCGGTAAAAAGGGAGCGAATGAAGTCCCATATGTTACTGTGCATAGCTCAAAATAATGAATTTGATCCGTTGAACCCTCCAAAGAATCTGTTGTTATTGAAGATAATCGAACCGAAGAAATATCGGCTACCTAAATTTGCTGAACATTTTATAAGGTCGGCAGAAAATATAACCATCGAATACAACATTCAGTTTCCTACCAACAACAGGATGACGTAAATAAAACATCTTCTCTGATGGGTGGCCGTCGCTCAAGCGGTAGTGTATTGGCTTCCCAATCAGACGGTTCAGGGTTCAATACAAGCCGTGCCCCAGAGAATTTTTTTCAGACAACTAAAATCTCGTGAGATGAATAGTTGCATAAAATACAACAACAAGCCAATTTACACTAATAATTTAGTCTCCCCATTAAATATTGGATGCCCCCCATGGAGTGACATAGATACTGAGCCCAAATATCTTTCTCTCTGTTTATATCCAATAACTTAACACGGCATTTTAAAAGTGTTAAGTTCATAAAAAAAATATCGTGAGTCCCAGTCGCAAGTATTCACGCATAAATTCGATATATTGCTTCTTTAGAGACGGGTTTAAATGGAAGCTGAACGCAGTATCTCCCATCTCCATATCTGCTGACGGTCGATCGAAAGTGTGCTTCTACAGCCGTGTCCCCTTCTGAGTACTCTTAAATCGCCGATGGTGCCTCGTCCAATTCCCAATTAAAGTATTGTTGATGTTAATTATGCTGTTGAATGAGAAAACTCGACTGACACTAGTAGGATTGAAACCTATGACTATCCAACCAAAGATTGACGATTGAGCAAGGAAGACCATTATCTCCTACGAGTCTGTCATTTGTTAGTACATTCCAAAGTTGGTCAGCTCCTAGCAAGATATGGATAGCCATGGTTTTATCAAAAGACGGATCTGCTAAGGTTAACGACTTCACATAGATTAATCATCGAGTAAAAGTCCAGGAAGTGACGAAGTCAAGAGAGGAAGGATGTGTGCTGTAACAGAGATCCTGCCAGATGAAACGCGGGAGTGGATGTATAATTTACAAAGATCACGAGTTGTACTACCATCGAATGACGATACTCCAGAGATTGATAGGTTTGCCGATTTTCTGCAAAGACCGAGACGATGAATAAAACTTCCCGAAATGAATGATATTTGGGATCCTGAATCCAGCATTATGCGACAAGGTTCACCTCGACGTTGGACGTCCAAGACATTAACGACCGCAATAGGCATGGAGCCAAGTGAATGATTTTGGAAAGTAACGACATTGACGGAATATGACAGTGGTTACGACGTGTTATCGGGAATGAGTTAGCAAAGAGTTAGATTTAGATGACGATGATTGGCTTGACGAAGTATAAGTGAAATGGCTGGAAGTTTGATGATGAAAATTTGGTTTCTAGAGACGGAGGTAGCGAAGAAAGAGAGGATGAAGAGGATTGCAATGTTTGTAATGAAGAACCTACGGAGGTTCGAGTATACTAGCGAGTGATGGTAATTACCACATTCCTTACATCTGTACGATGAGATAATGGTGGGATTTTTTGTTGCCAGTGCTTGATGCTCCCCATGCATAACGACTATCCGGATCAACTTTATTTAACAAAAATAGTATCAACCATGAATCTCGTTTGCTTCGGTTCATAAGCTCTAGGCCCCTAACTACCTCGTCAACTCCATCCGAGATTCTTTGAAGAGCATTTAGATCCGTGGTTTTACAGCCTTCGCATGAAGGTTTTTATAAACGAATTAACGGCGAAACATCGGCCGATCGTAGCGTGTTTCGAGCCGCTGCCAATCTTGACTATAATTCTGATCGCAAAAACAGATATATGAGACACAATGTCTGTGGCTTGATCACACAAAAAGGACTTAAGATATTGGAACTTCACAGTATTTGCCAATTGGGTTTTGCAATCGTTGGAGCTCTTAAACGAAACTCTAAATGAGGGCCAATCTTTATAGGATCAACCAAATGGTAGAATTTTGATTTTCATAAGTTCATATTCCCTGACAACAGCTGAATTCGTACAGGAATTGGGCGTGCTACTAAACTGATGCTTACTCCTCCGCCAACCGATGAATACCATCGGTATTACTATCTATCGTTTGCATTACTTGCGATCGGTGTAGGTTGCGGTGATAGTGCAGCAGTACAAGCAACTAACATTAACTCACGTGCCTTAAAATATTTTGCCTCGTATGCTTCGAGATCTAAACCTTGATCTTTGTACATAATGGGATTCTAGTTGGAACATGTATATTTCATTTTGAGCCTTTATCAACTCATTCCACGTGTTCGAGAATTCCTCCACCTTCACTTTAATTAATTCAAGGTTATCATTATCCGTTACCTCCTCCGCAAAGGTTAGCAACCGCGTGATTGTACGAGTACCCTTTAAAAAAAAAACTTCTAATAGATTATTGTGTATGCATTGTTACTGTTGCTATAGTGGATAACGGATCTTACTTATGACCAATCCAAACCGTGTGATAATGAGGGACGTCACCATCAAATTAAATTAACCCCACGAAATTAAAATTTAAGTACTTTTATGCTGGTGTCGATTACCAACTATTCAACCCCACATTAAGCTCCTTTATCTGCTTTAGGCAAGTTCGTCCTGTGCTCTGCCACGACGAATGTTCTGCAGCGACCTAGCTTTACAAAGACGAATAATCAGCAAATTTCCACAATGATAAATCCTCTGCTGCCGGTTGTAGAATTTTTCTTCGAAAATTACTCGGCCGCGCTATTCCTCAGCATGACAATTGGTTCCAGCGCTGAATGATTGCTAACCAAATGATTACGAGTATATCTTTGTAATATAACTCTCAATTAACACTGATTTGAGATTTTTTTTATTAAACCCAGCCAAGGAGGATAATTTTGATGTAAATTTAAATGAATACGAAAAAAAGACATCTTTGTTTTACAAATTCAATATTTATTGAACTGACTAACCAATACAGTGTATTACTCAAAATGAGATGGAAAAAGTCTAAAACAATGACCTTGAGAATATCTAAGACATTTATTCAAGAATTATACTTTCTGGTTTTCCAACACCTAGAAAAAACCCAACAAGCCCAAATCGACAGGCACCACATTCTTATCGATTTTAAGACTGCATATGACAGTGTCTATCGAGACGAGCTAATCAAGGCCATATCTAGATTTTGTATCCCTGCCAAACTCGTCAGAATGACGGTGAAAGAATCCCTCCGAGACCTGTGATGTCAAAAAAGAACGTAGACAGGATGATGCTCTGTCATTTAACTGTTTCAACATTAACTTGTGAAAATTGCGCGAATTTCTGTGGCCTATTTCACTAACTTACAAATTTGTATGTACAAGCACTTATTAACAAAGTTTGTGGTTTTTTTCATTTATGTTGCTACACTCTGGGTATTACAAATTTGTAATTGTATTTTACAAAAGGAAATTTTTACAATTGCTTCGCTTTTCGTTTCATCAAAAGTTATTTATGGATGTAATTTAAATTGCAAATTTGTGAAAATTTCACATATTTGTGAGTTTACGTTTCACCAAAAAATGGAATCTCAAATTTTGTTCAGTATGTACTCGTAGCAATATTTTACAAGTGATAGTTGACGTGTAATTTCTCCTACAAGTTTTGTTTTAACATATCTTGAAAGTACAGTTGCGATAGCGAAAGTGACGATTATGTTTTAGAGTTTTCGACCACGAATAAATTTCGTCATTTCGGAGCTATTAAATTTTAATGAAAAAATTCGTTTAAGTCGATGCTAGACAGAAGAAATAATTGCAATTATTGGACCACAGATAACCCACACGACTGAAAAAAACTTTGCATTAACACCTAGGCAGCAGTTTCCTACAGATTTACACTGGCTTGGAAATGGAGCACAGTATCATGGAGTTGCTGACATATGTACACGGAATATCAACGTCGACCGTATGCAAATGTGTTTGCAGAGTTCATACAACGATTGTTGATTTGCTGTTTGAAAGTGTTGTAAAGGGTCCGCCATCTAACGTTTTTTTTTTCAACTAGTGCTTATTTCGTGAATGGTAACACTTAGCTCATGTCTGATTTGACAGATAATTAGTTTTATCCTTACGCTGAACGAATATGGTTGTGTATATGCTTGAACAACGCTGGGAAATATTGCGACATTACTTTGAAAATCATGGTAATGTTGCAGAATGTGTGCGAAAATTGCGTACGGATTTTGGAAGAAGAGAAGCACTGTCAGCTCCGTATGTTCGTTATCTTGTGAAAAAAGTGAAAGAAACTGGCATCCTCATCGATAAACCAAAGCGTGAACAGCCAAAAACAGTGCGTATATCCGAGAATATTGCTGCTGTGGCAGAAAGTGTGCGTGAAGCGCCATCAACATCAATTCACCGTCATTCTCAACAATTGAACATTTCGGGACATCATTGAGACGAATTTTGCATAAAGACCTTGGTATGACGCCATACCAAGTCCAATTTGTTCAGGAGTTGAAGCCAACTGACCATCCAATGCGTTTTCGCTTCGCTAAGTGGGCCTGCGATCGACTTAAAGAAGATGCCGATTTTGCCAAAAAAATCATCTTTTCAGATGAAGCTCATTTTGATCTTGGCGGGTATGTAAACAAGCAAAATTCTCGCATTTGGGGCACAGAAAACCCGCAGGCATACATTGAAAAGCCGATACACCCAAAACGAGTCACTGTTTGGTGCGGATTTTGTGTCCAGAGGCATAATTGGGCCATTTTTCTTCGAAAATGAGCAAGGAGTGGCCGTTACAGTCAATGGCGATCGTTATCGGGCCATGTTGAACGAATTTTTGTTCACAAAAATTGAAGAGGAGGATATTGGCAACATTTGGTTTCAACAGGACGGCGCTACGTGCCACACAGCCGAAGCTACACTCGATGTTTTGCGCCCTGTTTTTGAAGATCGCATTATCAGCCGCAGAGCTGATGTCTTTTGGCCACCTCGGAGCTGCGATTTGACACCGTTGGACTATTATTTGTGGGGTTGACGCTTTAAAGGACAATATTCGTGAAGCCATTGGTGAAATACAGCTGCACACAATCGATAATGTGCTTAAAAATTGGACCGATCGTGTAGGCTACTGCATGGCCAGCCGAGGCAGCGATTTGAATGAAATTATTTTCCATTATTAACCGGAAGGATAAAACTAATTATCTGTCAAATCAGACATGAGCTAAGTATTACCATTCACGAAATAAGCACTAGTTGAAAAAAAGACGTTAAATGGCGGACCCTTTATTTTGGCCTAATAAACACTAAAACATATGTGAACGGTTTTAAAATATTGCCGGTAAATACGTGTTTTTTTTTGTAGAATTTTTAGAATATACATATGTACGTATCTTTTGTATTAGGCATGCCATGTGTTTATGGATGTCTAGACGGGACTTTAGGGACATTGATGCTCCCAACGAGTTTGAATCTTCATATGTCGATAGGCATGAAAAGCATTCTATTAATTGTATGCTGGCCTGACAATACCTTTTACAAGGCATACGGGAATTGACCCGGAAGTGTACACGATTCATGAGTGTTGCGAAGAAGTCCCCTTTTTTCTACCTTACAATATTTTCTAGGTCATTTTTCATGAATATTTAATAAAACAGCAAGATTTTCTGATAATCAACAAAATATCTGTATTCTTTTTTTTATTGTTTTTTTTTAATTCTAAAGTTTATTGGTCTTTCTTCAGACCCTGAATTTTGTGGATTCTGAGTCTGAATGAACGATGTCTCCTCCAGTTCTGCAGTTAGGCGACTTACTGGTAGCCCAACTGTTCCAACTGTTCGACCTCTCAGACAAAACGCCATTTTGATGGAGTTTAACCGTAACAAGCTAAGCGTCCTCTGCAATATCTTCATCGTCCCAGACTAATCTACTAAATGTATCACAAACGTTTTAAACAATTACGACAACCGGCAACTCCGTTTGAATTATCAATTTCGTCTCTTTCTAGCGGAAGAGACAGAAAATTGTCTAAGAACTACTCGCGCAAGCGGTCCTCATTATCATCGACGAAGATAAGGTTAGAGATTAGCTGCTGAGGAATTTTTTTGTTTGAAATTTAAAATTTTACTTTGTTGCTCATTAATTACACCAATTTGTAAGTTAAGCTGAATTTAATACTACGAGTATTTAAGCTAATGTATTTGTTTTGTTTTATAGAAAATAAAATCAATACATTTTTTCTGGAATTTATAATTTGGTTTGGATTTCGTTCTTGGAGCAACATTATTTTATTTTAAATAGAACATTTCGTTTGTGACTGCTGCTTTCGAGATGGACAAAGTAGCACATAATTGTACACTACCGAGTTGTCGAAGACCAGATGACGACTTCATGGTGTCATGTGACAGGTACAAGCGCTGGTGGCATTATAATTGCCATGATTTTGATCCGGAGAAGTTCGACACATTAACTGCCTGGTTTTGTGAGGAGGAAAACTGTGTTTTTCGTGAGGATGGCGCTGCTTCTAATGTGCAAACGAGTCGAGGAGGTTCTTTGCCAGCATCAAACGTAGCAGATGACGTCGCCGATCACGTCGATTTAATAATGGAAGCTGCCGCAGTGGCCCAAGCCGCAATATCACAAAGTAACAAGGAGTTATTAGAGTTGCGAGCTGAACTTGCGGAGACAGAGTTAAAGCTGTCAAAGGTCTCTGTCTTCAAAGAACAGCCCGTTCCTACCATCACCGGCGCTCCGGAATCAAGTTTATGCGCCAAGCTAGATATAATTAGAAAAATCCAGGCCAACCATCAGGCACTTCTGAGCAGTACGGCGGCGCATTGTCATTCTCCTCTATTGGGAGAAATGTCAAACCAGCAACCATGTCAGTCTACGCCGCTGCGAAAAACAGCCGATTAGCAGCAACCAGCATATGTTGCAACTGCAATAAAAAAGCAGCATGCCTTACACCAATGTGAAGAATTCTTGGCTTTAACACCGGAAAACGTTTGCTAAAGAGAAGTTTATTTGGTTCACTTGCTTGGACCCAGCAAAGCACCAGTGATACGCTTGTTGAAAGAAAAGATCATGCCGTACCGATGGATGCAACCGATGTCATCACCCTTTGTTGCATACAACATCTAGTCACAGCACCACGGAGTTAAATTCTGCAGCAGTTCCATTCGTGCCACAACCGCACATTCACTCCTCCCAAGTCGAAAACATACATTATACAAATAACCAAACTGAATAATTTTACAAAACAAATACACAATCTACCAGCCATTAGAGCCGTCCATGTCGTCGATCTCGGGGCAAATGGAGCTCAAGTTAAAATTTGTTAAGTTGCTTGAGACGTTTGTTGAAGGTTCCACGGTCCCGCCATATACCGCCACAGAGGGTAGCTGACTCTGATTGTAGGAATTTGTGGTAGAACCCTTTGTGGACGCGTGATTCCAATTTGATGTGGTTGCGTGATTATAATTACTGGGCAAATATGTGGGGTCGTAGGGATCATTTGCAATCGATGAAATAGAGTGTGCAAAGTAATTTGTCGTCGAAGGAACAGTTGTGGAGTCAAACGGTGGTAGCACAGATGCTGGAGGTACGGCAGCACTTTCTGTCGGCGGGAGGATTGAGGTAGATTTTACTGTGGCTGACGCAGAACAGCTACTTCCAGCAGCACCCAAGTAGTCTTGTTCCGGTTGCAAACAGCTCTGAGTATTCGGATAGTTGTAGAAGTAATTACTTGAATTGTTGTAATCGGACTGGGTGCTTACTCGTAAGGCATCAGAATTGTAGAAACTGGTCGTATTGGTTAAGCGATTATCTTTCTTTGCTATTAACGATTCGGCGGAATAGGTGTTGGAGAAAGTCTGCTTTACTGGAGTGCTTTTCGGAGGAGATTTGGGCAAGGATTTCTTCAGGTTAAAGGACTCCTGAGGTGGCGTTTGGTCCGCAAATTGACTACTAGAAAAGATTTGTTTTACAGTTTTCGTTGGTGACCAGTTCATTAACTAGGTTTCATCATCGTAAGAATCCTTCCTACAGCCGAATGTGAAATCAAAGTTTGATGCGGTGGGAAATTGATTTCCAAAGTCGATTGGAACTGGTGGAAGGGTTGTAGGCGCTGCATCGTAGTCGGGTGCTGGCGACGTCATCCAGTTGACATGAGACTTCTGTTGAGGTTTACTCTGTTCACAGTCGTAGAAGATTTGATCGGAAATGTCTTTGGGCTTGTCCGACTTCCAAGAGGATGAGTAAACGTGACTGTCTGTTGGTTTTGTTAATGAAAATGTAAAGGTTGGCGTATATTGCACTTCCTCGTAAGGAAGAAAGAGATTGGATACATTTTGTTTGTTCGCAGTTTCAACCGTTGCCGGTCCGGAAGACTTTGGAGTAGATTGAGTAAAGGTGAAGCTTAACGAGGTAGTGGGTTCACAAACAATCGATGCCAAGTCAAATGAAGTGAAATTCGTATTTAAGTTGCAGGTAGATGTCGTAGTTGTGTATTTTGATAGAATTGCAGCTGTGGTTGAAGTTTGAAGCCAAGGTATGTCCGTTTTGATTGAAGGAAAGCCAAAGGAGAATGATTTTGATGTTTTTGTTGTGGAAGAGATTAGAGGGTCTGATGATGAAATTAAGGGTGTGGACGCAATGCAGATGTGTTGACTCAGTGCTGGATAATCATAGAGAAACTTTTTGTTGGAGAGAAGTACGAGGTGGCGAGTAGTTTGTTGATGGGTTTGGCCGTTGTATCAGCAGTAGTGATTGAAGTAAGCTTTGCTTCTGAGCTACCCGATGTTTTGGTTGGTACAGTTGAGGTGTTTATCGAACTTTTCGAAGTAAACCCATCTATTGACCTCAGAATTAAAGTTAATGATGTATTTGGTGCTGCTGATTTTAGTGCCCAATTTGCTGTTGGGTGAGTGGAGTTCCTTTGTGCTGCTGTGTAATGGGTTTTGACGGATGATTCTATTGCTGATTTAGGAGCATTGGACATTGTTAAAAGTTTTAATGTTTCTTAATGTAAAGTCTCTCTTTGTTAGTCTCTAATGCATATTTCTTCTTTTCTTGAATTTCTATCATATCAAACCATGTATTAATTTAATATTCTCTTATACTGGATTAGCTTTGGAATATTCTAATATGTACTCATACACTCTTATACCATACACATGTTTAATACTTTTAACTGAATTCTACATACCACTTAATTTAATACTATGAGTCGCTTTTGTTTCCTCTTCAAGGACAGTCGTTAAATAAAGAACATATAATTTCTCATACAAATAGTCTTTCTATTCAAAGTCGATCGGTGTTTCCTTTTTTAAGATTTTCCATATGGTGCCGAAACCCGGGAGAAAGGCGACAAAGATACGGAAATATATGTATATTTAAATCGATGAAATTTAATGTTGATAAAGGTTATTCTTCAATTTGTGAAATACTAACGGAGTTTTCCGCTCGTGCAGCCTACAGAGGCCAAGTAACGAAGATCGTTAAGTCCGCGAGTGAATTTCTTGGATCGGAAGAATCTCAGCCAACCATCGAAGAAAAATTCGATGATATTGAGGAGGAATTGATGATATATGTTCAACGCCTGACTGCAGCTCATGAGAGTCTTTTAAACATCAATAAGAAAATTGTTGATCAAAAGCTTATAAAAGTCGACGACATGGAAAGGGAGCTGGAAAAGGTTGCTGATTATCAAGATGTGGCTATAGGTATGATTGCACGTTTAAGTTCTCGTCTTTGCAAGCTCCGAAAGAAACAGAATCCTCAGGTAACGAACGTGAATACATCATTTGGCAATACAACAGCTGTTACGCACTATCCCATTAAACTTCCTACATTGCCTCTAAGAAAATTCGATGGCAATTTCCAAGAATGGCTCCCCTTTTGGGCAACAGTACACGAAAATACGAATTTAGCGCCAACAGACAAATTCAGTTATTTGGAGTCTTTGTTGGTTGGGAACGCAAAAAAAGTTATTGCAGGATTTACGGCTTCTGAAATGTGTTACGATGCAGCTATCTCCCTTCTACAAGAGCAATATGGTGATACAGAGCGGCTCATTGACAAGCAAATGCAACAGCTTATCTCCCTTCGACCTATACATTCGAAGACAGATGTTACAGGTTTGCGGAATCTGTACAATTCCATTACAACATGCAGTCGCACTCTTACATCGTTGCACATACCACCCAGCCAATACTTCGTAATGTTGAAATCGATTTTACTCCGTTGTCTACCCACCGATCTTCGTGTGGACTATTTTCGCACAATGGAAGGCGATAATGATTGTTCATCAGCCGAATCAATGCAAAAAAGTATCTTCACTCTTTCTAACAGTGGAGATAAGCAGGTACAGAGCATAATGAAATTTTTAAAGAAAGAAGTGGAATCACTAGAAAGAAGTCGAGTTGTCCCTGTCACAACAAATGTCAAATCCTCTACATCCAGTACTGCAATAAGTTTACTTTCGCCGAGCGACAAGGACGAGTGTCTCTTTTGTGCATCTGACAAGCACAATACTAAAGAATGTGATAGCAAAATCAGTATTACAGAAAAGAGAGAGGTATTGCGAAAAAAACGGACGATGTTTTCGTTGTGGTAAACGTGGACACTCTTCAAAAAAATGTCGCAGTGCAAAGTTTATGTCGTGTAGAAAATGTAAAGGAAAACATATGTCATCGATGTGCGACCCTTCTTTCCATCCAGCCAAAATCCTACCCACTGTAATTTCAGAAACTAGTGTAGCACAAAATGTTTTGGATGTTTGTGCGTATAATTCTTCGTTTCAAAACTCAATCGTCTTTTTGAAGACGGCTCGGGGCATAGCCGTAGCTCCGAGCAGCAAAAAAAAACATTTTAATTCGCTTAATAATCGACGGCGGCAGTCAACACTCCTACATTAGGGAGAGTTTGGTTGCTAAACTCAACCTTATTTGCATTGGATACGTCAACATCTCAGTGGTATCATTTGGCAGCAAGGAAAAATCTCCATTCAAGCAACTGAAAAAAGTATTAATCTCCATTAAAAGCCAGTTTAGCAACAAAAGCCTAGAGCTAGAAGCATTAGTTGTGCCTGACATATGTGTGGACGTATTGTGTGCTCCTGACAGTTCCTGTCCTGTATACCATGGTCTCCAATTAGCTGATTCCAAACATGTCGACATCGAATCAGAGGAAGGACTCAGTATTCTAATTGGTTCCGACTTTTACTGGAGTGTCGTAACCGGAAAGCAGCGAAGAATTTCGCGTGCCTTGAAAGCTGTAGAGACAATTCTCGGTTGGACTTTACAAGGACCGCTCTCAGTTTCTGGTAAGAGTAATGATTTAACCAGTAACTCATGTGTTTCTTTCATTCCCAGTACCAATTTGATGCTACCTTCTTTGCACGATGTCGATATAACATCCTTTTGGTCTTTGGAAGCTATTGGAATTCAAAGCGAAAAAGTTGAAAATGAATGCTTGACCGATGAATTAATTAACAAATGCATTACGAAAAACGGCCCCCGATATGAAGCTACATTACCATGGAAAAAACCAGGCATACTTTTAGGCAATAACAGAAAGGATGCTGTGAAGAGATTAGATATGCTTACTACCAGATTGTTACGAGTTCCTGAAAAATTTAATGAATACGATGCCGCCATACAACAGTTGATTGCAGACGGAATAGCTGAGCCAGTTCCGAAAGGTAAACCTTATAATCTTGTATTTTATCTACCGCACAGACCCGTTTACAAGTCTGAAAGCACTACTACGAAGATGAGAATTGTGTTCGATGCTTCGGCTAGTACAGAGGAAGTGGCTTCGCTGAATGATCAGCTATATGTGGGTGCGAACCTACTGCCCGATATATTGAAGGTCCTACTAAATTTTCGACTCGGACGTTTTGGTATTATCGCGGATGTGGAAAAGGCTTTCCTCCAGATTTCTTTAAATGAAAATGACCGTGACAGTCATCGTTTTATTTGGCACTCTTCTTTGAAATCGTCCAGCCAGAACCATGAATACGAAGACTACAGAATGACGAGGGTCACGTTTGGGGTGAAATGTAGTCCCTTTCTTTTAACTGCAACTTTACGACTGCACTTTACTCGCGAAGGAAACCAGTTTGCTCATACATGTGACATATTAAGGAATAGTTTTTATATGGATGACCTGGTAGTGAGTGTCGATACGGAAGAAGAAGGCGAACGAGTCAGCAAAGAAGCCGTGGAGATATTGAAAAACGCTTGAATGAACCTAAGAAAATTCAACTCAAACGTCCGATCATCAGAAAGTCTCTTGGTTCTAGTGATACACCAGCAATGCAAAAAGTGTTAGGCCTTAGATGGTTTGTATTGAGCGATGAACTAACTGTGCCTTTAGAATCGGTTGAAAGACTTATCACTTCTAAAGTAAACAAGGGCACTAAACGAACTGTTCTACAAACTATAGCAAGAATTTTTGATCCTTTGGGGATGCTGGGACCTGTGACTGTCAAGATTAAAATCTTATTCCAATCCATTTGGAAGAAAAAATTAATGTGGGATGAAGATCTTACTTCTGATTTGCTGACTGAGTGGGAAACATGTGCACAAAGTATGATGCGTTTAGTAGAGATGACATTTCCGCGATCTGCACTTGGGATTACTACTCCTGGACTACTTCAAATCCACATATTTGCAGACGCCAGCATGAAGGCATATGGGGCAGCGGCCTACGTAAAAAATACGTTAACTTCAGGAGAAAACAACTGTGCGTTTTTATGTGCCAAAAACAGAGTAGCTCCATTAAAACAAGACGGCACCAAAGAGCTTACGTTGCCAAAGCTGGAGCTAACTGCCGCCTTAATAGCTTCACGGTTGTGTTCATATCTAAAGAAATATTTAAAGGTCTCCATTCATAGATTTTACCTATGGACGGATTCAAAAATCGCTTTAAGCTGGATTCAAGGGGAATTTAGTCGTTGGAAACCCTTTGTGCAAAGTCGAGTTGCGGAAATCCGTCATCATACATCAATTATAGACTGGCATCATTGCTCTGGGAAAGAAAACCCAACGGATCTTCTGACAAGAGGTATAACGGCCGAGGCGCTACTCTCTTCTGATTTGTGGGCACATGGACCAGCATGGCTGAAAGATGACAAATATTACAACGATGACATTACCCCAACGGATCCTGTTAGTACGGCAAAGTTGGCGTTATTGATGCCTATCTCTGTTTCTCCTACTTCCTGCCAAAAACCTCTTTTGCCATACGAAAACTACGGAACATGGAAGCACTTGATCAGAGTTACTGGTTTCGTTTTGAGATTTTTGAGGTTGTGCAAAACGAAAAATCAATTGCCTGCGTATTTATCCTCTGATGAACTCTTTGAAGGCGAAACATATTGGATCAGGTACTTACAACTTGAAAAATTTGCAAACGAAATTTGTTTATTGCAGAAAGGCCAACCTGTGCTTTCAACATCTAATCTTGCTCAGTTGCTGCCTTTCCTTGGGGATGATGGAATAATGAGACTGCGTGGTCGGTTACAGTTAGCAGAAGAACCTTCCGAATTGAAGCATCCCATCATCTTGCTACCAAATAGTCTTCTCGTTGATCTTCTTATTGACGAATATCATCAAAATACTCTGCATGGAGGGGTTAATGTGGTGCTGTCACAACTAAGGGAACGGTTTTGGATACTAAAAGGACGGCAAGTAGTGAAGAAGAGGATCAAAAAGTGTGTCATCTGCCAAAAGCTATGGGGTAAGCCTGCTGCACAGCCATTTGAGCCTCTACCTATTGAAAGATTAAAGCTGTCACGTCCCTTTGGTTGGTGTCGATTTTGCCGGCCCATTATACTGTTTTGAGCTAGGCAATTGTGATAGGAACAAAGCATATCTCATGGTCTTTACATGTGCTGCTGTCCACCGAGTGTTGCTTAATGGGTCTTAGACGTTTTATTGCTAGAAGAGGAATACCATCCGTAATATATTCCGACAACGCACAGACATTTCGAAGAGCGGCGCTAGAACTAGATGCTGGTAGTCCAGCTTTTGGAGATGAGATATTACAACGTTTTCTCACAGACAAACGCATAAAATGGAAGTTTATTGTGGAACGAGCGCCATGGTGGGGTGGCTTTTGGGAGCGCCTCATCCGGAGTATAAAAATATATTAAAGGTTGTCATTGGAAGAGCTAACCTTTCTTTTGAGCAGTTGAGAACCCTTATTGTCGAAGCTGAGTATATGGTGAATGCCCGACCGCTAACATACATTAGTAGTGACCCACTTGATGCTGCTCCGCTGACTCCTGCTGATTTTTTAATGGGTCGCTATGAATTCTCCAATACCAACGATAAGGACTTTAGTTCCGGTGAGATCCAGGATATTTGGAAAAACAGGATGAAGTACACCAGCATGTTGTGGAAACGATGGCGGATTGAATACATGCAACTTCTACGTTCTTTTCACCATAACAAGAACGGATCATCAGTGCAACTGCACCCCAACGATGTTGTTGTTGTTTTCGATTCATTGAAGCCCAGAATCAGCTGGAAATTGGCTGTTATTGAAAACACCTTTGCTGGTCGTGATGGCAAGGTCAGAGCTTGCGAAATACGATACTCAGATGGCACACATACTCGAAGACCTGTTCAGCTGTTGTATCCATTGGAGCTTCCACATGCTGCCTCGGGCGGAGGATGTTAAAAGTTTTAATGTTTCTTAATGTAAAGTCTCTCTTTGTTAGTCTCTAATGCATATTTCTTCTTTTCTTGAATTTCTATCATATCAAACCATGTATTAATTTAATATTCTCTTGTACTGGATTAGCTTTGGAATATTCTAATATGTACTCATACACTCTTATACCATACATATGTTTAATACTTTTAACTGAATTCTACATACCACTTAATTTAATACTATGAGTCGCTTTTGTTTCCTCTTCAAGGACAGTCGTTAAATAAAGAACATATAATTTCTCATACAAATAGTCTTTCTATTCAAAGTCGATCGGTGTTTCCTTTTGTAAGATTTTCCATAGACATCATGACTGTAACCGTGGGAAATGTAGACTCTGTACACGATGCAGATGAAAGGCACTTTCCTGACTTAGCCAAGGAAATTCTAGCTGATGTCCTGTGTTCCACTCCTTGCAATGAGAAATTTTTTGTTGGAAGCTGACCAGAAGATACCTGATGGATGGATGAACACATTACTGTATTGCCTATCATGGGGTTGATATTTCCAAAGCTCGAACAGTCATCAAATGATTTTACCGGCAAACTATTTACAAGTTTGCTGCTTTCAACGATCCATGGCGTCTTATTCACTTTCTGCTCACAGTAGTCACAGCATTCGGTTCCTCTGGCGAATTTGGTCGAGTTATCGCCAACTCAGTGAAAAAAGTCATGGATTTGCCATTTGTAAGAGATTTCACGTCATTTTCTATCGCCATGGAGGCACACAGTGGCATAGAAGACTTCTCCTCAGGTGCAGGATTTTGATCACAGAATTTGCTGTAGTCCTCAGTGGCAAAGAAGTTGTTAAGATTCTCAAGGCTCTCAGAGTTGTCGGTGTTTTCGACATTTCTTCCACTCACCATCGAAGACGTGACTACAGGAAATGACAAAAGAAACGCAGCTGTTGGTGAAACCGACTGCTCTCTTATCGGTTCCTGTCGAAGCTCCAATTTTCCTCGCTTTGATGGCTTCTCTTTTGGCAATCTCTTCTTTTTTGCTGCTCGTCTTGGGGTTGATTTCGATTTTTGATTTCCTACTTTTCCATCAGTACTCCAGGTAAGTATTTTATCCGGATGCGTGAAGCGCATTCGTATGGATGTCTTAGGAGCACGTTTCAGTCTTCTGTTGATTTTTTTGCTTTTCGAATGCGAACCATGACCGGCTTGGCAGGCACAAGAGGAGGTGACTGAGATTGCACTGGAATTGAAGTTTCTTCACGAAAGAATGCTGTTATGATTGCTGTTGGTTTTGTTGCTACCTCAACCGAAGTGGATTTAGGTGAACTCCGTTCTTTTCTTCTTTGAACTTTTACCGACCTCCACTTTAGTTCTCTCGGTCTTCTTAGTATCTGCATCGTTCTTTTTTGATCGAGTTCGGGGCTTTTTAGGCTTCTGTAGGGAAATAGTTGTCTCATTATCAGCTGTATTTGACAACAACTCTGGCGTTTTGACTAGTAATTGCGGCAGCACTACCGTTGGTAAGGGTACTTTCGCCTTCTTCAACAACTCAGTCAATTGAGCATGACGTTCTTGATAAAATTTCAAACAATCCACAAAGTCCTCGTACTCCTTGAAAAGCCCGCTGTTCTTCGCCTTCAGGTAGTCTTCTCGTTTCTTCCGCAAGTCTGTGATGAATGTAATTGCCATCTGGATAATTTCGATCTTGCTCCAAACCACAGATGGCTCGTATTTTGGTAAGAGCTTCGCTAGCTCATCGAAGATTTTATTCAGACGATCACGTCTGTCCTTTTCCCAGGCTTTGTTTTTTTTCGGATGGCTTTTTAGTCATAGCTTTGTGCGTCTCATTTTATGTGGTTAATTTTAGTAAATTTATTGTTTTTGTAAAGGAAAAGCAGAAGAATCGATGTCGGGGGTGATGTTTCAATAATGTTTAAAACAGCCCCTATTCGGATTCATGGCGTTGCAGATTTGTTTGTGGCCTCCTATGCCGTGTCTGCTGTTAAAGGGCGAAAGCAGTATGGTTCTACAGCATTAAAGACTTGGGGCATGCTAGTCAGTCCATTGATGTTGCGCGATTTAAAGGTTTACCATATGCCCTCACCTTCGGGGCCTTCCACTCTCTGATTTAGTGGTTGCTCGACCAAAAGTATTGCTTGGCTTGGATCAAGCAAAATTCGTGTTAGGCCACGGTCAACGCCATGGAAAGGATGAGGAACCTCACGCTTTGAAGACTCTTCTAGGCTGGCTCGTATACGGCAAATCAACTCCATCGATGAATGTGTCCTGCTTAAATCAGGCATCAAAGCCTTCAATGAAACTGATGTACTATGATGCAATCAATAAGGAAGTTAACCTGCACGACCTTGTGCGGCGTCATTTTACCACCGAGGAATTCGGTGTCATGCCCCCAAAGGGTGAATTGGTAAGTCGTGAAGTCAGTGGCTCCTTGGATATAATTGAACGTTCCTTGAAGCTGGTAGGAAGGTAATATGATATTAGTCTTTTGTGGGATTCAGATGATGTTAAACTTCCCGACAGTTATAATATGGCTTTTAAACGACTTTTGGGATTGGAGAAGTCGTTAAGAAAGAAGCCTCATCTTCTGCAGTGGAAGAACAACTATTTTCGGGACTTGATCTCTATCGACAAGTTTTCTTCAAAGCCCAGATGTGTTGTAGACGTAGCGGAGAAAGTCAATGGTATATCCTTAAATACTCACTTGTTGAAAGGGCCAGACAACATGGTTCCCTTACATGCTAGTCTTTTTAAATTCCGTGAACGCCAAGTAGCTGTAAACGCAGATGTTAGAGAGATGTTCCGCAGAATTCGAATTAAGGCTGAGGACCAACAGTGCCAACGCATTCTTTGGAGAGAAGGAGATAGCTCAAAAAAGCCGACAGTTGAGGTCATGATGTTTGGACCCAGATGCTCTCCGGCATGCGCTAAGTATGTTAAAAATCATCATGCAAACCTATTTAAAAAAGAATTTCCTGAAGCCGTTGATGTCGATGATTATTTCAATAGTCATAACACCGTTGAAGACGCGACTAACGAAGATGCTATACGGATTTGCCATTCCATGAATTTTGATCTTGTTGGAATACAGTTAAACAGCCGTGATCTTTTGCACCAGGTGCAAGATGGTAATGTCAACACCAATTTGGTAAGAATTAATATTAAGGTTTTAGGTATGTTTTGGCATCCATCCTCTGACCACTTCTCGTATAAATTGTCACAGGATGAGATCATGAAAGATATGTTTGATAAAGCGGTTATAACAAAGCGTCAAATGCTTAAAACCATTATGAAGATTTTTGATCATTCTTCAAGACGTATGGAGAGAAGAGTTGGATTGGGATGAGCCGGTGTGACCTTATTTACGAATCTTATGGCTAGGATTCATCAAAGAGCTGAAGCACATCGAGAATATCCGAGATACGTATCTTGGAATAGTTTTTGTCGATGCATCAGAAAAGGCATTTGCTACAGTCGCTTACTTTCGGTTTGTTCGACACGATAAGGCTGAAGTGGTACAGGTTATGGCAAAGGTCAGGGTAGCGCCTGTAAAACAATTATCTATATCTCGTTTGGAGCTGCAAGCTGCTGTAGTTAGAGATCGATTGGCAGTTACTATTAAGGAGTCTCATACCATTAGAATCGATGAGATTTTTTTTTTTATCGGATTCAAAGACTGTGCTTTCTTGGATCAACTGTACTAATAAGCTACTTCCTTCGTTTCAACTCGAGTGGGTGAGATCTTGGACCTCTCCCCGTCAATGGTTTCACGTTGGTTGCAACGATAATGTGACTGACGATGGCACAAACCATTCCGATTCGTCTATGGAAAATCATGATACGAGGTGGTTTAAGGGCCCGAATTTTCTAAAACGTCCTCTGGAGGAATGGACGTAACACCTAGCATAACGGCGTGTGTTATAGATAACGATGAAAGAAAGTCTTGCAAGATTTTGCTCCGTGTATGTAAAAGAAAGAGCTACTATGGTGCATATGACTTGTTATCTGCAAGATTTCAATCCAGTTGGTCTTCCTCTGTCAGAGCAATTGCCTTTTCGCTTCGTTTTAAAAAAATCCTTCAGAAAAAGATCGCAGTTAAAGAAGTTTTTATTACGCCATTTGAATATCGTCAAGCCGAAGATTGGTTATTTCGGAGATCCAGAAAGATTCGTTTTCGAGTGACATCGCTTCTCTCAGATCAAGCGGTAAGATTAACCCGTCAAGTTCAATCTTGAGTTTGTCACCGTTTCTTGAGGAGGATGGTACGTTACGATTGCGTTCGAGAGTGCAAAAGACAAATTCTTCATATTCCTCCCGTAACCCAGCGATATTCCCTAAGAAGCATCATTTGGTCGACCTACTTATCTACTATCATCACCAAAAGAACTCTCACATGGGAACTGCTACGGTTATATCCGACATTTGTGAAAGCGCCTGGATAATCTGCATACGAGGATCTGTTGAGAGAGTACGAAAAAGATGTTTCATGTGGAAGCGTCTCAATGTTAAAGCGAAAATGCTGGTTATGGACCAGCTTCCTAAAGCTCGTTTAGCATTTAACTCCAGACCTTTTACCCATGTTGGAGAAGATTGTTTCGGTCCACTGTTGGTTAAATTTGGAAGTGGTACGGTGAAACCTTACGGAGTGATCTTCACTTGCCTTACATTCAGAGCAGTACAGATAGAGTTGTTGAACGATCTTAGCTTAGATCAATGCACTATGGCTGTAAGGCGGTTTCTTATTAACCGAGTTGTGACGAGGTTTTTCTACAGTGACATCGGTCTGAACTTTGTTGGGACAAAGAATCCATTGGACAAAGATGTTAAGGAGATGGAGGCCTCTGTATGTGAATATTCGTCAAGGTACGAGGGTATTTTGTGGCGTTTCATGCCAGCCTATTCTCCTTGGATGGGAGGAGCTTGGGAACGTCTCATTCAGTCCATAAAAAGGAGCACCGACTTCGTGCTAAAAGGCCTCATACCTAAAGAGGATGTTTTGCGAAACGCGCTTATTGAAGCTCAGGGTGAAATAAATCGACGCCCGCTCACCCACATTCCTGTCGATCCTGAAGACCCCAGACCTCTAACTTCGAATTCTATGCTTTTTGGCGAAGATGATCTATTGAAAATATGAATATTTTCGGAAAGTGATTTTTGCAGAAACTTTATAGTCGCCGGGCTCAACACTTGATGGCTGAGCTTACAAAGCGTTTATACGAATATCTGCATGTTATCACAAGATCCAAATGGTTTAAGGATACAAAACCAGTGCAGATGACATTGTCATCGTAATCGAACCAAACGAAATTCGGTCGGTCTGGCGCTTAGATCGAGTCTTTAGGATTTACCGAGGCCCGGATGGAGTTGTACGAGTGGCTGACGTAAAACTTACATGTCCATTGGATGGAATAGAGAGAAAAAAACGTTTGCTCTAACAAACAAATACTTAAAAAGTGTGTCGCTTGTAAACCAACCTAAAATTATTTTTATTTATTTTATTTAAAACAAAGGGGGGGTATAGCTCTAGCTACCAGGCTTTCAGCTAGTTTTTTAAGATACTTAGTTATATATATTTATATTCTATTTTCTAATTTTAGTACGGTTAGTAAATTAAAAACTAGTTTAGTTAATATTTTTTTCGGACGGGGATGAAAGTACATCAGATATGGTGGCATTCCGGAAGAAGGTCGTTGATATTTGTTTTATTTTTGGACAATCATGTATTATGTGTTGGATTGTGAGTTGGACATCGCTACGACAGATATGGCAGTTTGGTGAGTCTTCCTGAGGTGGGTGTTTGTGATAAATGTGTGACCAAGTCAAAGTCGGAGAAAACATTTAATCATTCGTTTTGATGGAGATGTTGGGTATGTAGTTCGTAGTCCACTAGTATTGATGGCTGAATAATGGTCAATATATTCTTTCCATTTCGATTCGTTTTGTTTGAACCAGATACTTTTATTATCCTTTCGATGTCCTCTTTGTTCTCTTTGTTCTGTTGATAACTCGCGTTATCTGCGAGTTCATTTCCAAGGATACCTGCATGACCAGGAACCCACATGAGTTTGAGTTTGCTTTTCTTTGATATGAGCTTATCCCGTATGGCTTTTATGATTGTATTTTTATTGTTAATATTTTGAATTGCTTCAATTGTGGAATGGCTGTCTGTGCAGATAAGAGTTTGTTTTTTGTGGGTATGTTCATCAGTCTAGACGATGTTCCATTGAGAATGAGTTTCTAGGATTTCTTTAAATAATTGTCTGTATATAGATGGATTTGTTGAGTTTTTAGGAAGCGCTGAAAGTTCAGTATTGATTGAATCTTTCGGTAACTTGGCTGTTGAGTGGGATGTCCATTGTTTTTGAGAAACTTACAGCGATCGAAATTGTAGGGGAATGCTTGGCTGATCTTTTACGGGTTAATATTTTGTTGACATCTGAAGTAATGGGTGAGTGCTGTGATGTTGCGATCTTTGCGATGAGGAGTCAAGTAAGATATTCCAACCGGTGGGAGATTGATGGAAGTCCACTTTCAGTGAGGATATTCCTGATGGGAGTTGTTCTGAATGCATTTAGACTAAGTCTTGCAGAAGCGTGGTATGGTGATAAGAATTCTTGTTATTTGATTTGGAGCATTTGCCGAATATCACCAACCCATAGTCAATTTTTGAGAAGATAATTGATCTTGTGACATGGATAAGTGAATTACAATGAGAGAGGCTATTTTTAGATGCTAGTATTTTAACAATGTTTAACCTGGTGGCTAAGCTCTTTCTAAGTTCTAGACAATGTTTCTTAAAACTATAGCTTGAGTCGAAATATATGCCTAAGATTTTAAGATAAGTATTATTATTAATATTAGTATTGTCAAAGTTAAGAGGAATATGTTTAGTGCAACTGGTCTTTTTGCAAATATGTAAAATTGAACTTTTTTCTGCGGAGATCTTGGCGTCTGATGTATTGCACCAAGTTTCAATTTCTTCGAATATTTTTGAAAATAACGCAATAACCATTTGAAGCTCTTTACATTTAGTGAAAACGATTAGATCGTCAGCATATAGACAATATTTAATGGCCTTCGTGTTTACCAAAATGTCGGAAATGTCGTTGAATGCGATGATAAATAAAATAACTGATAAAGGAGATTCCTTAGGAACTCCATTTTTCAATTTTTTGATTTCGGAGAATACTCCGTTTATTTTCGTTCGAAATTGTCTATTGCTTAGGAAGGACTTTATGATTTTGAACATTTTCGGACCAATTTTATACTGAGCCAATTTATTTAAAATGATATGAATACCAACCCGGTCAAATGCCTTTTCAAAGTTAATTGAAAGAATTGAGACATGGTTTTGGCTTGATAAAGTTTTTGTAACATAGTCGTCAAAATGCAGCAACACATCCATTGTCCCTTTCCCATGATTAAAAGCAACTTGATTAATATCAAGTAAGTTTTTCTTTTCTAAGAACCAAGATAGTCTTTTAGATATAATCTTTTCCAAAATGTTTCCTATGCATGGGAGGAGGGATATTGGATGGTATCCTTGGGTCGTGGTGGGATCATTTTTTGGCTTAGGGATGAGAATTACTGCAGCGGTTTACCAGATTTGGGGGATGATTCCCATAGCAAATATGACGTTGAAAAGGTTTAAACGCCTTTTTTTGAAGATCAACGGACTATTTTTAAGCATTTTGTAGTCGATACGGTCAAACCCGGGTGTTGGATCTGGCAACACCTACTTTTTGTTGAATGTCTATATATTTAGTTTAAAAATTTTTTCATTCTCCTTTTTCTTCTTCGCTTTACTTTTTTATATAAAGATTTGTAACTCACTGCAACTGTCACCTTGAAATTGTAAAGACCTTATATACGTAATAAAAAAGAAAGGAATTTATATACGTAACATATATTGTATTGAATTACTCAACATATTCATTTTCTTGCATTGACATCGATAACCGACACAGATCCATTCTATCAAGAACTCAACACCGGGTATATTGCCTTTGGTTGAATTTATACTGGAGCTTAGTTCAATCTTGTTGATGGGGAGTTCAATACTATCGGTGATGATGTCTGGATTTTGCCCTGAATAATTTGTTTCAGTAGCAGCGTTAGCCTTACCGGCGCAAAAGGTAGAATGGAATTTAGAGTCATCGGAATAGGTTGTCCATATTTGGGAAAATGTTCTGCAATTTGGTACGGACAGGATAGTATTTGGGAACCGTCTGTTATAGTTTTTATGGAGTGTGGTGTATAGGTTCCTGTCAATATTTTTATATCACTCCAGAGTTTTTTTTGGGGAAGAGCTTGGGTTTATGTTGGTCGTAAAAAGTTCGAAGCATTTTTTCTTTTCAATTATGGCATTCCTACGAAAAAGGGCGTTAGGTTTTCGATAAGAGGTAAGGTTTGAATTTGTTGGGTATCTTTTGAAGTTATGAAAAGCTTTTTGTTTTTTTGTTCGAAGTTCCTCAAGCTCTTTGGTCCACCAGGGACAACTGCTTTGTGCTGGGTGTTTTTGGTTTGGGGTATAGCCATGTGGGCCGCATATCTGATGGATTTAGTTATAATGGCAGATTCTTTATTTATGTTTTGGGTTATTGGATTTAAGAGTAAAAAACCTTGGGTTTTTTCTTGAAATAACGTCCAGTTTGCTTTGGAGATTTTAAATTTAGGTAGCAGTTTAATTGGTTTATGATTCTTATCTATTGGGATGTTAATGATAATCGGGAAGTGATTACTGCCGTGTAGGTTACTAAGCGTTTCCCAGCTGGTGTTTATTGAGTTTTGGGCTGTAATAAAGGAAAGATCTAGATGCATAAATGTTTGATGTGTGGAAAAATGTGTCGGGGAGCCATTGTTTAAAATGGATAAATTTGACGAAGTTAAGAAATCCTCTATAATTCGTCCTCTAGTATTTCGTGATGGAGATCCCCAAATGGGGCTCCAGGAGTTAAAATCACCAAGTAATAATATAGGTGAGTTTATATTTCGTACAATGGCATCAACTTCTGAGCTTGTAAAATGTTGGTTGGGAGGAATGTAAAGGCATATAATTGTAATTTTAATTCTGAGGTGAACTTCTACTGCTACGGCTGATATTTGGGAATTTATTGAAATAGGTGTTGTGGTATCGAGCGGTGGACCAAAAGTCCAGCACCTTGTTTGGCATAGTTGTTAGAATTGGGATGAAAATAGGAGGTGTAATCTTTAGGTGGTTACAGTTGAGGGATTTTTTATATGTGTTCCTTGATTGAGGGGTATGTTCACGGATTAGTAATTGAAGTTCATGTAGGTTATTGAAGTACCCATTTAAGTTCCATTGCAGAACTTTCAAGGTGGGTGGAGGTATGTGTCTAAGTTTTTGTAAGTTATGTACTTGATTTTGAAATAAATTTATGTTGGCAACGTTTCCTTTGCTTGACGGGTCTCGCGGCGTCTCTGCTCTCCGGAGAACAAGAGTTATTCGAGGCACGAGTAGCAGAGTCTGAGTGTGGTGTGTTAATGTTGGTGTTATATATCGTCATCTTCTGTTCCAGAGGAATTTAAGAGTGAGGAGATGATTGAGTTTGCGATTTGTTTTGAGAGAGAAGTTTTTTGGGAATTAATGAATTGATTGTTTTTAAGGGAAGAAAGAGAGGAGATTGTATTGCAAGAAGAGTTTGGTTCGCCGATTTCTTTTGATTGCTATTGCTTTTGTTCTTAATTGAAGAGAAGAAGTAGGCATTATAGTTTTTGTGTTTTGAGGATTTATTACAGCTTTTTCTTTGTTAGGTTCTATATGTGATGAATGCGGAATATGAGGAGATGGAATTGGAGTGGTAAACTTGGTAAACTTGGTGCTTGTTTTAGTTTTGTAGAGTAAAGGTTTGAAGTAGAGACTGTTGGAATAGGGCTTCTTTCTCTATAAATTCATCTAGATTCGGCTAGAGAGGATTTAATTTTTGTTTTTATAGTTAAGATTTCTTTATTTTGGAGATATCTAGGGCAATCGGTGGAAGGGGATGGGTGGGGACCCTGACAATTTGCACACATGGTGCGTGTACACTCAGAACTTATGTGTGGGGGGAGGTTGCAATTAACGCAAGAAGGTGCATTTTTGCACCACTTGATTGTATGTCCAAGAAGTTGGTATTGCCGGCATATCATTAAGTTTGGTATGTATTCGGTAACCTTTGTTTTGTACCATCCAATTTCAATAGTGTCAGGCAGTTGGAAGAAGTCGAAGGAAAATAACATGAGCCCAGTTGGTTTTCTTATGACATGGTGTATTTTTGTAAATTTATATTTTGTAATTTATAGACATCGGTAACGTATTGGCATTCATTTCGGAGATAATTTCTGCCTCGGGAATATTAATTAGAAAGGGGGCATATGCCACACCTTGTCACTGGACATAAATTATTCAGGGATTTGGATTTGGTAAATTTGTAGGCGACTTGTTGGTTCTTGGCTAGTATAAGGATTGATCCATCTGTTAGTTGTGAAATTTTTATATATTCTGTGCTAATCGAATCGATCACTTCTTTGAGTAGGAATATACTAGGAAGGAATAAGTAGGAAGTCTTTTGTTTTTCATTTGATGAAACAAGCACAAAACGTGGATTTTTTGAGTTCATTTTCTTTGGGAGTTCAGGGTAATCAGGGAATATATCAGAAGATGTTGTATGTCTTTTGTTTGGTCTCTCAGGAAGATCAGGGGGATCTTCAAGAACCCAAACCTATTGCTAGCTTGGGGACGTGGCTTGGGAGCCATCAATTATTAAATTTGTTATCACTCACGCTGAGATGGTAGAAAATTAACGAGTCAGAGAACAAAATTAAGTGGGAAAAAATGGGAGAGTATTTAATGTAAAAAAGAAACTCAACTGTCAACGAAAATCTATGACTCAACACGATGTGCACAGTTCGGAGATAAGCCGGTGACTGAAACTAAAATTAATATTCAAAACAAACATACAAAAATGTATATTTCATACATGAATTTACTTACGGGGTTTGAACCTTGAAAACTGTAATTATTATTGAATACAAATTTTAAACTTATGCTTGCTTAGACTTTTAAAAGTTTTTAATGTTTTGATTTGTATTTAAAAAAAAAACAATAAAAATTCAAACTTATTGCAATGCTCTGTGGAACACAATATTTTTGATTTTTCCATCTTGTGAATAAATGAATAAAGCCGATGGTATGCCTACTCGTGAGCATGTGACATAAGTTTATTCCACAAACTTCCAACGATTGGCCTTACGATTTATTTATTGTTATTGCAAAAGCAGGAATTGAAGACGTTTAAAATCAAATGGCAAATTATTTGAACTCATTGGAGTTCGTGGAATTAAAACGTCTTCGCCCTTAAATATAGTTGCTTCGATGACATTGCGCATTAAGCTTTTCACTGTGAGTCTGGTACCATTGTAAAGTTTTGGTTGATTGATTTTACGCAGCATAATTATCATTGCTCCAACTTTCAACCGCAAATTGTTTGGTGGCAATCCACGCAAATCAAGTGAATTCAAAAATTCAGTCGGATAATTCACGACATCATTTTGATTTGTAACGCTGACGCTGATAATATGATCGCATTCAATTCATCGAATTCTTTATTTGTTGGTGCCAAAATTGATCTCTCGCACAACAAATCAGGATTTTGCAATGGAAAAATGCAATGTTTGGAAATACACTTTCAATCAATGCTTCTTTAGATTCTGTAAAAGTGCACATATTTGGTGGTATTGTCCTGAATCCAATGTCATCAACAGGCATTGCACCATTTACAATTTTCAAAAATTTTTTGGTGAACTCAGCAGCTGATGGATCGTTTTGCAATTGAACACGCACGTTTGTTTTCAATGTGAGTTTATTCACATGTCTCCACAAATATTAAAACTTCAATTCATCGGCTGGTGTGGATTTAGCTATAACTGGCAACGTTTGTCTAAAATCACCAGATAATAATACCAAAGCACCACCAAACAATTCTTGATTTCCACGTAGATCTTTCAATGTTCTATCCAGAGCTTATAATAATCTTTTGTGAGTAGCCATGGTACACTCATCCCATATAATAAGACTGCATTGTTGCAAAAGTTTGCCCATTCCAGATGACTTTGAAATATTGCATGTGGGTGTTTCTTTGACTTGCATGTTCAATAGCAACTTAAGTGTTGAATGCGCTGTTTGACCTTTATCCAATAGAGATCCTGCAATGCCAGAAGAAGCAACAGCTAACACAATTTTGTTTTGTGATCGTAGAAGCAATGAAATCAAGAGTATTTTTCCAGTACCACCAGACGCATCCAAAAAATACAATCCACCACCATCGTTATCAACAATATTATTGATTGATAGGCAATTTTCGAAATGTATTCAATGCATTACGATCATATTGTCGTTCACGTTGCAGATCTTGATTGAATAAGACATGCATTGGACGATTTGGCGCTGTCATTCTCAATCGTGCTAATGCCTAATTTGTCATCATTAAATACATATCTTCGATCAAAATCAATACTTTATTGTAAATTTCCGGTGTGAATCCATCTCTTGATTGAAAGTCTCCATACTTTGTCCATATTTCAATTGGATTGACTGGAAAACATGCAGCTAATATGATCGCAAACCATGTGCGTATTTGATTTGGATTGGCTGAAATTGCAGCGTCGGCAAGTGTATTATCCCAATGCATATCATTTTCCAGTAAATACAATTGCTGACATGCGACATCACTCTTTGATCAAATGTTGTTCATACATTTTCAAATGATGTTGTTCCACGAATATTGATCAATAACAAACGCAAATAAAAACACTTAGCATTGTTCGGATGAACTGCGTAAATACGACCTAATGAATCCCTTGAAAATAAATTTGGATGGGCTTCAACCTTGATTACGTCTTTGAAATTCTCTTTTCGACGCATTCCATGTAAAATATGTTGGCACTTCAGCATATAGCAACGTTTGAGCAAATGTATCATTTTGACACAATTTGAAAAAAGCAGTCAATGTTGTATCTGGTTGTGCTGATGCTCTTCGCGATGCATTTGCTTCCGTAAAATACACACGTTGACCATTTTCGAGATGGACTGCCAAATGAACAATTGTAGGATGTCTTTCATGAATTTGGAATGCAAAAATTTGCCATATCGCCTCGTTATTACTTATATAGCGCCCCATTTGATATTGATGTATTTCATCGTTCCGACGTGGATCAGCTACTACAAAAACTGTCATGTTACGTAACGTAACGTACGTAACGTAACGGCCTTTTGTTACGTATTTGTGAATCATATTGTTTACGACAACATCAAACAAATCTGGATCAGTTGCTTGACCAGGTATTTCTGCTGATATGATACTATCGATTTCTTCTGGTCTGATTTTATTCACCATCCAAATCAAAACATGAGCATGTGGCAGGCCTCTCTTTTACCATTCAATAGAATACATTCAACAACGTACTTCTCCAAATACTTGAAATTTGACGATAAAATCCATCAAAGATTTCAATTTTTGCTTAAACACGCGTGCTGTTATATCGTGACGATCTTTCTGCGTTTGGCCGTTGAACAAATGATTTTTGGTTTCATCCCATTGAGGATTATATGTGATTGTAATAATATATCTTAGGTCGTCCATAAGATCACATATAATATCATTGCATCGTGGGCATTGGTAGAATTAGCATTCTACCTACATCAGCTGCATTGTCATCATTGTTAATCGCATCGCGTAGATGAATATACACTTCGGAACACAAGTTGGCTTGAGTGTATCTGATGAAATTCAAACGTTCCGTTTCGATTTTTGCATACATATCAACCGCATGTTGATAGAACAATCGTCGACAATGCAAAATATGATTATATTCATTTTCACGAATCAATCGATTCGCATAGTAATTCATTGCGCTGACTTTTTTTTGGTGTTACCCCACCTACAATGCAAACAACATTACAATAAACCAATTAACACTTTAAACAATGACCATTATATTAAAAAACTATTCTTCACTCCCCAGTAGTTGGATTGATCATTTTTAACGAAAAATAATAACCATCTTCTCCTTGCCAACAAATCAATGGATACTGCAATGCATCATAACACCGATGAATTTCAGAAATACGTCGAAGATTGGGATGCGCTGCAATACAATATCACGTTGTGGAAATTCTTCTCCAACAATTACATCATCAATCGTTGGTGGATTGAATCTTCTTGCATGCTCTCCAGCTGGTGCTGTATCCGCTCGAATGACAATTTGATAATCGTCAGATGGCATTCGATCAAGCGCTGTTTCAAACCA
This sequence comes from Volucella bombylans, assembly GCA_949129095.1. NCBI lineage: Eukaryota > Metazoa > Arthropoda > Insecta > Diptera > Syrphidae > Volucella > Volucella bombylans. The sequence goes on along the minus strand of OX422140.1, from coordinate 141,069,940 downwards.
CCAATTCATTTTCCTGATGCAATAAAGTTTTCAATTGTTGTACAATATTTCTTAGAACATTTGAAGAAATTGCGCAACGTTGATCGATTTCAGTATTTGGTTTGCCGACGAATTAGATTTGCAAGAATTGATAATCGGCATCAGCGAATGGCAACAATTTACCTTGAATCCGCGGTATGAAAAAATCAAAATGAAGCATTGTACTCATATCATGAAATTCACGTGCATCAATTGCTTCTTGCATACAATGTGTAGGAATTACCTTAAACGTTGGCATGAAATTATCACGAATTATGTTCGTCGCACCAAACGAAGTCATGTGAAAGTATGAGTTGTTAGCTTGAATATTTTGGAGAAAATGCTTAGATTCTGGTGTTGTTCCCAAAACCAATGAATTCAATGGCGGTAATCTCACTTTGACACTTAAGCAACACATGCCAGAAGTTTCACCTGCGAATTTCAACGCTTTACAATTCTCGCAAATTTCATTCATCACTCCAATACACACAGTCGCATTCAAACCATATTCCAATATACTGTCATAGTTGAATGCAGCACAATATAAATTGATTCGAATAAGTGGATTTCGAGCACGGCGTGTTCTTTTCTTTACTTTCTTTTGTCAACGTTGTTCATCGTTTTCTTCATTTCTTCTATATGCAACTCGTGCAGCTTGACGTGTGCGCCGGCCAATTTTTGCTCGCTTCGGTGGCATTATTTTTACTCAAAACAAAAACTATAATTTTGAAAAATTCCAAACAAAAAAAAAACGCACAAGGAATTTTAAATTGAAATGACAAATCAAAAATTAAAAAAAATATCACATACATTATGTGCAACGATAAACTGTATGCAACAGTATATAAGAAAAGTGTTCAAATATCTGGTACATAGCTAAGAAAACGCAAAGAATCGTTTGTGTGTGCTGTTCAGTCCACTGAGCCGATCTATAAAAGAATATATGGCAAGCACATTAGTCACATGAGGAGCGAAGAAAGAAGTAGAGAAACGATCAAATCTCGACTTGATTAATTTAAATATAGCCAGAATTGCTCGAAAATAGGTCACAAACGGCTTCAAAAATTTCCATACATAAAATTCAAATTAAACAATCAAAAAACTTAGAAAAACGTTATCTTGAGTTTGACCAAAAACGGCTGAATTGACTAAAAATAAGGGCCAAAAATGGGCCAACAATTTTTTAAACACAAAATTCTAATTTGCCGACCCCATAAACATAGAAAATGATGTTTGGCCAAAGTCGACCGAATTTGCCAAAAAACTTCTAAAAATAGTCCAAAAATGTTTAAACATTAAGTTCGAATTTGCCAAACCTATAAACATGTTTGGCCGAAATCGGCTGAATCGTCCAAAAAACGACCAAAATTTAAATTTTTTTTGCCATAACATCGCTGTGACGTCGTCTTTCTACAGCATGTTCGGAATCCAAAATCGGTTGGATACTTTGAGAGTCTATAGCGAACATACGTTTTTTGAAGTTTCTTTTATATGTATATGTGTATGTATATAGAATAAAATCAATAAATTTGTTCTGGATTTTATAATTTGGTTTTGATTTCATTCTTGGAGCAACAGGGGCATCTAGATTTATCAGATTCGAAAGATCTACCAACACCTAGGTCAGCGCCTTAAATTGCGGAGCATTTGTTTAGTTTGTTGGATTATTGCTATTGTCAGTACCACCTGGAGTGTAACCCTTTTGAACAATTTATAGTCTAGTCTGGACGTCTTTGCTGGTCAGCTGGGTTCTTTTCAGAAACATGATACCGAAGGCGCACGGAAAACTTTGGAAATGAGAACTCCGATGAGGCTCAGATTAAAACTATCTGTTGAACTTTGTAGCTTTATTTATTTAAAAATAGTTTTTAACAACCAGCGCGAACGCCAGAGGAAAAACGAATGAATGATTTTTGGAGAGGAAAATTACACAAAACGTTAAAATTCAAAAATGACATTAAAAGTATTGCCATACAAAACAAGATATGATAATTGAAATTACATGAAGAATGCTGAAAGAGCGCTGGTTGAATTAATGATCTCACACGCCTTCTTCAAACAGCGCGCTTTAACATGCTGTCATCCCGATTTCTCTCATACATCGATAATGTGCTGGACCAGGAAGTGGCTTAGCGAACACATCCGCTGGCATCCTTTCAGTTGGAGTGAGTACGATGGCTATTTTTCCGTCTCTTAACAGTTGACGTACAAAATAATATCTAGTTGCAATGTGCTTCGTACGCAAATGACAAACTTCATTCTCGGCTATGTGCTTTGCTCCTCGATTATCTGTCCCAATAGTTACACCAGCCAACTCAAGCAATTTCATTTCAGTCATCAGGTTTCGAAGATACGTTGCTTCTCTGGATGATTCGGATAGTGCAACATATTCTGCTTCCGTTGTCGATATAGCCACTGACCTTTGCTTCTGAGAACGCCAGGTGATTGCTGCTCCACTTGGCGTAAAAACGTATCCGGTGTACGATACCTGGTCTATCTCGTCGTTCGCATGGTCAGCATCTGAAAATCCTCGAAAACCAAGTACATCCTTTTTGTACACCAACCCATAGTTCTCTGTACATCGCAAGTAGCGTAGAGCACGCTTCGCAGCTGACCAATGCACGTCTTGATAACACTCGTTGAACTGTGCCAGCTGATTCACAAGCGATGTCCGGTCTGGTCTCAATTGCCAGGTACATAAGCGACACAGTACCGAGTCGACCACCGTCGAGTGCACAACTCAACCAGTGCACTCGCAATATTGTTGTGCTGTGCAAAAAAAAAATACAAAAACAAAAAGTGCAGTGCAGTGACTGAAAAGAAAAATATCACCTCACCCGCTCCTAGTCGAACTACTGTTGCTTGCACTCAATCACTGCCGTTACTGTATTTACCATACGGTACAGGCAGTGGCTAAATGTATGCATCAACTGATGGATAGCGGGTTGTGAGTGAAAATTTTGTTGGTGCACTGTTTCATATTGTTGTAAGGGCGTAACACCTACAACAATTTGATCCGGTAAATCAATGTCAGAATTTTCACTTCGCAGCCTTGCTTAGTATCGTCGGTGTTTGTGTTTTCTGTGTTTGTCTGTGATTATGACTAGGGAATTCAGGGTAGACGTAGCCAATATACGCGGGCTAAAAAGTAATCACTTTTCTGCGTACGTCCACGTCTGTAAGTACAGACCAACTGTTTTGGCACTTAGTGAAACACAGGTAAATCCCCGTCACACCTCTCAGATCATTCTGATCTGAAGCTACCTGGCTACGAACTAGTGCCATCATTCTTCTCTCACCGCGGTCTCGCCATTTATGTGCGTAGTGATGTAGCTTACCAAACTCCACCACAATGTGATCCATGTTCCAATCCGGAATTCAACTTCATGTGGTTAAAATTCCATCTCCGTAAGCAAATTATACACTACTGCTTTATTTATAGAAGCCCCAAACTGGACAGCAATTCAACTTTTTACGAGTTTGATGCGCTGTCTGACTCCATTCAAAGAATTGTATCCCTGTATCCTCATACTGAAATCGTTATTACGAGCGACTTCAATATACACAATTCTGGGTGGCTTCGACATTCTGGACAGACAACACCCGAAGGACGGTGTGTTGAGGTCTTCGCTGCGGAAAACAACCTAACGCAGCTTGTAAATGAGTCCACGCGAATACCAGACGTTCATAGTCATACCACCAACACCCTGGACTTGTTTTTAACTTCTCACCCTGATAAGTACACCATTGATGTGCTCTCCCCTCTAGGCTCATCGGACCATTGTGTCATATCAGCTAATTTCTCGTACACCGACCACACAGTTAGAGAAAAAATTCCTACAAGAACCGTATGGCAATACGAGAAAGCCAACTGGAGCGGTCTTAACAGCTTCTTTAGGAATTTTAACTGGTCGTTATGCTTCCTCGATAACGACGTCGATGTCGCTGCTGATATGATTACAGACACCATTCTCTTTGGAATGAGATCCTTTATTCCTCATCGGGTGAAGAGTATTAAACCAAAAGAAAAGACATGGTACAACTTGAGCTGTAAAGAGGCCGTCAGGGTTAGAGAAATGTTTTTCCGGCCCTACAAGACCAACCCGACAGAGGAAAACCGAAAAAAGTTCAAACGAGCCAGAAATGACTACAATGACAGACCCATTGCACTTACGTCCCTTCTTTCCAAGGTCATGGAAACACTGATAAATCGTCAGCTCATGAAATATCTCGAAACACGAAAACTTCTCAATGACCGGCAGTACGGTTTCCGTAGCAACAGGTCCACTGGTGATTTGATGGCATGTCTCACCGAAAAGTGGAACCAAAGCGTACATCAATCTGGCGAAAGCAAGATAGTTGCACTTGATATTTCTAAGGCATTTGACAGAGTTTGGCATCAGGCTCTTTTGTCGAAAATGCGTGCATTTGGGATCGACGACTCTCTTCTTCAATCAGTCGTTCATTGATCTCCGTAGAGTACAGACGTGGTTCGGCTTATGAGTGCACAGGGATTAGTTTAATAAATAACAAAGAGATATTTGAGGAAATTTCTATACGCTCCAATTAGCAGAGTGTCAGTGTGTTCGGCCAGCATATCATAGGTCGTGGGTTCGTATCCCCGATTGCCGTAAACATTTTTTTTTTTTCTTTTCATTTTTATTTAAAATAAATAAAAAAAAAACAATTAAATTGAAGTGTTACTAAGTGTTGTTTACTACATCACGTGATGAAGTGTGGGGTGCGGTCCGCTATGCCAATAGCGGGACCAGCCGAAAAGTCAGGCGAGGCTTCGAGCGGTTCAAGCCAATCAGCCATGTTAGCAGAACCGAAGATGAAGAGAAAGAGGAGGCTAAGGCCCACTCTTAACTTGACAAAACGTCCCTCTCTTACAAAATCCATCGCAAAGCTGCCTGGTGGATTAAGGGAGGAGACGACATCAATTACAAGGGCACCAATAAACAACAAGTGTCATGGGTCGGAATATGATGAAGAAACACATTTATCAGATGGGGGCAAAGGTCGTTTCAAGGGAAGCGATAATAGCTTCGCAGCTCTGGCAGTCTCAGAGTCGGACGACGAAGAGGATGAAGTCCAAGCTATAATGAGCACCATAAGGCAGCTTGAAGAAAAAGTACTTGCCATTAAGGCAAAGTATACAGCCAGGCATGAAAAGGAGCAACAAGTATGCTCCCAATCACAACAAAAACAACAACAACAACAACAGCAAAAGGTTGCAAGCCAGCAACAGTTAAAATTACAAACGGACAAAATAAAACAAAAAGATCAGCCAAAGCAGAAGACACAAACACATCAACAAGAAAAGCATATACAGCCGCCACAACAACAACAGAATCTGAAACAGAAGCAACAACAACAACAGAACCAACAACTACATCAGCAAAAGCAACAGCAGCAGAAACAACAACAGTAAGAGCAGAAAGCCACCAAGCAAAAAGTGCCACCAATCAACACTTTTAAACTGGAGTTAAAGAACACTATTGATCTGTGTAAGTCGGCCATAGGCAACAACTTTTTTATAAAACGATTGTCACTAGATAGGCAGGGAGTGCTATTATAAAATAAAAAAATTACTGAAGGATTCGACGACGGAGTTCTTCTCCTACACCCCGAAGGGGGACAAACTGCAAACAATGCTGCTTAGGGGATTAGAACCGTCGACTGATCCGGAGGAGCTCCTTGCACTGCTGAAAGAGAAGAAGTGCGAAGGGCTCCAATTCGTGGGGGTCAAGCCTTTCACCACAGCCAGAGCCAAAAGGGAGAAGCGGCAACTGCCGATTTTCCTAGTCCAGCTAAGTCCCACCAGCAATCTGGATGGTCTAAGGAGTATTAAAGTCCTAGACTACCAGGTTGTACATTGGGAGAAATTAAAGAGGAGCGAAAACATTTTACAATGTGTTCGCTGCCAAAGGTTCGGGCACGCCGCGTCGAACTGCGAAATGCAGCCTCGATGCGTGAAGTGCGGAAAGAACCACAAGTCCGAGGAATGCGCTCTGGGTAAGGACGGAACGTCTGAAAAAAGCCAACTCTCTTGTGCTTTATGTAGGAACACGGGACACACCGCAAATTATCGGGGTTGTCCCAAATTCCAGTACATCAAAAGAATAAATCTGGCCCGGCAGCAGAAAGTGGAAGTGAAACGTCCACCCGTGCATTTGCAAACTCCAGCCGTTACTCCCCATATTACCTACGCCCAAATGGCGGCAGGCAGGGGAAATACGGTACAGCAAGCGAAGGTTGCTTCTCAGGCCCCAGCGCCCAGAGCACCGGAACCAGTACCTGACATGCTAGCTATCTTGCTCTCTATCCAGGGGCAGATGGCTCAGCTACAACGTCATTTAACTGAACAGACCGCGCGGGTGGATCAAGTATACGCTCTGCTGCCTGGATTAACGCACCTTTTGCCGTAATGGGTACGTACGTGGCGGAGCAAACCCTGAAGGTCCTTGCTGTGAATGTGAATTCACTGATAAGGTTCGAACGACGAGCCGCACTATTTAAGTTGCTTAAAGATCAAGCCCCTGATGTTCTTTTGGTTAGCGAAACTAAGCTTACTAAGAGACACAAAATGAGGCACAGAAGATACAAAATAGTACGGAGAAACCGACCCAACTCCATTCAGGGAGGTGGCGTTGCAATTCTCGTACGGAAAGGTATACATTTTAAAAGAGTATACAGTCGTGTAGTACGTAGGTTCCAGGTGCTGGAAGCATGCATCGTGTATATCCCACTCCGTAGTGGAAAGCGGTTGTACATGGTGTCTGTCTATGCACCTAAGGCTACACAATCCACAATATTTATCTGGAGGACAACTATTTTATTATCGGCGGAGATTTCAACGCCAAACATAGTGATTGGGGAAATAATACACCAAATACTAGAGGGAACCTACTATTCAATTGGTGGGGTCAGCACAGTGTGATGTATCGACTCGGGCTTAGGGCGACGGATAGTCCGTCGTTTCCCAGACACGGGTCTTATTTGGATCTTCTGCTGTTCGACTCACGAATACAACTGACATGTACTAACCAACAAACTACAAACTGTCTACGCACTTTCGTGTATGACAGTGACCATTGCGGTCTCAGCACCGAAATAACTGTTCCAAACGAAATTGCGGAATTGGATGAGTTTGTTCAAAGGCATTCCTACAATTATAGTAGAGTGCGTTGGACACATTTCACCAGAACACTGACTAGAGCACTCTCCTCGAATTCGCTCTACCCACCGTCCAACAGAAATCTGTCAAACGAGGAGATTGACAGATATCTAAGACTAATGGACGAGACAATCAAATGAACAATGGACATAACGATACCTCGGTACCGACACACTGACGAAGAAGACCTATTCCGCAACGCAACTATTGACGCACTGCACCGACATAAAAGTAGACTGCTGTCAAGACTAAAAACCTAGTACAGACAGTTTACTGACAGACATAATCGGAAGATCATGACACTGAAGTCGTCGATTAAAAACCTCCAAACATTAATAAAACAAAATTACAGAGCGTCTGTAAATTTGTATTGGAACAGTAAAATTCGGGCTGTAAACACCAGCAACCCGAATATGTTCCCGCAAATAAATAAAATATTTCGGAGAAATAATCAGAACGACCTTCCTTGTCTTAAAATCGCCCGAACGACGAACAACGAACAAATACTGGTAGCAGCGGGCATAGATCCAAATGAGGCTGTTGATGATGACAACTTCTTTGTGATCGAGGATCCGCAGGAGCAGGTAGAGGCTATAGGAGCGACTTTCCAGGAAGTGTATAAGGCGAATGGTATCATTGGCCCGAACCACGATCTGGAGAATCGAGTCCTTGTGCACAATTTCTACCTTCGAAATGAAATTGTGAATTGGCGATTCGAGAGCTCGGGTTTCACCCAGTTCAGTGACGGGAATATGGCAAATAATGTCATCACCAACGATAGGGTACTACCCCCGTTCATTTCGAAGGAAGAGCTCCAAACGATCTTCGAATCACTTAAAAGTAAGAAATCAGTGGGAACCGATGAAATACCGAACATTGTGCTTCGACATCTCCCTCTAGAAGCGGTGAACATTTATACCACCCTGTTTAATAATGCAATGAATAATGCACATTATCCAGCGCATTGGAAAACTGCGGTGGTACATCCCATTCCCAAGAGGGATAAAGACACTTCCAATCCGGCGAATCTCCGCTCGATCAGTCTTCTTCCAAACATCAGTAAGGTGTTCGAAAAGGTTATCAATAGAGTCCTGACTAAGTGGGTTGAGGACAAACATATAGTTCCGGATAATCAATTCGGTTTCAAGGCGGGGCATGATATCATTCACGCTGCGTCGAAACTGGTTTCTGATATCCAATGGAACAAAAGCAAGAACCAGTGCACTGGTGCCTGCCTGATTGACTTGGAGAAGGCCTTCGATAACGTATGGTTAGAAGGACTCTTTTGACAGGTTGGGCATTAGTAAACCACTTCGGTATATTCTCTTCGATATGCTCTCCAGTAGACAGTTCATCGTGAAGAATGGCGATGCGACTTCTGCTGGAACTTTTAACATTAAAAACGGTCTGCAACAAGGTGCGGTAAATTCGCCGATCCTGTTCAACATTTACACGAGTGATCTGATAGGTTCACTTCATCATGCCATAGCGTACGCAGACGACATAATAGCGTACAGATCAGGTCCAAAGATTGAGGTCATTAATATGCTTTTGCAGCGTGACTTCGACAAAATTAAGCGATATTGCGACGATGTATATGTATGTGTGTGTATGTATTAGATGTAAGTAGGTTAAGTAGGTTAGGTAGTCTATAAGTTTTTAGTTTTAAGTTTTTATAATATAAAAGAAACAGTCCATTTACTAAGTTTTTAGTTAAAATTTATTTTCTTAGTTCTAGTATTAAGTAATGTTAAATTGAATATAAAATTAGAATATAAGATTCGTCGAAAGACATAGTTTAAGTGTTAGGTTTAACTTAGAGCGCCCGCATGGGGCCAGTAAGTTAGAATAAGTTTATTTGTAAGTTATTTAAGCTAATTTTTAAGCATTTTTTTGTCTAGCATGTAAGAGTAAATTAATTAGTTAAATAAAAATGCATTTAAACTGAAAAAAAAACTGAACTGCCTTTGTCTGGGGCCTTTAGGGATTCCAGAAAGAATTGGCGAAAGTTCTCGATCATGGGACAGCAAAGGCAGCCACTTGCTTGTCGAAATGTAGTCAGATACCTTGGGATCTGGCTAGATCAATTTCTGTATTTTAACAAACATATAGACGTTGATCTGGCCAGAGCCAAAGGTGCTTTTGCCCTTACAAAGAGACTGTTTTCTAACAGCCAACTCGACGCGAGGGTGAAGGTAATCTGCTACATGGCCCTTATCAGGACCATGCTTGTATTTGGGTGTCCCGTGTGGTTCAACGTGAGAGCAAGTTTATTGGAAAAGATTCGGGTGTTTGAGAGGGCTTGTCTTAGGACTTGTCTTCGCTTATACAGAACACCAGAGTCTCAGTACATAAAATTCTATCCCAATGAGGTCTTATACAATAGGGCGAATCTAATAAGAGTGGACAATTTCGTCATTAAGTTGACTCGAGGGCACATTGCGAGAGCAATGGCCTCATCGAATAACCTGATCTCCGGGGCTTACTACCCCAATTATATGTATCATGAGAGAGTTCGCTTTGACGGCTTTATTCCTCCAGAAGCGTTCCTCTACCTAGATAGCAAAGGTCTGATCCAGGACAGATTGGCGGCGCCGCTAATCTTCCACGACGCTCGAACAGCTGCGGACAGGCGACTCAACTACGACAGAGACGTCGCACATGGCAGTGCGGAGCGTCTCCGGTTCAGTAGGGCGGTAGGGAGTAGCGACATATTTCATATTTCATATTTATTTAAAAATTATCTCTGTACAGGTAAGCTTACAGCTAATATTAATTATGCACAGGTTGAAGATCTATTTAACAATTATTTTTTGGTAAAATTAGAACTATAAATGATAGGAAAAGGTGAAAGAAAGAAAACAATAGAGAAGGAAGAGAAAGATAGAGACATGAAAATAGAAAAGAAGAATTCTAAGATAATGAAGTCTAGTCATCTTTAGTATCGGAAACTTCAGTTTGCATCCAGGTAGTATTGAAAAGCCAGTTTTTTAAATTGATTCGCATTAGCACGTTTAATGTCTATCGGAAGTTGGTTCCATAGGCGAATTGAATGGACGAAAAACTGTCTAGAACTAACTAAGTATTTATGGCGAGGTGGTTTAATCTGCAAAGATCTTTGAGATCTTGTAAAATCTAAAATGCAAGATAGATAATTTGGCGCCTTATTCTCCAGGATCCCATGCAGTGCTACAACAGTACGGTATTTTAGGAGCGAATTCAGCGAGAGCCCAGCTATTTTCTGTGTATATGCTGAAACGTGATCATATCGATTAAGGTTGAAAATGTATCTGGCACAACTGTTGTATGCAACATTTAATTTTTTTTCAGAGCAATAGTCCAATTTACAAAAAAGCTCACACCCATATAAAGTCGAAGGAAGAACATATGACTTGACAAGCTGGAGCTTAACTTTAGTTGGCAAAAAGCGTGCAGTTGGACTAAGACCACGGAGAATGCCGTAAATTTTGCCTACTATACTATTAATATGATCATGCCAGGTCATATTGCTGTTAAGATATATGCCTAAGTTTTTAATTTTCGACACGAAATCTATTTTTAAACCATTAAGAAAAAGTTCTGGTGGTATTTGGTCTGTTTTGTTTCTACTGATTGTCAATGCTTTAGTTTTTTTAGGATTAAGGGCAAGTTGGTTTTGTTGGGACCATTGATGCAATGAGTCTAGATCCTCGTTTATGCCTGCTACTGCTTCTGATTCGTCAGACTTTTTGAACAATTTATAAATTTGCAAGTCATCAGCATAAATGTGGTGATAGCAGTTTTTAATACATTTTGAAACGTCATTTATAAAAAGCACAAATAGCAAAGGACCAAGAACGGATCCCTGAGGTACACCCGAACATATTGGCAAGTATGATGATTGTCTATTCTCAGAAAAAACAGCCTGAAGACGACCCTGTAAATATGAAGCTATTAGTTTACTTGCTGTAGTTTCAAAGCCAAATTGATTTGTAAGTTTTTCAATAAGTATTTGGTGGTTTACAGTATCAAATGCTTTAGAAAAATCCAGCAGCACAACTAAGCCATTTTTGTTGTCATCTATTCCACAGCGTACGTCTTCAGTGACTTTCATAAGTGCTGTTATGCAGTTGTGTTTTCCCCGAAATCCAGATTGGTACCTTGTTATTAAGTTCTGTTTCTCTAAGTACCCTTTAACTTGATTGCTTATAACAGATTCAAGAACCTTGCTCATAAACGAAATAACTGCAATAGGCCTGTACTCAGGATTTGTTGGCGAAGAACTCTTTGCAAGTGGAATTATTTTTGCAACTTTCCATTTATCCGGATATACACACGTGGTGAGGACGGTATTAAAAATATGTGTAATATGTTTAAGGATATAAGGGAGCAGAATTTTTATGAAATCAGGATGGATGCCATCTAGTCCTACAGCCCTAGATTTTATTTTAAAAATTACTTCTCCAACGTCCGTCATATGTACATTTTTAAGGTTAAAAGAACTACTCATGCCCTGACTAACGCTTGAAAAACTAGAGCCTAATGTACTGTTAAAGGATTGTGTGGATTGCACAAATTTTTCATTAAGGTCATCTAAATTAACACCGTGTAAAGAAGGAGAATTATTTGTGTTCAAACCTATCTGACGAATGTTTTTCCAAAATACAGCAGAAGACGATATGTTGGAGAACTTATTTTGAAAAAATGTACTTTTAGACTTGCGGACAAGGTTTGCTGTCATATTTCTGCAAACCTTAAACTCTTTCAAGATACTCTCGCATCCATACCTTCGCCATCTTTTATAAAGTAAATTGCGTTTGCAAATGGCTTGTCTTATTTCTGGGGTAAGCCATTCTATGCCACGGGGTTTACTTTTTTTTGTACATATGGGAACATATTTATCAAAAAAGTATAGTATATTATTTTCCAATGTTACGACTTGTTCATTGACGTCAGAAGTACAGTAAACAGGGGACCAATTAAGCAATTGGCATTCGTTGAGTAGCGAATGAGTGTTTATTCTCGAAAAATTGCGATATGTAACAAAAGTATCTGCAGAACCTGCAGCAAACATATTAACGGTTAAAAATATAGTATCGTGATGTGAAAAAGCAGGAGATTGTATTTGATCATAATGACCTATAAGTTCAGTATTAGAAACTAAGAAAACATCAATAAGGGAAGGAGTTTTATTGGGCATAAAATGAGTAGGCGTTTGTCGGTTAACAAAATCAAAACTTGTTGATTTCATAACATCAAACAACTCTTTGTTTTTGTTGTTTAAAATATCGAGGTTTAAGTCACCTGCAACTACAATTTTTGCGTATAAAGGAGTTATTTCCTGCAGAACGTTTCTAATTTTATTTTGACTCGCTACATCAGGAGCCATGTAAACGGATCCTATCAGCAATTTATCATTGCTTAAAGTAATTTCTAAGAAGATAAACTCATGGTCATCAACTTCTGTGGATTGGATAATAACCTTGGCCTTCAAACCATGTTTTATATAAATGGCAGCGCCCCCACATTCTTTTCTACTCCTATCAGCTCGATACAATTTGTAGCCTACTAGTTTAAATAAACTATTGGGCATATCAGGTTTCAGCCAGGTTTCAGAAATGCAAACAATGTCAACATGAGAGTCCTCGAAAATCAAGCGCAAATCATCTATCTTGTTTACCATGCTTTGTGCATTCAAGTGGCATGAGGGATGTTGCTCGGCAGCACCAACAATTTTGGTGGCTTGTTGAAGGGGAGGATGCTTCGTCGTCGAACTCCTCCAGTGATAATTAGCTTCATGTGAAGCAAGGTGGGCCAGCCAAATTTTTTTTGTTTTTAGCCATGGCCGGCTTACATAGTTCTAGGTAGGTTTAAGTTAGGTGTTAAGAAAAAAAATATACAAAAACACGCAAAAAAAAAAAAATGTATGTATACATATGCTTATATATTACGTATATTGGTATTATATATATATATATATATATATATATATGTATGTGTATGTATTAGACGTAAGTAGGTTAAGTAGTTTAAGATTTATTTTTAGGTAGTCTATAAGGTTTTAGTTTTAAGTTTTTATATATAAAAAAAAAAGTCCAGACACTAAGTTTTTCTTTCATTTTCTTAGTTCTTTAGTTCTAATAAATGTTAAAATAAAAATAAAATTAGACTGTAAGTTACGTCGAAAGACATAGATTAAGTATTATGTTTAATTTAGAGTGCCCGCATGGGGCCACTAAGTTACAATAAGATTATTTTTTAAGTTAATTAAGCTAATTTTTAAGCGTTTTTTGTTTAGCATATAAGAGTAATTTAAGTTATAGAAATAAAATGCATAAAAAAAAAAACTCTCTTCTTCAATGGATTAGAAATTACCTTTCGGAACGTTCAATTCAAGTTGTCTTGGACGGTTTCAAGTCCGATATTCACAAAATAAATGCTGGTGTGCCCCAGGGCTCTGTTCTGTCACCGACACTCTTTTTAATTTTCATTAACGATCTCTTATCTGCTACTTCTAATCCAATATATTCCTTTGCTGATGACAGTACTCTCTGCTTTTCATATTCGTTCCCGGACTCACGGCCCTGCTCTTCGGCTGTAGAACGAGAACGGCAGGGTATGCTAAGCTCATTAAATTCCGATATCAACAGCATAACCAATTGGGGAATTATCAACAGAGTGGAATTTAATGCTTCCAAAACTGTCTCGCGATGCTAAGTGAATAGACGTGCTTGAAATTGTTCCGTCACTAAAGCAATTGTTTAACCATCTTTTTGTGATAAATAACCAATATTTAGTTGTTGTAATACAATCCAATATTTACTTGGTTTACTTGAAATCTTTGTACGCATAAACACTTCAAATAAAACGTATAAAACTGTTTTTTTACTTTGTGATTTGTGTTACTGCCTATGAAAATATGTCAACTACTCGCCAACAAACTCTCAAAGAGAAATCCGCCTTGGCCGCTGCAGTGACTCCAGATAAATTCGAGTCAGGTTACAGTCATCTGAAATCTAATACACCACCTGTGAAGCCAACAGATAAAAAAGCATCCCTATCTGATCATCTTCGTGTTTTGGAAACAAGTTTAAGTACAAAATTTAAATTGTTGCTCTCTGAATTCGAACAAAGTTGTGGGTAACGACTGCACGGCCTAAATGGATTAAGCATTTCTGGTAACCATCTAATAGGACGAACAACATAGCAACTTAGCGGATACAACAACCCGCTATTGCTCAATCGGTTCCAGAACAGAGTAAAAGAAAAAAAATTATAAAAAAAGAGAAAACCAAATGAATTTCCCATCCTGTTCGAAGCTTTTTTTTCCCCCTATTACTTAGCCTTTCCAACATCCTAATCGATTAGAATGCCTTGCTAATCACCGCCTACACTCACATAAATGACCAGCTGTTTGATATCATAAAGACCATCGGGTTGAATGACCCTACAAGATTCCATATTAAAGAGAGAAAAAATAACAATTATGAAAATTCGGTACTTTTTTTTGACGGACGATCGTCTTTCAGTTCGGATGAAGGTCAAGCGAGTTGCCAAGGAGACAGTGAGATTTGGATATTTTTTTTTTCAATTTTATTTTGGCTGTGATCGAGAGAAGTGTGAAGAAATCGAGTGAGAAGAAAAGAAATCGCTAAGTAAAAGTGAACGATTTTTTTTTAGAAAACAGTTGGTGAAAGTAAAAAAAAATAAAATAATAACAGACAAAAAAACAAAAAAAAAGAAAACCACCAGTCCAGGATAAACTAGACTGACGATACAAGGGCGAATTCAACGATAGTGGCATTATCAACAGCTGAGGCAATTTGAGTCCAAGCCGTCACCTCTGCTGCAAGTGGTACAGTAGTTACAGCTAAGCCAACAGTGGTATCCCCAACAGAAGTGAAACTCCCCCTTTCATATCAAAAAAAAAAAACAAAAGGGGAACAATTCGTGCAATAGTCCAGTATAAACCAGACTGACCCTACAAGGGCGAACTCCACGATATTGGCAGTATCGGCAGCTGAGGCCACTTCAGCCCCAGTCGGCACATCTGCTGCAAGGGATGCAATCGCCATAGCCAAGGCACAGTGGTATCCACAACATTCGCCACACCAGTAAAAATTTAAGCCGCCGCGACAACCACCGCAGCAGTCCAAATCACCCAACAGCTACAGCTACACCAACGGCCCACAGCTATAAGGAAGACTACAGAACAGCAGTCTATTACTGCTCCCTACTACGAAGACGACGACAACCGATTCCGGAGCGACTACGCTGCCCGAGCGATCCACGGCCAGCGCCTATACCCTTCATTCCCGTCCCATCCTCATCCAAGCAGGTTGTATAAGGCTATTTTGGGGTACACATAAACCCATAATATACTTACTTATATATATACATATATATATATACATATATATATATACATATATATATATACATATTTATTGTAGTAAAACTATATATGTGTAAGCGTTACTATAGAAGAGGAGAAAGATTAATCAATTAATTATAAGGAATTCGCCAGTTCACCTCAACCCGCGGAAGTTGTGCACATCCTCCAGGAGTAACCTCGGTAAGTCAGTTAGCATACTATATTATCTTAGATTATACATATTAGAGTCATCTTCTCTTGTGTAGTGACGCACGAAGAAACACATCATTTATGAGCGGTGTTGCTCGAGTCAGCGGATACCTTCTGTATCTAGCTGTAGTTGGATCTGAGCATGTAGTTTTACCTGTGTTATAATTGTCGACTCGGATATACGAGCATAAGTTGTAGTACGAGTGCTAGGAATATTACAAGATTCATTCTATTCACAGGTCCAATAACCTGGGCAAACAATTTTTTTTTTTTCTTTTAGTTCACCATGTCTTGGCTATTGTTTAACACAACCACCCCCCCTCCCTTACGAATTAATCTTGGATATAATAAATTATATTTTACCTGTCCATATCAACATGATTTTTTTTTCATTACGCGGGTTGAACGCTAATCGGTTCATAATGGTTCGTTTTTTTTATTTATGTTTTTTTTCCAGGAGAAGCACTTTCATTTCTTTTTATTTCGGTCAGAATGAGTAGCTAAAAAGGATTTAGGAGGGGCGTGACGGATCTCCAGGGGGCGAAGGATGGTGACGTGTTGGCTTTCTTCTCTTCGATTTAGGTTTGGGGTGCGATAGACTTGAGGGGATGGATGACTTTCATGGTGTATGTTTATAATTTTAGGACACAACCCCACCATCGTGGTCATACTTCAGCTAAGGACGTATTCGGGTTCTACCTTTTAGTAGTATTTACCGCTCACCTACCACCTAGAGCAAGGCATGATTGAACGTAACTAAGGACGGCCTTGGTATAGCAGCAAGATCCCCCCCATTCCGGCGAGCATAGATCGGAGCTCACACAAACATGCCTGCAGCTGCAAACGGGTCGGTCCTCTGCTACTCTTCGCCCGGTCTGGCCTATAGAGTTGCCTGTGCTCGTGGGTCATAAGGGTGAAGTGAGGTAGCAGGGAGGGTCCTTGCGAGGACTCTGGGTTAAGTGTAAACCACCAGAGCACACACAAAAACGTTACAAAGTTTTAATAACAAACTGTGCGAAGCCATTGCTTCTCTTAATAACAGAGTGGCACATGGAACTACGAGATGACAACCGCAAACTAAAAGAGGAATTGGCTGACTTTCAGCGAAAAGAGCGCCTTCGTGACGTGATTGTTCGTGGGATCCCACAAAGACCAAAGGAAAATCCCATTGAATTGGTAAAAAAAATCGCCGGTAAACTACAGTACAACATTACTTCCCACTTTGAAGCTTTTCGGCTGAGAAATAAATCTAATGATGGTCGAAGTCCGCTGCTGATCAGGCTCTCTTCTCATACCGAGCAAAGTGCACTGCTTGCTGCTTTTCGTGCGAATAACGGCCTTACTCTCTCCCAGCTAGAGAACGAATCCTTTACTGAAAACAACACGGCCTCCACTTCTGCTAACACTTCCACTACCTCTCGTATTTACATCAATGAAGGTTTAACTAAGGAGAACAGCTCTTTGCTTCGCCATGATCTTCAGCTACGCCGTGAGGGTCTATTATTCTCCGCAAGAACACGCAATGGATTGGTTTATGTTAAGAAGAGTAAGAATGATGCTGAATTAAAAATTACTTCAACTACGACACTTTCCTAAGATCTGCCCGTTTTTTCCTTTTGTACAACATATCATAATTTTTTTTCTTTTGTTTTTATTGTTATGCTGACTGGAGCAATTCGATTATGTTATAATTTATTCATTTATACTTTTCTTTTATTTATTTATTTTTATTTTTTTATTTTTTATGTAATTTTAACTTTTTGGAATTTTGAATTTATAATCAAATCAAATGTTATGCTTTCATGATACCCTCCCTTTTCCCCCTTCTCCACCCCACTATCATATTTCTTCACCATTCTTTTCTTATTTGTATTTATGTTTTCTTCTCTTCTTTTCTTCTACTGTTTTACTTCTTTGTAGATTACACAGTGCTAGACAAAAGTACATCGCGCTACTATTAGTTGTTGATGGGATGGTAATATATATTTTAATTTATGATGGCCCATAATAGGGTTTTATATGGTGTGAGTGATGAGGTTGAGGTGCGAACGTTGGTTAATATTTTATCCAATGCTTATGATGGTTTCAAAGTATGTCACTTTAACGCTCGCAGTCTTAGCTTGTCGAAATTAGACTATGCTCGACATATTTTTATAGATTCGGGAGTAGATGTAATTTGTGTTTGTGAAACTTGGTTTAAAACACTCGATAATAAAGATGATTATGATTCAATATACGGGATTTCCGGATATTTACTCGTTCCGCATAATAGAATAACTGACACTACTGGTGGAGGGATTGCAATTTATCACAAAGCCTCTTTGGCCTGTAAAATATTAGGAACATCTGTGGGTAACGACACCGAATATCTAGTCGTTGAAATCTCGAAGTCCAATATAAAATGCATCCTTGGTGTTGTTTATAGCCCAACTCGTAATTGTTCTTTTGATAAATTTTTTTGTACAATTCAACAGTATTCAGCATCCTATGAACATTTTATTCTTTGTGGTGATTTTAATGCAGATATTTACAAATCTGACTATAGATCTAATCAGCTCTTAGACAATTTTGCTTCATCTGGTTTGGTGGTTGTCAACTCCTACGCTACACGATTTGCGCCTGACTCTATGCCGAGTCTTCTTGATTTGTAGCTGTCTCTGACCTTTCCAGCGTGTTGCTTTTTGGCCAACTATCACTTGAGGGGGTATCTGATCATGATCTTCTGTTTTGCACTTATAATATTGATTTCTCTTGCATCCCCTTGCAGGAATCGTTTCATTTTCGAGCTATGGATCAATAAATAACAACTTACTCCAATTTGATGCAAGTCTGACTCCATGGCACTCTTGTTACTTCGTATCGGACGTTAATGAAAAAGTTGAACTTGTTCAAACATTAATAAACAATCTTTTTAATAAGCATGTTCCCATCAAAACCGTAGCTGTGCGCAATAAAAAATGTCCATGGTTCACTTCTGAAGTACACGATACTATAAAAGCACGTAGGAAACTGTATGCCAAATGGAAACATAGGCCTAATACTGAAAATTGGGAGTCATATTGCAGGGCCAGAAACTTATCTTCATCTATCACCAAAAGGGCAAAAAAAAGATATTTCCTGTCCAAACTAAGTGCTGATCAAACGTCGAAAAAACTTTGGAATAATTTACGCTCTCTTGGACTTGGTAAAAATAATGTTCTAACAAAAATACCTGACCTTGATGAACTTAATAACTCATTCCTCTCTTGTCCTAGTACCAACACTTGTTTTATACCAGACAGTAATCTTTTTTTCAGTTTCACCCGGTTTTTGGATTTTGAAGTTGTCTTTGAAGTGGACGTTATAAATCATATTCGAAATCTTAAATCCAACGCTATCGGAGATGATGGATTACACTTACGCTTCGTAAAAATGATACTTCCTCATATTGTAGGTTGTATCACTCATTTGTTTAATTTTTGTATTGCGTCTTCCACTTTTCCTGAGTGCTGGAAACAAGCCAAGGTCATCCCGGTACCAAAAAAAGCCAATCCCACATCCACCACTGACTATCGCCCAATTAGCATCTTACCATGCCTGTCTAAGGTTTTTGAAAAGATAATTGCCAAGCAGATTACTAGCCACCTAAATCGCTTCAATTTATTGTCTCCAGTACAGTCTGGTTTCCGTGCTCAACACAGCTGCTCAACGGCTATGATAAAAGTGCTTGACGATATCAGAATGGAGTATGATAAGGGATTTCTTACGCTGCTATGCTTGCTTGACTTTTCAAAGGCCTTTGATACGGTTAATCATGACATTTTATGTATGAAGTTAAAGCTGTACTTTGGGTTAAGCGATAAATCAGTACATCTAATTAGGAACTACCTTTCGAACCGTTTTCAAAAGGTTTTTTTCTGAACAAAAATGTTCCCGGCCAAAAAATATACTTGCCGGCGTTCCTCAGGGTTCTATTCTTAGCCCAATCCTGTTCTGTCTTTACATTAACGACCTACCACATGTATGCAGTAATGCATCTATACATCTATATGCGGATGATGCACAGTAATACCTTTCTCGACCAATTGGATTAATGGAAGATCTCGTTGATAGATTTAATTCTGATTTGTCTTCTATAGTGAAATGGTCTCAAAATAATGGTCTAATCATGAATCCGGTAAAAACGCAATTAATTATGATTTCTAAAAAGCAGTATGACCCTGGAGAGATACCCCCTATTTATATAAATTCTTGTAGGCTTAAATTTTCCAATACAGTTGTAAACCTTGGGTACAAGTTGAATAGATCCCTTTCCCCTATTGATCATGCAAATTTGATCGTAGCGCGTATTTATGCAGGGTTACGTAAGCTTTGGCTGTTTTCCAGTCTTACACCTGTGGATACTAGACTCAGATTAATTAAGACTTTGCTTGTGCCAATATTTGATTATGCCATAGTTGTATATCCTAGATTAGATTCTCAATCGCAACACAAGTTACTTGTTTGTTTTAATGATATGGTGCGATATGTCTATGGAATGAGAAGATATGACCATATCTCTGTCTACCACAAACAAGTCCTTGGTTGTTCATTTCAAAACTTTTGGGAAATTAGGTGCTGTGTATTCATGCACAAAATAATACATAATAGCTCACCACAATATCTATTCGAGAAATTGCAATTTGTCTAGTCACCACGTACATTCAACCTAATAACTCCTTCTTCTAACTTTTTAAACACTTCACGCCTCTTTCTTGTCCACACTGCCAGACTTTGGAACCCTCTACCTGTCTCCATTAAACAAATAATAGGAGCCGAAAAATTTAAAAGTGCACTGTTTGCACATTTTGCACAGTAATGTAATCTACTTCGTTTTTTTTATTCTTTTTTTTTTATTCTTTCTCTTTTATCTTTTTGTTTTTCTCTGTTCACTCTATTACTTTTCTTCTATCCTAATTTTCTCCCCCCTTGTCCTCTTCTTATTTTATTAGATATTATTTATATTAGATATTTTTGACTCAATTTTTATGTATTTATTTATTTTTTCTTACTTTGCTCATTGTGTAAATTAATGCAATTCTAATGTATCATTGCTGAGCCTTAATGTACTATAAAAGACTTTTGTTCTTACTTGTACTTTGCCAAATAAAATAAACTGAAACTGAAAACACAATGCTGTCTGCTGTCGTTAAAGCGAAATTTAAACACCCAGCCATTACCCATGAATGGCACTTGCATCGTCGAAACCGAAAAATTTTCCATTCTCGGTATGTGTGTCCACGACAACTTACGTTGGAATGACCACATACTCGTATTTGATGTCGCCAAAATTGCTACGAAATGTCTAGGTTTCCTCAAGCGATGTAATATTTTACCCCCTCTGATCTGGCCTTAATATATAAGGCATTCATCCGCCCAAAATTGGAGTACAACTCCCACATCTGGTCAGGTGCTCCTAAAACATCTCTGCACCTGCTAGATAGGATTCAAAACCGTGCGATAAAACTTATTGACGATACTAATATCAGTCAATCAATGGACACCCTCGAACACCGACGAAATGTCTCGTGTCTCACATTGTTTTATCGCTATTTCCACCACCAATGCTCCACTGAAATCGCGAGTAGCATTCCGCCCATTCAAACTTTCAACCGTAACACCCGTCTCGCTATGAATGCTCATCAGTATACCCTCAAGCCCCTTTTCGGACGTACTCTAAAATATCGTGATTCGTTCCTAAGCCGTACAACTCGCTTATGGAATGCCCTGCCGATCTCTGTATTTCCTGGTCGTTATAACTTGCAAACATTTAAAAACAATGTACACCGGTACCTCTCTTTTCTTCCTCCCTAAATTTCCTTTGCCCGCGCTGTGTACAATCGCCTTAAGGGTACTCAAACCCCTTGAGCGCGCGCTCATTATAAAAAAAAAAAATAAAAAAAAATGAGCTGCCGATATGGTTTTCCGGCTTGTTGTCCGCTCGCCATTTGGCAATTTCGATTTTGTATCGTTCGATGTGGTTATCGGTTTCGACTCGTCGATCTTAAATTTCTTTTATAACTCCTTGACGTACGCCTAATGCTTTAGTTTTATTTCAGCGTCTCCTTGAATTATCTCGACGCCCAAGCAGTACCGTGTAGTTCGAAAGCAGTAGCAAGTCCCCTGCGGATACTGTCCAATGTCTTCTGACTTTTTGATGCATACAAAATGTCATCGACCTACACTGCAACGACTGTGAATTCTTCCTTGTTTGATCCATAGTAAAGACATATATCGTTAATCGCAGGTTTCAGGCCTAGACCGCGAAGTGTTTTGTCTAGCTTCTTACACTAACGCCCTGCCTGCTGAAGACCATAAAGTGCTTTTCTCAGACAACAAACGCTGTTACCCTCTCTCAGCTTCTGGAGCATCTGTTCGGCCTTTCTTCCTGCTCCATCTTTTCGCCCATCTTCTTTTACTACCATCTGCGTCGCTTGTTGAATGTATTCTGGAGGGTCCATGTAAATCTAGTCCTCTAGGTCGCTTATTCAAATAAGCCTCCACGACGTCCATCTGGTAAATTGCCAAGTTTTCACGAATAGCCAATACCGTTATGAGTCTGATCGATTCAAGACGAGCTACAGGTGCAAATGTTTCTACGAAATCTATTCCTTGGCGTTGCGAAAATCCTCTGGCAACAACTCGAGCTTTCTTCCAGAAATACTGGTCAGAACAGCTCTATTCGCTGGACACGTGACCAAGTCCCACGTATTATTCTTGATAAGCCCTCGGATCTCATCTTTGATCGCCTCTAGCCATCCCTGCGCCTCTGTTCCAGACATCGCATCCTCGAGTGATAGCTCTCCAATGTTCGCCATCTCCATAGTTACGGCTCCATTCACCGAGTACTTGACGTCCCTGGTAATAACTACATTTCGTTTTTCAGGAACCCACACTCGGTACCCCTTGGATGTTTCAGAGTAACCGACCATGATCCCTTCAGTTGAGTGCACCTCGAACTTTCTCTTACCAAGAGCTTTACCCAATACAAATGCTCTTGCTCCAAATACCTTCAGATGACTCAGGTTCGGCAATCTTTTGTTCCAACATTCAAACGGTGTGTGGCCATCCAAACTGACAGTTGGACATCTATTTCTCAGGTAATTTGACGCTGCTACAGCTTCTGCCCAAAACTCGTTTCCAATACCTAATTGAATGAGCAGGCACCTTGCCATTTCGACGAGAGTCCGGTTTTCGTGTTCCGCCACCCCATTTTACTATATGTGGAACTGAAAGTCGTCATTTTATACCATTTCTTTTGAGAAACTCGTCAAACTCGTAGTTACGGAAGCGCTGAAAACGTCACTCTTTTGTTCCAAAAAGAAAACTTCGCACCATCGGCTGCTGTCATCAATGAAAGTGATAAAAAACCTCAACTGCGCTAACGATTCTGTCCTAGAAGGTCCCCAGACATCAGTGTGCACCAGGTCCAAAAGCTTTGTACTTTTTGACTTCTTGGGAAACGGCAATAAAGTCATTTTTCCGCGAAGACAAATGTTGCATAATTCGCGTCTTCCGTCTTCGATGATCTTTAGCCCAGTCACCAATTTTCTCCGAGACATGTCCAACATATCTCCTCCGTTTAAATGGCCAAGCCTCCGATGACACAACATAAAATTCGATGCCTTCTAACTGACCACACACGCTTGTGGAGTACTTTCCTGGACATAGTACAAATGTCCAATTCGATTCGCAATCACCTTGATTTCGCCATCATTTCCGCGAACAATCGCTCTCTCCTTGTTGAACGTGATGGTATTATCGTGATCCGTTATCCTCGCAACAGAAAGAAGATTAGTGCTCAAGTTTTTTACTAATAATGTATTTTTGAGTTTTACTGACCTTTCAAACTTCCCATCTGTAGTGACAATCGCAGCTGTTCCTTATGCCTCGACCGTCGCACAGGCATCGTTTGCCAGAAGCAGCTTCCCTTGCACCATCGGAGATGGTGATGATAACAAACGTTCGTCGTTGCATATGTGTGACGTGCAACCACTGCCCAATCACAATCTTCCTCTGTCGTAACTCTTCCGAATCCCCCAAGCCTGATCTTCCACTTCGGCTGTGTGGAAAGTACTTTCTGCCTTTGCTGATGATTCACATTTTGAGTAGCTCCGTGGTTTCTTATTTTCCGGACATTCGGACGCCTTGTGGCCCACTTGATGACATCTGTAGCACTTATACCTGAACGTTTTATCGCCTTCACTTGCATTACCATAGTTTTTCCAACTCGAAGCTAGGTGGAAGTCCGTTCAGCAGAAGTATCGACAACAATTCTTCGTGTATATCAACACCCATACACTTCAATTGTGAAACTGCATCGAAGAACTCCATTAGATTTCTCCGCAGATCGTCACCTTCCTGCATTTTGTAGGTTGTCACACTCTTCAGAATTGTCGCCTTCTTGACTGATCCCGTGGAGGCGAATTCTGACTTCAATCGCACCCAGACCCTCTTGGCCGTGTCCAAACCTTTTACCAGCCGCAACAGACTCGGGTCGATAGCTATTATTAAATCTGACTTTGCTTTTGCGTCATCTTCCAGCCACTTCTTCAGTTCGTTTTTGGAATTCTCGTCCCCATCAATTCGGATCTCTGTGCTGTTCCGTTGACGTGCTTCCATGTCCCACATTTGGTCATCACCGCCTCAATTTGCATTACCCATGTATCGTCATTTTCGCTTGTAACCGGCTGGATCGCGTTCATGTTCATCGACATCTCGCACTTCAATTTTCAGGAGTAATTAAATTTATCCAGTTATTTTTATTTTTATTTTTAAAACTTTCACTATTTATTGTGGTTTGGGTCTGGGCCCATAACCTGTTGAACTTTGTAGCTTTATTTATTTAAAAATATAATAAAAATGAACAGCAGAGGAAAAACGTATGAATGATTTTTGGAGAGGGAAATTACACAAAACGTTAAAATACAAAAATGACATTAAAAGTATTGCCATACAAAGCAAGATATGATAATTGAAATTACATGAAGAATGCTGCCAGAACGCTGGTTGAATTAATGATTTCACACTATCCATTGTCCGAACTGGCTTTGAGGCTACTTTCAAGTGTCTAAACCCAATTCGTATGAATTTGGTTTTTCCGGGGGTAACCATAATGAATTCTGTAGGTTGGTATTTCAAGATGAGGCTATGGACTATTCAAGAGCAGAACCCCGTCTAGTCAGGGTGTCCCATTAAGACCCCTTATTTTGAAATTTGAAAAAAAAAACAGTGTTTATTTGATAAGTTCTGATGTTTTTATTCCAACAAAAAGTGTAGACATGGAGGTTATACGAGTATATGGAACACAAATCCGATAAACGGCCGCCATTGGAATAATAGCACTCGTCGATCATTTTGAGAAAATTTTCGATAACATTTTGTCATAGTATTGGCTCAATTTTATTAATGGCGTGTCGAATCTCGTCTCTCAGTTCAGGAATTTTTCTTGGGTTATTTTAATACACCTTTTCTAAAAAACAAAAACCCTAAAGTAAAAATCTTTGAATGTAACTACCTCGATTCGCTATTAATTCCGACAATGACACCAGCGCGGTAATCTGACTAATCATCTCAGTCCGGCTTTATAGCGACGCAGCTTGGGCACTGATGAAATCTTATGAAAATGCTCTCTTCCGCTTCGAGAGAAATGTTCTTCGGGTAATTTAAGGTGTTGCGGTAAATTTTCCCGCAACAAGTTTGGCTCTCGTTTTCCTTGCAAGTCCCTTCGGTCCCTCTTTTCTTTGAGTGGGAACACCGAGCTCTGGAGGTGGAGGGCAGCCATGGTCCCATCAGCCAGTGGCCCACCAACCCCAGACCTCGGAAAACAACCCACATAGGTTCATGGGAAGGACAGGGTGCGACAGGAGGTCCACCAGGAACACCGTTGTCGGAGCCCATAAATAGACGAGAGACTCGCAACGGGCAGCATCAGACAGGACGTCTGAAAGTCGCCGACGGGTGGGGACGGACGGTCCTTTCAATCCAGACACCCCGACACGATGATGACGGGTGGGGGAAGACGATCCCTGGAACAAACACCCCAACGAAAGCCAACAACATGAGGCTTGAATGACACCCCATTCTGCTACCGATGTGGGTGCGGATACCGGCATCACATCACACAACCGATGTGGATGCAGCTAGTTGAGCTAGCACCAAGCCACTTGATCGATGGGTGAAGAGACGACGATCTCTTTTATAGCAACACCCCAACGAGGGAGCAACAAAGGAGCAACAGTGGTGTGCATGCGGACGGACAGTGTAATCGGGCACACCCCAGCACCAGCTGTAAAAGTTAGGTTCGATGGGTGAAGGGATGACGACCCCTTTTTAAGCCAGCACCCCACCGATGGAGCACCGAAGGAGCAGCAGAGGCGTGTAGGCGGACGGCCAAGCAATAAGACCGCCTCCACCGAGGAAACAAACAAAATAAAGAAGGAGACATAGGAACGAGGAACGGGATAGCTGGAGTAGCGGAACAAGAAGGGGGAGAAAACTGTGCCAGGAAGGGGCGCAGCACCGCTAGGAGAAAATAAAAGCTAAGTATAGTGCAGTGTAGTGCAGTGGAAAAACACAAAAAAAAATAAAAATAGAAAGTCTTTTTTTTTTTAATTTTGAGGTGGGCCGCGCGTGCGAATATTCCCGAAAACAGACGGGACACGCGACCTAACGGGTCTTGTTCTTTTTTGTTGGGGACTTTAAGAATAGCGGGTCACTCTATCGACGAGTATACCGCTACGCAAAAAAAAAATAATAAATCGTCGAGCTCCAACGGAGCTTTGTAACGTCGTGGAATTTTTGGGTTTTTTATTTTTTTTTTCTCTTAATTTTTTCTTGTTCGATTTTTTTTTCGGGGAAGTTTTTCCTTTTTTTTTTCCTCTCGATAGGTTTCGTGATTCCGGGGGAAAAATCACGTGGCACCCATTTTTTTATTTCGCCCAGGTTTAGCTGCCGTCAACGCGCTACCTGGTGAAACCCACAGCTGGGATAGCGGGATCCCAGAGAGTAAAGTTATCGTTTGGTTCGGGGCACCGCCGTATATCGGTGCCGGGATCCAAACATAGCAATTGTCGCCCGACGTGGGGCTTTCTTTATCTTTAACTTCATTCGCCGGCATTTTGTTTTCAATTTTTTTATTCGGGTTTTTTTTTTCCTTTCTTCGATCGAATTTGGTTCGTCTTTCGGGAAGTTTATTATTTATAGAATCAGGGTAGTTAGTTGTTTGTGTGTCTTTTGTTTAAGAATCTGTTGATAAACTTTTGCTTTTCCTAGGAAAGTGCAAGCGGAAGGGGCATCGAGTGCAACAGTGCAACAAACATCAAGATCTCAAGAAACAAAGAAAAAGAGCAAGAAAAAAGAGGTACCTGTGGACAACACTAGGAGCTAGAGATAGGATCCTTAAACCTGGGCAAGTACCAGGTCCCCAAGTAGGTGTCTTTGTTTTTCTTTTTTTTCTTGGAGTTTTTCCTTTTTTTTGAATCCACTTCCTAGTGGACTGGTGCATTTTGTTTTGCGTTCGTAAAAAAAAAAACAAACCTATTCACATATACGTAGTTATAAGCACATAACGAAACATTTAATTACATACATACGTACGCACCTACATATATATTTTTTGAACATATATGTATACACAGTAATTGACATATCAATACATTTTATTTATTTTTTATTCTATTTAAACAATTACACTTCTTGTCTGTGATTCCCAAATAAATACGCCTGTACACAATAGTACATACTCTATTTTACATACATACATATATATTTATATATATCTATATATATATATATTTATTTATATAATTTTAATTTTTTTTGATTTTTGTGTTTTTTTCTCGTGTGCTTGGGTTTTTTTTTTCTTTTCTCATTGTGTTTTTGGATTTTCAGTGTGACCATCCTCCTTATTCGGTGCATTTTGGCGAGTTTTAGTGTGACCATTTGCGTCAGCGTTTTTTTTTTTCACTTGTTCTCTTATTTTTGGCTGTTTTTTAGGTTTCATCGGTTTCATCGGGGGGTTTGCTTTTTGACTTTCGATTTGGTTTCTTTTGGTGTTTCTTCCCTTTTCTTTTTTTCTACGTGTAAAGTTGTTTTTCTGCGACATTGTTTTTCGTTGCCTTTTTTTATACTCGTAGTTGAAAATGGAGATAAACAGGCTCGCTGTGGACGAGATGGCATACGAGAGGGAGGCTCGCGGCCTTCCTATTGGCACCGTGGAAGCCATGCGGAAGTCGTTGAGATCCGCTCGTATGCTCGAACGCAGGGGGTCTCTAAATTTTGACTCGGCCTACAAATTCACGTTTGTAGAGGACCGAGATGCCATAATTGCCAAGATAAAACAGATTGAAGAGCTCTTGGAAGAACCTCCAAGTAATCCTAAGTCAAAGGAATACTTGAAGATTCTTAGAAAAATCGAATGGGCTCTTAGTAGGTTGGATAGGGCGAGAGACACTTCTCCTGAGCAAACCGAGGAGAAGTGTGATCTCAAACATAGGTTGATCGTACTGGCCGGAGAGTTAGCCGGAGGTGCAGAAGACGATTCGGACGATGAGGGCGAGGTAGGCTACGAGGACGAGGGAGAGTCATCGTGCTCGAGGCTCGTCAAGAACCGACCATCACAGCCAACGAGGGGTGAACTCAACGAACAACAACAGCAGCAAATCAGGCAAAAAAGGTTTTCCCTCCAGCAGCATCAAGCAGTGCACAGAACACGAGTCCGCGCTGTGAGATCACCGGTGACGCCTGCTGTTGCGGAAGAGACCGGTCTCTACGCAGCTAGGGGTGACCACAGCGAGCGCTTGCCATATGTGAGGGCGGAAAACCTAGCCAAGTGGGATCTAAAGTTCACGAGGGAACGTTGTGGTGCGTCTGTGAATTCATTTTTGGAGCAGGTGGAAGAGCTCAGTAAAGCACGCGGGGTGACTGAAGCTCACTTGTTTAGGGCAGCTGTTGAACTTTTTTCAGGGAAGGCGCTCATCTGGTATAGGGCGATTAGGTTGTCGGTCTCTTCTTGGCAAGAGTTGGTGGCGGAACTGAAACTGTAGTTTCTTCCCCCCAACTATGATAACCTCCTACTGGAGGAAATCAGGCATCGTACCCAGGGAAGTAATGAGTCCATTGGAGTTTACGTCGCGGTCGTACAAAACATGTTTGGCAAGCTTTCGGAACCGCTAACGGAGCGGCGGAAGCTTGCCATAGTTCAAAGAAACCTGGCCCCCTTTTGCCAGCAACAGCTTGGGCTAGCAGACCCCAAGACTGTTGCAGACTTGGTTAAATTGGGTCGCAGGTTGGAGACAGTGCGGGCCAACGTGGAAACGTTTGCTCCGCCACCCAATCCGAGAACTCGTCGGTTGTTGGAGCCAGATTTGGCGTTCGTGAACTGGGAGGAGCCCAGAGTTTCGGTTGTCAGAGAGGACATACCACCGCGTGCACCCATCCGGTGCTTCAATTGTAATGGCGAGGGCCATTTTTCGAGTGCGTGTTCAGCTCCTAGACCCTGCTACGGTTGCGGAGCGACAGGAGTGACACGGCGCCAATGTCGACGTTGCAGCGGCACGTCGGGAAACGCGCAACGGACTTCCGGGCCAGCAGGACGGGAGCGCCGGCGCAAGTAGGGGGTAGGTCGCCTGCTTGAAAGCAGTCGGGGAACTCGGTGGTTCATTTAGGATTTAGCTTGGAGGCAAACGGCAAAGATAGGCGTCTATATGTAGGAGTTAGCATTTATGGTATAGGGTTTGTTTACAGTGCTTTTACTGTATATTGTTACTTAATAGACAACGGTTCTGTACCGTGACTATTGGTGGCATTTCCAGTACAAACTAGAACACCAGAATTGCGATAAGTTGGCAGCCTTCCAAGCAGACTCACTTGGAAAATTAAAGGTCTTGGTTAACTGTCGAATTATATCTACCTCTTCAATGTTTATTGGGCGATATTTATACAAGAAATTTGCTTACTCTAACAACAATACAAAAATATAGAATACGACGAATTTGCTTACTTTAGTATAATTCTTAGCTTACTCAAATATTATTAATTAATATGACATACAAAAAATAATAAGTGCGAATGTGCAAATTTGCTTATTTTGCAAATACAATTGTTTACGTATGGTGCAAGTTAAGTTTTGTGCAAATATAGTGCAAACATGAATGTAAGTGAACGGAAGTATGTACAAAAAAAATAAAGAAAATAGAGGTGTTATGTTGCATTCACGTTTGGGTTGAACTCAGTTCAATATCAGGCAAGTGGGTGATCCGATTCAATGTCGGGCAACTGGCAATTGGATTCCGGCGCACTGTGAACACTGACCGTACTCAACATCCTGCCCCCCATTGAACTATGTTCAATCGTTCTGTTGATAGATGACTGTTGGCTCGGCTGTTGAAGTCCTCTTGGAGATGGAATAGGATATTCTGTTCGCCTACGGATACATCGTCTGGATTTCCAAATTAAAAATACAATGAGTCCGATCGCTAGGAGTAACCCGGAAGAGCTGAGAGCAGTATGTCGGATATTATGCTGTTGGATTTGATATGGTAACTCCAACTGTTGGGAACTGATCTGTTTACGTATTTCTTGCAACTCTGCTTGATAAGTGCTGATAATTGGAGCACTGTATTGAAGTGCGACCGTATGGTCCACATTTGTGAGGTTTATATCTCTGCTTAGTCTGGTGTATGCCACCCGCATGTTGTTCGAGTAGACGCGATGAGCTTGAATCGTTATGTGATCGTGCTTGACAATACAATTTGGTTTCAACTTCAGAATGCCACTTCCTTCAATTGTGATCAGTGAGGAACGGTGATTGCATACTATATTCAGCCTTGTTTCTTTGATTACCGCATAGATCCATTGATTTGTCTTAGGAATTTGTGTCCACACTGAAGTGGTTTTAATAGATTTTAATTTGCATGTTGATAATGATGATATGTTGTTCAGGAAGTTCAATTCGCACATGCTGATGTTGGCTCCAGGTCGGTAAATTGGATGAGATTGGGTACATAAATGGTGTTTATCTGCTATGTGATTGCTTATAGATAGTTCGCCTTCTGACATTGGGTAATATTGATCGTGATGAGCACTCACCGCCAGTAACGTTGATGAAGGATCTATGACTATTAGTACATTGTTGACAACTGCCGGAATTGGAATGAGCTTAAATAGCAAAAATTCGTCCAGGCTAATCAATGGTAATTTAACCTTGAATATCACATAATTTGCTGTGATTCGCCCTTCTGTTGACATCAATTTGTAAAGTTGCAGCATGTTTTCTGGTTCCACTGGAAGACGAAGTTGTAGTGGTAGATGGTTCTTAATTTTAATGAGTTCTTGTTTCAACTGCTGAGGTGAAATCAATAAATGATGAATTCTTCCATAATGAGTGTCTGATAACACGTCTAATATAGATGCTTGAGAGCGCTGTAGATTAGCAACTATTAATGTAGTGTAGATTGACCAAGAAGAAAACAATTGCTGAACCTTAATCTGATACATCTCGTTGGTGAAATTATTTATACGATTAGTTATTTGTTCTAGGTGTATTAAGAGTGAATTGTGCCTTCTGAGTGAATCTGCTTCGGTAAGTTTCATTATGTTCACAGTGGAATCTAATAGTGACGTGTTGTTCTTCAATAACGTTTTAAGGTAATCTTCATTCGAATAAATCTTTTCAATGTTTCTATCCATTTCTTCAGCATATCGAGAATCAAGCACTCCAAATACTAAGTTCGCGACATTGCCAACGATGTCAAGCGCTCCTCTTCTGACCTTCCTCGAAGTGCGCGTAGTCCTAAGTAGTAAAATTTCCTCGGTGAGTTCCTGGTTGATAAATTGAAATTGCTGAACAACTTGAGTACATAGACTTTTCGATGAAATTTGCTGGCAAAGATGATCCAATATTTTTGTACTATTTTTGAGAGTTTCAAATTCTCTTCTGTAAGGCTCAAGGTTGTAGTAAACTACTAGATTCCATGTGTTATGTATCAACTTAATGGTTCCTTGACCTTCAAAATGTATTCCCGGCTGTGATTCGAATTTGTTGACTTCTATCTCATTTGCTGTACTCATTGGCGTATATACACAAGCCAACAATAATGCTACTAACGCGGTACCAAGTGATAATATTTTCTTTCGTTTGCTCCAATTACTGGAGGACTATCCAGTAATCCTTTACCCTTCGATTTATTTGCTGATGAGTTAGCTATTTGGTCTTCGTCATTGTTGTGCTGTTTGCTACAGTTTCCTATCCCTGGATCGGCTTGAGATGACTGATGTATTGGCAGTGGCGCCAATCGGTGTATAGCTCGACGAAACACACCAGAAGCCGTGTGTACGTCAGCTGCCCTGACTAAGCCATCGGGTCCTTTAAC
The DNA here is from genome assembly GCA_949129095.1 of Volucella bombylans. Classification (NCBI taxonomy): domain Eukaryota; kingdom Metazoa; phylum Arthropoda; class Insecta; order Diptera; family Syrphidae; genus Volucella; species Volucella bombylans. The sequence continues at coordinate 141,037,788 of OX422140.1, read as the reverse complement.
TGTATTGATTATTCGCCCTAATGGCCATTTAAGACTTGGTTGATTGTCTTCCTTGATTATAACCATTAGACCTGGCTCTACGTTCTGACATTTCTCTTTCCACTTGTACCTGTGTTGTAGCTGGCTTAGGTATTCGCTCGACCAACGCCGCCAGAATTCATTTTTGTCAGAAGACACAAGTTTCCATCTTGTTAGAAGAGCAGACGATTCCGGATTCGCTGATTGATCAATGTTGCTGGTCATTGGTTCGCCAATTAGGAAGTGTCCTGGAGTGAGAGCAGTGAGATCATTCGGAGAAGATGACATTGGAGTTATTGGTCTAGAGTTCAATATAGCCTCGACTTCTACGACTGATGTTTCGAGCACTTCATAAGTTAATGAAGCAGAAGCCAAAACGTGTTGTAACAAATGCTTGGCTGACTTAACCGCAGCTTCCCACAAACCTCCAAAATGATGTGATCGGGGTGGAATGAAGTTAAAGTCACATCCTTTGGCTGTGCATATAGCTGTAATTTGTTCCTTTTCCTTGGTTGAATCAATGAATTGTTTCAGCTCCATCAATTGATTTCTAGCTACTACAAAGTTTGTGGCATTGTCACAGTAAATATTTTTACAGTGACCTCGTCTCGCCATGAATCTTTTTAATGCACCAATGAATCCCTGAGAAGTTAGGTCACTCACGAGTTCCAGATGACAGGTCTTCGTTGCAAAACAGCAGAAGACTGATATATATGATTTTTGGGGTCGTTTTCCCCTAAGCTTATAGTGTGTCCATATGGGTCCGCAAAAATCAATGCCTGTATTCAAAAATGGTCGCGCTGGTTGGATCCTGTCAGCTGGAAGACTTTCCATCATTTGTGACAAAAGCTTTGGTTTGGATCTTGAGCAAAACACGCAGTTGTGAATGATCGAACGAGCGAGTGTTTTGCCTTTTATTGGCCAGTATCTTTGTCGAGCAATTGCCAAGGTAGTTTGCGGTCCAGCATGCTTATTCTCCTGGTGAATTCCCATTAGCAACAATTTCGTGTATGGGTGAGAAGAGGGCATCAGTACTGGATGTTTTGCGTTATACTGTAAGACAGATAACTCCAGTCGTCCACCAACGCGAATGATGCCTTCTTGATCTAGAAATGGTGTAAGAGTTGCTAGCGGACTGTTCTTTAAAACTTCATGGTGTTTTTGGAGACGAATTATGTCATTTTTGAACTCGACCTTCTGCATCAATCTAATCACAATTTTCCAGGCTTGATCAAGTTCCTTACAATTGAGAGATGCGTCCCGATTATTGCCCTTGTCAATATCGCATTGTTTGTTCCTTGGTCTCTTGACTCGGAGCATGTATGAAATGATGCGTATTGCCCCGTGAAATGAGTTTCGATGATTGAGAGTGCCTAAAATGTCGTAGTCTGGTAATGGCTGAGATACAGCTGGCAGAGCAATATTTTCTTGATGAATTTCTGGTTTCTTCGCAAATTTAGGTGGCCAGATTGATTCTGCTCCATGCAAACACCTCGGTCCATAAAACCATAGAGTATGATTTTCCAGTAATTCTGGCGCTATTCCCCGTGACAATACGTCAGCTGGATTTTCCTTAGAGCTTACGTGCCGCCATTGTTGCGGAGATGTGAGTTCTTGTATTATAGAGACTCGATTGGCAATGAACGTCGGAAGTGTGGCTGATGATGACGTGTTAATCCAATTAAGGACTATCTCTGAGTCGGTCCATAAATAGATTTTATCTTGTTTAATTTCTAAATCAGTTTGCAGCCGATGAATTAGTTCTGCCGCCAGCTTGGCTACGCACAGTTCTAGACGTGGAATAGTACATTCATGTGATATTTTGGATTTCTTGGCAGGTGCTATTCTGGATTTGGAGCATAGTAGGCGTACTGTAATCAAATTGTTCTTGTCCTGCGATCGGACGTAAGTTACTGCGCCATAAGCTTTTTCGGACGCATCCGCAAATACGTGAAATTGAACATTCTTAGGTATTTTGTGAGAAAATATGTGCCTGGGTATTTTGATGTTGTGTAGACCCTTTAAGCCTTCTCGATATTTCAACCACGTAGTTTGCATTTCTTGTGGAAGTGCTGCATCCCAATCGTATTTGAGTTCCCATAACTGTTGTAAAAATATTTTAGCTGTCACTACAATTGGGCCCATAAGTCCGAGAGGATCGAAAAGATGAGCAATATCTGAGTATGCAGTCCGTTTTGTTACACGCTCTTTACCGATCCATGAAGATTTAATGCAAAAGTTGTCAGATTTTGGTAACCAAGTCATTCCAACTGTTTTGACATGTTTTTCGATGCTGGTGTCGAAATTCAATTCGGTTTCGCGATCATTGTTTGGTATGTTTTGTATGAGTACTTGATGGTTCGCGCACCACTTCCGAAGCCTAAACCCAGCGGTTTGCAATAAGCGTTGTAATTGCTCTTGAGTTGCGAGTTGAGTTTAAGTGGTTCATTAGGACTGCTTCTCCACCATATGTGTTGATATTTTGTGTCTTCCTCGTGTATTAGTATTTGCCTTGGCATGCGGAACCTTATAAGAATTGAGAATACATCATCTTGGATAGAAGGGCCTGTTGCTAAAACGTCATTTAATGATAGATTAGACGACGTCTTTGCTGATCCATCAAAAACTACTCTGAGTTTTGTTGTGCTGCTGTCTGCCTTTGTTACACAATGATGTGGTAAAAAGTAGTATGGTTAATGTAATTGCTGGTGAATAACTTCTTCCATGTGCACAAGCTATTTGTACTCTTGCATGAACTGAATGTATTCTGTTTTAAGGTCTATTGACTTGGCAAATCTGCGCTCGAGCGATATAAATCGCTGAAATCTCCCAGACTGATCGGTTCTTCCTTGAATGGGAGTCTTGCAACAAATCGTCCTTCCTCATTTCTTGAAAATGTATGATTGAAGTGCAGTTCACATTGCTTTTCGGATGCCGTAAGACGCCGTCCGTTGGATGGTAGTTCATCCAATTGCCAAAATCTCTCGATTTGATGATCGAGTGCTTCATCTGCACTGCATATTCCACATACTGTACGTGCGTTGTTGGTGTCTTCTATCTTTCCAGAGACCGTCCATCCAAAGACTGTATTTTGTAGTGTGGGCAAAGACCTTCCCAATTTGATTTGCCCAACTGAGAGAAGAGAATGATATAGCTCGGCTCCAATAAGCACATCGATTGAACCAGGTTCATAAAATGTGGGATCTGCAAGTGGAATGTTATTTGGGATTGCCCAGGATGACGTATCAAATGATTTGCTGGGTTGATTTGATATTATTTTCGGCAGTACATGGGCCTCCATCCTTATAGAAAATGCGTTGAGGCGAGATCCTAACTGAATATTCACTCTTTTCTTTGCCTGTTGAGTTTCCCGGCCAATACCCTGGATATGCATTACATGAGAGATTGGTGTTAATCCCAGATTTTTCATTATTTTTTCCGTTATAAAGTTTAATTGGGATCCGGAATCCAATATAGCCTTGCACTCGATAGTCTTACCATGCTGGTTTGACAGTCGGACGAGCACAGTGGAGAGGAAAACATGCGCCTGATTTCGATAATTTCCTTGTGCTGTTAAAGAAATCGATTCTTTCTTTACTAACGCTGATGAAGAGTCTGTTGTAGTGAATGTATTGGTCGTTGTAGGTTTCGTAGATTGTTCTAGGTGTAGAAGTGTGTTGTGTTTCTTTTCACACATTTTACAACCTCTAGAAGAACATTTCGATGACGTGTGTCCATCTCTTAGGCAATTTATACAGCTACTAGATTCCTTAACCAATTTAAATCTTTGTGCCGGAGTCATTTCCAAAAATCTATTGCAAGCGAACAATTGGTGCCGTTCCTTGCAACATTTACATTCTTATGGAATTGTGTTTGAGACTGTGGTAAGTGATCTTTGGATATACTTATTTGCGTTATCGGTAGACTTGGTTTTGCTACCTAACGCCTCAAGCGACTGGAATCGTGTTTCTAAATATCCCAGAAAATCCTTTAGTGTTTGGAGTTCTCTCGGATGCTTTAATGATTGTTCCCATAGTGTGTGCGTGGATTTATCAAGTTTCTTCATAAGAGTATGAAGGAGTATTGGATCCCAAGTATCGGTGTCGACTCCTAAACCGTGCAATGCTAAGAGACATTCCTGAGTGGTGTCATGCAGTGCACGTATTGCAGAAGCACCTTCAATTGAAGCTGTCGGTTGTGACATCAATTTGTTGAGTACAGCTGTGACTAACAGACGTTTGTTTTCAAATCTGTCCTTTATGATTTTCCATGCTGCCTCATAGTTTGCTTCTGTTGGTGTTATATGTCGTATTAATTTTTCTGCATCACCGACCAAACTTGTTTTTAGGAAAAATATCTTTCGACAATTTGCGATAGGTTGCTTGTGTACTAGTTCGACAAAAATATCGTGAAACTGTCGCCATTTCATGTAATCTCCGTTGAACGTGGGCAGAACTTTGGCAATTTTAAATCAGTTGAATTCCTCTGAATTGATGATTGTTGTTGAACTTGATTAGACAACTCATATAGCTCAATGAGTTTCTGCTCAGTCTGATCTTCAAGGTCAAAAAATTGTTGGACATTGTATCCATTGAGTGTGGGGTCTACCGATTAGTCATAAATTTGATTATGCAACTGCAGTATTTCATCCCAATGACGCTCTATAGTTTTTATCTTGATGTGATAGAATTCCCTGGATCTATCAGCTGTTTTATCTGCTGTTCCAAGAAAAGTTCTGTGTAGCAGTTCCTTTGCCGCTTGTTGCCTTCGAATTAAGTCTGAAATGTGGTTATTCTGCAATGATTGGCGAACAAGGGTAGCTGGTTTGTTCAAAATTGAACCATTAACTTGATGATCTGTATCCGGAGGAGAGACAGTTGCATATTGCTGAACCTTATCTCCTGAGTCTTCATTACCAATGTGTGGTTTAGTGTGAGTGTTTGTGAGAAGTTCAGGTTCTTGTAATTGCTCCAAATTGCCTGCAATTTTTTCCCTTGTGGACTGATATGCTTGCCGTATCGTGTCATAATATCCATCGATAAAATAACTATGTGCCAATTGATCTCCGAATTGTGCACGAATGACGTTATCAGTTGCCTCAAAATTATCCCAAAGTCGATCAAGCTCCTTTAGACGCGCAGTGAAAAGCTCTCGCGTTCTTCGGTGATGGGGTTCCTTTCCTAGATTGGAGATGATACGTTGTATCTAGGCGCCTATTTGCCTTTGCCGAGATGCTAATTCTTCCAATCCCGATGTCATAATGTAATTGATATGATTGCACCAATGTTAGCCTTGATGCACGCTGTGGTTTTTAATACCAGTGTAGGCCCTGGTAAACGCCCTTGAAGTTTATATGAAACTGAAGTCACCAGTGTTTAGCCCTGGCGAACGCTCTTGTTATTTTGTGAATGCCAAATGCTCCTTACCACTGGTGGGGGGAAGCAAGTTAGCAATCACGTCGTGGTCACCAAAATGTTTACAGTGCTTTTACTGTATATTGTTACTTAATAGACAACGGTTCTGTACCGTGACTATTGGTGGCATTTCCAGTACAAACTAGAACACCAGAATTGCGATAAGTTGGCAGCCTTCCAAGCAGACTCACTTGGAAAATTAAAGGTCTTGGTTAACTGTCGAATTATATCTACCTCTTCAATGTTTATTGGGCGATATTTATACAAGAAATTTGCTTACTCTAACAACAATACAAAAATATAGAATACGACGAATTTGCTTACTTTAGTATAATTCTTAGCTTACTCAAATATTATTAATTAATATGACATACAAAAAATAATAAGTGCGAATGTGCAAATTTGCTTATTTTGCAAATACAATTGTTTACGTATGGTGCAAGTTAAGTTTTGTGCAAATATAGTGCAAACATGAATGTAAGTGAACGGAAGTATGTACAAAAAAAATAAAGAAAATAGAGGTGTTATGTTGCATTCACGTTTGGGTTGAACTCAGTTCAATATCAGGCAAGTGGGTGATCCGATTCAATGTCGGGCAACTGGCAATTGGATTCCGGCGCACTGTGAACACTGACCGTACTCAACAGGGTTGTTAGGTCTTTTAGATAGTGGCGCTTCTCGCACTATAATAGGGAGTGAAGGATGGAGTATACTCAAAGATTTAGAGCTTAGATTATAAAAAAAATTAAGTTAGGTCCGTCGCGTTAGCGAACGGAAAAAGCGTAGATGTCATGGGGGTGGTGTCTCTGCCAATTGAAGTACAAAGTCGGTCCGTTTATATAGAATGTCTCGTTATACCAGCGATACCCTACACCGTGATCCTTGGTGCAGATTTTTGGGCACTGGCGGGAATAGTCCCGGATCTAAGATCACGGGTGTGGAACTTTTCGAGCCAACAGTCGGTTGCCTCGATTACCGCAATTCGCGAGATCTCCGAGCTGGCCGAAGCAGGGTAGTTGGAAGCTTTGGTCGACGGTATTTTTAAGTCGATGCCCGAGGGGTTGGGGTGTACTCATTTGGTAGAACACAAGATTAGGACGTCGGCAGAACCTATAAAACAACGGTATTACCCTGTGTCGCCTGCGATGCAGAAACACATTGATAAGGAGCTAAACGAGATGCTAGAGGCGGGAGTTATCGAGAAATCGAACAGTCCGTAGGCATCTCCAATAGTCCTTATCAAGAAAAAAGTTTAGGTTCTGCGTCGACTATAGAAAAGTGAATAGGGTTACAGATAGGGATGCTTATCCATTGCCATTTATCTCTTCGACATTGGATAAGCTTAGGGACGCCAAATATTTGACGTCATTAGATATAAAGTCGGCCTGCTGGCAGATCCCCATGGAGGAGAGAACGCGCCCACTCACAGCCTTCACGGTTACGAATAGAGTTTAATTCCTGTTTAAGAGAATGCCTTTCGGGCTACACAATGCGCCTGCTACGTGCCAGAGATTTATAGACAACATCTTAGGTGCTGATCTAGAGCCACACGTATTTGTGTAGAGCCACACGTTATATACATTCGACCAACACCTTAAGATACTGGAGGAGGTCTTTAAACGATTGTGTGAGGCAGGGTTAAAAGTTAGTCGGGAAAAATTTAACTTTTGTAGGCCGTCTTTGAAATATTTAGGTTATGTAGTAGATAGGAATGGACTACATGTAGATCCAGAGAAAGTAGATAGCATGGTTAGGATTCCTGTACCGAAGAGTGTGAAGGAAATTAGGACAATTTCTTGGTACAGACGTTTTGTACCAAACTTCGCCGCTTTAGTTAGGCCTTTAACAGATTTGTTAAAGAAAGACAGGAAATTTATATGGACGGACGAGTCTGAGGAAAGCTTTAGGAAGGCGAAACAATGTCTAGTGACGGCACCCATTTTAACATGTCCAGACTTCAACATGTCCAGACTGGAATAGGGGTCATATTATCTCAGGAGTTTGAAGATGGAGAGAAGGTTATCTGTTATCTCAGTAGGTCCCTGCAGAGAAGTGAGAGGATCTACGCTACCACAGAAAAGGAATGCCTGGCTGTGCTCTGGGCGATTGAGAAGTTGCGACCATACATCGAAGGGGTTCGGTTTACGGTCGTAACTGATCATTATTCGCTAGTGTGGCTGAGTAACCTTAAGGAACCTCAAGGGAGACTAGGTCGATGGGCAGTGAGGCTGCAGCAATTTGATTTTCAGATTATCCACAGAAAGGGGAAAGAGCATGTAGTTCCCGACATGCTTTCGCGAGGAGTTCCGGAGTTGGCTGGAACTCAGAAGCGGATCAAGACCCTTGGATTAGGAAAATGATTGCGGCAGTAGAAGCTAACCCGTTAGCCTACCCCTTGTGGAGAGTAGAGGGGGGCAAACTCTTCAAGTTGGTGAAGAATAGGCAGGTAGTAGTCTATGAGGATAACAGTAACGAGTGGAAATTAATAGTAGGAAAACTAGGTAGATTAGGGATTTTACAGGCGTGCCATTATAACCCATTAGCGGGTCACATGGGCGTCCGCAAAACATTTGCGAGAGTAGGAGCTAGGTACTACTGGCCGAAGATGCGGTCAGAAGTAACAAAATATGTAAAAAATTGCACGATTTGAAACCTGTGAACGAGCGACCCGCTGGCCTGATGGTTGAGAGGGTAGGTGTGTCAAGGTGTTGTGAAATGGTTTGTGTAGATCTGGTAGGCCCACTTCCCAAGTCCACTCGGGGTTACAATTACATTCTTACCGTGGTCGATTATTTTTCAAAATTCCCCTTGCTGTTCCCCCTACGTTCCGCAACTGCCAAGGCAGTGTGCAAGGAACTAGAGGAAAATGTCTTTTTATTGTTCGGCGTACCCAAGGTTGTCTTGTGCGACAACGGTCCCCAGTTTCGAGGAAGGGAGCTGAAAGCTCTCTGTGACTCTTACGAGTCACAAATTAGGTTTACGGCCCATTACCATCCGCAGGCTAACCCTGCGGAAAGGATTAACCAAATAATTAAGACAACGCTCAGAGCGTATGTCTCGGAGAATCACCGAGGTTGGGATTCGCAGTTGGCTCAACACGAGGTGCTGGGGATATCCCCATATTATGTAAATTTCGGGAGGGAGATGGTAACTCGCGGCACAGAATTTGATGCCTCGAGGGATTATCTCCAGAGTAGGATAGGTAGCGAGAGTAGGTTAGGTAGTAGGGACATAGTACCAGATAGTGAGGCCACAAGTACTATAGGTAGGGACGTAGACATCCAAAGTAGGGAAAGGAATAGGGAAGTTAGGGACTCAGATACACCGGAGTTAGGTAGGAGATTCGAGAGGTTGAGGGAGGACATACGTAGGAAATTGGCGGCGGCAGCGAAGAAGTTGGCGAAAGTCTACAACCTCCGACGGCGAGATGTGCAATATCTCCCGAACGAGTTAGTATGGCGACGAAACTTCGTGTTGTCTGACGCAGCTAACTACTACGCGGCCAAGCTTGCGCCGAAATTCGTGGGACCATTCAGGATCCTCAAACGTGTGTCAGCGTGGACATACAGTTTGGTGGATTCGAATGGTCAAAATAAAGGTACCTGACACGCTAAGGACCTTAAGCCCTATAGCGCTGAGCCAGAAGAGTCTTAAGTCCCAGTAGAGTAGAGTAGCTTAAAAGACCGATTGGGTCATAATTTTAGTTGTTTTTGCATAGACTGGCAGTATTGGCCTTGATGGGAATGTCTCTCCTAAGAAACCTTTAGCCTCGGGAAATGGTTTGCGCTTCTTAGGAATGCAAGCCCATTTCCTAGGAGGTGAGGGTGGGTTTTGTTGCTGTAAATTTTCCCGCAACAAGTTTGGCTCTCGTTTTCCTTGCAAGTCCCTTCGGTCCCTCTTTTCTTTGAGTGGGAACACCAAGCTCTGGAGGTGGAGGGCAGCCATGGTCCCATCAGCCAGTGGCTCACCAACCCCAGACCTCGGAAAACAACCCACATAGGTTCGTGGGAAGGACCCCAGGGTGCGACAGGAGGTCCACCAGGAACACCGTTGTCAGAGCCCATAAATAGACGGGAGACTCGCAACGGGCAGCATCAGACAGGACGTCTGAAAGTCGCCGACGGGTGGGGACGGACGGTCCTTTCAATCCAAACACCCCAACACGATGATGACGGGTAGGGGACGACGATCCCTGGAACAAACACCCCAACGAAAGCCAACAACATGAGGCTTGAATAACAGCCCATCCTGCTACCGATGTGGGTGCGGATACCGGCATCACATCACACAACCGATGTGGATGCAGCTAGCTGGAGCTAGCACCAAGCCACTTGATCGATGGGTGAAGAGACGACGATCTCTTTTATAGCAACACCCCAACGAGGGAGCAACAAAGGAGCAACAGTGGTGTGCAGGCGGACGGCCAGTATAATCGGGCACACCCCAACGACGCACCAGCTGTAAAAGTTAGGTTCGATGGGTGAAGGGATGACGACCCCTTTTTAAGCCAGCACCCCACCGATGGAGCACCGAAGGAGCAGCAGAGGCGTGTAGGCGGACGGCCAAGTAATAAGACCGCCTCCACCGAGGAAACAAACAAAATAAAGAAGGAGACACAGGAACGAGGAACGGGATAGCTGGAGTAGCGGAACAAGAAGGGGGAGAAAACTGTGTCAGGAAGGGGCGCAGCACCGCTAGGAGAAAATAAAAGCTAAGTATAGTGCAGTGTAGTGCAGTGGAAAAAAACAAAAAAAATAAAAATAGAAAGCCGTTTTTTTTTAATTTTGAGGCTGAGACTAAGGTTAGATAACGTTTTTGTTCTTTTTTGTTCGGGACTTTAAGAATAGCGGGTCACTCTATCGACGAGTGTACCGCTACGCAAAAAAAAAGTAATAAATCGTCGAGCTCCAACGAGCTTTGTAACGTCGTGGAATTTTTGGGTTTTTTATTTTTTTTTTCTTACTTTTTTCTTGTTCGATTTTTTTTTTCGGGGAAGTTTTTCCTTTTTTTTTCCTCTCGATAGGTTAAGTGATTCCCGGGGAAAAATCACGTGGCGCCCATTTTTTTTATTTCGCCCAGGTTTACCTGCCGTCAACGCGCTACCTGGTGGAACCCACAGCTGGGATAGCGGGATCTCAGAGAGTAAATTTATCGTTTGGTTTGGGGCATCGGTGCCGGGATCCAAACATAGCAAAGGTTCTGATTGCATCAATGTAGGAGACGTTTCAATAGCCAACAGTTCCGGCTGTACAGCGAAGGTGACCTCGTCAAAAAGGCTCGGATAATCCGGCTTTGATGACAGGGTCCCCTTAAGCGTATGGACACCAGGGTACCGAAGTGGAAAGTTTTCAACTCAAAGCCAAAGGGACAACGCAGTAGGGAGGACAACTTAGTGTGCGCAACTGGAAGCAGCGGGTAACCGTCCGCGGTATGTGGAGAAGAATGTTGGCTGAGACCCTGGCCCATCCCGGACTGCAGCGCCACCTAAGTAAGCAGTTATCCCTCTCCATACACCCAGGTTCACGAATCGTGGTAGTGAAACGACATTGCCACTCTTACCTACATACCTACTTATCCTTAGTAATTAATTATTTGTAGAATAGCTTTACAGATAAATATTGTACTCAATATGATCACTAGATATTTTGAGTTACATACATATATATACATAAGTAAAAATGTGAGACAATTTTGCCGTTTTCCGTTGATTTTACGTAAAAATTTATCTATTTCGTTCCTGAATTGAAAATGAGTCTTGCAACTATGATATGTGAAACACGAACTAAATCTTATAGTGCCCAAAAATAGAATAAATTTATAGGACTTTATAGTCTATAAGTCAAAAACATTATTACGATTTGCTCGACGGAAAATGACAATAAATGAAAAGATATAACGGAAAGGTATTCGGTAACGAAATACATTTATAAATGGCGTCAATAAAATGAAAATCAACATATGAACTGCGAAACTCACCACTCAGAAGGTGCGTCACAATTCACGAACAGATACAGAACTGTCAAAACGAGCACTACAAATTTAATTTCATATTTTTTCATGAAAAAATTTCAAGGTAAATAATAAAGTTGAAAGGTTTACATCAACTCTCAGGTTATTTGGTATTTTCAATCAGTTTTCATTATATTTGTTGCCAACTCTGTTGGCTAACAGAACGCCCTCAGCCAGTTTCAGCAAACGGAATCTAGTCTATAGAACTCCAAGAAACCGAGATTTGTTTGATTTTGCATTTCATATGCTGATAAACTGTTCCCAAGTTGCCTTCTTCTGCTCCAGAGCACTCGTTTCGTGAACAGTTATCAAAGTCGTGAGGTTCCACTCTGTTGTCATTCTAATGCCCAAACAACATGTTTCAATTTTGCAGGCTTTGTCGGATCAATATATTGAACAAACTCGACAAAAGAAATCAAAGGCGTCTCAAAATATGGACACATACAGCGAGGTGTTGATGGAAGACTTAATTGACTGTAAGTAGGTGCTCTTGCAAACAAATGCCATAAGGTTCATGTTCATTGAAACGTTCACAGACAACATTGAAGAATCTGACGAACTTTCTCATTCCACTTGGACCGAACAGGCCTTGGATTTGTTTATATCAATACTAAAAAATGTCACAAAGAATAAACACTCGAATCATCTGGCTATGCTTGAGGCTATAGCTGTAAGAATGTCCGATCGAAACTATAATTTTAGTGTCGATCAGATTGAACAAAAATATAAAAATCTGGAGAAGATGTACACGGAGAAGAAGGAAAGAAATCAAGATGTGGAGCCGTAAGTTAGAAATGTCAGTTTCCTATCGTTTTCCTTAGCATGTTTATCGTTGCAGTGAATTGGTGAATCTATTTGAAAAGAGTAAAAACAATTCGCCGGTGCATGTGCAAAAGGAACCAGCAAAGAAGAAACTAAGACTGGGAAACGACGAAGAATCTTGTCAGACTGCTGACAGTAAGAGCCTTATATTCATTTGTTTTTTTTGCAATCTTAAATACTTTACAGAATCAGTGGAAACAAATCCAGATGACGGAGATGAAAAAAAGGCTATTTGGACGAATGAATCGACAAAGTTGTTCTTGGAACTGCTGGAAGAACTTCGGCCACAACTTGGCTCAGTGTTGCGTACCAAAAAACAAATGTGGGAGGAAATCTGTAGACGGTTGAAACCTCATGGATTTATTTTTACTTATACTCAAGTGGAGAACAAATGGAAGGCACTGCTGCGTCACTATCGTGGCAAGTTGGAGTTGGTACGGAGCAAACCACGTTACGGGTATATAGTCATATTCACATTCCATTCAATCAAATGTTAATCGGTTTTACTTTCTTAGTGTGTTTACTACTCTGGAGACTAACTTTAAGGGATGGCCAGAGCTCTTTGAGTGCACCTCACGACAATTTAGAGAACGATACCCAGAGGTTTCTTTTGCCAATGACCATAGCTTGCCATTCGATGATGATGGATATGCGGACGAAGAGCCATTTGATGAGACTAATGTTTTACCTCACGCTGTTATTTTAGGTTTGATTTTTCTTCATTACTCTTTAGTATGTAGTTCTCTTATCCAAATAAATGTCTTTTTAGATGAAACAGATCCTGTGATGATTGAGGACATAAAGCCCACGCCCATTCAGCTGTATGGTGAATTTACTAAACCATCAACAGAATCACAAAAGCCCAAGGAGCCTGACATGCCGAGTGTAGAGAACATAGCTAAAGTGATTGAGAGTTTCCGCGATGACAATAGAAAACACCAAAACGAACTATTGCAAGTTAAAAAGATGCAACTGCGAGCATACAAAGAACGAACCGTACAATTTACGAGAATTGCCGATGGAATTAGCGAACTTATAGGGCATCTGAAGCGAAAGTCGACTGATGAGAAATTTTAGCCATTGTCTTTTGTAAATAGGCTCTAAATAGTATAGTTAGAAAGTAAGACATAAAAATGATAAATATCTATCTAAAACATGTAGATTTTTTTTTTATAATTTACGCGTGCCTAAGGGGTTGATACCCTTTTACTGTTGCCAGGGCGCGGGCGGAAAGATAGAAGGAGGAGAAAGGAAAATTGTTTTTGTAGTGGTTAAACTCAGGTGTGTTTGGTTTCTATGTTTGCTCTCCAGGGGTGGGAGTCTGAATAGGACGGAGAGTTTTTCTTCACTCAGAGTGATTCGAGATATAATTCCAAGTATTTTTTTTCATTGCTTGAAACTCTTATAACAGCCAAATCTACGTGTCAGTGTTATGCCTTCACATGCAGAATTTTTTTGTCTGAGTTCCAATTATACAATGAAAAACTGATTTTGCCATGTGCAGGATTCGAACCTGGACCCTCCGAGTGAGAAGTGTTTGCTACTACCACTACACCACGGCCACCCCAAATGTAGATTGACTTGACTAGCAATATTTGCTGGAGTTCATGGGTTTGTCTATTAAAGAATGACAGCCTGAACTTCTTTTATTGGCACGCTATCTGTGCCAGTCGATATCAAAATAAATCGAATGATAGTGTTACTTAACCGAAAGCTGGCGGATGTTCGGGACAAACGAGATTCTGTTCCGAGCTCTCAGATTGTACATTAGATTGGGCATATATTGGGCTAACCAACTGCCGCTGTCTATACTGGAAATTACTATCGGAGACTTCCATTTCAGACCATAAGTACACCGAATTCAGAATTGGATCTAGGTCTCAGCTTTGTTGAAGAGGAGGAATCTCCGAAAACCAACTAAACATGCTTGAAGGAGAGGCAAAAGTCTATTAATGTTCCGCCAAATTTCGGAACGAAAGCAATGGTAGAGGAAGCTGTGTGGAACTTGAAAGGTGCAAAGCTAAAGGTTTGGACTGAGATGTCTACAGAACCTGCATTCCATGGTGTAACGCAGATTTGTTAAGGCTGCGTTAAGAAACTTCTAAACAAATCACTCAAAATTAATTTGGGAGACGTCTGGAATCTTTATACGCAATTGTGAGCGTCTTGTTTCTTATGAATCTGGGCGACGGTTCTAAAAATCAATTCTCCAGCCGTATTTTCTGCCGACCAAATCTCGGAAAAGAGTTGGTGCATGCTCTCTACCAAAACAGTTCCCACTGCCTTAAATAGGTCGTCTGGTCAATCAGCTTTGTTCCTCAGTTTTGATATTGCTATACTCACTTCATTTTGGTCAGGTGGGACGGATATCTTGACTTTCAACGTTCATTCTGCTCGACAGTGGAGTATGAGTTTTCTTCCCCCGTTACCAGTCCTCAGTATCGAGTGTAACTCTACTTCTAAGTTTTCTTGTTCATCTCTTAAAGCCTCTGTTTGAGTTTAATTGTGATGACAATTCTATAAAATTTTTACTTTTTGGTAAAACTTTCGAACATTGTTTCTGCAGTAATGCCTCTCTATTTCCTCGTTTTCACGCTTTCTTTCTTTTTTTCACTGTCGAACCGATGTTTTTCCCTCCTCTTTTGATCGCAGACCTCACGGGCCGCTGTCGTTCTTCTATGCAGTGGTACTTCGTAGGCGAGTTGTTTCTCTACGTGTGCATTCTTCATCAAACCATGAGTTTCGTGGAGGTGGTCGGCTAAAATGGAACGCATCAGTTGCGGCATCGGCTTCTTTGCATCGATGTCAATAGACTGCAGCACTTAATGTTGGCTACATAAAACATGTCGATAGGTTGAGGAATAGGCTATCGGTAAAGCTTGACGATTTGTTGCTATTAAAGCTTACTCAGCTCACAGCATTTCTTCGTTGTTGTGCGGTATTTAAGATATTCGCCGCTTGGAACTTTCGGACATCTATATACTGCATCGATTGTAATACGATCAGTTCGATCTACAGTTTGATGATCAGGTGGATATTAAGTTATGGGAACTGTGGGTTGGCTATTGTAAAGTTCAGACTGGATGGCAGGTTCCTTTTAATACCACTTGGGTGACAGATGTCGGATGCTACGGAGAGAACAACCCACTTCGGTAACATGAAACGTTGATGTGTTGGCTTTGCTTTATATAGATTATATGTCCTATGAAACCTATCCACAATTTAACAAAAAGCAAGTTCAATTGGTCGATTATGAGAATCATCAAGAAACACGTAATCTTCTATGCGTATAAAGAATTATCGCAGGATTTTCAAAATAAGTTTAAGTGATAAGAAAGCTTTCGTTTTCTCGAATGACGTTTTCCATTTGCCGACAAAAGCCTTTTTGCACTCCTGAGAGAAAAATATAACATAAAAATTGTTCCATTGGCATTCTTTTCACTTTTTCAGAGGCAAAGTGGTTCATTTCTCTTATGGATTTTATGTCGGAATGTACTAACACATATAAATATAAATGCCAAATAGTATTGTGTGTCAAACCAGATTTTGTGTTCGAGTAATCGACGTGACCACAAGTCGCGTTCTCGCGGAGCAATCCGAATCCGAAGTGTAACCTCAGGCGTTTCTAACACTTTTGATCGTAATTGACTCCGCGCGCTTCGCCCATTTTACGGTCGCCATAATCATCCTACCGAGAGGACTATTCGCTGTAGATAAACTTGAGTCCACTGGTTCAGTAAAAGATAAACCAACACCCGTACGTTGACGAAAAGCAAAATCTTCCGAAAACATCACCGCTGTCCGTGAAAGTGTGCAGGAGGACCCGAGGCAGTCGATTTCGCGTAGCTCACAAGAACTCGGCCTTTTGCAGATCACAACTTGGCGAGTTTTGCACCCATACAAATTTCAACTGACCCACGAGCTGAAGGTAAACGACCATAGACAACGACGTATGTTCGCTGAATGAGCTCTGGAGCAGTTGGTAGCTGACCCTAATTTTCAGCGATGAGGTCGATTTCTGGATGAACGTCAACAAAACCATACCAATCCACATGAGATCCAAGAGCGTGCAATTCATCCTGAAAAAGTCACTGTTTGGTGTGGATTTTGGGCTGGCGCCGTCATTGGTCCATACTTCATTGAGAACGACGTTGGCCAGACCACCACCGTCAACGGCGAGCGCTATAAGTCAATGATTACCAACTTGTTTTGGCCTAAATTGGATGATATGAACACCAACGACATGTGATTTCAACAGGTCAGCTCTACGTCCAACACAGCTCAAGCCACATTGGAAATTCTGCACGATAGATTCGAGGGCATGGACATCTCATGTGGAGGTGATGTGAACTGGCCACCGAGATCGTGCAATTTGACTCTGTTAGACCTTTTCTTCTGGGGTTTTCTGAAGTCGCAGGTATATGCGAATAAGCTACAAAGTACATCTGCCCTCAAAGCCAACATAACCCATGCCATCGATCAAATTCAGCCTGCTTTATGCTCCAGAGACATGGAAAATTAGACATTTTGGATGCGTGCCACCCAGAGAAGCCGTGGCGGACATTTGAACGATGTTATATTCCATACATAATGGCATCGATATGCCTTTCAAACGAATAAAAAATTTCGATGATATCTCACACACTGTTTTATTTAGATTTAAAGGTAGGAAGTGCCTAATGAAAGACGCTCTATTTACTCCGAATGGATAACCTGTAATATATTGCCTTTTGGGATTATTTTATTATGGTTTTCTTGCACAAAATAGTAATTTGAACTATGTATTTGTTGTTTTTTCTTTAATTTATTTATTAAAATATATTGTTTGTGAAGTTATTTCTCTAATTAAATTTTAATATAAATAAGAAGAGTTCATTTCTACTCTACCTCGTGCAACGTATTCATATATTAGAAATTTGAGGAAACAATACATACTTTATCTGTCAGCTCAACGCCGAAGCGACATCCCGGATTACAATTTTCAAGTTCGTGCTTTTGACTCAAGTTATCGTAAGTTTGATATAAAGCGTGTATGAAGCATGCCAAAGCACTCGCGCGCGAACCCTACTGTTGCTGATAAAGATATAAATTAAAATAAAATATGTCAAATGTAAAAGAAATAAAAAACATAGAAAATTTGTACACTTAAAATATTTAAGCAAACCACTTATGATAAATCTCTCATGAGATAAAATTGCTTATGTCAAAAATTAACATAAAAGGAAGACATTTTTACACAAAATAAATCATCAATTTTATAACGTTGAAGCAAACAGTTGGTTTTGTTTAAGGTTGTTATTTTCTACACAGTTTTTGTACGCAGTTTTCAAGACAGTACATTTTAATTAACAACACAGTTGATACTGTTGATAAACAGTTCAACTAAATACAACACGGTTGAACAAAATAACCAGTGCCGAACAGCTACATTGTGGTTTGACCATCAAGTCAAAAGAAGTTTTTCGTGATGATGATGATAATGATCTGCTAAATAATACTGATCATAAATGTAAAAAATGACATCACGGTTTAAAAGCTATTTCCGCTCCTGTTCCTCACCTGTTTCTTAAAAAAAAAAAAACTTTGTTATATTGTAAATATGTAGATATTTTTCTTTCTCTCTAACTCTTCAATGCCTTGCACGCCTATTAAGCCAGCCAAACATTTACCCAACACGAATGCACCTATCCATTTCTATAGTCTGTATACGGCCATTAAGCTGTCATCTGTCAGTACCATATGATCCATCACAACAAACGGTTGTCAGTTAATATCGGCTTTCATATATCAATAATACGCAAAATAAGTTTTATTTCACGACTTTTCCAGATTTAATTCGAACAAAAAATAAAAAATCTAATTAAATAATCATGTCACCCGAAGATGCTAACAAGAAAATCCCTAAACCCTCATTTGTGTCCAGAAATTTGGTGACAATTGTTGTGATTCCCGGTTTGATAGCCATGCACTACGGTTGGATGTTGCTGCAAGATAACAGATCTCTAGTGCGCGAGGACGAGAAGATAGAGCTCCCAATAATCACAGTAAGATCTCGAGTGCACATTTTACAAACTGTCCCTCAAACAAGTTTCTTTTAGGCCGCGAAATATGTTTGGAGCGCCATACGGGGTACAGCCCCATCTAAAGAACCAGCAGCAACCAAGTGACTCCTCAACGATTAGATAACTAAGCTATTCTCTCCACCAAAATAAAAATCCAGTCTCGTTATTGTTTATATAGAAAAAAGAATACAGTTTTCGTAAGAAAGTACATTTCATTTACTGTGACTTTGTTTCTTTTTTTTAAACATTTACAGAAAATCGGGATCGATAACTATGATATTATACTTCCGAAGTGAGTTTTCTTTGTGTTTTGAGAAAGTTTAAGTATGTAACAAGAAGACGAAAGATCCTTTCTTAAATGACTACCCCTGGGGGGAAAAGATTAAGTGGTTAAAACCTTAAGATTAATACTATGTTTAGGCTTAGATTTTAAATATCATTGCGTCAAGCTGGATGATATGTTTAAGTTATCCAGTTGTGCGTTGAAAAGTACATCACTGATTAGCTTCTCTGCGATGATTCGTTGTGTGGGGTTCATAACGCGCAGTTTGCTAGCCACATTTATGCCAATCGCATCGAATTCATCGTTGTGACGGTGTGTTTCATATGTTGCAGAGTTGAAGAGTGTCGGCAGATGCTCTCGCGCAATTTGAATGGTAGGGACTTGTTGATGGTGGATTTGTGCTACTTGGGCCTGTTGGGCTTGATGAGCATTTTGCATTTGTTGCTGCAGCTGCTGATGATGCTCCAGGGAATTGACGGCCTGCAAAAAAAAGACGAAAATCATTAAATTTGAGATAGATCTGACGATTTTAGCAGAGATTTACTGAATCTGGTTACAGCCTTAAGTGGGGACTAGATTGTGAATGGCTAGGAATCACTGATTGTTCAAAACATAACTCTTATCTTCATGAACATCATCTTCTAATGGTACGCGACATATTCAATTTTACTAAGTAGAATAGCAAAGTGTTGTATTTGTGGGTGAATCACGTTAAAATCAATAAATGAGGGTGGATAAATGACCGTGCGCTTTCTGACGACAGAAATTGCGCTTTAGAGGCTCGTGGCTCTCAACTGTCATTAAAACGGATCTCTATGCTATTCCGAAAGTGCGGTGGAATGGGTCGGGTTTATTACCACGGTGAATGTTACAGAGAAGCTTTTGAATATTTTCAGCACCGAATGTTACTATACCTTATCCAACAAAACATGTCAGTACAGCGCTTATGGGAAAGCTTTTTTTCTAACAGTGGTGCCTGTAGGTGGAATGGCACATTACCACTGAAACACAAAGGAAGCACTGAATTTTGTGTACAATTGTTGTTGCAATTATTTTCAGATTTCAGCCACCCTATGACTTGCTTGCCCGATAGCCGTGGGCAGAATGATCATAAAATCACCATTCGCCATTACTGCTGGTTGTGCATTGAAAATAATCTCATCAAAGCAGTGTTACTATTCTCAAATGTTAGCACATCGTTACTGATTTTTCAGTGTTATTGTTATTCGATTTGAAGCTTTTGAGAACACAAAAATGAATTTGTGTGTAATAATATGTGTGGTGTCATTTGCGTTTTTTTCTCCTCTTTTCGAGAAACTGTTAAAATGTAGTCAAACCATTTTTTTCGACTTTGTATTTTAAAATTTATTCGCGCGCTAATTTAATGCAGTGCAATAAGTGACCATATTATTGTTGGACTATGTGCGTTTTAGTGATATTGTGTTAAATAATAGTGGTTCAAATTACTCTGTTGTGTCGGTGTTAATGTTGTGTTTAAGAAAAAAAAAGATTATTTTCGCGGTGTTTCAAAACTAGAATTCATTGACTGTGCAATTAGTGATCATATTGTGATAACCACTTAAATGTGAGCAGCGACATCTAGATTTACAGAGCAGAAGATTTCGATACTTGAATAGCAAAGGCTCAACCATTGATGACTGGAGAGTGGAATCGAATTTTCTAGCAAAATGGAAATTATATGGAACGCTGGATGGCGAGGAAAAAGATAAATGAAATTTATATCGTTCAGCAATATTTTTATTTGTTTATTTTAAATGGGGAGATAGTAACCCTAAGCGAAATGCTCTTTCTCTTTGTGGTGATTCATCATATACAGCATGGCAACCCTATGAGAGCTTTAAAGAGGGACACATTTATGCATGTTATTGCAACCAGACTAAGAGGCAAATGTCCTATCTTCCCTGTACTGACATTTATTCTTGGATAAACTATAATACAAGGTTTACTTCTACCTGGGCATTCATCACGTACGAGGGGCGTTCAATATATTCTCGGTATCGATATGAAGGAAAATGCGAATTCAATTTAAATTGTTTTTATTTTTCAATATAATCTCCCCTAACATCAATGCATTTGTTACATCTTGAGAAGCTTATCTCAATTTTAAACCCTCAAAAAAATAAATTTCCTCTTTCTCTGCAAAATACCCATTTATTGCCGACTTGAGTTCTTCATCATCCGAAAATCTTTTTCCACGAAGACATTTTTTCAAATCCGGAAACAGGAAATAATCACTACGGGCAAGGTCTGGACTATAGGGTGGGTGTTGGATTTCTTCGAAACCACAATCTCGCGCAGCAGCCTTGGAAACTCGCGCCGTGTGAACAGGAGCGTTGTCATGAAGAAGCAACACACCCGCTATGAGTTTACCCCGTCTTTTCTTTTTAATTTCCTCCCGCAAATTATGCAAAGTGGAAGCGTAGGATGTGGCGTTGATGGTTTCACCTTTTTTTTTGTACTCAATGAGCAAGATTCCCTTTGAGTCCCAAAAAACTGTGGCCGTGAGCTTCCCGGCAGACGGAGTGACTTTGAACTTCTTTGGGGGTCTGTTCCTTTTTTATGCCACTGCATGGACTCTTGTTTGCTTTCAGGGTCATAGTGGTGGACCCATGTTTCGTCCCCAGTAACAATTCGATCCATAACACCGCGTTCTCACTACACATCTCCAAAAGCTCTCTACAGCATGCGATTCTCACTTTTTCCTGAGGCGCTGTGAGCATTCATGGCACCCACCTTGCACTGACCTTTGAAAGGTTAACATGGTCATGAAGAATGGTGTGAATGGTACCAATTGAAAGCTTGGTGATCTCTGCCATCATTTTCACCTTTATTCGGGCAACCTCAAGAACAAGTTTTTCGACTTCTTTGATGCTTTCTCCCGTACAAGCAGTAGCCGGGGCGCCGGAGCGGGGGTCGTCTTCAATGCTCTCTCTGCCTCTCTTGAACTCACTTGACCACTTTTGCACAGTTGATAATGAAGGTGCGGAACCCTGGTAAACAGCCACCATCTCTTCATGAATAGTTTTTTGACTTTTTCCTTGCTTAGTGAGAAATTTAATTACAGCGCGATGCTCAATTTTCACCATCATCGTCTCAGTTGCCATTATGATTCTGTTTAACTAGAGATAAAACGCGAATTAATAATCACATTTATATGAAATTTTACATGAATGCACTAAAATAATAGTATTACTTGATAAATAAGTCAGTTAATATATACAACCACAGCTTCACCCTGATACCGAGAATATGTTGAACGCCCCTCGTATGACGACAATCGTCTGACGATAGCGTTTCGACGATAGTTTTACATCATGTAAACATCAAATAGTACTATCGACTGAACGATACCGATTTAATGTTTTATTGTTTACTTCATGTAACACAAAAACTGTCAATTACTATCGTCCCGTCGATAGTGTTTGAACGATACTTATTTCACTATCGTTCTTAAATACGAGTAGGTATATTTGGATGTTTTGTACGTTTTTTGAAAAAATAATTAGTAAAATAATTCCAGAAAAATAATGTTTCGTCGCAATGTGTTTTTTTTTATTGATCACGAAAATGAAAATGCAGAAAAATTAAAAGTGCTACGAAGGCGAAGAACACTAAGAGATGTATCTGATCCCTTATCACTTCCAACAAACAAGTAGGTGCATTGTGAAAAAAATAATAATTCATTCTTCATTTATTATTCTAATAATTTGTTTAGCTTCATTCAACGCTTCCGTCTTTCGAAAGAAGCATTTGTTTTAGTATTGGACACAATCAATTTGGAAAGCGGATCTCGGTCTACTTATATTTCTCCAATATTAAGACTTGGTGCTACCTTGGAAGTTCTGGGTGGAGGTGGTTACCAATGGCTTACAGGGAATGATTTTGGTGTCTGTTGGTCAAAGTACACTATCTGCAATAATTTCGCAGACCACAGCCGTGATGGAAGGAAAACTATGTCCATTGTGGATTAAATGTGAGATACTAAGTGAGACCATTGTAGAAGATACAAAACAATGGTTCTACAGAAAATTTGGAATCCCCCAGGCATTCCTGTTGAGTATGTTTTCTATCAAATTTATTTAAATGCTGTTCATTTTTAGTTCATTTGAAAGAATTTTTAATGAGAAAGACCGCAACTGCTGGCTTTTGGGTAATGACAAAATTTTATAGAAATTCTAAGAATAATCTTAATTGAGAAATTTTAAATATACATGTTCTAGGTGACAGTGGATATCCGTTGGAGCCTTGGTTGCTAACACCATATCAAAGTTCCAATGATACCCAAAAAAATTATTTCAACGAGGTTCATGCAAAAGCAAGGAATATAATCGAAAAATGCATTGGTGTATATAAAGGTACATTCCTATTCTAATTTTTGTTTCATTTTCAACTTTAACGATTGGTTTTACTTCCCAGGCCGACGGAGAATCATAATGGAAGAAAGAAAAAGTAAATACGACCCGAGCAAGATTGCTGTTTTCACTAACGTTTGTTCTGCGTTGCATAACATTTGTATACACCACAACATGGATAACATTTTTACAGTGGAAGCAGATGAAATCCATATCATGGAAAGCTTCAATCGCATTTCGACCATATCCAGTGGTCGTTTAAAGCAGCAGGCCGAAAGAATAAGAGATGAAATAAAAGAATCATTGTTCACTCAAAACCCTTGATTATTAAAAAAGATTCCCAGAATATTTATTTTTCACAGAATTATTATTCAAAAAAAAATTATTCACTCTAATCCATATTTATACAGTTAAAAAAAAATCCACTCGAATACTGTATATATACAGTCAAAACGAAAACAAAACAATTCACTCTAATATGTATGTTAAAATAAAATAAAAACAAAATTTGACTCTCTAATATGCACTAAAAATAAATAAAAAAATCACATTTAATTCAGTCTGTTCTTAAATATGAGTAGTATTATGTACATATACATATATATATATATATTATATACATATACATATATATATATTATATACATATACATATATATATATTATATACATATACATATATATATATTATATACATATACATATATATATATTATATACATATACATATATATATATTATATACATTATATATACATTATATACACGTTGCTTAGTTATTACAATAACTGTATTATTGGCCAGTGCACTTCAGTCTTTCCTTCCTCCGCCTTGTTGAAGTTGCTGTTCGGCAATCTGGTTTCTTCTTGCTAACAGGGCCAGCACCTGAGAATGAAAAACTTTCTCTTGTTGATTCCGCTCCCTTAACACATTGAGAACCTCCTCCTGGAACTCCTTATACGCTGCAATTTGATCCTTTAGAATCTAGCCGTGCTCGTTTTAGCGTGGTAGCTGACATGTACGATGATTTCCTGAATTCATTTGTAAATATAAAATTGTTTAAGATTACAATTCTTTATTATAAAGTTAATATACTCATACAATTTACCTCTTATTGATTACTACAGCTTCCATCTCTTCGGCAGCTTCATTCTCTTGAGAAATTTCGATTGGACTTCCTACTATTGTTCACAAGGTACTTTCCAGCTCGTCTGGTAGTTCGACTCTTTGCATTGGTGGTGCGCCAAAGCATTTTGAATTGCTACCGCATACTGAAGCACGAAGTGAAGACATCTGAATTGCTTTTTCTTCAAGTTCCGATATTGGAACTTTTTCAGATGGCCCACCACCCTTAATTCTTAATTGAGAGAAAGTTGTGACTGCATTTTTTTTTGTATTTGAAATCAGTCCAAACCTTCAAAAAAATAAAGTTAAAATTGTTATCAGATTATGTAAAAGATGTGCTGATAATATGGTATTCCTTTCTCCAAGAAGTGACACACTTGTTCGGGAGTCCAGTAGCGTTAAGAATATTGGCTAAATCGCTCCACAACTTATTCAAAGCATGCCTTCCTTTCAATAAAATTTCCGTTTGCTTTGGCGTTGCTGACCTAAACATTAATTATTAATACTAAATGCAGAAAAAATATTGTTAAATTGTTGATTATTACTTACATTTCTTCAATTTGTTTAAAATATCCAACTAAAAATAAATCACAACACAAGACGAATGACAGGACAAACGTCATTTTTGACTGGTGGTTGCTATTCTCATTTGCACTCAAACTTTTAAAAAAACAAACGATAGACGACGAGTTACATGAAGCAAACTACCGACGATATCGTTCAATGGTATCGACTAGACGATGATCGTCTGAAAAGTTACGTGATTAGAGCCCTGGAGAGTCTTGTTGTTGAGGCCCAGGTTCACCCCGAACTATAGCGCCACCTTAGTAAGTAAGTTTGCTACAGAGAATGGGAGATGAGCACATTTGGAAAAGAATTTGTTTTTAGTAGCGAACATTACCAAGAATTCGCGGGCACATGATCCACAGAAGAGGGATGTTTCTACGACCTGCTCTATAAGACATATGAGTGTAAAAATGAAAATAGGAAAAAGGGGACACTTTTAATAGCGCAGTAGAAAATCAATGCTAAGACGACACCACATATGCCAATGGATATAAGCTTTATCGGCTTTACTACAGGCCAACTAACTGCCAATAAGGTATCGTTAAATACATCTCCAGAATTTTAGAAGCCTCTATTTTTCGAGCTGCGAAAACTTACTACAGTTTCAAGATTCTGTCTCTGAAGTCTGTCTTCCTTTCCTTTCTCCCTTCTTCCTTTCTGTAGCAGATTTCTTTAGTAAGCTCCAACTTACCGGACATACCTTATCAATTTGTCCTAGGTTCTTCGCTATTCTTCCATATTTTTTCAACTTGTCAATTGTTTTCAATGCTCACTAGGTATCCAAACTACTCAAGCTTTTTTCCTTCACCGATTGCACATTCAGCTCTTTTCTATCTTTTCGATTCATCATTTCAATCGCTTGGATTTGTTTGCGTTACCGTTCGTAATGTATCCAGTTTTCTCTATCATGCAGTGCACTGGTAGGTTAGGTACATAAACTTAAGTATACATTTGAGATTGAGCTTTTGATCTTATGATGTTAGGATATCTTTCCAAATTTTGAGGTTCTTCTGGACCTGGCCTTCAACTAACATGCCTCTCCATCCAGTCTAGTTGTTACCTAGCTGATTACAATTTTTCGCACGGCATATTGATTGAATCTGCTTTCCACTTGCGCACGCCACATAGAGGTAGTTTCTTTCTCTTCTACATTTTCCTCGGTGATAGATTCGAAGAGTTTTCAAGTTGAAGTGATGGTATCCATCTGCTCTACATATCCCAGTCATCTAAACCTAATGGATTCTGACTATTTTAGGTAAAACATTGCAACTGCACAGCCCGTACAGTTCTTAGTTCCTACCCAACTCGAAGCACTTTTCCCTCGAAGCGATCAATTGTCGCCTCATCACGTTTTCATAAAATTCATATCCCTACACCATAAAGGAGAGCAGGAAGATCAATATTTTATAAAGCACTATTTTGATTATCCGAGAGCGGGCTCGATACTCAAATGTACTCGTATTCTCAGTTAAAACAAATACAGCGATTTACAAGTTACTCTTCGAATTATCTCTAAAAAGTCATGTCATTGATTATATTAACTGCGGAGACGAAGTGTTTAACTACTTCAAAGTTATAAAATAAAATGCCGTTTTATCGAAGTCATCTATGGTGTATCTCCTCGATGATAGCGTTTTTTCACTTTCCTCTTGTTTATTGCCGAAACCCATATTTGGCACTTGGCACCATCAACATGGTGTACAGGGTTTTATCTGCTACAGTGTGTGCACGTCTAAAATCCTTCATCAACAAACTAATTGGGTCCTATCACTGAGCTTTTAGACCAAGAAAGTCCATAATCAATAAAATGTTTACACTCCGCAAGATGCTAGAAAAAACTCACGAAGCCCAAATCGATACCCACCATAATATCGTCAATTTTAAAGCCACATATGACAGCGTTTATGGATTTGACATGGAGCACTACACGATCGCACAGCGAACACAAAACGTCGTATTATTTTTGGACAACAGTCGGTCAATAATTTACACTCAACGTGCCTACCGGCAATTTTATGGAGTTCGAAATGCTCCAACCGCTCACATTATTCGTGCAATTTGAGCAATATGGGAATGTTGGCGATGTGAGGCGTATAAGTATACCTCGTTATGGACGATCGACCGAAAACATTTAGATCGTTAGTGAAAGTGTTGCAGCCGATCCTGAAACATCGACACGACGACGATCAACACAGTTAGGCATATCGCGTGGCACGATGCGACGGATTTTGAAGAAAGATCTGCACCTACACCCTTACAAAATTCAGTTGGTCCAACAACTCAATCCTGGAGTACTGCAGAACTGTCCTTAACATCGCCGAAAATGACCAAGAATTTTTAGGAAATTTTATTATCAGCGACGAGGCACATTTTCATCTGAGTGGATTTGTAAACAAGCAAAATCGTAGATTTTGGGGCACACAGAATCCCAAAAATCTCCATCAACGTCCCTTACACTCATTTCGTGTTAATGTTTAGTGTGGAATAACCTCGCGTAAGATTTATGGACCATATTTATTTGAAATTGATATGGGTGCAAGCGTTACAGTTAATGGACATTGCTACATAACAATGCTTCAGGACTCCTTTTTTCCACTCATGCAAGCAGGCTACATGTGGTTTCAGCAAGACGGAGCTATTAAATCGCCTGATCTGTCGGCTCTATAAATTCTCTTTTATGGAGTAACTTGAAGGAAAAAGTTTACATTTTACATACATACAAACCACACACTATAGAGAAGCTGAAACTCAACATTCGAGAAGAAATCGCGCAAATAACGCCGGCAACACTTCAAAAAGTCATGGAAAGTGCTGTCCAAAGAGCCCATGTGTGCCTAATTTTTAATGGCGGCCACCTAACCGATTTAATTTTCTATACATAATAAAAAAAAGTGTCCACGAACTTTTATTTGTAATTCATTAGTTTTCATTCACAAATTGTTCCAGATTTAAACTGGAAAGGGACTTTTGGCAAACCCTGTATATAGAGCTATGTCCAGCTTTTGCAGGCATCCCTGCAAAACTCGTCCGTCTGTGCAGAATGACAATGGAGGATCTTTGTTGCACTGTCAAAGTCGGTAACAACTTAATCGAGACCTCTGAAATCAAAAAAGGTAACGCGCTGTCGTGTGACTTCTTCAACCTCATACTTGAAAGAATTGGAACTCACAGGCGAAGACTAGAGGCAAAAACTTTCAAAAGTCTGTGCCGAAGCGTATGCCGATGATATTTACATAATTGGCAGAACTCAGCAGGATATCACTAAAGGACGCAACGGTTTGTACTAAAACGGAAGCTGTCAAAATGGGTTTAGTGGTAAATGTTATCTACAAGAAGGGACACACAACATCGACGAACTGGACAGAAAGTCCACCTTGGCTCTGCTATGAATTCTGCCAACAACACCTCAGTAAAAATAAGACCTTTATCATTACAGTCCTACTTTATGACGCGGATGCATGTATCATTTCGAAAGCGGATGAAGTTATTCAGTCGTTTCGAGAGCAAAATCCTTCGAAAAATGCTCCATCCCATTTCCGTTAACGACGAACTATACACCAGTCTCCTGAGATGGCTAGGATATGTAGAGCGAATGGACACCAATGGTCCCGCCCGCAGAGTCATCGAATCTAACTCGGAAGGACAACGCAGTAGAGGAAGACCTCACAAGTAGAAGGGGACCTCACAAGTAGAAGGGGACCTCAACCGTCTTGGAGTGCGCACCGAAAAAGTATCGGGAGTCCGAATGATGCAGAATAAAAATGTTGGTCATATACTACGGCAAGTATACATATATCGGACTGCTACAAAAAGAGAAACAGCGTCTATTTGGTTGCGGAATTTTGTAAGCGGCAGGCTAAAAATGTTTTTAAGAGCTCTTACACAAAATCTGAGAGTGATGTTCCACCCACGAGTATGAAAGTAAAGTTTAATGTGATTTTACCGCCAAGATAGAAAAGGGAGACAACCTTGTTGTACACTTAGAAAGCATGTCCTATCACGTCTGAAAACAGATTTTGCTGAGGGACATAAGTTTCCTCACCTTTACAAAGCAACTTGGCGGTCAGCTGATCATAAAGCAGTCAACAAAATTGTTATTGTTACGGTTGACACAAAGCACTCAGTATTACATATGTACGAATATTCCAAGCTGCTAATATAAACCTAATTGCAGAATGATATCGCCATAAGATCGCGTATTCCTAAAGATCTCTATCTTATACAACTTGTATCAAGTGGTGAAGATCAATGGCATTGGTCTACCAAACCCAGAGAAGGCAGGCGGTACTCTAGGAATAACGTTCACAAGATTTAGCAAAAGGTAAAAGCTACGTGTAAAGCTAAGAAGACCCCAAAGAGGCCTTAAGTGAGGAAACCAGTTTAGACGGTTCAATCGACTTTTTTTATTCCATAAATTGTTAGTAAAATTATTCAAGAATATGTTGCCAAATTTGTCCGATTTCTGATTTGTCCCGATGATATGAGAGAGAGAGAGAGAGAGAGAGAGAGAGAGAGAGAGAGAGAGAGAGAGAGAGGGGGGGGGGGGGATTTCGGCAGATGTTCTTGATTGTATATTCTTACAATAAAGGCGTTGCCCTCGATTTCCCGTTTTCGGTACTTTTTTTTCAACTCGTGGGAATTCTAGCTCGAAGAGTTATTGACCAATCGTTCTGAAAATTTGTGTGAATATTCTTTATTCAATTACTATCCATATAAGTAATATTATTATCTTTTTTTTTTTGCAAAACAGGTGAAAAAACATGAATTTTGTTCAAACATCTCAAAAACATGCAATTTTCAACTTTTTCGATCAGAATTTAGTTCATATTTCTAGAAAATATGTTGCTAACGAAAAAAATTGAAATGATTCCGGATAAAAATTGTGACTTCCGGATTTCCCACGAGCAGCTAACTCTGATGGCGACCGTCCATGGACAGCAGCTTCTAACTCCACTATTTCCAGCAGAAATGACTTGAAAAAATTGCAACATGTACTTTAAAACATTAATAAAATATCCTCCAACTTCAAACAAATTCTGATTATTCCTTCCCTGTTAAAAAAAATTCACGAAAAATACTAAAATTTCGGCCTTCTAAACTGGTTTGCCCCTTTAAAAGACAATAATCCATATTCTGCAGTCAGCGAACCATTCAACAAAAGCTAAACTAAAGTATAACATAACCGGACCGGAAGGCCTGCTTGCAGAGCTATTTAAGGCAGTGGGAAATGACTTAGTAGAGAGCATGCACCAACTCATTTCCAAGATCAGCATCGTTTGCCCGATCCACAATAAAGGAATCTTAACTGCGCCAATTATAGAAACAGCAGATTCCCTAACATTGCGAAAAAATCGTGCCTGTCGTATTGTGTGAACGCCTAAGACTAGTTATTATAACGTTACCGAAAGTGTATATAGATCTTCTTCTTGGATGCAAGATCCTTCGAGTGACTTTTGATGGCGAACTCTAACTGGGATTTGTAGAATGATGGATATCAACGCTTCGGCCCGAGGGGACTTCGACTGTATTTCCCCACAGAAGAAGACGTTTAAACGTCTTTGATGTGGTAACTGTAGCCATATAACTTTTTACATATGCATGTAATATACACAGAGTACCTCAGGTGACAGGACAGTGGTGTGTAAATTGTACCAGGTGAATAAAAGTAGAACACACATAAGTGAGCTGTACAGGACGAATAAGCAAATCCAGTCGTTTTGAAAATCACATTACGTTTTCAAGTAATCTTAATGCCGTCGTTGGTATGGAATTACAGTCGATTTTTTTTAATGTAATAGGGACTGTGAGTCATAGATAAAATTCGTACTGCTGCGAGCCTATGAAATTTAGAAAGTCTCCACAAGCTTCTCGAAATGGTTACGCGCAAAAATGCAAATATCCTTTAGAATCATTGACAACTAGTAAAACGTTGCGGCGGGACAACAGATCAACACCATCGGCAGCTCCACAGTAAAATATTAAAACTGAGTCTATGCCCCAAAGACTGTTAAAACAAACATACAAACATATACGACCGAATCACCAATGTCCAAAACAATTACACTTGTACAAAGCGTCACTTAAAAATCGATGGTGTTCCTACGGCTGAAACGCGCTTCCATATTTTAACCCGTAAATTGTTACACGCAAACTTAAGAGCTAAAGATACCAATTCACACTTAACTTTACCTCCGATTTCTCACGTTGCATAGTTTGCATTGCACTACCAACGATTTATCAAACAAAAGAATTCTAACAAATGTTTCAAGCACACTTCTAACGACAACGCTCGTTACAACTGTTATCTCCAATTAGAATAGGACCGAAATAAAAGACAAATGTGCACCCTTCTCCCAATCAAGTTCATTCCTCTCGCTGGACGTTTCTTAATCTCTTTTCCAAACGGTAGGCGACTACATTTTAAAACGGCAAATTGTACAATGTAAACAAAAGTCGAAACATTAGAAATTGTCAAACTCACCTGTTGTATTTCGCGTTGCGAATTCGAATCAAGCGCAGTGATCTCCAGAACCTTTACAGCAGTGGTTTGCTGTTGATGTTGCTGCTGTTGTTGTTGTTGCTGCTGCTGCGTCTGTGCAACATTACTATTGCTTTCAGATTTTATCTGTCCATTCGTTACTTCTGTCATCAGATCGTTTTCTGTTAAAATTCCTTCACTCTTGCCACCATCGTCGTCATGTTCATAGTCCATACTGTCATCGTCGAAATTCAGTTTTAGTTCACGTTTTGGCGCTGAGCTCCCCCCGCCACCGCACATGCGTTTCGGGTTTTGATCAGCGATAAAAAGCAATTTATCAAAGTACCATAACCGTGTTTCGTAATTAGTTTTTGACGAGGTCTTTCTGTATTCCCGCCTGAAAGCTGAGCGCAATGAGTTGATTTTTCGTACAACCATTGCTCGATCTGGACTGGGTTCGACCTCCTTTAGCTTCTCTACCAGCTTATCGTACGCCTTATTTCGTACAGCATGATTGCTGTAGTCGGGATGTTTGGACTGCCACAGACACTCTTCGTTGCGATACGTTTCGATGAACTCCGTGAGCCAATGACGGGAGTAACTCCGCAAATCGTTTAATACATTAATTGAGGACATTATCACTTCTTTTTTCTGTTTATTTGGTTCGTTTTGGAGTTATGCGGTATATTTAGTTTTTACCGTTTTATTTTTCACTCGATGTGTGTGAGGTTTTATTTTTGTTGTTTTGTTTATGGTTTGTGTTGTGTCACGAAAATTGAATGGGAAAAACTTTTTTGAACAAATCTGTTAGCTCGGCATCAACTCGAACGTCAGACACGACCGACCATTTTGATTCCAACTCTTGTTGTAGCCGCAGTGCTCACGCATACTTATTCAGTGTGTTGTGTGTGTGACAAGAAATCTACTACAAATGTTTTGTTTTGGGTGATGAATCTTGGATGTCATGCGAGAATAGTTGGAAAGGAATGAATATATCACGACATAAATGACATAATAAAATAATACATTTAAACATTTTTTACCCGACTGCGCTATACAAATCGAAGGGTAATGTGTTTATCAGTCTATATATCTATGTTTGTTCATTTGTGGCACTCTAGACATCAAACACGTGGCCCAATTTTGATGGTTCTTACATCTATCGATTTGTCGAAATCTTGCGCGTGTCACTGAAGACATGATATTAATCAAAATTCAATATGGCGACTACCAGCCACCATTTTTTGAAACTATATACATATGTACGTTTGTTCCTTTGTGGCACTCTAGAGACCAAACGCGTGGGCCGATTTTGATGTTTCTTACATCTATCGATTTGTCGTAATCTTGCGAGTGTCACTGAAGACATGATATTGATTAATAATTAAATAATAACAAAATTCAGTATGGCGACTACCAGCTGCCATATTGTGAAAAAATTCAATATGGCGACTACCAGCCGTCATATTGTGAAAAAAAATAAAAAGTGTAAAATAAAAAAATTAATTTAAAAAATTAAAAAACCCGACTGAGTAGAAATGGACTTTAAATATAAACTAAAAAAAATATAGGCCGAAGCCCTGGTAGCTGGTGCCATAATTTAAGATTAATCATGTAATTTATTTCTGATTAATAATGTTATACTAATAATAATAATAATAAAAAGAATAAAACAAGTCCAGTAGTCTAGAATTCAGTTAAGAAATATTAAATAAGCACACCATTAAAATATTTTCATGGTGGAAACACACATAAAACAAATAATAAATTCTAATGTGGAACTTAGCAACTTAAACAGTCGGGTCCCATTAAATATCTAGATAAGCTCAAATCTTCCCAGTAATTGGAAAGGACTAAAATCGCCAACGACACGATATCATCGACTGTCGTCTATGAGTAAACATGTGTCTCAAATACGTGACAACGAATGTCCGACAGCCCGATCCCAAAGATTGTCGTCTATGAGGGCAAATGCGTCTCAGATATGCGACGACAAATCACCAACATCAAGAGATAATAGACTTACACGTTTATAGATGAATTCCAGTCTTCATTATCGGCAGCAGTTTTCTCACATGACTCATCAATATTCGATGATTCTTTATCACAAATAGCAAACCATGTACCCGTATGATTTAAGCTTATCTAGATATTTAATGAGTCCCGACTGTTTAAGTTGCTAAGTTCCGCATTAGAATTTATTATTTGTTTTATGTGTGTTTCCACCATGAAACTATTTCAATGGTGTGGTTATTTAATATTTCTTAACAGAATTCTGGACTTGTTTTTTTCTTTTTAGTTCATATTTAAAGTTCATTTTTTACTCAGTCGGGTTTTTTTAATTTTTTAAATTAAATTTTTTATTCGTTTTTGCAATTCTGTATGTATGAAGAACGCTGCACCGGAACGTTGGCAAAGCAAAAGAGAAGAAAAGATTCACAATGGACTAGGCATAGTTTAAGATCAAACTTAAAAGAAAAAATTGTGTTTTACTGAGTTTCTAACTTTATCCTGATTGACCTTGGAAAAACTACTTAGATAGATGAGCAAGGGCCCATGTTAGAGGCTTTTTTCTTCCGTCCGAATTCAGCGCTCCGAAAAGGAATAAGTCACAGAATTTCTACCTGCATAGCTTAGGTCTCATACTCACAGAGATAATACTCCGTGATGTCGCATCACTCTCACTTATGCCTTGCACACTTAGATCCTTAGCAAATGCGTAGTGCACCGTTACGGCGTCAGTAAACAGTCTGCAGTCCTTTTTACAGAGCGACACCAGGAAAGACGCTGACTCTTGATTCATTAGCATCCTGGAGAGCGAGCCACACCATCTACAATTATGCTCACATATAGCTCAACTGGCAATGGAAGTCTTAATCGAGGACACAGGAGTTCTAATACAGGTACGAATCCTGAGCAAACCTGCAATCTCGTTTCCCGTGATCCCATTGTGACCTATTTTGTACTCAGTGAATCCAGATTTTCGACTACGGTGTCATAGAGGCAATGGCATGTTAAAAAATCCAAGTCAAAAGATAGGCAGCAGTCGCTCATCAAGCCTCCAGTGCGTGTTGTACTAAAGTCCAGTTCCTTTCAAACTGTAGATGACTTTGAGAGTGCAGCCCAAAATATGAATATCAAGGTGAGGGAGATTCATCATCGCCTAGGTCAGAGCCAGGGGCGCAAGAAAAAGCACCCAACAGCTCTTCTTTTATTCAGAAACAATAATCAACCAACTACAATAAATAGCCACATTTTAAGTCCCTTACTCATATTTAAAAATACGAAGTCACCTTGGTATGCATAAAAATAAATTCCAAGTGGATGGTCAAAAGTCAGGCCAGTTCCAGGTATACTACAGACTTGCTGCTTCGTCCCTTAAAGATTTTCTCCATTAGCCAGCTAGGTATATGAACCAACTTAAATTCATCATATTCATTCTCTCATGACACACGGAGCACAGTGACGAATAATTTTTCACACGCCTGTAATAGCAATCAAACAAATCTATTACGTTTTCATGACATTTTTCACTTCAATCCAAACTTGTCACAGTGTTTGACAGTTGCTACCAACCAGAAAACTTCTTGTATCGTGTGCTCTACTCAGTAGTTCGCAATTTTTTTTTGTTCCACCCCTCGCACATCATAATCAATACAACGACGTAATCCAACTTCAGAAAAGTTCTCAACGAACATCACATTCTGATTCTGGTCTGCTTCTGTCATTGACACCACCCAGTACGTAGGAAACCGTACCCAGTGTGCCCAACCACTTACACCAAGTGTTGTCTCTGCCATTTAGCCAGTCAGCCGTGCTAACCGACGACGAATGAAGAAATCGGCTCCACAAATCGTTCCTAGTGCGCGTGTGGATGTACGAAGAAGTGAATTTTGATACACAAGTGCTGCGAAAAAAAATTCCAAAATATGAGTAAAAAGTGCTCGAAAAAGTCAATCCACTGGTGAAAAACAAAACAAAATATAAATCCAAAGGATTTAGCAGACAAAGGAACACCTCCACCTTGTACCAAACACCGAACACAGCAAGGCGACGGACGACACCGCCAAAGGGCTTCCATTAGTGTCATTGCCCCCACAGAGTAAGTCTTCATTTAAGTACATCTTCCAGCAATGAATTCTCCAATTTGCAATATCTCAAGCACAATTACAGGGATTTCGTCTCAATGTCAGTTGGATCCCTCCCCCCTAGAGAAGAGTGTGTAGGAATTTTGAAATTTCCAAGTGGAAGTGCCAATTATTTCGGGGTGCTCCGATAACGTTATATAACAAATCAGAGCACAACAGATTTACTCACCATCATAACTCGATTCAGTATTAGATAATTGGGTTGTCTAAATAAGTAGTGCTCTATTTCGGAGATACTCGTAGCTATGTACGTACGTATACACGTATATGCTGTGTGCAAAATCGAAAACGTTCTATTCATTGCGTAATCAGGGTCTCAGAGGGAGTCTTCGAGTAGGTATCATCTAAAATATTACAATTGTCCATGATAACATAATTTTTCTTGCTCAACAAATTGGTATCTCGGAGTATTTCTTTTTGATTGACAGTTGTGCGCAATATTTTGTGTTTTCGTTGTTCGAGCACATCGCCCGTCCCCACATTTGCTAAAAATAAACAAAACTGGTGTCCACAACTTGGAAGGACATATATATAAGTGGATACAAGTACAGGCAACTGTTCGACGCGTACTTTACATGTGTGCTCTGACAAAGTTGTGCGAGTATTGTGCACGATTTATCGTTGGCATGGTCGTATTTTGCGATAGAAACTGAAGGGCACGTTGCGGTTGCTTGTGGTTTATGGTGTTGAGAAGAAGAAAACAAATTCCGGGTGAATGTAACGTCAAAGTCGTCTGTCTGGTCTCGGTGAGGAGTTTGTTTACGGAAGTGGAAATCTCTTGAGAATTCGTAAATTCGTAGGACAGTCATTGCAACGGCAGCAGGTATTGTCATATTATTTGTTGGTTGTAGATGGATCTTGGTCCGAAGTTGCCTTTGTGCTTTAGTTAGATGCGGTTCGAGGCTGAATCTCATTGCAACTTCTGCATGGAACTCATATCATTGTCATGCTCGGTCAACGATAATTTTTGAATAAACACTATTACTTAACATTGGTGGGGATGTGATTACGGTGATTTTGACTCAACTGCATTGTTTCAAAATTCTAATAAGGGAGTGTCAGTTAAGGTAACGATGTTATAGTAATCACTTAGAAAAGGAGGTTTTCATTAAAATATATGAATTTCTAGTATACGAGTATCGTCGAGTCCATTGGTTGCATACAGTGTTGTGCAAAACATAGCGGATTTTTCTCGTACATTTTTCATTGAAGAATTCTAGGGGCAGGACTTGTTTGGCACTTTAAGAAAACCTATTGAATAAGTTTACAAATAGAAAAAAAAAACAATTCATTGCTATCATTATTTTTAGAGTTTTATCAAAAATTGTAGCTAAACTCAATGCCATGCCTGTACAAAACATTTTCAAAAGTACGGTATTTTCTTGGTCTTTAGCTTGTTGATAATGGCTTTGGCTATCATTTTAATTGAGTCATAGACTTAACTATGCCTAAAAGGTCAGGTGTCTCCAATTTGCTTACTAATAAAATGGCTAAAAAATAAATACAGTGGTGTGGATAAAAATCAAGTGGTAGCGGACTTCAGGGTAGCGCTAAAACAAAAATTTATAGACGAAAATTATAAAATGCCATCATCTCGACAGTGTTTGACATTATAAAAAAAGTTTCGGAATAGAAAACCAGTCTTATAGTCCCATAAAAACTACATTCCGAACCGGTCGGCAAATTAAGAAAACGATTCTTAACGATCCTTTCTTGCCTTCAGGAAAGATTGTTAGTGAGTTCAATTTTTCAATTGAAGCAAGCACCGTACGCAGGCGTTTAAGAGAAGTTGTTTTTTTTTCGTTTTGACCAGCGAAAAAGCCTCTACTTACTGCCAAGCTTAGACAAAAAAGGTTCCCTTTTTCTAGTAAGTCTTTGATTACTTTGCTAACGCTAATCGTTTCTTAGACTGGAATTCTCAAGAAACCATTTGAATTGGTCAGCAACGATGTGAAAAACTGTACTATTTAGCGACGAGAGTAAGTTCAACTTGTTTGCTTTTGATGGAAGTATTCAAGTTAGACAAAAGAAGGGGACACGTCCTCAGCCACGACATTGTCGTCCATCCGTGAATCATGGAGGAGGCTCAGTTATGGTGTGGGGATATTTTTAAGGTGCGGGATGTGGACCAATGCATGAGATTGGTGGTATTATGGATCGTTTTCAGTATAGCCATATACTAGAATCCGTAATGTTAAAAAACGCTGAGGTTGGCTAAGGAGTGGTAAGAAAAATGTTGTTGTGTTGGAATGGCCATCTCAATCGCCCGATCTAAACTCTATTGAGAACTTGTGGGCCATTTTAAAAAGACGGGTAGGGTCAAACACGCATACATGCAAAAACGCACTTATGGCGTCAATAAAGAATGAATGAGAGAACATTCCAAATAAATTTTTGAGAATTTAAAGTCGTTCATGACTAAAAGATGCGAGAAGGTCTGAAAAAACAACTGTTACTGGACAAAATATTAAGTATAACAAAAATCCGGTATGTTTTGCACAGGCCGTTACCGAGTTAAGTTAAGTTTTTTTGTATAATAAAAGATATTATTGCAAAACCTTTTTTTTATTTGTAAACTTATACAATAAGTTTTCTTAAATTGGCAACAGACTTTACTTAGGTTCTTTTTGTTTGCTAAAATTCACCAAAGAAAAGATGTTCGATAAAAATCCGGTATGTTTTGCACAACACTGTATGTTAAATGAGTTTTTGAAACTATTTGGCTCGCTCTAACCTCGTTGAGGCCCCTATCAACTTCCAATCATTATTAGAATTAAGACTATTACTCAATCTTGTTTTGCATATGCCGGCATATATTGCCGGCAATATAAAATCAAGGACATCTTCAATAACTTTCGAGAGCCCATGTCTCTGTTACATGTGCTACAGCGATGTCACCATAAATGGTGCGAAATGTCTAGGTTTCCTCAAGCGATGTAAGAAATATTTCACCCCCTCTGACCTGGCTTTAATATATATATGTATAAGGCGTTTGTTCGTGAAAAACTAGAGTACAATGCCCGCATCTGATCAGGTGCCCCTAAGACCACTGGGAGGACCACAAGGATCCAAAAACAGTCATTCGACACCCTCGAACATCGGCGTAACGTATCCTGTCTCACCTTGTTGTATCGTTATTTTCACCACCAGTGCTCCAATCAAATTGCCAGTAGCATTCCGCCCCTTCAAATTTTTAACCGTAACCCACCTTCGGAAGTACTCTGATATATCGTGATTCTTTCCTAAACCGTACGGCTATTTATTTCCTATCCAGTATAACTTGCATACATTTAAAACAAAAGCACATCGGTATGTCTCTTTTCGCCTTCCCTAACTTCCTTTCGCTCTCGCTATGTGCAAACATCTTAAGGGTACATAAAATCCCTTGTGTGCGCGCCACTTCTAAAAAGCAAAAAAAAAAGCGAGAACTCTGGCACTCAGTTATAGGGTTGGCAAGAACGTACTCATTTGCTTAGGTGGTGCTACAGTCCGGGGTGGACTAGAGCCTTTTTAGTCGATCTTTGTTAGTTTCGCATACGACGTTGGCTGAAGCCCCTCCCATTTGTGTGCGCCAACTAAGATGAGGCCGTCCTTTACTGCGTTGTCCATCCGGGTTGTTGTCGAAAACTTTCCGGGCCGGGACGGTGGGTTATCCAAGCTTTTCTGACGAGGTCAGTTCGCTAATGCAACGTTGCAAATGAAACCGAAAATTACGCGAAAAACTTTTCTCTTGAAGTGTCCGAGAGCATTTTTATAGGATTTCGTCAGTGTCTAAGCTTCTGCGCCGTAAAGCAGGACTGGGATGATCAGTGTCTTGAATGAAGCCTTTTTGGCTGCTCGGGAGAGGGTTTTAGTACTTAATTGCCTTCTAAGCTAATGGTGGACTGGCTTCCAAATCCGAAGGTTCGGTGTTCCAATTCCAACCGCGTCTGAAAGATATTCATTTTGTTAGTTAACAAAAATTAAGTAAGATGATTAGAGTCGACTAGAAATCAACTTGAGCCAACTTCCACTAAGAAATTAGTCTCCCCATTAAATGTTGGATGTCACCCATAGAGCGAAATAGCTGAGTCTTAAATTCGCAGTGACTAACAAGGATGACACTTCGCATGATTTTCGCGCTGTCGTTATCACTGCCTATTGTGAAATTTTGTCCTAGGCGTCAATGTTGTATGTCCTCTTTATTGAGCACATGCTTTGTTTTTCCTTCGTTGCGGCTTCTGCTTCAATATTCGTAAGCGCTTCATTTATAGCTCGCTGTGTTCTTCCCATAATTTCAATGACGTCTGCATATGCGAGCAACTGAACTTGTTTTTTTTTTAATAGAAGTTGTCGCTGGAGTTGACTTGTGAGTTCCCCACAATTCTTCCAAGAACGAATTCTATTGTTGCTTTTAGATCATTTCTATAAGCATTCTTTTCGTTAAGCCAGTCGATATTGAAGTCGCCTAAAACAATAAATATATTATGTATATAGGTCATATAAATCTTCGATACATTCGTTAAGTTTTTCACAAAATATTGTGATAACCACTTAAATGTGAGCAGCGACATCTAGCAGAAAATGTCGATACTCGAAGACCAGAAGATTTCGATACTGGAATAACAAAGTCTTGACTGGAGAGTGGAATCGAATTTTCTAGCAAATTGGAAATTGTATGGGACGCTGGATGGCGAGGATTGTTCTCGAAGTATGTCATTCGAGTATAAATACCAGCATCCCAAAGATATGCAAATCAGTTCTAAAGTGTAATTTGAAGTGTTAATTAGGAGAAGTGATTAAGTGGTTTAAGTAAAAGATAAGAAAAGTATAAGTGGTTGAGAAATTGAATTGTACTGAGAGAAAGAATTAAATAGTGAATTGTAACTGTACTGAATAAAGGGATTTGTATTGAAAAGAATAAGTTCTATTATTTGTACCCACACAAACATTTTACAATATCATCCAGTCATCGACTGACCGCCGAGCTGACAAGTTGTCTTCCTCTGTGTTCTGATCGCCTCTATCTCTGTATAGGTGAAATCCCGCTACCTCTTCAACGTATAAACGTACATTCCACTGTATTCGTAGATCGTCTCAACTGAGTGAAAAAAAAAGAAAGTAAATCTAGTGCAAACAATAAGTGTCATGGCCCCTGGGCCACACGTGCTTTCGGGCAATCGGTTCAGTGCATTAGATTTTGATTCGCTGTCCGAGCCCAAACATAAAAGAAAAAAAAAACCTAATTCTCCCACAGCTTTTGATTTCAATACACCCCTTCCAGTGCAATCCGATACCAATAACCCGAAATTTATAGTGATCTCGCCAGCTAAAGACGGTAAACCAGTCTCGTCATATAGCGTTTTCCTGCTTAAAAAAGCGATCGACGGAATAAGTACCGCTTACGAACAGATCTCGCAACTACGCGACGGCAACTTATTGATTTTGGTCAAGTCAAAAAAAATAGCGGACCTATTCATGGCCAAAAAGACACTTGCTGATATCTGTCCCATCTCAGTTACTCTTCACAAACAATTAAACTCGTCTAAGGGCATTGTATATGCACCTATCCTTCTAAACCTCTCAGAAAAAGAAATAGTGCAGAATTTACAGTCCCAAGCAGTCACGGACGTGTACAAATTCAAGAAAACTGAAGCAGGTAAGCAACGCGAGACAGGCCTAATGCTATTTACATTCGACCGCTTCCGTCCCCCAACCTCAATCGATGCCGCGTGGTATAACCTCAAAGTTAAAGAATATTTCCCCAACCCCATGCGGTGTCGCAACTGCCAGTTACTTGGTCACACTGCCAAGTGGTGCAAAGGGAATCCGTCTTGTGTAACGTGCAACCTTCCTCCTCACGAGCCTAACAAGTGCACACGGGTCTCCTGCGCTAACTGCAGTGAAGAACACCCATCTTCCTCTCAAGATTGCAAACGCTTTCAGCAGGCAAAAGAAATTTTAAAAATAAAATCCACTCGCAAATGTAGCATGGCAGAAGCCAAGCAAATCTATAGAGTACAAAATCCAACCCTCTCTACCAACCCATCTTATGCTGCAGCTGCAAGAAAGGCAATTCAAACTGAAAATATATCAAGTTCTATGAATGACTCGAACGATGATAGCATTAGTACCCCATTAATTACGCCTACCTCTTCGCTTACTCAGAACCAACCATCCAGCTCTCATACAACACATCTAACAACACAAAACCCTCAAATTCGCCTCAAACGCATCAGCAACAAATCAATAATCAATTCACTCACTCCCATCTCAAAACAGCCAGACAATATTTCTCCAATCACCCAATCCAACTCAACAGATCCGCAAACCTCCAGCAAATTAAACTCAGAGAAAGATTTCAACACACCATACACTAAACATATCGATAGCAACATACAAATACTACCTTCTCCAGTAAATAATACTGTTCATACCCCTACACTCACCTCATCTCCTATCGCTAGAGTTACCAAACACCTAATCTCAACTAATCAATATTTTAAACCCCATGAAAACAATGACGATGACATCATGCAATAACAATCTAATCAATAACCCCAGACCCGACTCTGCTGTTCATTGGTCGAGTCAACCGGTTTCCATAAGTAATCTCGTTGGCTCGGCCTCTGGTCAGCAGAGACGCGCCTACCAACCCAATAACCCTCATCACAATCACGCCTTTATCCTCTCTTCAACCCATGGCGGATCGACACAGCAGCTCAGGCCTTGTATACCGGCAAGGCCTAGTCAGTTTGCTTGTCTTTCCCCTTCCACCTCTGTTAACTGTAAAAATATAATGGCTCTCAAACTTCTACAGTGGAATGTAAAAGGATATATAAACAACTTTGACGAGCTAAATATTCTTTTAAAAGATCACAATCCTGACATCCTTTTACTGCAAGAAACGCATTGCCCATACGGATTCTCTCCTCATCCTCCAAAAGGCTACAT
Organism: Volucella bombylans; assembly: GCA_949129095.1. Lineage (NCBI taxonomy): Eukaryota > Metazoa > Arthropoda > Insecta > Diptera > Syrphidae > Volucella > Volucella bombylans. The sequence goes on along the minus strand of OX422140.1, from coordinate 140,995,556 downwards.
AGGGCACTTCTCAAATTTTTCAAACAACACAATTGCAAAGCAAGGCATTGCAGTTCTACTCAAAAGCAATATCCCATTTGATATCGTGCCCTTAACTTCAAATTTACTAGCCTTTGCAGTTGAGCTAAACCTCTCGACTAAAATCACAATTTTATCTATCTACATCTTACCTAAACAACACTTTTCCAAGTACGATCTCGACAACCTGCTGCAGCAGGTCAAACCCCCCCTTATACTAGCAGGTGACGTTAATGCATGGAGCGTACTATGGGGATCCCCATCCACGAACAGTCGTGGATCTGTACTGGAAAACTTCATAACCAGCTCCAATTTATCAATCCTTAACGACGGTTCCCCAACCCATTTCTCCACACACAACACCTTAACCCACATAGATATAACATGTTGCTCCCCTGAACTTTTACCCAAAATCACCTGGCTAACGCTTTCCGATCTACATAATAGTGACCATTTTCCCGTCATCACGACAATCAAACTGAAACAAAATCAAGCTGCTACAACAAATGATTGCACTCCAATATTTAAAACAGACTCAGCTGACTGGGAAAAATTTCAAACACTCGTTAACTACCATCTTAATAACCGTAAGCCTGCTTCTTCTGTAAACAAGGAAGCTGCTAACATACTTAAGCTTATTCGTAGTGCTGCTAACCAATCCATCCCGCAGTCTTCGCAAAAGAAACGTAAACACTCTGTTCCATGGTGGAATTTGGAATTATCCATCCTGAGAGATAACAAAGTTACTGCGTGGAAAACCTTTAAGAAAAACCCTAGCCAAATCAACCTAATTATTTATAAAAAGTCAAATGCAGGTTACTCAAATCGAGCAAGCTTAAATCCTTTAATAAGTTCACCTCTGCCATTAATCCAAATTCTCCCATCAAACAAATTTGGCACAACATTCACTCTTTGACCGGTGACAATGTCAAGCAACCAATAAAATTTATCAATACACCAGCAGGGTCGATCTTCCTTCCTCAGGAAATCAGTAACTGCTTCGCACAAAGTTGGTCTGATGCATCGGATGATAAAAATTTTCCAACCTCCTTCAACTTAAGAAAGCGGGAAGTTTTAAACGCCATCTCTCACACAACTACCAATTCAGAGGCCCTATGTTTAGAAGAGACTTTATCACTCTCAGAATTCGATTACTGCTTGCAATGTGTCAAAGGTAAAACTCCGGGTCGCGACCGCATCTCGTACCCGATGTTAAAAAATCTACCGCTCACGGCTAAAGGACGAATTGTAAGGTTGTACAATACAATTTTCGATAGCAGCGTTATACTCCAAAGCTGGAAAACGGCTTCGATCATCCCCATCCCCAAGCCAAAAAAAGATTTAACTAAGGTTGATGGCTATCGTCCCATTTCCCTTATTCCCTGCTTATCCAAAATCCTCGAAAAAATTATCGCAAATCGACTTCGCTGGTTTAGCGAAACCAAAAACTTAATTAGTAAAAACCAAGTGGGATTTAAACCAAAGCAAGGGTGTATCGACGCCCTTCTACACATCGACTTTGTAGTAACCAATGCTCTGTCCGCTCGAAATCACGTTTCGATCCTAGCCCTGGATTTCGAGAAGGCTTTCGACCGGACAGGTATTCACTTGGTATTGAGTAAACTCAAAGAATGGGGAATTGGCCCAAAAATACTCGGTTACATTACTGCTTTCTTGAGCAACAGCAAGTTTTGCGTAAAAATCTGTAACGTCTTTTCTAATACTGTTTAGCTTTTTAATGGCATCCCTCAAGGATCACCACTATCTGTGTTACTTATTTCAATCGCATTTGATGAAATAAATAAAATCATAACCAGACATAAATATTTGGAACACTGTGCTTACGCTGATGATGTTTACATACTTTGTGGGCACAATGATCCAAATTTGTTACATTCATCCCTATCTAACGTCTTAAAGGACATTATAGATTGGTCTTCAACCAGAGGTGCTACTTTGGCACTCAACAAGTGCAAAATCCTCCATATTTGCCGGAAAAGATCTTGCTCAGTCCCAGACTTATATGTAAATAATGTTATAATAAAATCAGTACCTAATTTAAGCATACTTGGTTTGATGTTTAACTGTAAATATAAATGGAAAAGTCATTGTTTAGAAATTAAGAAATCACTAGCTGCAAGGAGCAATATAATTAAGTATTTAGCCTCAAAAAAAAGTAATGCTAATATCAATACTCTTTGTTACGTAACAAGAATGCTAATATTAAGTAAAATCGACTTCGCATTATGTATCTACGGCAATGCCCCAAAGTCTACATTGAACATCATCAAAGCGCCCTATCATCAAGCCATCCGCAGAAGTTTAAATGCATTCCCCACCACGCCAACAAAAAACATACTTGCAGAAGCTGGATTCCCCTCCATCGAAGAACGCTGCATGGAAGTATCGGCGAAACTGCTCTCCAAAATCTGTTTCCCAACCGGTTCTATCCTAGACACAGATATCCTTCTATGCTCCAATCGGAAAACTAAGCAAAGAATTTCGTCAGCGATAGGAAACTCGTTAAAACTCGGCAAAGTTTTAAGTATTCCATACAAATTTTTCCCCAAACACACAGTCTCGCAGCCACCGTGGTCCATCAAGACGGATTCTATTATATTGAATCTCTGCAAGTACCGAAAAACACACTCAAACAATCGTATATATCAGTCAATGTTCCTATGTATATCCTCGGACCTGACTTCTAACGGATGGGCATTTTTTTACACGGATGGTTCCAAGACAATAAGCAATACTGCATCCGCCGTCAGCCTAGAAAATGGTACACTCCTCAAACAAGGTATTATGACGGAGACTGCCTCTATCTTTACTACAGAAGCACAGGCCATTTTAGAGGCGCTGGTGTTAGCAGATAATACGCATGGCAAGTACGTCATCTGCTCAGACAGCCTTTCAGTACTACAGGCAATTGCAAACCCAAAGAATGATTCTCAAATGATCTGCCGTATCCGAGACATCCTCTTGAAAAGACCGGACAAGATCAAATCAATGTGGGTACCAGGACATGCAGGTATACGGGGCAATGAAGTCGCCGACCACGCTGCCAATTTAGCTGGTGTTAGTCCAACCTATCTATTTGACACATACAGCAAACACGAACTACAACGCACAATAAAAAGCAAAATAAAACAGGCACAAATGAACGATTGGAAACTATATCTTAACTTTTATTCGAGCAAAATCAATCCCTACAAAACACCGCCAGCTTATCCACCATCCGTCCTTACGTCAACCACCACTAACTTCCTTCGTCTTCGCCTTGGACACTCTGTAGCCACTCACCAATACCTACTAAGAAAGGAGTCGCCCCCAATCTGCTCCTCATGTAATATCCACATCCTAAACATGGAACACATCCTTGGTTCCTGCTTCTTCTCTTCAAACACGGCCAGTAGTCACCTCAAGGACAACATTTTTAAAATATTAGACAATCCATCCCTAGAAAACTTAAATATAATAAATAAACTTGTAACATTATTCAATATCATATTATAGTATATAAATGTACATTAAATCGAGCTGAAAGCCTTTGCAGCTAGTGCTCAAATTCTTGTATTTACATGTAATTTATTTCATGTCAATAAATATTAATAATAATAATAATACAATATCATCGGGTACCATCGGGTACTGGTGCCTGGTAAGGTTCGAAGTTCCGAACTACTCATTTAAACTTTTTCATACAGATCACGTCCGGGTTGACATGTAGGTGAGAAGATTTTCTCGTAAGCATACCCAGGGATTCTTTCTCGGAGTCAATTCAGGTACCGAACTTGTTGCGCAGTTCTTGGAGATCCGTGGCCCACCACTCCAGGCGCTCACATTCTATACTCTTTCATGTCGAACAAGTTGAGGTAAAATCAAGTTTTGGATAGGAATCGAGTTCGTTGTTGGGCTTGTTGAGCTCTAGCTGGTACAATATATTAGAAGAGTAGCAAGTAGTAAATGCCTGTTCGATATGTTGAGCTGTAAGTGCCTGTGATCGGAGTAGGACGGTTTATCCGACACCTTCCAATTGTGTATTGAATAAGACAGATTATTGCAAGAGTGACGTTAGAAACAGGGTTAGGGCCTCTAAAAAACATAAAAAAAATACATCGAAAATGTAGGTGGTGTCATGCCCTAACTTAGCTTTGAGCCTGCTTACGGATCTGAGCTTTGAATGTGTTTACATACCTCTTAAAAAATATGCCCTGCTTTGGCTATAGACATCACTTCTTCAGCAAAATATCTAGCTACTAAACACTTTAGGCTGGATTTTTGAAAGGGAGAAGACCGTCAAATTAGCGAGAGGTGTCTCATCTGTTTTCTGGTATTTAGGTTCAGTGACTCTGGCCATATTTATTCAAAGGATTACATGAAAACATTTCAGATTCGGATAACTTACTTTATTAATTGGCTTTGGTGCCTAAGTTTTTATTCCAATATATCTACAATACTAGTGTAGAGCTCTTTTAGCAGCCCACGGTTTCAAAAATCAAACATTCCTTCATGCCTAACGAGATTAGCACATAATAATTGTTTTTGTTGAATTATAGGCCATGAGTCATAATAAAAACAGCCAACAACTTTCGTTCTGATAATTTAATTAATTTAGTGTAACTTAAAAGTTTAACTGGAAGTCATTGATACGACCTTACATAAATTAAGTTGTAATCTACTTGAACTATTAAACATGTATGATGTTTAAATGTGTATAAAATTGTTTTTATAATTCATAAAAACATTGATTTGTTTTTCACTAATCGAACTATGAAAAACACCTAAAAGTTTGCACTTGGGGGTTTGATAGATATACATATGAACCACGAGCCTGGGGGTGTGCGGTCTATAAATATAGACTTATCATGAGCATAGCAAACGATTTATAAACACTGACTCTCCGTTTTTTATTAAGTTGGTAAATCTGTTGTTGACATTCCCTCTAAATCTTAGCGTCATAGCTTGACATTTGCAAAAATTACGTAGCCAAGAGTACATCTATTATTGAGTGTGTTGGCGATTTTTTACAATTTTAGAAATGGATTTAAATTTGCCACAACGAACTTGTATTAAATTTTGCGTAAAAAACGGATTTAATGGTGCGCGAACGTTGAAAATGTGGGAAAAGTGTTTCGGCAACGATTCTTTAAAGAAAACGGTCGTTTACCTGTGGCACGACCGGTTCAAAAGTAGTCGTGAGTCTACTACAGTGGCAGACCGTCGACATCGAAAACCGACGAAAATTTGATGGAGTAAAAGAAATGTTGGTCAATAACCGCAAATTAGCCATCAGAGAGATAGCGTAGGACTTGAACATTGCCTATGGATCTGTCCAAAACATTTTGTTTAATGATTTGGGTTTCCGTCGTGTAGCAGCTGGTGCCAAAAGACCTCAATTTCATGTTGACGTCGCAAAAGAGAAGATTTGCGAGGCTGAATCCGATCCCACATTCATCAAAAGGATCATTACTGGAGATGAGACGTGGGTTTATGAGTACGACACAATCCAGAAATCAGGCAAGTGAATGGCGTTCACCAAATGAGCCGAGAGCAAAAAAAAACACGTCGTTTTTAGTAAAACAAGAAGGCAATGCTCACGGTTTTCATGGACTACAAGGGTGTAGTGCATCATTAATTTTTGCCAGAAGGCCAGACAGTAAACAAAGAGTATTATTTGGGCAGAAAACTCGTGGATTTTGCACCATGATAACGCACCATCGCACAGTGCCATCATTATTAGTAATTTTTTAACGAAAAATGCAACAAATACCATTCAACAGTCAATGAATTCACCTGTTTGGACTCCCTGTCACTTCTTTCTGTTCAATCGAGTTAAAAAACCACTAAGGGGAACGCGTTTCAGCAACCGAGAGGAAGTAATGGAAAAATCGCATAAAATACTGATTTACATACCGAAAACCGAATATTAAAAATGTTTCGAGAATTGGATCAAGCACTGGCATAAGTGTGTTGCAGTCTATGGGGATTACTTTGAATGGGACAATATAGATTAAATGAATAAACTTGTATTTTTAATTTTCTGAATAATTTTCCCGGAACTTTTTGATCAAGTTGGTATAACCTAGTGGCATTGTAGAGATCAATCAAAGTCGGGCAAAGAGGTCCCATACTTTGCATTAACTGAATTTCCTTGCCCCTTTGTGACGCAGATTGAGATGTTTTATGTAAGGAAGGTTGAAATAAGAAACTTAACTAATCACTCACAACAATGATAACACTTATCAAGAAGAGATTTTCTTTATTTTCTTATGATTAAACCTAATTGGGTTTATTCTTGTAAGCAAACCTTTGAGTTGGAGGGAAGTAAATCTTATATATATATTTGTGTTTTCTTTATAAATTTGTTGCTAACTAGATAAGCTTATTAGTTATTTATACATAGTTCTAGAAATATTATGCAAAATATTAGTGCGTTCCATGAATATTTTGAGAATTCTGGTTATTTTTGTTTGATAAGTTTTCATGCTGTCTGTTTTAACATATATGTCTGTTACTGTTTGACAAGTCATCATGAATAGACTTGCACTAGAAGAACGCTTCCGTGCCATTCAAACTTCAATTCTTCATGATGATCGAGCAAATGAGGTTGCTATACTTCGTTTTATGGATAAATTTTAAATCACTTGCGCGTAACCTCATCTGCGCACAGAAGTGAAAGTGCGGCGGAAGATCCGGAATGATTGCAACAGTTTGCCATCCCTCCATCCACTATTGTGGACAAATTTTAGACCAGAACCAATTCACAACACGCCATCGGTTGTGCTGACGAATGGGGCCATCAAATACTCTGTTGCTTTGTTTCCTGTTTTTAAGTCTCTTGGCACCGACTACAAAAGGTAAAGACCCTCTGCTAGCAACTTTCGAGAACACAACTTTTGATGAAATGTGTAACTCGCTTAGGCCACACTGGGTAAACGAATCACTAGTTTTGAAAACAAATGCAATATTAGTGAATACCACGTTGATTGCGGCCAATACAATATGTGATGGCGAGGCTAAACAATGGGATATCTCCCATCGACGACCTGTCTCTATTGCTATGGAGCATGTTGGTCGACTCACTAATTAACGTCCTCAATGGATCTAACGTCTACGCTAAGGCATATGCAGATAATGCACCTGTACTCTCTTTTAGATTATGCCTAGCGACTGTTTGATCTAAAGTGTAAACAGCCCAAGTCGTATTCGGCTTTCAGTCAATTTTCTCACTCCTCTGACGTGAAGGAAAATTTTAGTGCATCAGCATCCGTTTCTGCAGCGGTGCTAAGCGCCTTCATGCCATCCGGGAAATGGGACTTGTTACTGAGTAGGGTCCTTTGGATTTACATGGCTATGATAAGACTAATTGAGACTAATTTCGTCCTATGTGTCGGATGTCTTGGTCTCACAAGAATTACGTCACTGCTGCATGGGTCTTTGGCACAACACGCTCTGGAATATGGATGACCTTACGCGCCGATTGTCTTCTGACTAGTCGAGTGTCGTCATGAATGGCTCCAAAACTGATCTAGGATGCGGTGCTCTTGTGTGCTTCGGAGGAGAACGTTAGATTTTGCTACTTGTTAGGGAAGTTTGTGTCTGTCTGCGAAGGGGAAATATCATATATGCAATCTGCTTGCGTTGACAGTTGGGTTTCATTATTCATTTCATTATTAATTTCAGTCTCTAAAAGGTCAGCGAACCTCCAGCTGTCTCCCAGTAAGAAAGACGGTAGACTGTTTACCGGCGTCGTAACGGAACACTAACTTTTTGCTTAAGTAATATAACATCCTGCAAGAAGATGATGACATAATTCAGCCTATGTTTGCATAAGGCTGTAGGTAATCGGCGCTAATATGGTGTACTCATCTTTAAAAAAAAAAAAATCTGAAATTTCAGAAAAATGTGTACAGTAAAAAATTTTGTGAAAATATATCGATCTACACCCGCATAAGCCTCGGCTAATTCAGGAACTAATGCTACAAGACCATGGTTTTTGACAGAAACTGTGAGTTCGCGGATTTGGCTCTTCAACAGCTTGAAATCGACCCTTATACTTTAGTGACGAGGCTCACTTTTTGCTGTAATGTGAACAACAAAATTGCTATTTCGAAAGTGAGGCAACTTCAGAAGGAATTCATGAGCCTCTATAACACACACAAAAATGTACCGTTTTATGTGGTCTACATGCTGGTGCATTATCGGTCCTTATTTTCTAGAAAATGAGGACAATTATCAGTAATTATTTTTTTTTCGAAAATATGGACTACATTGATCCGGGCAATACTTATGTCGTTCCTGCAGGAAGTTGCTACGTGCCATACTGCCCATGAAATAATTGACTTACTGAGGACTCGATTTAATAACAACATTATGTATACGAGTATCCAGAAATGGAGAAGTGATTCGGCCATCGATATTGTACGATTTAAAGTTACTCGATTACTTGTGCGACTATGGTATATTGTCATAAATCGCAGTGCGTAGTTAGTGAGATAGATTCGTAGAGTGGGTCAAAATCAGACCGACAGGATGCTCTTCATCAGAAACAGCCGAGGAAGCTATATACATATGTGCTGTACCTTCATACAAAGCATAATGTCATGAACCATTCTCCATAATGAACAAAGATTTTTGACTCATGCTCAGTACCTATCGTTATTGTTAACAAAAACGTTTTATATGTAGCTGTTAAAGAAACCTCTTAGTTTGGCAAGACTAGTAAATATAAAAGAACAACTGTCAGGAAACGAAATCCGGCAGATTTTATAAAAGTTAAACCACAGTCTAGCTGGAATAAAATCAGAACATAGCCTCCTTGAGATAATGAAGCTCATTAAGTAATCGAGGGAGATATGTTTTTCTTGAATATCTTCCGCACCTGTTCAGTGGCCATTTGATGGAGCAGATGATGAGTCAAAATGATGAAGTATGACACTAAGCTAAATCAATAAGAGGTCCAACTTACTCGTATACCTAGTCTAGTCATAAATACTGAGGGTGTTTCATTATGAATTATTATTATAAGCCTTCTGCCTATTCAAAAAGACTTAAATTTTAAGATAAAGACATACGCCGGCTATAAAATGTTAAAAAAAACTCACACTTTCCATTTCTCGTTACTTTAGAAAACAAATTATTTTTAGAAGTCATATGTGCTTTTGGCAAATTTCCAAGTTAATCACTTCATTTCGAATGAAGGTACATTTATTTGAAATAGAACAATTCGACAAATATATCTTTCACTTGGAAATATGTAGTCCAGTGTGGGAAGCTAAAATTAAATATTGTCACGATCAAACGTTTGCTATTTACTTATACTCGTAGGTTCTACGAAGTATTTGTGTGTTTCCAATAATCTTCTTTATGTGAATCGAAAAAACATATTTTGATAGTTTTTCTTTGCATCCCGAACAGTGTTTCTAATTAAAGTCAGAGCGTTTGGTCTAAGCTTGTTGGTAAGCATTTACATCCGGTAGAAGCTTACAAATCAAGTAATATAAATAATTGTCGATTATACCTGTATGCTTACTGTGAATAAGTTTTTGTTAAATCTTGTTACCTGAGTTTGAATTCAGCGCTTCTCACTTCTAAATGACTGGGGCGAAAGTTTGGATGTAAACGGCCAAAACGAACGTTATGAAAACATCACTGTAGCTTTTGTCAAAAATGTTTCGCTTCATCTAAATATGGTAACACACAAATACCTAATTCTTTGATCAGTTGCTACATCTAATCCCCTTTTAGCTTGATACACTTATTCCAGCGATTTTCCAACTTCTTGATCCCGTCCGAAAAGTAATTTTCCGGAAGGTCTGCAAAATACTCCTCCGTGGCGTCGATGATTTCCTCGCGTGAGCTGAATTTTTTTACTGATGAGCCATCTTTTGAGGTTTGGGAAGAGATAATAGTCCGAGGGAGCCAAATCGGGCGAATACGGTGGATGCGACTGCAATTGGAACCGTAAGTCATTGATTGTGCGCCGGCGCATTGTCTTGCAAAAACAAAATTTTTTTCGCTTCATGGGAGGCCGTTTTGCAGCGATTTCGGCCTTTAATCGCTCCAATAATGCACAGTAATACTCGCTGTAGATGGTTTTTCCTTTTTCGAGGTAGTCTACGAAGAGTATGCCATGACAATTCCAGAAAACCGACGCCATCGAGCCTCCCTTGGCCGCTTCGGAGCACTCGTGCCGGCTTCAGTCCATTGCCGGGCACTCATTCTGTTCTCTGGTGTGAAATAGTGGATCCAAGTTTCACCAACAGTTACCAATCGACGCCAAAAGGCTGCCCGATTCCGCATCAGCAAGTCCAAACACTCTTTCGAAGTTCTCTCGCGTTCGTGTTTTTGGTCAGGAGTGAGCATGCGCGGCACCCAGCGGCAGGATAACTTTTTCATATGCAGAATATTGCCTAAAATATGGCGTGTGCACTCAGTACCAATCTTTGTTGTATCTGCTAGCTCGCAACTTCACTTTCCGGTCAGTCAACACCATTTCATGTATTTTTTTGACATTGTCCTCTGTAACCGCATCGGAGGGCCTGCCGCTGCGGACTTGATCGGTAGTGGAGTTGCGGCCAACACGAAACTCTCGACACCAATATTTGATGGTGTAATGTGACGGAGCATTAGCCCCATAATATTTATCCAACTTTTCTTTTGTTCCCTTCGCCGTTTTACCTCTCAAAAAATAATGCTTTATGAGAGAACGAAAATCATTTTTGTCCATACCCAACATGATGCGGAACACGTCAACAACAATCAGCTGTAGAAACAAAACTAAAGACAGTATCGCACTGAAATTTGGCATGTCTGTATGTATGTATGTATGTATATTTATTTGAGTCTTTGTTTATAACTATTAACTATTATTTTTTAATTAATACATGTTTTATTTATTATATAACAAGTGGCTTTAACGTGTGGCCTACTAAGTCTGTTAATTGACGCATTATTGCGAGTGCCAACATGGCTTACAATTTTGTGGTATATATTGTTCTTGCTCCCGGAACAGAGTTAATTGCTTCGACCTAACCTAAAATAAATACTTAAAACTAATATATACAATGGTGCAGAAAGAGCGAGCGATATTTGTGTACATGGGTGTATCTTTTCTTTGGGTATGAAACGAAAGTTTCTCTCGTGCTCTTTCTGCTATCTCAATGTAGTAGACCTGATGGAATACTCTAAGCGATTGCTTGAGAAGTTTCTCTCTTATGTGAAAGTTAGTATTTACGAGTAGATTGTTTATATTACATGAATTTTGTCTTTGGAATAATAAAAGATACAGTTAGAGATTGTATAAGATATGTCAATTAATTTAACAATTGGATATGATAATATGATACACGTTACTGAGATGTAGCTATTTGAGTTTCGTATAAATTGTGTCTTTTGAAGCTATTTTTATTATCGAGTTTTTTTTTTTTTTTTAATTTAAGGCTGTTTTCACTTCCCAAATAAAAAAAAAAAAATTTTAACTTTTACATGGTGATTTAATTCTCATATGAATTTCTATTCGTGTAGGCAGTTATATGGTCTGTTTCTGAGGTAACCCTCATTAAAGTTGCATGTTTAGCAGCAGTTGCTTTTGTGTGATGGGGAGATCCCGTTGGTTTGTAATAAACCACTAGTTGCGGTGGTTTTACCGGTTCTAATAACTGTCCATTTGCACATGGTTCGATGAAGAATATTTTTTACCTCTGAACCCGCCATATTTGCTTTAGCGACGACGTTCTTCTTTTTTTGGTGTTTAGTTCCGTTTTTTTTTTTTTGGATGTCATTATGTCCAACGATGTTTTCAGGATTTCTTGGGGTACTACCAGGAGTCAGGGGTGACTTGACGCCTGTCGTACCTGTTGCATTCCCCTTTATGGTTTAAGTATCTTTAGAAAATTTTCACTTTTTAATTTTTATTTAAACTTTTTACTTTTATTTACAATTTTTTTTTTCATCATTGCACGAGGAAACACGTCCGATCTCTTTGACGACTCCTTTGGCATGTCTGCCTAAATGTGAACGGACTTCAAGGCACCATAACCTTTTTCGCATTAGCAGCGCATTCTGGCGGTGAAGGAGTTTACTTTTCACCCCACCTAGTATAGTCCGTACCAATTCAGTTTGCCATTCTACTGTGCGGGTCTCTCAAAATTTCTTTTACCATCTCTTAAATTGACAAATATGACCTAAGAAACACGAAAATGGGTTGGGATCTACATCCCAACGTTACTTTCAAGATCGCAGTAGCGATCTGGCTGAGGGTGGTTTTTTATTTTCCTTCTATTAAACTGAAGTTGAGAGCGCACTGATGGGACGGCCATTTTCTACCTGAGATATAATCATTGTGTATATCCAGTTTTCCAAAAAATTATTACATCCCTGGTGGGAGAGGAAATGTAGATCATATGCCAAATTTACTTCGAGAAAATTATATTCTGATAAAATATAAAAAAAAAACAATTCTGTACGAGTATACTCGTATCTGTTAGTACTTTATGGGATTTGTGTATGATGACGATTGGATAAATGAAGCAAGAGGTCTCGCATGAATTGATTATTTGATTGTGTTTTTGTGTAGCTATACGGTTTTTCTTTATTTGCTCATTATAGTTTCGTAGATCATTATTGCTGGCAAAGCTCCATTTCTGTGAAAAAGACGTAATAACTGGTGCAAATGTTTACCAAGAAGATGTGCTAGAGGCTGTTGTAAAGGACTTGACCAATACAATACAATGTTTTTTAATAATCAATATTGTGATCTAATAAATGAAACAATTTTGAATACAATATGTTTACTGTTTTTTTTTTATAGCGTTTGATATTTTTAACAGAACTTATGGCAGGACTAGGTATATTAAATTCAATTTGAAGAACTGTCAGTTTCATAATCGGTTGAGGAATCATCTCCTGGACTGATGACTATTGTATCCGATATTGTGTCCCACATCAGCTCATGAGAAAAGTATTCTTCATCTGTCCTTATAACTTTTGCACATACTTTGCCCCATCTTCAACTGTAATTTTTGAAAATTCTTCTTCAGCTAGTTTCTGAACATCCGATAATTTAAATGTTTTGTTTCGTTTTCCCACTCTTGCCTTGACAGTTGCCCAAATATTTTCAATAGGGTTGAGATCTGGATGATAAGGTGGCAATCGTAGTACTTTGTGTCCCGCGCTGTGAATTATAACGTCAATCTTATGCTGTGGATGGTATATAGTTCGATGTTCCTTTATAGGCTCATAAAATTCGAGTTTGAGCATCTGTGAATTATGTGGTATATTGTAGTGGGCAAGCCATTGTAACATCTCAAATTTTCCGGAACCAGAACTGATTTGCATGTCTTCCCATTTGTTGTGATATGATGCGTTGTCCATTATAATAACTGTAGGTTCTTCTATGTTATTCAAAACTTGAACTCCATTTGGAGAAATTTTCAAAATTCATCACATCGTGATAATCTGCTGTAATAGTTCCAGATTTAAATAAAAGCAAGGCATTATTTACGAAGGCTTTCTAATCACCTGCATGCGCCATTATCAATATCTGAAGCTTTGAAATTGGAGCCTTTATGGAACCATCAGTCCATTCCCTTGGTCTTGTGTGTGAGCTGTGAATATAGCTCTCGTCCAAATAAATGATCTCATATCCTTTTGATCTGTATTCCTGCACCTTTCTCAGATATTTCACTCGTAAAAGTTTAACTTCATTTTTTTCGCACATAAGTTTACGGTTGTTCTCCGTTTTTATATAGGAAAATCCATTTCTTCTTAGAATCCTGTGTAGCGACATAGTGCTTAAGTTAAGCTCCAAATCTTCCTGGACCCGTTGTCTCAACATTTTTAAGTTAATCATCATTTTTTCCTCAAGGTGAAAGTTGTATATAATTCGCCGAATAGCTGTGGTGTCAAAATCGTCTAATGCAGTTTTAGATTTTTATGCCTTGGTAATCGTTCGTATTGATCGGGCCGAAATTTCAGTGAACTCCTCAGTCTGCGAGTTTGCGTACGTTATGGGATTATCCAAACATAAACTCATAGCTTCTTCCAATTTTTTGTTATACATGTTAACAACGATCTTACGGGCCTGACTTCCTATTGGTTTTCCTTTTCGCGATGAATCCATGACAATTTCCTGTATTTGTATAAGCTTTTGTTCGAGCAATGCTATTGTTTTCCTATTGGATTCCAAATAGCAAATCCATCATTTATAGGCGTTGGGTCTAGCTTGATTTCAATTACATGTAATTAATAATTAAACAATTACTATTATTAATTATGTACATGTAACTAAAAAAAATAATAGACTTTTGGTCGTAATTAAATAAAAATAATAATTTTTAATAATAATTTAAATTAAACTAAAATTAATAATTTTGTTAAGTGATTACCAAAAAAAAAGAAATAAGCAATAAACCATTTTATTTCTAAGACCTAAAATCCTATCCTAAAACCTATGAACTAAAGTCCCACAGGTAGAAGCCAACACCATAAAATAAATGGAAACACGTCACATACACAGGTACCTAAACCTAAACCATAAATAATAAAACCATAAAAAATGTTGAGAACCTAATCAATTACGATCGGACTAGTGTATACAAATTCAACAAATATACTTACGCCCTGAATTTTTTTCCAATCCTACCCTAGATAATAGGTAGCATTACATATGAAGTGCATTGAAATTTATCGACCCCATAATAAAAAAATTAAAGTAATTTAACAACAGCATTTTAGTTCATAGCCATGTAAAGTTGGGTTAGGCATTGTAAACTCCAGGCAAAAACATTTAGTCTTTCGTAACATTTTTGTTCTCTTAAATCCTCTCTCTGCGCAATCGACCGTTGGGAGACTGAATTGGTACGCACTATAATATCACAAAAAGTTTTTTGCTTTCGTTGTCCTGGCAATCAGTAAAATCGGCATATGCCTGACAGTTTGTCCCAAAGTTTAAAAGAGTGATAACGTCACCGCAAAGCTTCTGGTATTCCCAGCGATATGGTGCAAATATTTAGTAAAGCTAAGGTGGCACGAGTACATCAAACGACGCCTAGAAAGAAATGATGATTGCTCAGTATAACATCATCTGAGCTAATTAAAGCAAATGCGACTAAATGATGTCAAAAATTAGCCTAGTTATAAACGAAATACTGGACAAATTAAAAAACTTTGACACAAGTTGTCATATGCCCCGTTACGATGCCAGTAAATAGTATACAGTATTTATATCGAGGGACAGCAGGAAAGTCGCTGGTCTCTTAGAGACCTCAGAAAACATTCGTTCGGCCTTCCAGCATTCTAGAGAGTCATGTAACTTGCAGTTATGTTCACACGAAAACCAACTGTGGAAGCCCCAATCGAGGACACTGCAAGTCCTAACGTAAGTTCGGGTCCGAGGAACTCTCCTCTGATTCTTGCCTGCCAAGCTCATTTCCCGTGGTCCCATTGTGACCTGGAAACCAAACAAGATTCAACAAATTCACCTTTCTGACCACGTTCAGAGAAGCATTGCATTTTCGAACTAGCTTGGGATTAGTGAGAGAGTTGAGCAAGGCCCTAAGCTCAGCTCGACTGTTACTGCAGACGCATATACTTCAGCCTCCCCACAAATCTGTCGCAATAAAGTTCAGTTTTCCTAACGGACAGTGAAATCTAATGTTGTCGTCCTCCTAAAAGCTGCATGCGAAATCTGTTTGGGTTTGAGAGTGCAGCATATAATAGTAATATCAATGCGTTTAAAGCAGAGCCAGGCGTGCGAGGAAAAGTTCCCATGCATCCGAGACCTACATTTTCCTGGAGTCTGATATATGCAGTAGCCACACATAGGATATAATACGCCTTATGTTAGCTGTGTAGATTCAAAAGACCTTGTGACAAGCTCTACGTCTTGCCGAAAGCTAATTTCCACTGCCAGAATGACAACAGCGCCTTGCAGGTTTTCAACGTAATATGTTTTTTTTTTTTTGTGTTTAAGAATAGTCCAACTGCATTTTTGGGTTCCTCTGACAGGATATTGTATGACACGGTGCATTGTCATAAATTACATAAAAGTTAGTAACAATATTGGTGGGTGTTTTTGTGGTGGAGCAGAAGGTCAAGAAAGAGGAAGAACGTGTGTTTATTCTTGTTATCCCCCATAATTTACACTTGTTTGCCTTTGTGTAATTTATTAGAAGTATTAAAATACACAGAGCGATTATAGGTTGAACGTCGGCTGTAAATTTTGTATCATGTCGTCACTACTGATGATGTCCTTCCACCCATTTATCCCCCAAGTCGTGTCAGTGTTCATTTATGAGTGATTAGAGGCTCTGTACACACTGTACAAACCTACAGTGGAAATCCGTGTCGTCCAGCAAATCAAAAAAATTAAACAAAATTGTTCACTAATCGAAATCGTGAGGAGGCAACACTTTGTCCACGAAGACTTGGGAATAACTTTGAACATGAAATTGAAACTCCTCTTTTGGCACCACTAACTGCATAAACATTTCTTCACTCCCAAGGCCCTACTGGTGTTGGACAATTCGTATGTATCATATCTCGTGTATCAGCTAAAACAAGAAACCGAAAAGCGACATCATCATCGCGAACAGCTTAGATAGTGTTTGCACTCATTCACCAAAAAAAAAAAAAAAAAAAAAAAAAAAAAAAAAAAAATCACTCCAAATTTAGAAGCAGATCTGATATCTTCAGATACAGAGACGATCGCACGCTGAGAAATACTAAAACTTTAGTTCAGAGAAGTTTGTTACCCAGGATGACACCAGTGTCAGGCTAGAAGTGAAGATACTCGTAATCTGCAGAGTTGTCAGCAGCTGGTCTATACCTTTTTGTAGCATAACTGGGTGTATGCCATCGGTGGCAGGCAGGCGACTTGAAACCATGAAAGGAAGCAACAGCTCGTTTAATGAGCCCATACGTGACCAAAGATACCAGCTACTTTGTATTGTGTTCTCTAGCAGCTTATGTGATATAAGGGGATTGTGCGCTAATCCTAATCAGGTTACCTATGAAGTAAAGGCAAAAGGTCTCTACTCTCGACTCAGTGTATCTGCCATTAGATCTTAAAAGTGTTTCCAGTTTGGCTGATTTGCCCCTTTCTAGGACAATAAGTCTCCCACCAAATAAGTCTTATGTATCTAGATTAGAAGTTTTAGGCTTTTCTTCATAGTTGCTGCAAATCTGCCTTCCACCGTGGAACTGGCGATCTGTGCTGGTTTCTGGCTTGACACGGCAGTTAAAAATATTTGGCAATGTACCATTTACGTTCCTCTATCTTCTGTTTCGTTCTGAGTTTAGACGTAGCATTGGCGAGCTTGCCGAGCTCCTGGTTGGAGCATGTTAAGTTGGTTTTCCGAGGATTCCTCGTTTTCGAGGCCGCCAACAAGGCCGAGGCCTCGCATCTAATTCTAAATTCGCTATGCCCGTACTTTCCAGTCGCTAATTTCCTTAACGTACATCTGAAATAGCGTTAAGTTGATTTCTTTATATCTTACTTTCGTAACAAATATGTCTGAGGTTCAACATTGTTAACAACCAGCCCAGACGCTAGTATAAAGTCCATGAGATCATTGCCTCTCACGTTGCATTTGCTACTGCCTCAAAAAGTATTCTGAGCAGAATCACAGTTTTCAATAAGTTCGTTTGCTGCCTTTGATGGTGGCGACAGTACTTAACATGGTGGAAATAAGCTGACGAAACTACCTAATTGTGCCCATCTCTGTTGACCAAATTTAGGTGTTGTGAATTCTGCACAAAAACACGGGCTCTCTGTTTTTCTGATCGCTCGTCATGTAGTGATGTGAAATCCGATAAACGGTTCCGATTCTGTACGGATATCATTTTGGTTAATAAATTTCCTTCCCAATCATTCTTAATTTAGTTCACTTCAGATATCACTGCTCTCCGTAGTGGGATTTGATCGCAATCAAAGGCTTCCTTTATTTAACCCGACCTTGCCTTGTGTGTTTATTTGAAGTCGCGCCTGGGGTAAGGTTTTTCTTTACTGCGTTATTCTTTTGGTGTCTATTCAAACCGTTGCTCTTCGTTTGACCCAGCATACAAACAGGACCGACTTACAACATTTTCATCTATGTATTTACATTGATAAAGTCTCTAACTACCTTAAAATATTGTAACATTTCATACATACTGTTTAAGTTGCTGGTGTAGGGGGTTAAGTTATTTTCATCTCTATTTCAATAGCCACAAATGCGCGAGTACGCCGCTTATTTCTTCTTTTGATGTCAATGCCACCAATAACACTTTTGACTTTTGATGCTCTTCTGATATTGATAAAGATGTTGAACGGATTGTGAAATCCTTTTTAAGGAGATGTGTCTTTTTTTTGGTTGCGCCAAAGGATGTGTAGTCTTTATAGATATCAGTAGCACGGTCTAGCAGTGTGCACGATTCACTAGCCGGATTTTTCGATTCCAGGAATACGTCTATGTAACAAACCCACACCCTACATACTTCAACCACTCTCCTCGCGGGACTGCCGTTTGGTATTATTTCTCGGGGCTGGTAAGCAATCTATGCTATATCTTCTACAATATGGTATATTGCTGCATCATCACGTGTTATTCTCTCGATCTTTCTCATCTCGTTCTGCACGTTTGTTATGAATGTGCAAATGTCCATTCAATTTTCTTCTGACCGCTACATTTCGTCAAGTATTGACTGCGTGTTTGGTATGTCAGTTCTCCATCCCAGAAAGCGTATGCTATAGAATATTCCATGCTCTGTGTCTGCTTCCTGATTTAGGCAGTCTGGGCAAAAAGGTGAGCTATCGTGCTCAAAGCGGTGGAGATACTTGCGATACCCACTGTGACCAGATAGAAACTGCGCAAGATGGTAGTTGCAGTTTTCATGCCTTCGGTTTGTCCAAACGTCTATGGGTGGGATTCATCTGTAGGTCCATCTACTCTTCGTAGTTCTTTGTACCGAGCTTGCCACCTGGTCATTGAAGTCGCTCTTTCTTTTTCTTTGACCCTTTTGACAACTACCGCCTCTTGGTTACTAGAAGTTCTCTTATTATAGCCTCTGCATCTTGTCCGCAAGAATATCGATGGGAATCATCCTACTTATAACAAAAGTCGCTTCGTCCGAAATGGTACTAAAACCACTGATTACTCCTAGTGCGATAAGCCGAAATGTCGATGATAGCTTTCTCCTTGCTTCCTTTGTCGCTAGGGCCTCCACCTAAATTGGGACAGCGTATAACAGGACTGAGTTTACTACCTTTGATATTAACATTATTCAGCATATCCATTCCAGAAAGTGCTGCCTGAAGCTTTGACGCCTTTTTGCCCGAATAGTCGCTGCGAGGCATAAAACTTAGTCTACTGTCAAGTATTTTATATAATCTTTTGATCTAATGATTTTAAAACGGTTTCCGTTTTGTGATGTGCTAGTTTTAGGCCGGCGGATATAAGCGCGCAAATATATGATACTTTGCAACAGTTACAATGGCGATGTCGTCAGCGGTGGCAGTGTTAATTAAAGAACTCCGTCGTACATGATATTCCGATATTCCAGTACCGATCCTTGTGGGACTCCCACGAAGATTTTATAGTACTTTTTCCCTTCGTCAGTTTCATGTCTTAACCTTCTATTGCTGAAGTAGCCGGATACAATCTTTCGCAAATACTATGGTGTATCAATTCTGGCTAGTGACCTTCTTATAAATGACCAATGTTAAGTTAAATCATTTTTGATGTCTAGCGTCACTACTGCACAATATTCCTTTGTTGCCCATCGTCATTTTTCTCCCTTCATTGCTTCGGCTGCTAACATATTTCTATCACCTTTCATGGCGTCGACGATGGAACGCGATTTTTCGATTCCAACCTATTGATCTGATAATGCTCTGAACTTCAGACAATTTTGAATCGTTGTTATAAACATGTCTGGTTTCTTTTGAACGGCGGCTTTCACTTCTTTATTTGCGATACTAACGGGTCTAGGCGCTTTGTTGATGGATATCTTCTTGCATGCGTTGAAAAGTTCGTCTGGTGTTATTATTGGAACTGCTTCTGTGCTTGGTTCCCTGATTATATTGCACAGAGTCTCTGTGGAAATAGTTGCTTTGCAATAGGCCGTAGCATTATTGGACTTGATAATTATGGAGACCTACAGCCCTTTAGCTTTGTCATTATCATTCTATACGCCGTGCTCCAAGGCGAGTGAAGCATCTTGCTTTTCTTTTCTTTTTTTTACCTTTTACCATCTGGGTATTGCTGCGTCGCATGCTGTGGTTATAGTGTGAGTGAGGTGATGCGACAAATTCTCTGCTGTTTTGCTGTTGACTAGCTCGCTGATTTTTATCATTTCGTCGAAGAGTTTATCTTTCCATTTTAAGCCCATTAGCTTAGGGCGTGGAATGGCCTTTTGTTCTTTAATATCAATTATTATCGCCTGATGGTCACTATGTATATTTTGTGTATATTTTTTGCTTACCCATCATTCTGTGTTGCGCAGTAGGGAGTTACTCATGAAGGTAATATCGATGATTGATCCCATTCCCGCTTTTCAAAAATTATTGCGATGTTTACACCTGCTACCTGAACCTGCTACCCCACTCTGTTGCCCAAGCATTAAAGTCTCCGCCTATAACGACTGGAGATCTTTCAGGTACCGAGTCGACCACCGACGAGTGCACAAGCCAACCAGTCGCAAATTATCGTGTGCTGTGCAAAAAAAAAATCCAAAAAAAAACTACCGCTCGCGCGTGCAAAAAAAAACAAAATTGCAGTGCAGTAATAAATAAGTGCAGTAAATAAAAAACAAATCAAAATAGATATCACACAGTGCGGTGGTATCCCACCTCTCTCGCTCCTGGTCGAAGTACTGTTGCTTGCACTCAATCACTGCATTACTGTATTTACCATACGGTACGGGCAGTTGCTGAATGTATGTATCAACTGATGTATAGCGGGTTGTGAGTGAAAATTTTGTTGGGCATAACACCTACAGCAATTTGATTTGGTAAACCAACGTTTGAATTTTCACTTTGCAGCCTTGCTTAGTATCGTCGGTGTTTGTGTTTTCTATGTTTAACTGTGATTATGACTAGGGAATTCAGGGTAGACGTAGCCAATATACGTGGGCTAAAAAGTAATCACTTTTCTGCGTACGTCCACGTGTGTAAGTACATACCAGCTATTTTGGCACTTAGTGAAACACAGGTAGATCGTCTCCCGCACCTCTCAGATCATTCTGATCCGAAGCTACCTGGCTACGAACTAGTGCCATTATTTTTCTCTTACCACGGTCTCGCCATTTACGTGCGTAGTTATGTAGCTTACCAAACTCCACCACAATGTGATCCAAGTTCCAATCCGGAATTCAACTTCATGTGGTTAAAATTCCATCTCCGTCAGCCAAATTATCCACTACTGCTTTTGCAATTCTGCAATTCGACTTTTAACGAGCTTCATTCAAAGAACAAAGGATACAGGGATATCCTCATACTGAAATCGTTATAACGGGCTATTTCAATATACACAATTCCGGGTGACTTCGACATTCTGGACAAACAACACCCGAAGGACGGTGTGTTGAGATCTTCGCTGCGGAAAACAACTTAACGCAGCTTGTAAATGAGCCCACGCGAATACCAGACGTTGATAGTTATACCGCCAACACTCTGGACTTATTTTTAACTTCTTATCCTGATAAGTACACTGTTGATGTGCTCTCCTCTCTAGGCTCGTCGGACCATTGTGTCATATCAGCTAATTTCTCGTACACCGACCACACAGTTAGAGAAAAAATTCCTACAAGAACCGTATGGCAATACGAGAAAGCCAACTGGAGCGGTCTTAACAGCTTCTTTAGGAATTTTAACTGGTCGTTATGCTTACTCGATAACGACGTCGATGTCGCTGCTGATAGGATTACAGACACCATTCTCTTTGGAATGAGATCCTTTATTCCTCATCGGATGAAGAGTATCAAACCAAAAGAAAAGACATGGTACGACTCGAGCTGTAAAGAGGCCGTCAGGGTTAGAGAAATGTTTTTTCGGTACTTCCAGCCAACCCGATAGAGGAAAACCGAAAAAAGTTCTAAAGAGCCGGAAATGACTGCAATGCCTTTCTTAAGCGTGTGTAATTCCAATACGACCAAAAACTGATGCAAAAAATACTGTAGTATCCCAAAGGCAGTAAAAATTGTTGGTCGTCTGTCAAAAACATTAGAAATTCTGCCTTATCCTTCATCCCAACTCTCATTTACAATGACATTCCAGCTGTCAGCTCTTTAGATAAAGTCAATCTGCTAGCTGCACACTTTGCGGCCAGCGCAACACTTCCAGATTGTGCTTTGCCTACACTTGAGTGCGTTGAATCTTCAATGGGACGAATCCACTTTCGCACTCGTGTAGTAGCAAGAGTACTTAAAGATCTCAACATACATAAATCCGCTGGTCCGATGGTATATCTCTCCTTCTTCTGAAGAAGTGTCCATCCACGCTGGCAAAACCACTGCCTAAGCTTTTTCATCAATCCTACTCTTTAGGACTCTTTCCGAGCAGATGGAAAACAGCATTTGTCCAGCCCGTCCCTATAAAAGGCGAATCTTCTTCTCTCCCTCCTACAGGCCCATTGCACTTACGTCCCTTCTTTCCAAGGTCATGGAAACGCTGATAAATCGTCAGCTCGTGAAATATCTCGAAACATGAAAACTTCTCAATGACCGGCAGTACGGTTTTCGTAGCAACAGGTCCACTGGTGATTTGATGGCATGTCTAACCGAAAAGTGAGACCAAAGCGTACATCAATCTGGTGAAAGCAAGATAGTTGCACTTGATATTTCTAAGGCATTTGACAGAGTTTGGCATCAGGCTCTTTTGTCGAAAATGCGTGCATTTGGGATCGATGACTCTCTTCTTCAATGGATTAGAAATTGCCTTTCGGAACGTTCAATTCAAGTTGTCTTGGATGGTTTCAAGTCTGATATTCACAAAATAAATACTGGTGTGCCCCAGGGCTCCGTTCTGTCTCCGACACTCTTTTTAATTTTTATCAATGATCTCTTGTCTGCCACTTCTAATCGAATATATTCCTTTGCAGACGACAGTACTCTCTGCTTTTAATATTCGTTTCCGGACTCACGTCCCTGCTCTTCGGGTGTAAAATGGGAACGGCAGAGTATGTTAAGCTCATTAAATTCCGATATTAACAGCATAATCAATTGGGGAACTATCAACAGAATGGAATTTAATGCTTCCAAAACACAATGCTGTCTGCTGTCGTTAAAGCGAAATTTAAACACCCAGCCATTATCCATGAATGGCACTTGCATCGTCGAAACTGATAAACTTTCCATTCTCGGTATGTGTGTCAATGACAACTTACGTTGGAATGGCCACATATTTGATGTCGTCAAAAATGCTGCGAAATGTCTAGGTTTCTTCAAGCGATGTAAGAAATATTTTACCCCCTCTGATCTGGCCTCAATATATAAGGCATTCATCCGCCCAAAATTGGAGTACAATGCCCACATCTAGTCAGGTGCTCCTAAAACGTCTCTGCACCTGCTAGATAGGATTCAAAACCGTGCGATAAAACTTATAGATGATACTAATATCAGTCAGTCAATTGACACCCTCGAACACCGACGTAATGACTCCTGTCTCACTTTGTTTTATCGCTATTTCCACCACCAGTACTCCACTGAAATCGCCAGTAGCATTCCGCCCATTCAAACTTTCAACTTTCTCGCTATGAATGCTTATCAGTATACCCTCAAGCCCATTTTTGGACGTACTCTAAAATATCGTGATTCGTTCCTAAGCCGTACAACTCGCTTATGGAATGCCCTGCTGATCTCTGTATTTCCTGGTCGTTATAACTTGCGAACTCGAAGGGTGGCCGTGGTACTAGCAATCGCTTCTCACTCGGAGGGTCAAAGTTCGAATTCTACCCGTTGACAAGTTTTTCAAGTTTCTCATTTGTGTAATTGGAACTCAGACAAAAAAATTCAGCGTGTAAAGGCATAACACTGACACGAAGATTTGGCTGTTGTAGAGTTTCAAGCACAAAAAAAATACTGTGAATTATAACCTTCGAATCACTCTGAGTGAAGAAAAAATTCTCCGTCCTATTCGGACTCTCACCCCTGGAGAGCGAATATCGAAACCAAACACACCTTCTACCGGGCGGAAACCGCGCCCTGGCAACAGTAAAAGGGTATCAACCCCTTAGGCGCGCGTATAATTATAAAAAAAAATCTGCACTTAAGCTTTCTAACATTGCCTGGGGAATTCACTTGCTGTTCAACTTGGTCGTCATGTGTAACAACTGTGGACGTTGATCACACTTATTTTTGCACGAACGTACCTATCCGCCTGATCGCTGGCATCTTGGTAGGCATGTTTTCCACATGTTCAAATTGTGGCATTCCTTGATTTATCGCAGATCCAGATGTTACTGTCGAGAGTTTTATACGGCTTGCTGATCAAAATAATGTCTGCTTCCTCGTCTTTAGCCATTTGTGCCAGGATGTCTTGGGTTGTCCTACGGTGGTTAAGGTTAATCTGTATTATCTGCGTAGTTGGTACTGGTAATGGGTTCGCTGAAGCCCGGGCATTTGCTGCTACCGGCTATATAATTAGCGTTCTCCGGGTTGTCCTTCTTGCAGAAGAAACAAAGTGTTTTGTTGCAGTCTTTGACTATATGGCCTTCTTCCCCACATCTTCTACATTGCTTTGAGCGGTCCATCTCAATTTTGCATTGACGTGCAGCATCTCAAGGCACCTGAAACATGTAGTTAGGGTTTTTCATTGCCGGACGTGACAACGTAAGGACTGCCTGACTTTAGCATTTTGTGCGCACAGTTTGCAGGCAAGATAATCGTCGCAATTTGGGTGTATCCATAGTCATTTCTCATGCTAATTATGTTTGCATTGTCATTCAGCTAATATTGCTGTCTGGCTGATTCGCAGACCTTCAGACCTTCGTCGTGGCCTCGTCGATGTCTTTTCCTTCCAGTGTAATGCGGTGTATCAGAGTCCGTATGTCAACATTGTTGCCAAGGGTTTCGCCAATTACGAGGGCGGGTCAATAAGTCCGTGACATTTGGAATAAAACACAGATTTTTTGATAAAAAAATAATTTTATTTTTCAACGTAGTCTCCCTTGAGCTCTATACACTTTGTCCAACGCTTCTCCAATTTTTTTATCCCTTCCCAAAAAAATGATTTGTCGAGGTCCTCAAAATAGGCCTTTGTTTGCGAGATGACTTCATCATTGGAGTCAAATCTTTTTCCACCAAGCCATTTCTTCAGGTTTAGGAACAAGAAGTAGTCGCTCGGAGCCAAATCTGGAGAATAGGGTGGATGAGGGAGCAATTCATAGCCCAATTCATGGATTTTTGCCATGGCAACTGCACATGTGTGCACTTGGCTTGGTGGAAAAGAACTTTTTTCTTGGCCAAATGAGGTCGGTTTTTTTTTCAAATCGTCATTGAATCGGTCCAATAAGTTGGCATAATATTCCCCATTGATTGTTCTTCCCTTTTGAAGGTAGTCAATGTGGATTATCCCGCGTGCATCCCAAAAAACAGTCGCCATAACTTTATTGGCTGACAAACCCACCTTGGCCTTCTTTGGCGCCGATTCACCCTTAGAAAC
The DNA here is from genome assembly GCA_949129095.1 of Volucella bombylans. Taxonomy (NCBI): domain Eukaryota; kingdom Metazoa; phylum Arthropoda; class Insecta; order Diptera; family Syrphidae; genus Volucella; species Volucella bombylans. The sequence goes on along the minus strand of OX422140.1, from coordinate 140,969,896 downwards.
CCACTGTTTTGACTGTTGTTTGTTCTCTGGTGTGTTGTGATGGATCCATGTTTCGTCCACGGTTACAAAACGGCGCAAAAACTCTTCCATATTGCGATTAAACAACGCCAAACCTTCCTGTGAAGTGAAGCACACGAAATTCACTTTTTTCCATTTTCTCCTCAAATTAGTGAGTAGTCTGATAAAAATAGCTGCCAAACACAAACTAACTGACGCAGCAAGTTTAAATTTTGACAGGAATCAACTGACAGATGCCTGTTGACAGGAGCAGTGTTGCTGTTTCAGTAAAGAGGTCAGAAATCCAAAAAGTCACGGACTTATTGACCCACCCTCGTATCTTTTTAAATTGGTCTGTTTCTTCTCCTGTCTCTTCAGTTGTATCAGCAGTCCCCTTTCTGGGTTCGTCTGATATTCGTAACCGATTAACCAAGAACGCTGAGTTTTAGGTCCGCCTTAATTTTCCGGCTGCTTCGGAAAGTTCCCCGTTCGTAGTTATCACCATTGCTTCGGATCGAGTTTTATCCTTTGTGGGCTTTTCTTCTTGATTTGCTTCTTCTTTTTTATGAGATCCTGTGTGTGTGCGAACGAAGAGTACTCTCGATTTGAATTTTTATCAGGTGATGGGTCTTCATGCCATTAGGTTTTGATCAAAATCCACCGATATATAAGTTATTAAAGAAAAAAATAGACAAAATAAAATAAATTTTGTCTTAAAAATAGAGGACTCTTTCAAAATTTTTGCAGTACTAATCGAAGTCTATTAACATAGCACACATTTAGTGAAAAATAGAATTATCTACGTTATTCAAGGAATAGCAAACATCTTAGAACCGTCAATGCAGCATTAACTACAATTTCATTAATACAACAGTTCTACATCTGACCGGTCGAACGTTTATGGGTAATGGGTTTCCTAAATTCTCATAGGATATGAAATATCAAAAACCATTGAAGCATACTGCAAGTTCTTTTTATCAAGAAGTTCTTGGCGTGACCCATCGGTCGCACCCATTTCGGCTAGTTTGGCGCTTGAGATTATTCAGGCCTCATGTTTTTCTACCTTGCGAATACCATTTCTACATTCCAGTGGCCTTTGTTTCGTCAGAGCAGCCAATGTTACTACTTCTCCTTTGCTGGTAGAGTAGTACGGTTTTATACGCCACCAATTTTACGTGTTGCTACTAAAACTTCCCTGGGCGTTTCCGGTTACTTAAAAAGGTTTTAGCATCTTGTGCGACTGCAATCGTTCGATATTGAATTCCATAGCTTAGCGGAAATAAGGTAATGATCCAGGCAACTATTTTGCCTATTCAAAACAATGCAGAGCAAATAGATGAACACGTCCCAAAGACCTGATTGTCATTGAGTCGAAAGACATAGTTATAAGAATTTAGAGTAGCTTAGAGTGCCTGTGTGGGGCCAGTAAGTTAGTATAAGATTGTTAAGTAATTTTAAGCTAGCATTTAAGCATTTTTTGTTACTCGTAGTATGTAAGAGTTAATGATTAAGGAAATAAAATGCTATAAAACTGAACCTGATTGTCATTGCTTATGTGTGTTTTTTTGTTAATGATATTCTACCAAGTAGGTGGTCTTTAGCCATGTCCGAGAGATAGACAATGCCATGTCTATCTTGGAAATTTGCCATTACTGCTGACGTTTTATATGCTTGCTTATGCCTTACGAACTATCAAATGTGCCACGATGTCGGGCATCTTAGTCATGTGCATTATTTAATATTCGGCCAAATTTCTTTCCACTACTCTTCCGTAAAACAGAAAGATTTATCTTTTTTTGAAACCAGATAAAATGATTTATGGATTAATCTGTCAATTTCGAAATTATTATCTACGAGCACTAGAAACCAATGTTACCTTGCCTCCTGTCTAGATTTCTTTCTCACTGAAAAGATATTTATAACATCTGGTACACGTATCGTCATTTAGATTGTAATTGAGCACTTCAAAGATTTTAGCTCGTTTCTTCATACAAAATATCGTGCTACACTTCAGTGTAAGATCTTTTATTCGGCATGAGCCGAATACTCGTAGTCACTAATAAATTGTTGTATGAATTGTAAATTCATGTTTAGACTTTTTTTTTCATTTCACATTATGGACGAATGCCAAATTGGTTGCTTGTTTACGACTGCCATGACCTTTTCGAGAATGATTCGTTTTTGAATATTCCTACACTTGAACATGAAACAAAATCGTTTTGAATTGATTATTATTAGTCAGCAATTCAGCAGTACTCTTCCTTTTTGGTTTACGTTCGTATGTACTCTCCCACCCAATCCACATTTTTGGGGTGCACTTTTTTACATTTGCATCTTTGAAACATTGATGAAGAGAATAATGAAAGTGGAAAAATCTGTTGATTGCAGGAGTTCTCCTTTAGAATTTGCACGGAACGAAAACAAGTCTCTTATCTCGAGCTGAATGACATGCAATTCATTATCAAAGTGTTTTTCGTATTGTCGTATTTCAAGTGTTAACTTATCTCTGTTCTATTATTAACATTGAACTAAGTCTAGGAATGGAAATAAATTGATATTTAAATACGCAGCCCTTGTACTCGTATCTTGTGTAGATTGCTACCGTGAATAATGGATTACAACTATGTAACTTAAGGTTAAAACCCACCTCATGCTGATTGAAAACATGACATGGGTGTTCGAGTACAATGCTGTTAGCAGTGTTGCCATATTGGAGAGACTTGTTAGGAGTAGTTTTCTTGAAGTTTCGCAATTCACTAGAGATGTTATTACCAACTTCTATAACCTACATACATGTGCGAATGAAAATACGCATACAACAAGGACAATTATTATTTATTTATATTAATATAATATATTATAACGTTAAACCAAAGTGCACTTATTTTAGACTATGTTTTAGGACTAATAAAAAATAATCATATTGGGGATTAATTCATTTAACCTTATACTTAGAAAACTGTTAGCCCCAGGTAAAAACTTTATATCGTGAATTTGTAAGTAACATTATGGCGCACCAAAATAATTAAAAAGAGACAAAAAATATAAGCAAATTTATTAAAAAGAATTATAAAAATTGTGTTTGAAGAGCAATATCTCGAAAATGAATGCATGGATGGCAACAGTGTTAAAATATGAATCAACCATTAATCAATTGGCTATCAAACGAGCCCAGCTTGGTTGCTCTAGATTTAATACGTTAAAAGATATAACTAAATAATTTTTAGTACTTATTTCATTAAGTCAATGCGCTTTAAGCTGTCATATAAACTAGGTATGTATCCCTAACTGAACCACCCTGTATAGTCTGTATAACATATATCCTCAGCTCCGGCTCCGATTCTACTACAAGTTGTCCATTACCCAGCCAATGCGGATTGCTGCAACGCACATTGAGCTGTCGGGTAAACTGGGTATATGTTCATACTCGTATTTTGATGCTTCCATTTTGGCTGTGTAACCCTGGCATGTTTGTTTTATTTTCTGATAAAACTTTCCAACGTCATTTCTGCAGTAACATCACTCCATTTCCTCGATTTGTTTTTCTTTCCGATAAGCCTATTTTCTTCCTTTCTTTTATTATCGTAGAACTCACGAGCAGCTCTCGGCCTTCGATGCAACGCATTTCCTGGCTGCAAAAAGATAAGGATTAGAGTCGAAGTCGGCTCCGAGTAAAGTAATGGTGGAGGAGTGTTTGTCGTCGATCGCAATATGATCAATCTGATTGGCAGTTGATTGATTCCTCTTATTGATGCTTCGATATCAGAATCGCCGTGGTGGCTACGATGAGATTACGCTTCGTCACAAATTGATTCTTAAAAGCTGAATACATTGTCGGTTGTGGTGTTATGTAGACTGTGTTTTCAGATGACCCGCTTTAAGACAGCTTAAAAATATTCTAGAATGATTGTAGTGTCACAGCTTGGGGCACTAATCTAGGAGATCAAGGAATTCGTCTTTGGTGCTGTCATCCTTATCCTCTGTATGGGCTCCATACCCACAGGCAAATCAGGCTTGTATATCAGAATCTTGCTTTGATGCAGATTGTCCGCGTACATGCTGAAATCTCAAAATTGTTTGCGTAAGTTTGCCTCGAATAGTAAATGCACATCGAAGTGGGCGTCGTCTTCTTTGCGAAGCTCCTGGTTGTCTTTGAAATGCTACTGTTTTTGGTGGTGGGAAAGTTACCGCCGCGCAACGACCAACCTGGAGGGCCAAGTTTTTTTATAAAACACCTGCAAAAGGGTCAGATTTCTTGCGCAGTCATATCTATTCCACGATCCCGTGAGCTGCCTTTAGACCTGGGCTTCGAACACGTTGAAGTATTTGGTTGTTCAAAAAGTCATTGCGTTTTTTTTGCAATAGATGGCTTTGCCCAAGTTTATTGGTATCTGAGCCTGACCTATACATATGAGTATCTATGTCAAACGTTTACGTGCGTTTTGTAAAAACAAAAAAAAGTTGACGCAATTCGGTCGAGTTTTGTGCTTTTAATTGTGGTTTGAACATAGAGAATTTTGAAAAGCTTATCCGCCATATTTTGCTGTATTACTTCAAAAAAGGGAAGAAAGTAACTGAGACAAGGGCAAAGTTTCGTAAAGTCTACAGCAGAAATGTCATCGAAAAATGGCAGTGCCGGACCTGGTTCGCCCGATTCAGTGCTGTTGATTTTTCAGTCGAATGCACTCATCGCCCCTTTAGGCCTACCGACGATGAAATCAAAGCATTGATGCAAGCAAATAATAATAATTCAATGGTTCGGAAGCTTGCTACCACTCTAAATGTGTCCATTGGAAGCGTTCATGGCCATTTGAGATCGCTGGGCTTCGTAAAGAAGTTCGATATTTGGGCGCCGTATGAGTTGAAAGAAATTCATCTGGAGAAGCGCATAAACGTATGCGATAAATTCACCAAGCGCGATGAAAACGATATATTCTTAAAGCGTGTGATCACCGGCGATGAAAAATGGATTGTCTACAACAATGTTAGCCGAAAAAAAGTTGGAGTAGGCGAGATTAAGCATCAGAAAGGTAAGCCATGGCGGTCACCCACCAAAAGGAGGTGATACTGTCAATCTGGTGGGATTGGAAGTCTTTTATGAGCTGTTTCCAAAGGACAAAACGACTAATTTCGATGTCTACTGTGTCTAATGTGAGCAACCACGTAATCATTACTGGTTCATTACGTATATTGAATAAACGAACCTGTAAATCAAATAAAAAAAACCCAATGCATAGCTCAAAAAAATCCAATACATAGCTCTAATGGGAGGTGTGTACCAAGTAGCTCAAACTAATTAGAGCCTTAGACGCCGGCGTCCTGATGAAGAAGAAGTGCCCTAATTCGAACACTCTTCCCCCTCTCTTGTCTGAAATATTGCCAATATCGGTTTAATGTTAAAAATGAAGGAATGACTGACGTGTATCATATAGCAGACTTTTAAGTTTAAGTCGAATATTTGTGTCACAGAGTAGCGCTCCATTTGAGCCATCCTACGCTAACTCAACGTACGACACCTTCACCGCAGTTTGCCTGGTAGTCTAGAATGTAGCCTACATTGTCATGTCAACTAGATAAGGACTTTAAGGAGCTCCAATATTCCGAACACCTCAAAAATGGAACATAAACGTTGTTACATATATTTTTTATACGCATTCAAATATTTCGTAATTATTGTCTACAATTCGTAATTATTTGAATACTTATATCTTATCTTGAAAGCCTGATACGTATATCGCCGTAGGGGCGATTAAGTCATTAAAGTTAAAACTTTGTGTTCAGACAGCTAATAAATCTTTATAATGTGTTAAAGGTGTTAAAGTGTGTTCATGGGTTTGTTATCAAATAGCTTTTTTCATGGAATCGTCGTTGAGCTGCTGAATTAGACATGTGCATATTTTGTATGCCGACAAGTTGAATAGTTTATTAAGTAAATAAATCAAGTAAATTTTGTCCTCTGATGCGTCCAACTATTTTTACAAAGATCTAATGGCCACATTCAGAAATGTTCACTACACAGCTTTGCTTAGCATCGCCGGTGTTTGTGTTTTTTGCGTTTGTCTAATGTAATAATTCCGAATATAGGCGGGCTAAGAAGCAATCACTTCTCGGCGTATATCCAAGTCTTTAAATATAGGCCAGCTGTTTTGGCACTTATTGAAACACAGGTAGATCATTGCCCACATTTCTCGGATCACTCAGATCTGAAACTGCTTGGATACGAACTTATGCCATTATTTTTTTCTCGCCGCGGTCTCGTTATTTACGTGAATATTGATGTAGCTTACTAAACTCCACCACATTGTGATCTCTATTCCAATATTTAACTCAAGTTATCAATCTCTGCTTTCTTTACAGAAGCGCCAAACGAACAGCAATTAGACCTTAAACAAGATTGATGTGCTGTCTTATTCTATTCAAAGAATTGCATTCCTGCATCCTCATATAGAGACCGTTAGAGAGCAACATTTCAATATAAACAATTAAAATTCTGGGTGTGTTGAGAACCTCGTTGCGGAACGAAACTTGACCCAGCTCTTAAATCAGTCAATTTAAATACCTAACGTTGAAAGCCATGCTGCTCATCGGAAAATTTCCTCATCGCTCTGTCCGAGTAAATGGAAACAGCAATTGTTCAGCCCGTCCCTAAAAAAGAGCTATTTTCTTCAATCTCCTCTACAGATCCATTGCATTTACGTCTCTTCTTTCCAAGATCTTCTAACGCTGATAAATCGAAAGCCATTGAAATATTTTGAAACACGAAAACGGCTGAATGGTTTTTGTAGCAACAGGCCCACTGGTGATTTAATAGCATGCGTCGCTGAAAAGTCAAACCATAGTCTACATCAATCTGGCCAAAACAATATAATTGCACTTAAAATATCAAAATCCATTAACAGAGTTTGTCACCAGGCTCCTTTGTCGAAAATTCGTTTATTTGAGATCGATGAACTTCTTTTTCATTGGATTAGAAATAAAATTCCGGAACCATCAATTCAAGTTGTTTTCTATGGTTTCAAGTCTGATACCCATAAAATAAATACTGATGTGCCCCAGGGCTCCATTCTGTCTCCTATATATTTTTTTTAATTTTCACACGTATCAATGGTCTGCTACTTATTCCAGTGTATTTCTTTGCTGACGATAGCGCTCTATGCTTTTCATATTCGTTCCCGGACTCATGTCCCCTCTCTTCGTCTGTAAAACGGGAACGGCAGTGTCTGTTAATCTTATTGAACTACACCAACATAGTGGCCTCTTCTTTGAACTTCAGCTGGAACTTGAGCTTTTATTGCTTTTTAGACCGGATTTTCCGACGACCTCCGTTGAACGAGGTAGTGCCAGCTGATTTTTTCAGCCCAAATTTTTTCTCCTATCGGTTTGTTAATGTGGTGACTTCCGCTGATGCGCGTACTTCTTATAAGATCACGTTTTGTTACACGCGCTGACATTCGTAACATTTTCATTGCTGTCGCTGTCATTTTTGCTTTATATTTTTCATTCATACATCATTGCAATCCGTATGTTAAAGCTGGACGAACGTCTGGCATATATACATAACCCTTAAGCTTAATCGGCATTTATCTATCACAAAATACAGCGGAGTTTTTGCGTCATTTAAGCCACTCCACTTTCACTCTATGTGCGACATTGTCACCGCAATTTCCTTGGTAGTAGCCTAAGCTTTAAATTTTTCGCATTTATGTACGACGACTTCTTTTAAATAGTTGGGCTTGCTGCTTCGGAAGAACGGCAATGCAGATATTCGGTTAGTGCTTTTCTTCAGTTACTAATCTTTGCCACATCGTTGCCAATGAAGCCGTTACGAACTCGTTGATGTGCTGCTTCAATAGAAAATCTTGCATGATACTAAAAAGCAACGGACCTTGTACACTGCCTTTGTGTACTCCAACTTTTCCTTCCAATTTTGCTGTTATTCCCTCTGTGAATTTTACTTTCATTTTAACGTTATCGTACATATGGTATGTCTTGGGTAGATTTTGAGATCCTAGTGCCGACCAAATAAGATTTTGGGGCAGTCTGCTGAATGCTTTTTCCAAGTCGATAAAGACGATGTGGAGATTATTTGAAGCTTCGCGATGTTTTTCCATCTTTATTCGTAAATTTTGAATCGCGTTATTTGTTATGTCAACCTGACTCCCTTAAACCGGAATTGACTGAAATGGAGTTTAATAATATTCCGTTGATGAATGTCTAAAACTAGTATATTGTTATATATATTATATAATAAATACTGATGTGCCCCAGGGCTCCATTCTGTCTCCTATATATTTTTTTTAATTTTCACACGTATCAATGGTCTGCTACTTATTCCAGTGTATTTCTTTGCTGACGATAGCGCTCTATGCTTTTCATATTCGTTCCCGGACTCATGTCCCCTCTCTTCGTCTGTAAAACGGGAACGGCAGTGTCTGTTAATCTTATTGAACTACACCAACATAGTGGCCTCTTCTTTGAACTTCAGCTGGAACTTGAGCTTTTATTGCTTTTTAGACCGGATTTTCCGACGACCTCCGTTGAACGAGGTAGTGCCAGCTGATTTTTTCAGCCCAAATTTTTTCTCCTATCGGTTTGTTAATGTGGTGACTTCCGCTGATGCGCGTACTTCTTATAAGATCACGTTTTGTTACACGCGCTGACATTCGTAACATTTTCATTGCTGTCGCTGTCATTTTTGCTTTATATTTTTCATTCATACATCATTGCAATCCGTATGTTAAAGCTGGACGAACGTCTGGCATATATACATAACCCTTAAGCTTAATCGGCATTTATCTATCACAAAATACAGCGGAGTTTTTGCGTCATTTAAGCCACTCCACTTTCACTCTATGTGCGACATTGTCACCGCAATTTCCTTGGTAGTAGCCTAAGCTTTAAATTTTTCGCATTTTTGTACGACGACTTCTTTTAAATAGTTGGGCTTGCTGCTTCGGAAGAACGGCAATGCAAATATTCGGTTAGTGCTTTTCTTCAGTTACTAATCTTTGCCACATCGTTGCCAATGAAGCCGTTACGAACTCGTTGATGTGCTGCTTCAATAGAAAATCTTGCATGATACTAAAAAGCAACGGACCTTGTACACTGCCTTTGTGTACTCCAACTTTTCCTTCCAATTTTGCTGTTATTCCCTCTGTGAATTTTACTTTCATTTTAACGTTATCGTACATATGGTATGTCTTGGGTAGATTTTGAGATCCTAGTGCCGACCAAATAAGATTTTGGGGCAGTCTGCTGAATGCTTTTTCCAAGTCGATAAAGACGATGTGGAGATTATTTGAAGCTTCGCGATGTTTTTCCATCTTTATTCGTAAATTTTGAATCGCGTTATTTGTTATGTCAACCTGACTCCCTTAAACCGGAATTGACTGAAATAGAGTTTAATAATATTCCGTTGATGAATGTCTAAAACTAGTATATTTTCATAGCATGCAATAATAGTTTCATCGAACGGTAGTTGTTGCAGTATTGTAGTATGGCCGTTGCTTTTATACGGTGTAATTACAATAGAAAGTTTTCCCGTCACTGGTAAGGTATTCGATCGATTTTCGTCATTTTATTGAACAAAATGTCGAGCCATTTAAACCCAAGGGTTTCGATTGTCAACCCACACCACGGATGACATACCCTCCGACTGTACGCCCCCGGCTTATGTGGGTTTTCCTGCTCATTTTCAATATCTGTATTTTGGTTATCGAATCTCTGGCGATTTTTTTGTTCGTTGCCCTGCGTTAGGTCGTTTACCCATGTTTTGACATTGCACTTCTTCTACCGCTTAGCGTCTGCTTATAGGTTGTGAGGACACCTCTTCTAATTCCTCAGTGGCATTATACTCGTCGTATACTGGTATCGCGCGTCCTCCCACTCCCGATTTATTTGCCTCTTTTTTTTCAACGTTCATAGTCTAACTCAAGACGCACTTTATTGGTTTCGCTATGTATGCTGTACTTGGTCCACGGTTTACAGGCTTGCATTTTGTTCTTTAACTCCATATTTCGTTCTATCTGGTAGAGTGGTAAAATATTTCTTTATTTATGTGGAACCGAGCAGAGTTCCCGGACTAGCCTTGTACTTTTCTTCGAAGTTGTCCCAACTATCTTGTGCCCTGAGTTCTTCTACCTTCCTTGTGGCACTCTGCAGCTATTCTCGCTGGTTTGTTATTAAATTTAATTAATTTAGTGTTTGAAAATAATTTCGGGCATATGGCCACAGCGGCTGCGTCTTATGTCGGTCATCCTATCGGTCCAGTTTTACTGTTTTACTGTAGCTGCTTTATAAACATACACGAATGACTTGACATATCCCCACTAAAAGTAGTCCAAAGGAGTCAAATCATATGACGTAGGCGGCCAATTGATAGCGGGTGTAGGCCGAGATCTTTCCTCAAAATCTTCCACATAGTGGACGGTCAAAGGCCAAGTTGCTTAGAACGGCGTCGAAAATTTGAGTCCTTGGTCACACTCACCTCTATAGAGGCGATGGCATATTCGGTACGCACAGTATGAGCTCGTATGGGATGAATATTATCCATAAGAGTATACGTAGACGTAAATCGATTCATAGTATTGCCTATAAGCTGCTTAGATGAACGATTATGAGAACCGTAAATTGGACATAGTGCATTATAAAATTGGCGCACAGTATCGAATTGTGGAAAAAAAACTTCCACGATTCTAAACGTTGTTCGGGTGAAAGCCTTTGCATAGAATTTGATAAAGTATACTGAACATAAATGTCAAAGTCACGTGTCCAGTCTGACATCTGGTTTGGCAGATAACCTTATCGGAGGTTCTATACGAGTACCTCTAAAAAAAAAAAAACACCCGTTAGTAGCTTCACTGTCAAGATGATGGTAACGCCATTCTTTTTTTGTTCCCTTCCGTAATAATACATTTTGCACGCTTTTGTCTGCAAGTTCAAGTAGCGGGCCCTGTTTCCGACATTCCGCCACTTGGTTTCTTGAGTGGATATTACCATATATCGATTTGACGTTGTCGTAATACGGTTTATAGTTCGTCGAACTCTGACACGAATATTTCTATTCGTCTCGGGATGCCTCCTCTGTTGAGCAGAGAAGTGCCCGGCGAAGTTGTGCATTCATATGCGTTCACTTCCATTATGCCGTACTTTCGTACTATTCTTCTTTCATTCGTGTGGTGTGTATTTTGCCCCTTCAGTAGTCTCCAGATGTGGGAACCCGATTATCCATACAGACTTTGGGAAGTTTCATAAGATGTTAATGCGCCTCCGACTCATCTTAGGTGTTAAATTGCCTGAATATGATTTACCATATTTAGTCATTTTATATATCAAGGGGGGGAACGAACTGTGGCAATATTCTATAAGCCGTTGCCACACGGCAACCAGCTCACTTTTGGCCGAGCTATTTTTTCCCCAGTCATTATTGTGTTGGGAACTATCGAATAAAAACAATCGACTTATTCGATTGTTGCAAAAATATTAATTTATTCGATATCAAAATATCATTCAATTGCTATTTTTCAGAAATCATTCATTCACATGAGTCGAATGAAAAGAATAATCAAATCAGATGTCCAATTGTTTTTCATACCAATGAATGGTTTTTTCACTCGTATGAAGCGTGGCTATCGGGTTGAGAGTAATGTTCTTTTGGCTTTCATATCAATGAATGATTTTTTGGACTTTGGACTATCGGTTCAGTTGAAAGAAAAGTTCGAATGTTACATTCGAATGAATGATTTTTTTTTATCACTGGTTTGGACTTTGGACTATTGGCCTCTTATTATTTATTCTGACCAATAATGATGTTGCTTGTATCATTAAAAATTCATACATATCTGTTTACGCAGATGATATGAAAATATTTAGATATATATCATCTTCCTCAGACAGTCTACTTCTGCAGCAAGATCTAGACAGGTTTTGTACTTGGTGTCAGAAGAATTTTCTTGAGCTTAACGTCAATAAGTGTCAGGCTATAACTTATACCCGTAAACGCCTCCCTATTTCACCTCGTTGCTATCTAATCTTTAATCTGCCTGTTCCCTTAGTGAACGAGTTGCGTGATTTAGGTGTTATCTGCGACAAGGAACTCAATTTCCGTTCTCACATTGATAGTATAATAAAAAAAAGCCAACTCTGCCCTTGGTTTTATCAAGCGCTGGTCTAAGGAGTTTTCCAATCCTTATGTTACCAAATCTCTTTACATAACCTTTGTTAGGCCTCTTCTTGAATATGCCAGCCAAGTTTGGTCACCCTACTACAGAACTCACATCCTCCGGATAGAAGCTGTTCAACGCAGGTTTTTACGGTTTGCTTTACGTGGTCTTCCCTGGGATGATAGCCAAAACTTACCACCTTACACTGACCGGCTGAAACTTATAAATTTACAACCCCTTTCTATACGCCGAAAAGTTGCCGACATTCTCTTTATTCATCAAATTTTAGTAGGTAATATCGATTGTCCTTCCTTACTTAATTATTTCTTTTAACACCAATCCCCGCAATCTTAGGTCTGTGCCACTTTTCCGGCTCAATCTTCACAGAACGAATTACGGACACCTGGAGCCAATGTCTAGGATGCTTCGCGAAGTTAACGATGTTCTGCCTCTCTTCGACTACCATCTCAGCAAACTCTCCCTCAAGAACATACTTATTTCCACCTATGCCTCACGTCCTAACTTTCTTTAGCCGCTCCCACCCTTTAGTTTTTAAGTGAAAATGTTAGTTTTAAGTATATGTTTGCTTGCAATAAGCTTAATAAATCTGTCCGGGATTGACCCGGGCCGCAAATCAAACATGTTTGAAATTTATCTTAATGTGTGTAATGTATATAAGGCACTAACCCACTCCCCACCCGCGTTTGGCAAAATGTTGTTGGGATGCATGAATATGAATAAAGGAATGAATACAACTATTCGATAGTGGAAGTCACTCAGTTACTAATTATCGATAGTCGAGTTCGATAGTTCCCATCACTGATCATTATAACCTGCAACATTCAAAATTAACATTTATCGGTATGTTCTTTATTTTCCCTCTAATGAGTAAAAAAAAACTACTCTTGCTTTTCAACAAACATATCCGGATATTGTCATATATATACATACCTATGTAAGTTAAATACAATTTAACATTCTAATTGTACGTCTACTTTACTGATAATTTGATATGACAACATGCAGGTAATATTTCGAAGTGACACTATCATAATTACCATTCTCAAAGTCAAGTTAGTAAACATGAGGCTTGCATCCTATGTGTACGAGTATCTACTGAATGTACTTACATACGAGTACATACCTGGTCATATAAAATGATACTCGTAAATTTATATTCGTATAAGGGAGACCTTGATTCTTTATCGGTCATAGGTGACCTTTTGATAAGCACAAATATTCGTATATGTAGATATTGCCAGCGCAGTATACGAGTATGATTAATCAGTACAACCAGCGATTGACTTTCAAACAATTTCTACTCACGAGTATTCAATACGCTATACACGTTGATATCGCAATTTATTGTGTTCATTGAATAAAAAATAAGTTCTCGTGATGCGACACAGAGAATTGGAAATTGCTGAGATTAATGATGTCACACCCAAGGGCACATGAAGCTGTTATTGAGCCGGCTGTTGCTTTGGCACAACTACTCGTGCGCCTATTTACGTTTTAAATAAACATTTCAAACTCTAGATGAATATACAATTTTCAGTGTAAACAAGCGACGGCGACGTTCCTACAATATTTTAATTTTAATTTATTAATCGTTGTGTACTGTTAGGCATCGTAGAGGGCAAATCCAATATAATAACATGCCAACCGGTTCAATTTTCTAATGCAAATTGTTTAAATTTTGAATAAATATTTAAAATTATAATCTGAGGACGAGAACGATTGCTACATGATTTATAGTATGTGCTAATCACTTGTGTTGCCAATTTCATTTCAACTGGAACAAAGTTAGTAGATTCTTGGTTAAGATTGCGTATATGTTATACGAAATCCTTCGTTCAGCTTGTCCTTAGACAATGAAGCAAGGATTTTTACGAAAAACTTTATATGCACTTGTTGGGGATTTTGCTCTCCATGTTGGGGGTTGTGTCGTTGGATTGACTGCCTGACCAACTAAAATACTAAAACAGCAACGAACTACTTTGGATATAGATGGACTTACTGTTGACGAACAACGAAATTCGACTGTGCATACGGAATGTTCGGACTCGTAGCAATTCACATGCAGGCGAGTAATAAGCGAGGGCCCTAAACTGTCACATGGCGGATGTCAAAGTCATTCTAGAAGTGGGAAGGGATGGCCAAGGAAACAAAGGATGAAAAACTGTGACGTATTCTCTGGTGATTGATATAGAGAGATGTGGACTGGTCGTCAGAGAAAGACTTAAGCAAGAAGACTCGAACTTCAAGGATTTGAGCGAACACATGATTACTATTTACATCAAGACTTAATTTTCCAACATAAGCCTGATATGCGCTCACAGAGAAAAAGGATGGCTTTGCCTAAGATTGCTTCTAAAAGCTCCTAGATCAGACTAATGAGCAATGCACGACGATAAGATCGTCCTTGGTGATATTGCGCCAAGTTAGAAAAAGAGACCGTCTCTTGCGCCACAGTTAGAAAAAATAGGCTACACGATTCCAACTTATAAATTAACTAAGGTTACTCAATGTCGAAGTAGCGTAAAACGTTATCATAGATGGCACATGTTTTCCTCACCTCAACATCCACATCAATATGGCAGTCACCAGATCAAAAAATCGTCAAACATATTGATCAAATTGCGATGAACTCAGACCAATTCCTTGTTACAGCCAAGGTGCGAATGCAAATATCCCTAATGACAGAACGTGACAGTATTATGTAGTATTAAGTATTATGAAGCAAATGTTTCAATGGCAAGAGACTGCTAGAGCCTTTTCTGATCGAGCCTCCCAAAACCTTTTGAAAATCCCTATGCTGCCAACATCAAGCGCGTAAGGGGGCAGTGGGTTTGCTGTACATCTAAAAAAGTAGGTGAACATACACGGCAAAAACTCGATAGCCAGAAAGTGTTTTATTCCAGCTTTTCAGAACGGGTGGATCTAGGCAATTTCGTCACATGCATCAGCTACTTTGTGAAATAAGGTCGGAAGAAAACATACCCAGCGTCTGGAACCCACTGTTCCATTCAATCAAATATTCACACTACGGCAGATCTTGAAAAAAAATTCGGGAATATCAGATTGACACTTACCAACTATTGTATTTGTCGACTCATATGACAGCCTGCATAGGGATAAGCTATACAGAGCCGTGTCTAGTTTTGCTGTCAAGATCGGTAATGAACTAAGTGATACCTTCAATATCAAAAAAGACCAGGCGAGACGCTGCTGCCATGTGATTTTTTTAACATCATGCAAACTCACTCCCCCGCAAAAGAGTACTTCAATATTTACTTGATTACCCAGATGATATTGATGTAATTGACGAACACAGTAACCCATCAATGATGGAATGTAAAAATAAAAATAAAAATAAAATTAGACTGTAAGATTCGTCGAAAGACATAGTTTAAGTGTTAGGTATAACTTAGAGTGCCCGCATGGGGCCAGTAAGTTAGAATAAGATTATTTGTAAGTTATTTAAGCTAATTTTTAAGCATTTTTTTGTCTAGCATGTAAGAGTAATTTAAGTATATAAATAAAAAAAATGCATAAAAAAAAAAAAAAATGATGGAAATGGAGGGCAAGACAAACACTGCCATCAGAAAAGGATGCACACAACGATAGCTTGACCAGAACGTCACCATTGGCAGTTATAACTTCGAGGTAGTTAACTACTTCGTCTTCTGCAATTAGAAGCAGCAATGGAATCAGCGCAGAGGTCAGACGCAAAATTGCTTTTGCCAATCTCTGTTTTTATGGTCTCAGGAGGCAATTGAGTAACAGAGTCGTTTTTCATAAGAAAAAACTAGCTTTATTCATGAACTTTATGATGCTGCTCAATGCGCAGGCCACTCGAAAGTGGCCAAAGGAAATTCAACCACGAATACTTTCTACTCCGTAGGCAGTTGAAAATTATAGTTCTGTCACGACAAATGAAGCTGACGCTCTATAAAGGCCTCAATAAACCTATTCTGATGCACCTCGCAGAATCCTGTACCATGTCGAACGTCAATGAGAAAGCATGATATGTGATAAGTGTTCTGTGAAAGATTTATTCGCCAAGATGATGAGTAGCAAATCCGATGGAACGGCAACACTGAAATGGTGAATCGCATTAAAATTCGCCGGCTGCGTTTGATTAGATAGATCACAAAGAAGACGTACGGCATGTTTCCGAGATGATGCCCACTGTCGGACTTCGAGTAAAAGATGGCCACATCTCAGTTGGAACATCAAGTGGTGCAGCATCTAGGAACTCTTGCAAACAGTGATGACTATCCTTAATTAGATTTCACCCAAACCCAAACTGTAACTAAAACTTCAGCGCAAGTTTGGTCATAAATCATAGAGTTCGGTTCATGGTACATGAGATGAATGGTTACTTGATATTAGATATTTATTAAATATATAGATATAGGCTGTTATACTTTATGTTTAATTTACGTTTTATGTTGTAATCGACATTCCAAAACACTTCACAGCAGTATGTTAGGATTGGCAAGAGTAAAGCTTTTACAAGTCGCATTTTAGTAGCAGTTGGAATTGATCTTTGCGAACACCAATGTAAACGAAGTCCATTATAGACTTTTCCAACCGTTGTTGAAATATGATCACTCCAGGTAAGGCTTTCATTAACAACAAGGCCCAAGTTTTTAGCAGTACGGACGTATCCCATAACTGATGTTCCTAGTCTTAGTTTTTGACTTCTCTGGATTTAAGGACAGGTTGTGCTTTAGTGCTCACTGCTGAATCTAAATCCAAATTAACTTTCCCTACTGCATTTGAAATGTTATTTAACGGGCAGTTCAGGTATAGTTGAACATCGTCAGGCAACATGTGAACTGAGCGATGTTTGACCATTTGACCATGTATGTTACATTGAGAATAACAGTGGGCTAAGGACAGAACCAGCTGTTATCTGAAGGAGTGAAGATAATCGGTTGCCCACTTCCACACATTGCTGACGGCCGCGGCCGGTTTAATGGGAGTACAATAGTTTTACTGCAAATAGGGAGAGTCTTAAGTTAATCAACATTTTATTACACAGTACATGGTGGTTTACGGTGTCAAACGTGTTTGAAAAATCAAGCAGTGCTGGGAAAGTACAGCAGCCTTTGTCCATAGCTTTACGAATATCATCAACAACAAGCAGTAATGCAGTTTTGCAACTTCTTTTTGCACGAAAACCGGACTGAGTGGAGCTTAAAAGATTATTTGTGTAAAGATGTGTTTGCAGCTGCCTAAGTAAGGCTTTTTCGAATGTAGGTAATGTGTTTCAAAATACACGGAAGAAGGAGTTTCAATAACTTTGGATTGATGTCATCCAATCCTGTGGCATTTGACTTTACATCGTTTAAAGCATTAAATTGAAAGTATTGCTCAGCGTCAATAACTTTCTCCATTTATTGCCAAGGCAATTGGTGTTCAGTGTAGGAAGAATTTGTAGACACTGTAGCGGACACAAATTGTGTGTTAAGAATGTCACAGTCTACATGAGCAGCTTCTTCCAATTTTGTTTCTCGTTCCCTAGTTTACAATCTTTCTGATCAACTGAACGTGTTGGTCAAAAAGTGTTTTTATGTTATGCTGCAGGAAAGCCACTTGCTGTTCAACTGAAGACATAAGGTGAACTTGCTTCGATTCGACGTTAGCAATATCGGTTTGTAAGCTTTCATAGTTGATGTTTTGATAGTCTCTAGAAATAATTACGTCTTGCTTTGAATCAATATATGTATGTCAATTATATCAAGTCATGCTTTCAAAAACCTGAGGCTGTTAACTGATTGTAGAATACAGCTTTATCAGTATTCCCTACAAAGAGAACATCTAGGGAAGTCGCTGTTTCCTTAGTAAAATGTGTTGCTGTCGTAGAATTGACTGGTTTGAGGTTAAGACTCCTGAAACCATCAACTAACCTAGCTGAAGTGGCAGCATTGAGCAAGTCACAGTTAAGATCTCCACATGTTATAAGATTGGATGCAGAGCACGAAATTTCCTCTGTGATTCTTATTATCGGTGCAACGTCTATGTTTATATTTGGCCTATAGACAACTTCAATGAGTACGCGTTCTACGCCACAGTGGAGTTTAAGAAACAAGTAATCAGAGGAACTCTATACGTCTGATTTGCACTCGATTTCGCAGTATAAATCGCTTCGCAGATAAGCAGCCACGCCTCCTCTTTCCCGGCCAATTTTATCAGCACGGAAAAGTTTATACCGCTCAACCTTGTAGGCGCTGCTGGAAATTTCGGGTGAAAACCATGTTTCGGAAACACAAATAACATCAACCTTGGAATCTACAAACAAGAGACGAAACTCATACAATTTTGGTGCGAGGCTTTGAGCATTTACGAGTATATGACACATATGTAAGCCCATTTTCTGCGAACGCAAAATTCGAATCATTGGATAAAAGCTACTACCCGTTTCACCGCCAGAAAACCCATTGCTATGAAAAACATCTGGCAGCATGCATAAGGAAATAATAATAAAATAATAAAATAATAAAATAAACAGAGAGTCACAAGCGCAGACACTTACAGAGGAAATAACAGGAGAAAACAGAACAAACTTGATTAAGGATAACATTGTATGGGATAATAATTTAAGAGAACAATTATAGAAAAAAAATAGGAATAACAGTAAAATGAGATCATGATCTACTGTTTGTGTGTTAGTAGTAGTTCGGCTAATTTGATGTCTCTCGGCAGCAGCAATCAAACTGTCAAAGTCTTCACCTACCACGCTCTGTCCATCGTTGCTGAATTTTACATTCACAGAACCAGATTTCGTAAAGTCAGTTGATATTTTGCCTTCTTTTTTCATTCGTGTCGGCGATTCCTCGGTGTCAAGCTTTCGTTCACAAACACCATCTTCCTGCGTCCAAAATCAAAATAACCAAGATCACTTAGGAGGAGTTGAAGTTTATTTGTTTTCCTGAAGTCAGAGAGCGCTCTTAGAATTTTGTTTCGCTCCCTTCACTGGCGAAATGTGGAATGACAGCTGGCTCATCAGTTCTGTTACGAGGCTTAATTCGAAAAGAGTTCTTCAACAAAGGTGGTGTTATTTTAATGTTGTCGCATAGTTTGTTAATTAAGTTATATTTTCCTCGGACAATTGAGGGATGCAGAAAACAACAGCATTGGTGATGAACTCTTTTCCCATACTTCTACCGTTAAGTTGTTTGTGACAACATGTTCGATGTTACTGACGCGCTGAGAAAGGTGGAATATGGCGGAATTAATGTTTTTGACATTTTCAGCCAATTGTTGCTCGGTGTTTTGTAATTTGAGCAGCAATTTATTGCGGGTGGTTTTAAAATAATAGATTTTAAAATAGTTTCAATGTTACTTAATGGTTCAGTATCTAGATGTCCCAAAAATATGTGAACCTAGGTCGGAACTTTTTACTATAGGCTGCAATAGCTTCTGAATAACGATAAGTGATGTGCGGTGCTATTCAATGTTAAACGCATTCAAATCTCTGAACACAAAGTTCATCTCAACTTAATTGGCATGATAGTGATCTGATTATTCCGTTAAAATTGCTAAGTCATTCTTTTTCTACTCTATTTATAATACCTGTTTAAGCTTATCTTTCAGATACATATTCTATAAATTGTTAGGAAACGGCTTTTTTAATTGAATTCACATATTTCGATGACTAGCAACTTCTTCGAAATTGATTTGATAGTTAATCAGTCGTTAGCTGGACTTTAGCACTCGTATATTGATTTTATAAATGTCATTACGTATCTTACGATACAAATAAAAATTGTTTGTTATTTCATATGCAACTATTTCTATGAAACTGACCTTTGATCTTACAATCACTATCGGGAATAAATATCTCTGCTGGGAATTTTAAATATGCAAAGTTTCACACTTCACTTTAATTCATTTAGCCGCGTACCAGACCAGCTTTGCACGAGTGGATTATTTGTAATAAATTTACTTTTGCACTCTTAGAACTCATGTCGGGCGCTACGTTTTTATCATAATGGAGATCCCATTATATATCCTATATGACTGCAATTTACAGTCCAAAGATCAGCGGTTTTTCCTGATACCCGTTTTTTTTCTCAACTTCCAAAAATGATACGGAAATTTAAAAGATTAGAAATGTATACGGCTCAACTACTACTCGTAATCGTTTATCAGTAAAAATGAAAAACAAATACTATAATCTTTAAACTTAGATTTTGTTTGACTGAGAAATTAGTATCCAGGAAAATCATAAAGAAACCCACATGGGAAAAAACGTGCAGTTAGATCTAATTAAGACGCTTAGCTAATTGCTTTGTAAAATGTAAAAACGTAAATGAACAAGATATGTGTTAATCAGAACGAATGCTTTGTATTGTACTTACACTAAATATGTTTTGAGTATATAAAGGTTGAAAATAAATATTTTGAATCAACTTAGCCTTGCTAAATGGTAAAATTAGTATCCGATAAGTATCTGGGAAGCAAGTTTATTTGTTTGATGCTATAATTAAATTGAAAATAAGTGAAAATAAACAGAGCACTCCAACAAAAAACTGGTCTATAGTACTACTTCAATATTCCTATTAAAATTTGTCTCTTTCATGATGATAATTGATGTTTTGTGTTCTGATAGATTTTGCGAAAGCCAACAACGCATCAACATAATGTGTGTACGGAAGAAACTGTGAGTGAAGGTGTCACGAAAGATCCGGAATTGTCAACAGTTTTAACTTTGTCCGTCCACTATACCACTTCAATTTTTAGAAGAAGCTGTTCAGAATCTGTATGGATCCCTCGCCAAATATTTTTAACTAACGTGGCCAGCCAATAAAAAACTCGTCCAGGTCGCCCGTTCCATGGTGAAATGCAAATTTGCAGCGTCTAAATTAATAAGGAAACCAGAGAACTTTTAAACAATCCATTTAAGGTTAATTTGAAGAAAATTGTAATATTTACGGAGACAAAAAATAAAAAATAAAGAAGCTGAGTCGGAAGCATAGGCTCGCTCACACTTTCCAGGTAACCTAATTAGAACCAACTCAAAACCAGATTTTATTAACGAAGTTGAAAGTAAGCAGAGTAACAAACATGCCTTAGATGGTATCTGTCATCGGATATGTTGACGGATGAGGCTATCAAATACGATCCTTTACTTACTTCCTTCGATGGCTTCAAGTCGCCTAGTGCCTATGGAATTATCCAGTTTTGCTAGAAAAAAGATAATAGAGACCAGCTGTTGGCAACTCTGAAGAGAGTCTGCACTGGCATACATACCGCAATTCGGAAAATGTACTTAAAATATGGTATTTAAATGCATAAAGCCTACCCGGACATGTTAACTAGTTACGAGGCAGCTTTTCAGAGCGATTGGTTGACTTCAATTGTGTGTCAGAAATTTGCTTAAATAAATCAATCACAAATTCTTATATTGATTTACATGGATATGAGGTTTCATGTAGTAATTGAATTTCTAAACGTGGTGGCGGTGTTGCCATCTACATATTATAAAACGTGTTTCACAGGGAAAACGGTAGATACTTCAACAGGAGCCGACCTTGATTTCCTGCTTATCGAAATAACGGATAGTTTTAAGAAGTACTTAATTGGTTGCGTTTAAAACCCTCACAAAATCGATGGCTTAGACATTTTTTCCAATGCATTAGCAATTACAGACCATGTTACGCTGATATATTAATATGTGGTGATTTCAATACGAATCTTCTAGTTAAGAATAATTTATCCATAATTTTCAGCAAAATTGTGTAACGACTGGCTTGGAGATAGTTAACACATTTAACACAACACAGTCATTTCAAGCCAAGCTGTACAGAAAGCTTACTTGATTTGATTCTAGTTTCTGATTGAAATTTAGTTAAGAACTAGCGTTACTCCGTTCGCTTCGCTAGACGTTTCCTTTATTTATTTGCTAAATTAGAAAATATTTCTTTTTTTCTTTCAAATGAATTTATTGTAAGGCTCTGTGATAAACAATATTTTTGGTTTTTCCTTCATGTGCGAACACAAACAAATCAGCAGGTTTCCCTACATGTGAACAGGCTACATATAATTGTCCATGTGAGAAACTATTATTTTTCAAATTCAAACCACACGCTTGCAAAGATTGTGCCTACGCTTTATTGATGTAGTCATTGAAAAAGCCAGTCGCACTGGAAACTGCAAACGTTTGAATTCGAATGGCATGCCTGTTGGTATCATCGGGATACGTTAATTAAAACGTCTTCACCTTTGAATCTCTCATTTAAAATAGTGGTTTCAATAACGTTGGTCATTAGCTTCTAAACCGCAAGTCTTGTGCCAATACACAATTTTGGTTGGTTGATATTACGAAGCATGATGATTGGTGCTCCAACTTTCAATTGCAATATGTGCGGTTAGTCTAAGAGCTCACCGTATGATGTCCTAAGGCATCGAAACCAAGGATTGCATATGAAATGAAAGTTTAGTCGAGAAGTATTCAAAATTACCAAAGGTTGTCGGGAAATTTTGTTGCCCATGACTTAAAAAATGAAGCTACTTCCGGTACGTTATTTTTTTAACTTTTTATAGGGACAAAGGACAAGAATAAATGAGTTACCATTCGAAAGACCACATTAAATAGTTCTTGAAGACATTGGGTTGGCAGTTCCAATCCGCCCATGTACCCCTGACAACCCAACTTTTAACTACGCATATTTTTCGATTGACTATAGGCATAAAGACCAATGTTGGTATGGGTATCAAATTAAAGCTGAAATCTTACCATTAACAAATATTTTTAATAATTTGGCCACATGTATAGACAACCCATGATTTTAGCGCAATTAACGTATAAAGTGCAGTACTAGGTCATAGGTATTTTCTTCATAATTGATACCGCAAATGGCAATTATGTGTGTGTATTTCTCATTTTTAAAGGAAGCCACGCTTGGTTATGCATTTGGCATACATTAAAATAATATTTATTTTCAAGACATGAATGATATTACAAAATTATTTCAATGAATAGTTCATTTTTATTGGCAGAAATCAGTAAACTTTCAAGTTTAAACAAGGAAATGCTTAAATCTAACTTAATTTTTAACAAAGTAGTTTAACACACTTAACAAAAATGTACACATTTTCTTCCCTAGTCTGAGTCAGAATCTGAATCGCCAAAAATTTAATAGATCATCCTTTTCTTCGTTATCATATGTGCCTATTTGCAGAATAGGCATTTGTAGCATTCTGCCACATTACGTTTACGTAAACAGTACTCAAAATTTTTTGTTTTAAAGAATTCCAGTATGGAGGAATGAGACTGGAATCAAAACCTTTAATGTTCTTTTTGAATAATTTCTCATTGCTGGATTTGTTCGAATAAAGTTTTTGAAATATAACATACCTTGCAACATTAACACTATTGCAGCTTTTAACTCCATATATCAGTGAAGTATACTCTTGTAATATATTCATTTTTGCATCGTCTTCAATATCCCTCACATCATTCAGTGAAGCAAACACATCCTGAAATCGTTTATTTTTCTGAAGAAGTAGAAACGGTTCTGCTTTGCCTTTACGAAAGAAACTTGATGTATAATCACAACCAGTATAAGAGTGAAAAGCAGGTAACGCGCGACATAAATTTGGGCCAAGAATTGCTGCTAAGGCAACGCAGTTAATACAATCATGACCTTTGTTTTTTCACGAAGCATTTGCCATCTAAACTTCTTTACTGTGAAATTTATACATGTTACCTAACAATATTACTAAAATGTCTGTATCTGAAGCCATTACTATGATTTTTGAATTTTTGAATTTACAGGAGCTAAAGGATAGTAACGGCAAAGTTCTAAATTAACTTTTTTTTTCAAGGGCAATCGCTAAAAGGCGCCCAAAAATATCTCGCTCCATTTTAATTATTTCGTGCTTACTCACGTCAGTTTGAACTTTTTTGATGCAATCTGCCATAAAATTGAGAATAACGTAGCGTTTAATTGGTTTTTGAAAACGATCTGCGATCGTCTCACACTCTGTTATGAAATTGAGCTTTTGGTGCCGGCCCATTTCATTCACATTTAATAAAAAATCAGCTACTTTAGAAGAGACTGACCTGCCTGTTGTAATATTAAACAATTCATTTTTATTGAGATTTGAGTCAAACGGATTCATATTATCTTTTTGATAGCTGACAATGCTATCAAGAACTTTTCGGTCCTTGCCAATTCTAGTTGTATGCAATTCTTGGGATATATCATCTTTGCGGTTAATTTTAATATCCTCCTGCAACTGTGTTATAATTCTAGTTCGCATACAATGGCTAAGAGCCCAACGTTGCCTGGCTGAAATAGAATTTGTAAAGTGACTTATACCAGTTAAAGAATTAGCAGCGTCAGCATTAATAGTTTGCTCAGTTGCCAGATCGACAGCTGATCTCGAAAAATTTATTTTGCTTCTTTTTACACCTAATGCGCCCCGATTAAATTCATTCAACAATGGTGATTCCTCTAATTTTAAATCTGCGAAATCAATTAATGTCCATCTTGCATAATTTGACTGATTCAATGAAAAAAATAAATTAGCAAGTTCAAAAGTTAAATCAATATGCAACGCGTAGTCACTAGTTCTAATGCTTCGAGAGAAGCGAAAGAAAGTGTTAAGAAAATCCACGTACTGGATATAGTATTGAGCAGTTTTTCCGTGTTCACCTGTCAAAGTTTCAGAACGAAATTTCCGGTAACACTTCAAAACATTGCTTAGCCTAGATGGTAGCGTTAATTTTTCATATGGTTCAATGAGATTTTCCATTAAATGCATTAAGTCGTCATCAAAACTGTCTGGAATCAATTCATACTGCCGTAGGAAAGTCGCAAAATGCAACATTTGCAATGCGCCTGAAAGCAATGGGTGAATTCCCTTACATCTGTTAAAATGCTTACAATCAATGAAACCATTGACTGAACCCGCAGCTAAAACCACAGATTGAACTAAAATGTCTATGATTCCAGAGCCATCAATGTATGCCATTTGCATATGAAATCCACCGAAATTTATAAAAATATTGTCAAAATCAGGACTACAATCGTTTTGGATTTGTTTAGCCATTTTAGCAATTGCCAAATCATAAGTTACAATAATATGTTCCTGATTACACTGATTCGCAATTTTACTTGCATAAACAAGAGTTTCTAACGACGTTATACGCAGTAGGTGATAAGTTTATCTAAGGCAGGTAACCTATTTTTTGAACTTCACTATTATCGACAACAGTTTTGCAATTATATCCAATCCACATGGGACAAGTGCTAACTACTGATAAGGTAATTGCCCACATCAAATCTTTTAGAACGGCAATTTCTTTTTCAGTTTTACATTCATTTTTACATTCTTTACATTTCTACCAATAAAAATGAACTATTCATTGAAATAATTTTGTAATATCATTCATGTCTTGAAAATAAATATTATTTTAATGTATGCCAAACGCATACCCAAGCTTGGCATCCTTTAAAAATGAGAAATACACACACATAATTGCCATTTGCGGTATCAATTATGAAGAAAATACCTATGACCTAGTACTGCACTTTATACGTTAATTGCGCTAAAATCATGGGTTGTCTATACATGTAGCCAAATTATTAAAGACAACCCTATATATTTGTAAATGGTAAGATCTCAGCTTTAATTTGATACCCATACCAACATTGGTCTTTATGCCTATAGTCAATCGAAAAATATGCGTAGTTAAAAGTTGGGTTGTCAGGGGTACATGGG
The DNA here is from genome assembly GCA_949129095.1 of Volucella bombylans. Taxonomy (NCBI): domain Eukaryota; kingdom Metazoa; phylum Arthropoda; class Insecta; order Diptera; family Syrphidae; genus Volucella; species Volucella bombylans. The sequence goes on along the minus strand of OX422140.1, from coordinate 140,943,992 downwards.
CGGATTGGAACTGCCAACCCAATGTCTTCAATAACTATTTAATGTGGTCTTTCGAATGGTTACTCATTTATTCTTTTCCTTTATCCCTATGAAAAGTTAAAAAAATAACGTACCGGAAGTAGCTTCCTTTTTTAAGTCATGGGCAAAAATTCCCGACAACCTTTGGTAATTTTGAATACTTCTCGACTAAACTTTCGTTTCATATGCAACTCATCCTTGGTTTCGATGCCTTAGGACATCATACGTGGGCTCTTGTATTAGGTGGCATGCCTGGTAAATCCAATGAATTTAAAAATTCTGTGGGATGATTGACCGCCTCATCTTCATTCATAATGGTATCGACTGACTTGAATGTGAACACTTCTCCTGGTATCTCTTCTAAAATGGCCTCATTAATTTCTGTAACGTCTTTGTTTTTTGCCGCCAATATAGCTCTTTCGCTCAGCCAAACATGTTCAATTTGTATGCATTTTTATTTTTTTAACTTAAATTACTCTTATATGCTAAACAAAACACGCTTAAAAATTAGCTTAAATTACTTACAAATAATCTTATTCTAACTTACTGGCCCCATGCGGGCGCTTTAAGTTAAACCTAACACTTAAACTATGTCTTTCGACGTATCTTACAGTCTAATTATATTTTTACATTTATTAATACTAAAACTAAGAAAATAAATTTTAAGCAAAAACTTAGTAGATGGACATTTTTTTTTAATTTTGTATAAAACTTAAAACTAAAAGCCTACAGACTACCTAAAAGGCCGGAGCAACCTCTATATGTTTGCTAAAATACAGAAATTGATCTAGCCAGATCCCAAGGTATCTGACCACATTTCGACAAGCAAGTGGCTGCCCGTGCTTCCCCACGATCGAGAACTTTCGCCAATTCTTTCTGGTATCCCTAGAGGCCCCAGACAAAGGCGTCCTAAACAGAATGGTTTCCGACTTCTGAAAGTTGATTTTCAACTTCCAGTCATCGTCATAATGACCTCAATCTTTGGACCTGATCTGTACGCGATTATGTCGTCTGCGTACCCAATGGCATGGTGAAGATCACTCGTGTAAATGTTGAATAGGATCGGCGAATTTACCGCACCTTGTTGCAGACCGTTTTTAATGTTAAATGTTCCAGAAGAACTCACATTGCCATTCTTCACGATGAACTGTCTACTGGAGAGCATATCAAAAAGAATATACAGCAGTGGTTTACTAATGCCCAACCTGTCCAGCTTGAAAAAGAGTCCTTCTAACCATACGGTATCGAAGGCTTTCTCCAAGTCAATCAGGCAGGCATCAGTGCACTGGTTCTTGCCTTTGTTTCATTGGATATCAGAAACCAGTTTCAACGCAGCATGAATGATATCATGCCCCGCCTTGAAACCAAACTGATTATCTGGGACTATATGTTTGTCCTCAACCCACTTAGTCAGGACTCTATTGATTACCTACTCGAATACTTTACTGATGTTTGGGAGAAGACTGAACGAGCGGAGATTCGCCGGATTGGAATTTGCATTATTGCATTATTCATTGCATTATTAAACAGGGTGGTATAAATATTCACCGCTTCTCGAGGGAGATGTCGAAGCACAATGTTCGGTATTTCATTTGTTCCCGCTGATTTCTTACTTCTAAGTGAATCGATGATCGCTTGGAGCTCTTCTTTCGAAATGAACGGGGGTAGTACCCTATCGTTGGTGATGGTATTATTTGTCATATTTTCGTCACTGAATTGGGTGAAACCCGAGCTCTCGGAGCGCCAATTCACAATTTCATTTCGAAGGTAGAAATTGTGCACAAGGACCCGATTCTTCAGATCGTGGTTCGGGCCAATGATAACATTCGCCTTGTACACTTCCTGGAAAGTCGCTCCTATAGCCTCTACCTGTTCCTGCGATCCTCGATCACAAAGAAGCTGTTATCATCAACAGCCTATTTTGGATCTATGCCCGCTGTTACCAGTATTTGTTCGTTGTTCGTCGTTCGGGCGATTTTAAGACACTGAAGGTCGTTTTGATTTTTTCTCCGAAATATTTTATTTATTTGCGGGAACATATTCGGGTTGCTGGTGTTTACAGCCCGAATTTTATTGTTCGAGTACAAACTTACGGAATTTCTGTAATTTTCCTTTATTAATGTTTGGAGGTTTTTAATCGACGACTTCAGTGTCATGATCTCCGGGTTATGTCTGTCAGTAAACCGTCTGTACAAGGTTTTTAGTCTTGATAGCAGTCTACTTTTATGTCTGTGCAGTGCGTCAATAGTTGCGTTGCGGAATAAGTCTTCTTCGTCAGTGTGCTGATACCGCGGTGTCGTTTTGTCCATTGTTCTTTTAATTGTCTCGTCCATTAGTTTTAGATACCTGTCAATCTCCTCGTTTGACAGATTCCTGTTGGACGGTGGGTAGAGCGAATTCGAGGAGAGTGCTCTAGTCAGTGTTCTGGTGAAATGTGTCCAACGCACTCTACTATAATTGTAGGAATGCCTTTGAACAAACGCATCCAATTCCGCAATTTCGTTTGGAACAGTTATTTCGGTGCTGAGACCGCAATGGTCACTGTCATACACGAAAGTGCGTAGACAGTTTGTAGTTTGTTGGTTAGTGAATGTCAGTTGTATTCGTGAGTCGAACAGCAGAAGATCCAAATAGGACCTGTATCTGGGAAACGACGGACTATCCGTCGCCTTAAGCCCGAGTCGATACATTACACTGTGCTGACCCCACCAATTGAATAGTATGTTCCCTCTAGTATTTGGTTTATTATTTCCTCAATAACTATGTTTGGCGTTGAAATCTCCGCCGATAACAAAATAGTTGTCTTCCAATTCCACCCTCAGAAATCGAAAAAGTGTCTCGAGCTCTGAGATAAATAAGGTGGATTGAGTAGCCTTAGGCGCATAGACAGACACCATGTACAACCTCTTTCCACTACGGAGGGGGATATACACGATGCATGCTTCCAGCACCTGTAACCTACGTACTACACTACTGTATACTCTTTTAAAACGTATACCTTTTCGTAGGAAAATTGCAACGCCACCTCCCTGAATGGAGTTGGGTCGGTTTCTCCGTACTATTTTGTATCTTCTGTGCCTCTTTTAATCTTTAAGCAACTTAAATAGTGTGGCTCGTCGTTCGAACCTAATCAGTGAATTCACATTCACAGCAAGGACCTTCAGAGTTTTCTCCGCCACGTACGTACCCATTACGGCAAAAGATGCGTTAAGCCAGGCAGGAGCGCGTATACTTGATCCACCCGCGCGGTCTGTTCAGTTAAATGACGTTGTAGCTGAGCCATCTGCCCCTGGAGAGAGAGCAAGATAGCTAGCATGTCAGGTACTGGTTCCGGTGCTCTGGACACTGGGGCCTGAGAAGCAACCTTCGCTTGCTGTAACGTATTTCCCCTACCTGCCGCCATTTGGGCGTAGGTAACGTGGGGAGTAACTGCTGGAAGGGTGGACGTTTCACTTCCACTTTCTGCTGCCGGGCCAGATTTATTCTTTTGATGTACTGGAATTTGGGACAACTCCGATAATTTGCGGTGTGTCCCGTGTTCCTACATAAAGCACAAGAGGGTTTGCTTTTTTCAGACGCTCCGTCCTTACCCAGAGCGCATTCCTCGGACTTGTGGTTCTTTCCGCACTTCACGCATCGAGGCTGCATTTCGCAATTCGACGCGGCAATCGGCAGTTGCCGCTTCTCCCTTTTGGCTCTGTCTGTGGTGAAAGGCTTGACCCCCACGAATTGGAGCCCTTCGCACTTCTTCTCTTTCAGCAGTGTAAGGAGCTCCTCCGGAACAGTCTAATCCCCTCAGCAGCATTGCTTGCAGCTTGTCCTGTCCCCCTTCGGGGTGTAGGAGAAGAACTCCGTCGTCGAATCCTTCAGTAATTTTTTGATTTTATAATAGCGCTCCACTGAATTGCAGTGGATTGCATGCCTATCTGAACTAAGTCTTTTAATGTAAAAATTATTTAGTATGGCCGAAATAGTTCAATTGTTTCTTTCAACTCCATCTTAAAAGTGCTGATTGGAGGTCCCCGCTGCTTAGTTGATTTCGGTGGTGGTTGTTGTTGCTGCTGCGTCTGCCGATGTTGTTGCTGTTGTCGTTGGTGTTGCTGTATTTGCTGCTGCTGATGTTGTTTCTGGCACTTGTGTTGTTGTTGTTGCTGCGGTTGTGATTTTTGTTGTTGTTGTTGATGATTTTGCTTCTGTTGCGTCTGTACTTCGTTTTCTCGTTTTCCCATGTGCTGTTTTTTGTTGTTGTAGCGGCTGTTCTTAGAAATCTGGAGCTGTTGATGTACCTCATTTTGTCTTCTCGCCACTTGTTTGTTTCTAATAGCTAGTACTTTTTGCTGCAGCTCTTATGCAGCTATTTATTGCATGTACTTCTTCCTCTTCATCTTCTGACTCAGTAGTCGTCAGATATTGGAAGGTATTCAAACTACCCATATAGCGGTCTTCTCCACCATCAGACACGCATGGGTCTTCGTCGTGGTCTGAATCAGCTGCCGCCTTTGTTGACGTTGTTGGCGCCCCTTCCCTTACTCTACTTGGCAGCTTTTCAGTAGAAGTTGTTAGGGAGGGGCGCTTTACAAGCTTTGGAGATGAATTCAGCCTCCTCCTCCTCTTCTTCGCACCATTTTCCGATGACATCATGTCATCTGCTGGTCCCGCTATTGGAGTAGCGAACCGCTTGCCATCACTCATCGGTACGATCGCTCTTTCGTACTTTATTTTATTTGACTTATTTAAACTTTTAAAAATAAAAAGTCAATGTAATTTTTTGGGAATCGAACCCACGACCCCTGCTTTATCGGCCGACACCACTACCACTAGGCCACCGATGCACTTGGCCAAAATGTTCCTAATTCACTTTTATAGATATTTACTTGCTAATTTACTTTTTCACTTTGAAAGCCGAGACACGTCTATTCCTCACGGAGGTCTATGAACGACTGTCAGCCAAACATGTGTCTTGTATTGCTTTACAATGTTCGGAACAACTTTTTCAATCAATTCTTCTTTTGATTGAACTACATTTCAAAAATTGGTTGGTAACGTTATTAAGCCAGTTTCATTGCCTATCGGCATTTTTCCATCTCAAATTTTCAACTACTGCTTTGAAAATTCATTGGATGATGGATAATTTCGTGATTGAACACGCACATTTGTGGTTAATGTGAGTATTCTCGCATATCTCCACAGAATGGATGACTTTAAACACCAGCTAATAATATTAAGGCGCCGCCAAAGAGCCGTTGATTTCCTCTCATATCATTCATTGTACGTTTGAATGCCTCCAATGATCTCTTGTGGGCCATAGGACATTCATCCCAAACGACAATTTCACACTGTTGCAACACTTTGGTCATTCCTGACATTTTGGAAATATTATATGTTGGATTTTCGTTGAAGTTCATGTCCAACGGCAATTTGAGCGCAGAATGTGCGGTTCTGCCGCCGTCCAACAACCTCGCCGCGATTCCAGATGATGCGAGATCCAATGCTATTTTATTTTGCGAACAGATGGTGGCCAAAATTGTCGAAATAAGGAAAGTTTTTCCAGTGCCACCAGGCGCATCTAAGAAATAAGTTCCACCACTTTTGTCTGCCATTGCTCGCATCAAAATGTCGTAAACATCTTTGAGTTAAATCATTGCGATCAAAATCATGTTCACGCAGCGAATCTCGATTATACAAATCTTGTAATTGCCGATTTTGCGATGGCATCCCTAATTGGGATAACGCTTTGTTTGCAATTTTAAGGCAAAAAAGAACGAAAAAAAACAAATCTACGTAGTTTTATATATTAGATTACAAGCTAATAAACATGCCAGGTATTCCATCATACCATGATTTGAGTTTTATGACTTTAAATATATCCATGAACACTATCCCCTGCCCTGCAAAATTTTCTTATCATGACTTTAGAGGAATTGACGTACTCTCTAATCCATGGAATCTGGGGCTGCAACAGCCTTTTCCTTTTCATCAAAAGGAACATTTTTGTCAAAAAATCATCAAAATATTTTTTTGAACGCATTCCAGTTAAAACTAAAAAAGTCAAAGATGCTAGAGTTCCATGGTTATCTGAGTACATTAAGAAATTAATGGCGGAAAGGGACAGGTCGTATTCTCGTTGGCGTCGCAGTAGGTGCAGGTGTCACTGGCAGAGTTACACATATATAAGGAATAGAATAACAGTAGAGAGCTTAACTCTCAACGGTCCATCCCTGTCTTATGGAAAAATCATTGATCATTGAGAGTTCTAGATAGATCTTCACCAGAGTGTGACTTAAATCCAAACGATCTTAATGGTCACTTTCACAAAGTCGATGGTAGTGATTGCGAAAATACAAAATCGATTGTCATTCAAAATGAAAGCAACGAATCCAACTGCTTTGAGTTTCGTTGCGTATCGGAGACCGAAGTTTTTCTAGCTCTAACTAGTATTAAATCAAACATAGTGGGTGTAGAATGTAGATGATATATCGGTTAAATTTGTCGAGCTAATTTTACCTCACATTCTCATACATATTATTATAAACTTTTGTATCATGAGCTCTTCATTTCCGAGTGCCTAGAAGTACGCCAAAGTTATTCCTTTACCTGAGAATAAAACCAAAAGTAAACCTGAAGGTTTTAGATCAATTAGCATATTACCTTGTCTATCGAAAATTCTAGAAATTTCAGTGAAAAATCAAATACATAATTTTATTTATAGGAATAATATGCTAACATTTTGTTATACTAGTTTCAGAGCAAGCCATAGCTATACAACCGATGTAATAAAAATATTAGATGATATTAGGCATGAATATGATAAAAATAACATCACCATCTTTTTTCATTTCAGCCCTCAATCATTAAATTTCAGGATGAGCTATTTAACTAAGAGATTTCAGCAAGTCCACATTAATTTCGAAACATCTTCAATTCATGGCAGTTCATTTCATAGTCCCACAAGGGTCAATTTTGGGTCCGCTACTGTTCTCTCTTTTCATTAATGACTTACCCAGTGAATGAAGGTCTTAATGCATCTATGCACTTCAATATATGCGGAAGACGCACAAATTTATTTTTCCAGACCAGTTGGACTGTTAGGAGGCTGTATAGAACGTATTTCCACTTGGGCACATAGAAATAAGCTCTACCTTAACCCGAAGAAGACGAAAGCAATACCTATTTCGAATAGATGCATTGAAACATAGATGAACTAAGTCAGATGGCAAACTCTACTAATACTTTTGCAAACCCTTAAACCTCGCTAAGACACGCTGTAAGTGAATTATCAACTCATTGTGTATCTCTATAACCTGCCAGAATTTGGTAGAATGAGAGCAATTTGCAAGTAAAGTTGCTAGAATGAGAGCGATTTGCACTTTTTTTGAGTAAAATGGGCGGGTTTTGTGTAAAATGGGAGAGAAACTGACATTGATGACATTTAACAGGGTCACACGAATAGAGGCGATCAGTGGAAAGCAGATTTTGGTTTTCCAATATCTGGAAAGTTTGTCATCTCTATTAGTTCATCTAATGTATCTTAATGTACTTTCCCTTAGATAAAATAAAATAAAATAATCTACAATAATTTAATCTAATCTAATACCAAAACGCTGGCGAACAGTGAGAGTATCCTTTGTACCGAAAATCGGAAAAGATGACTGGGGGATCCTTTTAAACTTCACTTAAAAATCCAGGGACAAGAATGAAATGCATTCGACAAGAAGGAGTACGCACTGTTACGTCGAGCCCCAGACATGATCGACGATTGGTACATTCAAAATGGGCCTTAAGTCAATCCTCAAACTGGTCTGACTCTTCTAGTCATCATCCATTACCCAACGAAGCTAAGAATTTTCGTGTCACACTGGATAACAAACTTTTTGGATTAAACATATTGCGTTGAAAATCACCCTGGTGCTGTTGGCTTTCTGATAGTGTAAACAGCTTTTGGCAAGACATGTGGCTTATAACCGAGGAGAGTTCTTTGAACCTACACGCCTGTGGTAAAACCAATTATATGGTATGCGTCGGTTGTCTAGTGAAGCAAGCTTCTACATCACTCACTACTACACTCCTATTTTTACCAGAATCCGAAGATCTGTCTCGGCTAGGAGACTTGTCCTAGTACACTTGACTCTGCTTTAGACGCACTGATGAATCCCCCATCCTGACATTTATAACATGGACTGCACTCTCAAGGACATTTTCCGAATTAAAAGAAATGGTCTTTGGAACAACACGCACTGGTGTTTGGTGATTTGGTGACCTTGCACTTCGACTCTCTTTTAACTCTGGTTTTATGAACATGTCGCCCGATGCAATGAACTCCTGTTGCAACGAAATCTAATGTTAGATTTCACTCCTTGTTAGGATAACTTAGGACTATCTTTCAAGCGAAAATATGCACAAACCTGAAGGCAATGAATTTATTGTAAAGGATCGGTGTTGGTAAGAACTACCTGCGTCCTCGGTTAGGGCTTCCATTGACAGTTGGATTTCATGAAAGCGTAACTGCAGATAGCATGTCTCTCCAGATTGCCGGCAGACTAAACGAATCTTTCCCGATGCCTTTGAATGATCAGCGATTTTCTCGCTGTCATTCAGTAGGAAAGACTATAAACTGTCTACTTGCTTAAAAAAGAGTCACTCCGCTTTTACTAAACAGTTAAGCGCGCTAGGCTTAAGTGATACAACATCATGCGTAGCTTGCTAAGAGAGTTATGACGACGCTGTTGAGCATTGTCTATGTGAGTGTCTAGCCGACACTCGCATCGGGATGCAGGAATTCGCCTCTGTTGTGGTGGGTGCTTGCACTCTAGACATTTTATCACTGTAGCGTTAACTCAGTCGAATTCCAGCAAACTAAGGTCTAATCGTACCTAACTTTTTCCCTCTGAGAAGACCGGGTAAACTATCGGATGTAGAACGTACATATATATGCGCTATGTTTCCTTCTACCAACTATGTAGCTAAATGTACTAAATGTACATTGACCAGGTCAATTCTATTGTACTCGTTATTTTATTGGTATCAATAATCAATCAATGTGATGTTGTGTGTTACACATTGGCATTAGGGCACCTTCCTTTAGATGACCGAAGAAAATTCTTATTTTACTAATCCTTTTGGAAAACATCTGCTTAGAATCACCTACAAACAATTTATAGAACTGCAAGATAAGAAGAAATGTTCTTCCTATTAAAATAAGACGTTATTCATTTATAATTGACTCACTCCTACATATAACAATTCCAACTCTTCTTTATCACCATTTTTATATTAATTAGAATTTAATTGAAGCCATTTCCATCGGTTATAGACAACCAACTTAATGAAATACAATATCAATTCATTTGCCCACAGGATTTCCACACATCTGCGTGATGCCAAGATGCCAATAAGGAAATAATTGTGCTTGATTGTAATATTAAATGAGGTCGAAACACTTCTCTCCCGTTATCAATTCAACTACGCACGTGCATGTTTTCTATCTTCTTCAAAGCATTCTTATTATCATCTGGCTGAAAGAAGCCATATCAAATCCTACCACTAAACTTATTCATATATAGAATTGTTCTGTTCCTTGTCTTTTCAGATTGCAATGAGCCATTTAATTGAAAAACCAAATCTAGCTATGTCAATTAAGTCTGGTGTTCCAAACAACTCTGCGACAATAAGCACCGATGCCACATCACAACAACAGCCGGTTACCCAACAGCAAAGTCAGCAAAAAAATTTTGTCACAGAATCAACTGCACAAAAACCACTAAAAGGTGAGCTCTCTATATTTTGCTTAACCATAAAACTAAATCAAACCACACCCTGTTACAGTCAATAGTTTCGATGAAGTACTCACAAGTTTAATAGCAGGCGCTGCAGCGGGAGCATTGGCCAAAACCACAATAGCACCACTAGATAGAACGAAAATAAATTTCCAAATTCGGTAAGTACCAACTGGAAAGGTTCGAGAAAAAACAACCGTCAAGTGCGTGTCTCTTGAATTAGACACCACTTTGATTTGTCTTACCAGCAGATGGGCTCTTCCTATAATGATTTCTTCTTTGAAGCAAAGATACCCCATACACGTTTCGGGCTGCCGTGCAATTTCTTAAGAACATCTATGTGAAAGAAGGTACACTTGGATTATGGCGTGGAAATTCAGCTACTATGGCACGGATTGTTCCATATGCGGCGATACAGTTCACAGCGCACGAGCAATGGCGAAAACTTTTACGAGTGGATCAGGATGGTACAAAGTGAGTGTGTTCGAAGGAATCTGTTGTTTGCATGGTTCTTTTTAAGGCTTTCATTCCGCAGTACGAAATTACTAAGATTTATGGCAGGTTCATTAGCTGGCATAACATCACAATCCCTGACCTATCCATTAGATTTGGCTAGAGCCCGAATGGCTGTGACTGATAAATATTCGGGTTACAAGTAAATTATAAACTCCAGCATTTTAGAGATATTTTCCATAATAACAACTGTTTTTATAGGACACTTCGTCATGTTTTTGCCAGGATATGGGTAGAAGAAGGACCTTACGCTTTGTACAGAGGATATTGGGCAACGATATTAGGTGTTATACCCTACGCTGGAACGTCTTTCTTCACCTATGAAACGCTTAAAAAAGAATATTATGGTTTGTAGGGTTTTTTTGTTGTTTTTTTTACCAATTAAAATGGTTTTACTAATTTGAAATCATTTGCAGAAATGACAGGAAACAAAACACCGAATACTCTAGTCACGCTTGCATTCGGAGCTGCTGCTGGTGCAGCTGGTCAAACTTCTAGTTATCCACTTGACATCGTGAGACGACGAATGCAAACAATTGGAATAAGCAAAAAGCATCCACCGGAATACACCACGATATTTTCTACTTTGAAGAAAATCTATAGGTAAGTAACAAATTCTTTGAAATTCTGTACTTGCTAGACGTCTAAGTGGACCTAACTGAAAGGAAAGATTGAATTGTATAAGTTATTGAGCTTTTCGATTACCATCATAAACACCATCTCATAAACAAGTTGTTTCAGGCCTAATGCTGAGAGTTATTTGGTAACAACGACAGATAAAACGGATAGCAGCATGCTGGTCATTTTTCTTACTTTCTCCTCTGGCTCCTGTTGTAGAAACTTTATAATAGATACGTTTTATTGTAGTTTATCATTTAGATCATCTTTGGGTTGGTTTTCAGAGCTTCCTTCCTTAGTCCAAAAAGACAAAGAGAAATCCTTTGGTCTACCCACATACTGCACCGAAGTCTCATTGATTCATCAGCCGTTGCTTGATTCAGCCTGAACTCAATACTCATATAGGATATTACAATTTACACAATTTACAAATAATTCCTGTATTCTACCCCCTTGAGAGCAATCGATTTCCCACGCCTTACGCATGGATGCACCAACTTAGTACAATTCGGCACTGATTGATAACTTACTTACTTAGGTGGCGCTACAGTTCAGGGTGAACCTGGGCATCAACTACCAACCCTCTCCAGTTAGCCCGATTCTTAGCTAACTGCCTCCATTCCAAGTCCAAGTCCTACCTAGGGTGAGATCTTCCCCTACTGCGTTGTCCCTCCGGGTTAGATTCGAAGACTCTGGGGTCGATGCCGCTGAACAGTTCATATTGTTCGTCGTTGAATCTTCTCCTCCAAAGTCCGTTAACGCAAACGAGACCGAATATTGTACGAAGAATTTTTCTCTCGAAACGACCGACGATATCTTCATCTGCTTTCGTTGAGTCCATTCCTCAGCGCCATAAAGTAAGACTGGAATGGTCAAAATCGTATATGGAGCTACTGAGCTGTTGTTGGCAGAATTCATAGTAGATCCAAGCCCTTACTACCTCGAAATTATAACTATCGACTGTGACGTTCTGTCCAATTCGTTGATGTTGCGTGTCTCTTTTTATTGATAGCATATACTTGGTTTTTCCCTCATTTACCGCTAAATCGATTTTAGCAGTTTCCGTTTCTGTACTAGCGACTGTATCGATGATAACTAGAGTCCGACCGAAGGTGAATCTTTTGGCCGAAGCCGAACTTCGGTTTCTTCATCACCTTCGGCCGAAGCCGAATCTAATGGAGATTGTATTTCAAAATGTTAAAGAGCCTAAAATATAGTGATCAGTTTGATAAAATTGATCGGTAGATATTGATATTTTCTTTTTAATTAATTTATTTTAAAAAGACACAAACAGCAAAATAGACAGTAAAATATTTCAGTAGACACTTTTAAATAACACATAAACGCAACAATCAAAATGAATGCTTAGCAAAGAAATAAAAACAAAAAATAACCAGTAGGTACATTCGATAACACGTAAATACAACAAACAAAGTTAATATGAGAAGACAAACGATGAAGTAGAATTAATAATCAAAATTAAATAACTTAATATTATATGTAAGAAACAAAAGTTTTTGTACATTTTCTCCCTGCAAATTAGCTCCGATCAGCATAAATTTGCCCAGCAGCACTGAATAATTGCTCACTCGCTACACTAGTAGGAGGAGCTGATAAATATTTGTTAGCTACTTCTTTCAAGTAGGTATAAGGATTTGACGCCCAATAATTAAAAATATCAGCATTCCTTGTAGCTACCTGCTACAGAAACGAAACAAACATGAAATGACTTACTCGAAATTTCCTCCAAAACACGGTGCGTATGATAGTTTAATTTTTGCGCAAAAATGGTTCGGCTTCGGCAAAATCTTCGGCCTTTTCTTGCCGAAGCCGAATGTTTTGCCGAAAGTGGAAATTTAAGCCGAATGTGGCCGAAGCCGAATGTTCGGTCGGACTCTAATGATAACCCGCTGAGTTTTGCCAATTATATCGATATCATCCGCGTAGGCTAGTAGTTGCACAGACTTTTGAAGGATTGTGAAACTAGTGTTCGGTTGCGTGTTCCGCACAATTGTCACAATGACAGGGCGTCATTCTGCAAAGACGGACGAGTTTGGCAGGGATGCTAAAGCTAGACATTTCTTTATATTGTAGCTATAAACGCTGTCATATGTGGCCTTAAAATCGAGGAAATGATGGTCTGCATGGATTTGGGCTTCATGAGTTTTTTTCCAGAATCTGACAGAGTGTGAAAATTTAGTCGATTTTGGGCTTCCCTTGTCTGAAAACTCATTGATAGGAGCGAATCAGGTTGTTGACGAAGGGTTTCAGATGTTCACACAATATGGCAGATAAAATCTTTTACGCAATGTTGAGGGGACTTATATCTCTATAGTTGGCGTAGTTGAAGATGCTCAGATTCCATTCGCCAGGCACATATTCTTCTGATCATATCTGAGAAATAAGTTTGGCGTATGCTCTTCACAAAATCACTTCTAGCAGCTATGAATACCTCGGCTGGAAAGAGGTCAATTGTCTTTTTGTTGGATTGAAGGCTTGATATCGATATCCTTACTTTGTTTTGGTCAGGTGTACGGAAGTTTTGGCTATAATGTTGCCAAAGTTGAATGGTCTACTCTGCCTGATGGCGGTATGTTGTTCCGGAAAGGTTTTTTCATATTCTCGGCAAAGACTTTGACTTTACAAAAAGGTTTCCTTCTTCATCTCTACAGGCTTCTGTATGGATCTTCTTGCCTCAACACGTTCTTTTTACCTGGATAGAACTTCCGTACGTTATTCCTGGAGTACGAACTCTCAATAACTTCGATCGCGAGCTTTTCACGCTCTTTTTTCTTCTTTTGAAGAAGCCATGATTCCCCCTGTTTCTTTTACTGGTAGAGTTCACGAGCGATTCTTGTCGTTCGTTGCATCGATTTTTGTGTACTTGCCGGGATTTCTTGATTAAACCAGGATTGAAACCAAGTTGGCACGTTGGCAGCGTTGTCACTGGTACTTGATGCTGGCGAAATAGGAGTTGTTGAGAGATTTCAGGATACGCGTTCGACGAAGATTCTGGTGGTCTCGCGATTGCAGCTTTTTTATGTTCATCTTTGATGATGAACAGTAGTTCATCTTTGCTGTGGCGCTTGGAAAATCCGCATTCCAGAATACTGGAGACATACCTTATGTCTATCGCAATGTCCTCTATTTTATTTGCTGTTTCATAATCCGTAGGCCGCCATATCCCCTCGTGTATATTGAAATGAGGAAACCGTGTTCTTGCTATAGTAGCATTTCGTTCCGCTGCAAAGTCAATGTGCCCAAGTCCGTTGCCAGACGTGGTATCGTGTAGGCTATGCTTGCAAACTGTCCTACAAAAGATATACCAAAGATATAAGGTGCGGAAAGATAGCCTCCTTATTTGAAATGAGCGCTCTGAAGCTGATAGTAGTCCCGGGCGGCTGTGAGACAACGTTCGAGAGAGGTAATTGTAAAGTTTTGTTAACTTATGCTTTGAAGTAACGAGCAGTGTGAGTTTGCCTTAGACATATATTTTTCCAACGGCCGTTCGGTGGTTTCAACACAGGGCGCCTTCCGCAATCGCTTCAATATTACGCCATTGGGTCCTCTTCTGGACCCCGAAATCAATTCTTTTGCGGGTCACAACGTTATGTGGAGAAAAGAAGAACTGGAGACGCATGTCCCATCAAAACACCAGAGAACATCGAAGCAGTAAACGTTGCAGTTTTGCGATTCCTGCGCAAATATGCATCTGCTTTTACAATTTCCGATCTTTCCGTGAGGCAAATTCTGCACGATGGTCACCATTTTCATCCGTACAAGTTGGCCCTTGTGCAGGAACTTTCCGAAGGCAACTTTAATGCTTTAGAAAATCCATCTGAAACACTTCTTGCACACGTACCTCAAGACGCGCGTGTGTTTTTCAGTGATGAGGCTTCTTTTAACTTGACTGCATATGTCAATAAGCAAAATATGCGCCCTTGGGCTGCCAACAACCCCCATCAGAGGCCTTTGCATTCACCACGTGGCACCATTTGATGCATAATCTCGAAAGTTGGGATTATCGGCCCATGGTTTTTCGAGGTAAATGAGCAGATTGTCACAGTCAATTAAGACCAATTCAGACTTGATGAAACTTAGGTGACATATAGTTTCAACAGGAAGAAGCAACGGCCCATACTTCAAGAGCATCGATGGTTGTGTTGCTAGAGCACTTTCCACAGCGCATATCCCCGATTAACCCCTTCTGACTTCAATTTGTAGGGGTATTTGAAATATCCTGTCTATACCAATCGCCCACAGACTCTGGACGACCTGAAAAGAAACATTCATGAAGAAACGTCCAGCATACCCATCAATATGCTGGAGAGAGTGATAAGAAACAACTGAAGTCGGTTTAACCAGTATATCGACAATGGGGAGCGTCACTTACTTGATATGATTTTTAAAACGATGTAAACCACAACTTTACATGTTTAACTTTTTAATAAGACAAAATGAAAATGTGTATATCTTTACTATTCCTAGTTTTATCTTGCCTCACATTGTATATCACAGTTCTTTTATCCTCGTTATGTTCGGCCTATCCAAAGCTCCAGAGCTGGCCCTTTTCCTTACTTAAGTTGTGCCAGCTTATTTTCAATACAGAAGCTGATTTTCGTTGCTTTATTCACGAAGAATTCTGTCAGCAATTCGTTGTTGACTTGGGAGTGGTTTACCAAGATTAGTTTAGTGTTTTTGACTCGTCACTTACCGTTATTCTAGCATAAATGGTAATCTATCAGGTGCACATTCCTGCCGTACAATTAAGTGCTCTTGCTAAATAAAAAGCGCATTTTACATAGGTAGACCTTGTGATTTGAATGAGATTAGTATTAGTATATATAGATATTAGTATATCCGTGTCGTTAACTTTTAATACACCTACGATCTTACCAAGGATTCAGCAACTCCGGTAATGGCAACACCAATTTTTATTTTGTTTCGTTAATACATTTTGTGTGCTCTCGTTTAAAAGTTCAAGTATCAGGCCTAGTTTTCAACATTTCGCCACTTGGTTTCTATAATGCATATTATATAGATTTTATATTGACTTAATACGTTTTTTTAGTTCTAAACGTTTGCCGCTGTTATGTATGCGTATGCTAGCCATACGAAACTTATTTCTTGAAAGCATCATATTGATCGTCCCGGAAATCTTCGTGCTCTAACACAAATATTTCTATTCGCCCCGGGATCACTCCGGGATAATGTATTCATATATGCATACCATTCTAGATAGCTCACTTCATTCTTGCATGGAGATTGAATTTTATGAACTAAAGCTACATTGGTTTTTCTTTTTTACCTAACTTTTCTTTCTGAACACAGAATCACTCTGAGTGAAGAAAAAACTCTCTGTCCTATTCGGACTCCCACCCCTGGAGAGGGAATATCGAAACCAAACGCACCTGAGTTTCAAACCACTACAAAACAATTTTCCTTTCTCTTCCTTCTACCCTTCCGCCAGCGCCCTGGCAACAGTAAAAGGGTATCTAATCCCTTAGGCGCGCGTAAATTATATAAAAAAAAAAAAAAAAATGTAATGTGGATGGGGAGGCAATCCACTTACATCGTGCGTATTAAGAAATTCTACCGGAAAATTATTGATTTCAACGTCATTGTCCGAAACTACTTTATCGTAACTACAATATACTTTGAATTTTCCCAGCATACGATTTAAAACATTATCATTAACAACTGCACAATCTTCATTAGCACAACTTCATTAGCTAGCACAACTGAGTTAATAATTTGATCTGTTAACAAATTTTGTCCAATATTGCCATAGACATCATTAATAATATTTTCGCAATTTCGAATCAAATGTTGTGGTATTTCAGTAATATCATCACCAAACTGTGGAAAAGTTATCGCCGTTCCATTTCCAATTTTGTTCAAATACTCGATAAATTCCACTTCATTGGACTGTACTCTCATATTTTGAGTCAAAGTGACCTTGTGGAAAGTATTATATAGTGGCCAACTTTTAATGCAATTTTCAATAAGAACAACCGGTAAGATTTGCCGAAAATCGCCACACAAAAGGATGGTTTTTATTATTTATTATTATTATTATTATCAATTATTTTCAATAATTGAATCGGACACATTGATACCTCGTCGATAATAATTTAATGTATCGACCTAGCGTACTATTGGGCGTTACTGTAAATATGTTGTAAAATAATTTTTTAAATGTGATTACCAAGGTTCTACTCAACCGTTTGGCAACAAAAAACACATTGTGCACATCTACGCGAAATTACCTTTCCAATGGGGTAAGTATCATGCCATTCGGTTGAGTAGAACGGTGTATAAGCGTACGACAAAAATGGGCAGCACGTATTTATATATAGATTATGAATTCTGTTTGTTCTGTCCCTCGTTTAAATCCTAATGCATGTATTTACAAAGTCTTTCCTACCAATTCTATTGATATTTTCTGCTTGCATCAAAATATACGTATTTAGTATTAGAAGAAATTGTTCATTGCTGCTAGCAAAAATTGAATCACTTGAGAGCTTACCGATGGTAATTCTGTTAAGTGAGATATGGATCTACAAGAGTGAATTAAGCTCTTAGAAAATTCCGGGCTATTCGATTTTTGGTAGTTGTAATAAGTCGTATGCAACTGGGGGTGTAGCGGTGTACGTAAAAAATGACTTGATGTGTAATTTCTCTGAAATTAGTATGTCTAGTGCCGATGTTGGGAAGTTATCGTTCGGATATTTAAATGAGAACTATACATTGTTGTGCATATACAGACTGCATGAAATTGCAAAATCTATTTTTATTAAAGAGTTAGATGATGTTCTCGGTTTGTTAAGGGAAAAAAATTAAATTGTTTTGGGTGACATAAACATTGACATTTTGAACGTTTCCGATAAAGAAACAGAAAATTATTTGTTTCTTATTGCAACATATGGTCTAAAGAGTATAATAGATGTTCCAACCCGTGTTACAGATTCTTCTGCAAGTTTTATTGACCATATTTTTATTAGAGTGCGAACAAATAATAAAATTAGTTTTAGAGGTGCAGCCTACGATTATAAGCTCTCAGATCATCATATGGTTGTGCTCAATTCATTCACCAATTCTGACCCAAACAATAATCTTAACCCTCCTAGGAAGAAACACGATATAAATTACAGAATGCTAATAGAGTGTTTAAAAAATGAATTTTGGGAAGGGGTCTACTCGGAGAGTAATCCTTCTGTTACTTTTGACATGTTTTCTTCTATTTTACAAAATTATGTAAAGTTTTATACCACTGTCATAATGCATACAATAAAAGACATTTAAAGCCACAAATACCACTTTTAAAGCAAATAAAAAGGAATAACAGTTTTGCAGTTAAATGCACTAAACATCCACAAAATAGAATGCTAAAAAAGTACTATGTGAAGTTATGTAAAAACATCCATAATAAGGTCGCAGAAACGCGTAATAAATATTATTCTGATTTATTTCATAGGGTTAAAAGTAACTGTAAGGAACAGTGGAGTGTTGTTGATAGTATTTTGGGAAAGCATAAGGAACCTTTAAAAATTGACGATTTAGAAGACAATGGAATACATTTAACAGATGCTACCAGCATCTCTAATAAATTTAATGAGTATTTTACTGAAATCACCGAAAATTTAAAGCCGGCAGTTGAACCTTGTAATTCTTGCAGCTGTACGTTATCCTCAGATTTAATTCCTGATAGCTTACAAGCAAACCGCTTTGTGTTTAACGCGATTTCTTCGGTTGAGCTCTACAAACTAATAATGTCTTTGAAGAACAAAAATTCTTGCACTAGTGACGGCATAACAAGCATATTACTAAAAAAAATTGCTTGGTATGTGGTTGAAATCCTGAGTTACTTGTTCAGTCGTTCATAGACCTCCGTGAGGAATAGACATGTTTCGGCTTTCAAAGTGAAAAAGTAAATAAGCAAGTAAAATAAAAGTGAATTAGGAACATTTTGGCCAAGTGCATCGGTTGCCTAGTAGTAGTGGTGTCGGCCGATAAAGCAGGGGTCGTGGGTTCGATTCCCCAAAAAATTACATTGACTTTTTATTTTTAAAAGTGTAAATAAATAAAGTTCAAATAAAATAAAGTACGAAAGAGCGATCGTACCGATGAGTGATGGCAAGCGGTCCGCTACTCCAATATCGGGGCCAGCAGATGACATGATGTCATCGGAAAATGGTGCGAAGAAGAGGAGGAGGAGGCTGAATTCATCTCCGAAGCTTGTAAAGCGCCCCTCCCTAACAACTTCTACTGAAAAGCTGCCAAGTAGAGTAATGAAAGGGGCGCCAACAACGTCTACAAAGGCGGCAGCTGATTCAGACCACGACGAAGACCCATGCGTGTCTGATGATGGAGAAGAACGCTATATGGGTAGTTTGAATACCTTCCAATCGCTAATGGCTACTGAGTCAGAGGATGAAGAGGAAGAAGTACATGCAATAAATAGCTGCATTAAAGAGCTGCAGCAAAAAGTACTAGCCATTAGAAACAAACAAGTGGCGAGAAGACAAAATGAGGTACAACAACAACTCCAGATTTGTAAGGAACAGCCCACAAATAGCGAGGCTAAACAGAAAGAACAGCCGCTACAACAACAAAAAACAGCACATGGGAAAACGAGAAAACAAGTACAGACACAATAGAAGCAAAAGCAACAGCAACAACAAAAATCACAACCGCAACAACAACTCAACACAAGTCCCAGAAACAACATCAGCAGCAGCAAATACAGCAACACCAACAGCAACAGCAACAACATCAGCAGACGCAGCAACAACAACAACAACCATTAACAAAATCAACTAAGCAGCGGGTACCTCCAATCAACACGTTTAAGATGGAGTTGAAAGAAACAATTGAACTATGTAAGTCGGCCATAGGAAATAATTTTTACATTAAAAGACTTAGTTTAGATAGGCATGCGATCCACTGCAATTCAGTAGAGCGCTATTATAAAATCAAAAAATTACTGAAGGATTCGACGACGGAGTTCTTCTCCTACACCCCGAAGGGGGACAAGCTGCAAACAATGCTGCTGAGGGGATTAGAACCGTCGACTGATCCGGAGGAGCTCCTTGCACTGCTGAAAGAGAAGAAGTGCGAAGGGCTCCAATTCGTGGGGGTCAAGCCTTTCACCACAGCCAGAGCCAAAAGGGAGAAGCGGCAACTGCCGATTCTCCTAGTGGATGGTCTAAGGAGTATTAAAGTCCTGGACTACCAGGTTGTACACTGGGAGAAATTAAAGAGGAGCGAAAACATTTTACAATGTGTTCGCTGCCAAAGGCACGCCGCGTCGAATTGCGAAATGCAGCCTCGATGCGTGAAGTGCGGAAAGAACCACAAGTCCGAGGATTGCGCTCTGGGTAAGGACGGGTCAATAAGTCCGTGACTTTTTGAATTTCTGACCTCTTTAGTGAAACAGCAGCACTGCTCCTGTCAACAGGCATCTGTCAGTTGACTCCTGTCAAAATTTAAACTTGCTGCGTCAGCTAGTTTGTGTTTGACAGCTATTTTTATTAGACTACTCACTAATTTCTTGCGAAAAAAAACCAGAAAACCAAGACAATGCAAGGGTGCACACATGTGCAGTTGCCATGGCAAAAATCTATGAATTGGGCTATAAATTGCTCCCTCATCCACCCTATTCTCCAGATTTGGCTCCGAGCGACTACTTCTTGTTCCCAAACCTGAAGAAATGGCTTGGTGGAAAAAGATTTGACTCCAATGATGAAGTCATCTCGCAAACAAAGGCCTATTTTGAGGACCTCGACAAATCATTTTTTTTGGAAGGGATAAAAAAATTGGAGAAGCGTTGGACAAAGTGTATAGAGCTCAAGGGAGACTACGTTGAAAAATAAAATTATTTTTTTATCAAAAAATCTGTGTTTTATTCCAAAAGTCACGGACTTATTGACCCGCCCTCGTATCTTGCTCTCTATCCAGGGGCAGATGGCTCAGCTACAACGTCACTTAACTGAACAGACCGCGCGGGTGGATCAAGTATACGCGCTGCTGCCTGGCCTAACGCACCTTACGTAATGGGTACGTACGTGGCGGAGCAAATCCTGAAGGTCCTTGCTGTGAATGCGAATTCACTGATTAGGCTCGAACGACGGGCCGCACTATTTAAGTTGCTTAAAGACCAAGCCCCCGATGTGCTTTTGGTTAGCGAAACTAAGCTTACCAAAAGACACAAAATGAGGCACAGAAATATAAAATAGTACGGAGAAACCGACCCAACTCCATTCAGGGAGGTGGCGTTGCAATTTTCGTACGAAAAGGTATATGTTTCAAAAGAGTATACAGTCGTGTAGTACGTAGGTTCCAGGTGCTGGAAGCATGCATCGTGTGCATCCCCCTCCGTAGTGGAAGGCGGTTGTACATGGTGTCTGTCTATGCGCCTAAGGCTACTCAATCCACCTTATTTATCTCAGAGCTCGAGACACTTTTTCGATTTCTGAGGGTGGAATTGGAAGACAACTATTTTATTATCGGCGGAGATTTCAACGCCAAACATAGCGATTGGGGAAATAATACACCAAATACTAGACTGAACCTACTATTCAATTGGTGGGGTCAGCACAGTGTAATGTATCGACTCGGGCTTAAGGCGACGGATAGTCCGTCGTTTCCCAGATACGAGTCCTATTTGGATCTTCTGCTGTTCGACTCACGAATACAACTGACATGCACTAACCAACAAACTACAAATTGTCTACGCACTTTCGTGTATGACAGTGACCATTGCGGTCTCAGCACCGAAATAACTGTTCCAAACGAAATTGCGGAATTGGATGAGTTTGTTCAAAGGCATTCCTACAATTATAGTAGAGTGCGTTGGACACATTTCACCAGAACACTGACTAGAGCACT
Source organism: Volucella bombylans (assembly GCA_949129095.1). NCBI lineage: Eukaryota > Metazoa > Arthropoda > Insecta > Diptera > Syrphidae > Volucella > Volucella bombylans. Next base: position 140,922,180 of record OX422140.1, on the reverse strand, counting down.
CTCCTCGAATTCGCTCTACCCACCGTCCAACAGAAATCTGTCAAACGAGGAGATTGACAGGTATCTAAAACTAATGGACGAGACAATTAAAAGAACAATGGACAAAACGATACCGCGGTATCAACACATTGACGAAGAAGACTTATTCCGCAACGCAACTATTGACGCACTGCACAGACATAAAAGTAGACTGCTGTCAAGACTAAAAACCTTGTACAGACGTTTTACTGACAGACATAACCCGGAGATCATGACACTGAAGTCGTCGATTAAAAACCTCCAAACATTAATAAAGGAAAATTACAGAAATTCCGTAAGTTTGTACTCGAACAATAAAATTCGGACTGTAAACACCAGCAACCCGAATATGTTCCCGCAAATAAATAAAATATTTCGGAGAAAAAATCAAAACGACCTTCAGTGTCTTAAAATCGCCCGAACGACGAACAACGAACAAATATTGGTAACAGCGGGCATAGATCCAAAATAGGCTGTTGATGATGACAGCTTCTTTGTGATCGAGGATCCGCAGGAAGAGGTAGAGGCTATAGGAGCGACTTTCCAGGAAGTGTACAAGGCGAATGTTATCATTGGCCCGAACCACGATCTGGAGAATCGAGTACTTGTGCACAATTTCTACCTTCGAAATGAAATTGTGAATTGGCGATTCGAGAGCTCGGGTTTCACCCAGTTCAGTGACGAAAATATGGCAAATAATGCCATCACCAACGATAGGGTACTACCCCCGTTCATTTCGAAAGAAGAGCTCCAAACGATCTTCGATTCACTTAGAAGCAAGAAATCAGCGGGAACCGATGAAATACCGAACATTGTGCTTCGACATCTCCCTCTAGAAGCGGTGAACATTTATACTACCCTGTTTAATAATGCAATGAATAATGCACATTATCCAGCGCATTGGAAAACTGCGGTGGTACATCCCATCCCCAAAAAGGATAAAGACACTTCCAATCCGGCGAATCTCCGCTCGATCAGTCTTCTTCCAAACATCAGTAAGGTTTTCGAGAAGGTGATTAATAGAGTCCTGACTAAGTGGGTTGAGGACAAAAATATAGTTCCGGATAATCAATTCGGTTTCAAGGCGGGGCATGATATGATTCATGCTGCGTTGAAACTGGTTTCTGATATCCAATGGAACAAAGGCAAGAAACAGTGCACTGGTGCCTGCGTGATTGACTTGGAAAGGGCCTTCGATACCGTATGGTTAGAGGGACTCTTTTTCAAGCTGGACAGGTTGGGCATTAGTAAACCACTGCTGTATATTCTTTTTGATATGCTCTCCAGTAGACAGTTCATCGTGAAGAATGGCGGTGTGACTTCTGCTGGAACATTTAACATTAAAAACGGTCTGCAACAAGGTGCAGTAAATTCGCCGATCCTTTTTAACATTTACACAAGTGATAGCGTACGCAGACGACTTAATCGCGTACAGATCGGGTCCAAAGATTGAGGTCATTAATATGCTTTTGCAAAGTGACTGCGACAAAATTAAGCGATATTGCGATGACTGGAAGTTGAAAATCAACTTTCAGAAGTCGGAAACCTTTCTGCTTAGGACGCCTTTGTCTGGGGCCTCTAGGGACACCAGAAAGAATTGGCGAAAGTTTTCTATCGTCGGACAACACGGACAGCCACTTGCTTGTCGAAATCTAGTCAGATACCTTGGGATCTGGCTGATCTATCTGTATTTTAACAAACATATAGATGTTGCTCTGGCCAGAGCCAAAGGTGCTTTTTCCCTTACAAAGAGACTGTTTTATAACAGCCAACTCGATGCGAGGGTAAAGGTGATCTGCTACATGGCCCTTATCAGGCCTATGCTTGTATTTGGATGTCCCGTGTGGTTCAATGTGAGAGCAAGTTTATTGGAAAAGATTCGGGTGTTTGATAGGGCTTGTCTTAGGACTTGTCTTCGCTTATACAGAACACCAGAGTCTCAGTACATAAAATTCTATCCCAATGAGGTCCTGTACAATTGGGCGTGCCTAATAAGAGTGGACAATTTCGTCATTAAGTTGACTCGGAGGCACATTGCAAGAGCAATGACCTCATCGAACAACCTGATCTTCGAGGCTTTCTACCCCAATTATATGTATCACAAGAGAGTTCGCTTTGACGGCTTCATTCCTCCAGAAGCGTTCCTCTATCTAGATAGTAAAGGTCTGATCGAGGACAGATTGGCGGTGCCGCCAATCTTCCTCGTCGCTCGAACAGCTGCGGACAGGCGACTCAACTACGATAGAGACGTCGCACATGGCAGTGCGGAGCGTCTCCGGTTCAGTAGGTCGGTAAGGAGTCGCGACATGAGGGATGTTGCTCGGCAGCACCAACAATTTTGGTGGCTAGTTGAAGGAGGGGAAGTTTCGTCGTCCAATTCTTCCAGTACTAGGTAGCTCTATAGGAAGCAAAGTCGGTCGTCTGACTATTTTATTAGTCTTGGCCGGCTTACATGGTTTTACTTATGATTAAGTTAGTTTTAGGAAAAAAAAATACATAAATACAAAAAAAAAAAATAATAATAAAAAAAAATATATATATATATATATATGTTTACATGTATTTATATATTTAGTATATATATATTATGTATATATATATATATATATATATATTAGGGTGTCCCAAAAAAATCAAGTTTAAATTTTTGTAACGCATACCCTCTTATTTTATTCGAATACTGTCAAAATAATAGTAAATAAAGTTTCATGTACTTTGAACCAGAGGAACCCGTGCCGACTTGCATCTAAACATGTCAGTACTTGCAAGGCATGGCACGCGAGTAATAACATATCGATAACTTGTTATTGCATGTTTATTTTATTAGTAAACACATTGTTCTCGTTCTGTTAACATGTCGGTGGAGTTATGCAGTTGTAGAAAGGAGATATTTTTAATAGGGAACGTTAAACATCAAATTACTGGTTCAAAACTTCCCTCTAATGGGCAAGTACTGGCAGTTTTGTTCTATAATATTCGTGAAGTGAATTTAAGTGTCAATGAGAGCGCAAATCTTACTATTCGTGAGTGCATTATTTATTGGGAAAAGGCCCGTATCCCGACAAGATCTCTACCTAATTGTGTTAAAAAATTAATTACATTGTATCAAGTTTGGAGAAATTTGCAAAAAAATGCAAACAAAACAAAAAACGTGTTTGAGCAGCGTCGACATGAGTTTGTTACAAACTTAAACAATTTGTTTGACATTGCACATGCGGATGCACTTCAATTAATAAAGATAGATGAAGATAGGATTTTTTTGCAGCGCCAAAGAGAACCAGGCCGACCTGGTCATTTAGCCGGAGTTGACCAAAAACAAACACACAAAGAAGAAAGAGCGCACCTTAGAAACGTCGAGGAGCAAAAACGACGTGCTAAATATTTTTCATCCTTAGCTCCTTCAACATCATCTTATGACCCGCTACAAGAAAGTTTGTCGTCTGATTCAGAATTGATGGATTTACAGGAAATTTTGCCAAACCTAACCAAAACAGAATCCAGTATAAATAAAACTGTTATGAGGAAGAATTTTATCACTCCAAAATTAGTGGCAGCATTAGATCGGTGTCAATTGAGTGTGAGAGATGCTGTGTTTATTATTGAAGCAACTATTGAAGCTCTTGGACATAACACAGACGAATTTCCTATAAGCAAGTCCACTATTCAAAGGGTTCGTACGGAAAAGCGAAAAGAGCGAGCGGAAGCCATAAAGGTTAATTTTCAAAACCAGGTTCCGGATATTGTAACACTCCACTGGGATGGTAAACTTTTGCCGGCTTTAGATTCACGCAAATCTAAGGAAGAACGTCTGCCGATAGTTATAACGTTTGACGATAAAGAACAACTTATCGCTGTACCAAAGTTGGATAACTCTACAGGAAAGGAACAGGCCCAGGTACTTTGGAATGCTATAATTGATTGGAATCTTGAGGATAAAGTGCAGATTTTGTGTTGTGATACGACTGCTTCAAATACTGGTCGAATCAATGGTACTTGTGTACTTCTCGAACAGAAACTAGGCAGGGAAATGATTATTTTTGCTTGCCGCCATCACGTCTACGAATTAGTACTAAAAAGCGTGTTTGAAGCAAAAATCTGCCAAGTTACCACAAGCCCAGACATTCCAATGTTCAAGAAATTTCGAGAGAACTGGAAGAATGTCGATCCCGAGAAAATACAGAGCTGTACAGAAAAGCTATCATGTTTGAATGTTTCTGAGATCAACAGACTTATCGATTTTTACCAAATTGAATTAACTAAAGAAATTACTAGGGATGATTACAGAGAGTTAATCGAACTTTCAATAATATTTCTTGGCGGCGATGCAGAAAAAAAATTTAAGATCCGGCCTCCAGGTGCCATGCACCAACCTCGATGGATGGCGAGAGCGATTTACTCATTAAAAATATCGTTACTTGGTGATCAATTAAGAATTTCTAACAAAGATAAAGAAGCTCTGTTAGACGTCTGCCTGTTCATCGTGACAATATACGTTAGGCCTTGGTTGCAATGCATTTTAGCAGTAAAAGCACCTTACCAGGATTTGTGTTTTCTGTAAGCTATAAAATCTTATGAAACAATAGATGAAAGCATCTCGAAAGCAGCATTACAGAAGTTTTGCTTGCATTTGTGGTATTTGACAGACGAAGTGTCTATCTTGTCTCTATTTGATGATGATGTAAGCCAAGAAACGAAAGTCAAAATGGTTGCTAACTTAGCCAAAGAATATCCATCTGCCTATGGTAAATGCTACATTCCATCGAAAGAAGAACTTTGTGGCAGACTTTATGGTAAGTTTGAAAATTAAGTTTGTTTTTTTAACTTTTTTATTTACATAACTAAAAAATTATATCAATAATCCTCCTTTTTTTGTTTTCAGAAGAAAACATCGATGACTTTGTTTCAGTCAAAAGCAAGTCCTTATTTAGTCGATTGAAAATTGATGGTGCTTTTCTCCACGAGTGCCCCTCTTTGTGGCTTAAAAATGCTTCGTACCAACATGCTAAAAGCAAGCTATTAAAACTGAAAGCAGTTAATGACTCTGCTGAAAGAGCAGTCAAGTTGATGCAAGATTTTCACGGCCTGTTCAAGAGGAGCAAAAGCAATTTTTATTTCGTTGCGTACAAGAACATCGATAAAAGTATTCTGACTGTAAAAAACAAACATTAAAAAGAAAATTAATAAATAATTAACCTACTTTCAACAATTAATATAATAATAAAGTCCAATACCGGATGCCTTATTTCAAAAATAAATGAGTTTTGCTTTTCCCTCCATTGCTCCATACTAATTTTTATGTTTAGATTTTGGCGTTAAGTCGGCACGGGTTATCGTCATCCGATCGCAATAATATTTGATATTTCACTTATCTGGGTCAAATAGAAAAAAAAAAAGGTATGCGTATCTCTATCTAAAAAAAAAAATTTAACCCTTATAGCCTGGGACACCCTAATATATATATATATTATATGTCTATATATTATATATGTGTTAGATTTAAGTAGGTTAAGTAGATTAAGATTTATTTTTAGGTAGTCTGTAAGTTTTTAGTTTTAAGTTTTATAATAAAATAAAAAAAGGTCATGGAACTAAGTTTTTTGTTAAAAAATGTTTTCTTAGTTTTAGTATTAAATAATGTTAAAATACAAATAAAATTAGACTGTAAGTTACGTCGAAAGACATAGTTTAAGTGTTAGGTTTAACTTAGAGTGCCCGCATGGGGCCAGTAAGTTATAATAAGATATTTCTAAGTTATTTAAGCTAATTTTTAAGCGTTTTTTTGTCTAGCAAGTAAGAGTAATTTAAGTGACATAAATAAAAATGCATAGAAACTGAAAAAACTGAAATTGAGTTACTTGTTAAACCTAAGTGTGAGTAATGGCTGTTTTATACAATCCCATAAAAATGCTGAAATAATTCCTCTTTTTAAAAAAAATCAATAGGAGAAATGTTTCTAATTATAGACCTATATCTCTGCTTCCAACTCTTGCTAAACAGTTTGAGAAACTGATTAAATTCCGCATTCTATCGTTTTTGGATCATAATCACTTTTTCCCAGATAATCAATTTGGTTTTAGGAGAGGTATGTCAAGAGAAGATGCTATTCTTAGGTTGTGTAGTCAGTTGTATGAAGGTACAAACAATAAAAATTTAACTATGGCCCTGTTTATTGACATGACGAAAGCCTTCGACATGGTCGACCGCGAGCTGTTACTAGACAATTTATATAATGCTGGCTTTAGAGGAGTAATATATGAATGGTTCAAAACGTATTTAAAAGACAGAAAACAATCAGTTAATATCAATGGAGCCTTCAGTAACACTCGTGTTTTAAGTAGTGGTGTCCCACAGGGTTCTGTACTTGGGCCTCTTCTATTTCTAATCTATATAAATTCTCTATTCATTCAGGAATTGTATCAAACTCTCGTTGAATGCATAGTAAGGATTGGAGAACACTTAAAGAGTCTGAGACTTTGGTTTGCTGCTCATAAGCTACTTATCAGTGAGAAAACGAAGCTGATCTCTATAAAAATATCGGGAAATGCTTTAAATGATTTCAACCTGTTTTCATGCATATGACTGTGAAAGGTTCAGCTTACCTATACACACATGTGGAATTAATAATTTTTCCGATCTCAGTCAATGCTCTACAAATTGCTTTAAAATTGAGACAGTTAAAAATTTTAAATACCTTGGAGTTATAATCGATCATAACTTGAGCTGGAAGGATCATATTCGAACAGTAAAATACCATATGATGCTGGTGACTCGTAAACTATACCACATCAAACCATATTGTTCTGAGAAAGTTTTGACTCAAATATACTACGGCCTTGCACACTCAAATTTGCAATATGGCATCACTTGCTGGGGAGGATCGTACTCTACTACGTTGGGACCTCTATTGGTGGCACAAAAACATTTAAGTCGGATTGTTTCCAATTGTAATCGTTTCACTCATACCTGGCCCTTGTTCAAAAAACTTTGAATTTTACCGCTAAGACAGTTGTATACATTTAAAGTACTCAGGGAGTGTTTCAAGCGAAGTGGTAACGTTCCCAGTAGAAACTCACAAATTTATAGCTTAAGCATAAATAATTTGGCTCTTGTTAACATACCGGTTGCACATAAAACTCAATTTAGGCATTTTTACATCGTTACAGCCTGAACTTATTTCAATAAACTGCCATATTTTATCAGAATTACTTATAACTTTCACTTATTCCTAAATAAAGTAAACGACTGGCTATTTACCATTGATCATGCAAGCATGGAATCTTTATTAAGAATCATATCTTGATCTTCAGCACAAGTAACATATTTTACATTAAATAAATACATTAATGTTAACATTTTTGTACTGTTTTGTTTTTCTTTCTTGGTTTTTGGAAATTTGTTCTTTTTTTGAATTCATTCTTTTATAAATTTCATTATTGTGGATTGTATCCACACATTTGAATTGTTTATTTTACACATTGTTTTTTAGTATTATAGTACTGATTGTCACCCCATATCAGATTCGTATTATATTATTTAAATAAAATTGAAGTATCATTCAACACTAACTAAGGACATAATGCTCTACTGGTTATAGAATGATCACCATTTATTCTCTTCCACTTAATATTAGCTAACTACTATTTTTGTCAATTTAGTTTTAAGTTGGAAAGGAATAAAAAATGTGTCTATCTATCTATCCATCTATTTTAACCCCCTGGAGCGTAATTGAGCGTGGGACTAATAAAATCCTTATAACACCATTTCTTTGTTGATGGTTACTATAAATACAGTTATGGCCAATATGAATAAGGAACATTTGATCCGTGCATGCAATCGTTTCCGGCACCGGATAGAGGAAGTTATTGCTGCTAATGGAGATTTTATTGAATAAATTTATCGTTATATAATAAGTAAAAAATGTGTAAAACTTTCATTGAATACTAATAAATTTTGTAAAAAATACAAGCAAACTAGTTTTACTCTCAATTTGTCCTCAAATACCGTACGCACCCTGTATTTACTTGAGATAGTAAAATTTCCGATAAATCGAAGAACTTTGCTACTGATAGCACCTAGGTGCAAGTATTTAAACATGTCTGGACCATTTTTCGTACATGGGATTCAGCTATGGAATCGGTTGCCCTTAAGGATGAAACGTATGAGCAAAACAAATAATTTCGATAAAGAGGTATTTAATTATTGTTCCGAAAATTTTTAATGAATTTCCTCTTGTATCTCTCAACTTCATTCTCCTTTTTATCCTCATGTTCTCTTTTCTTCTTCAACTATTCTTTCTTTTTACTTAGCACTCTAAGAACTTCTTCTATTAACTATATTTTTGTTAAGATATTGAAATTCTGTAAAGCTTGTTCTATTCGCAAAAGATGCAATATTCTTATGTTAACAATTGAATTTAAATAAATTAAATTGGTAAATTGCTAAAAAAAAAAAGAAAAAAAGAAGATTTTTGGGCTCATTGGCTATTTCGCATCCAACATTTAACGGGGAAACTAAATTATTAGTGTAAATTGACTTGATGTTGTATTTACTCGTAGGCACGAGATTTTCGTTGCCTGAAAAAAAGAATGTCTTTCGGGCACGGCTGGTATTGAACCCCTAACCGTCCGATTGGGAAGCCAATACACTACCACTTGATCCACCCCTGCTGCGACCACAAAACAAACCGACAAGTTTAGAAAGGGTCAAATTGGACGGTAGAAGATTTCAACGGAGTGTTATGGAGCGGTGAATCGAAGTTCGAAGTATTTGGCACAAAACGGAAAGTATGAGTGAATCCATTAATGTATCATTTATCCGACTTTTCTTTTACTTCATCGGTAGTCTGCAGAAATGAGAACCAGATCACGCATTCAGACTTCCTATTTAGTTTAGTTATGGCATTTACGGCAGGGCCATTGAATTCTTTGGCTGTCAACTGTCAACTGTCAACAGCCTTATGAAAAATTAAGAATAGATATTATGACATAGTGCACCAAGCAGAGCTGTGTAATACCATTTAGCCGTTGTTCGTTGCCTATCATTATCTCTTTTAATGACCTGATTCGCAGAGTCAGTATCATAATTTAATTCAATAGAATAAAAAAGCTAAATTGCAATAATTATTATTATAGTAACTCTCGACTTAGTTGATTTTTCATTTTTCATATTTTTCTCATTTCAGAGAGGAAGGTATTAAGAATGGTTTCTTCAAAGGACTTAGCATGAACTGGATCAAAGGCCCTATTGCTGTTGGTATAAGCTTTTCAACGTACGACCTTATAAAAGCATTTCTTAGAGAATTAGCTGATGTTAAGCGTGGCAGGTCCACAGATTAATCTCATTAAGAACGTGTATAAATGCAATGTTTGTTTGTTTATGTTTTTTTTTTTAATAGACAAACGTCTAAATAAAAGTGTATGATAGCAAAAGGAGCCGCTCAGATTGTTGTTCAATTATATACTCACATGCATACAAGTATGTTGTACTCCTAATCATTTTCAGTTTCTTTTTGAATGTTTGAGACGTCATTTTATATTAAGAACGAGGCTAAACTCTTAATGAAAGTCAAGCTAGAAAAATTAAGAAATACTACGAAACAAGAGATTGTTCAATTTTACATATCTCGAGAACGTTTAAGCATAAATATTATAGCTAGTGTTAACTAAATTCACAAAAGTTAACTTGTATTTGAATTTAGTTTGATTTTTCATTAAGTAACAACTATGATAAATTGATATTGACTCATATCTTTACAACGCCTTAAAGCTTGACTTTAATCGTAATCAAGAACCAAACGGAGAAGCTTTACTTGATGATATATAAATAAATAGCACAACGAGACAATAATTCGATTCCTAATTAAATATTTACAATTTCTTATTACTTACTAACAACACTATCTTAAAATCGTGTTGATGATGTTTGCCTTTTCGTTGAAATTATTCATTCTGTTTTGACGCCCTATTTTACATAAATAAGTGCCGTTCATAAGTAAATTATTTTTTTTTGTTAACTATCAAATATGTACATTTAAACAACATAAATAAAGCTAGTAAGCTTTTATTATAAAAATTTATTTCAATTATTGTTTTGTAATTGAGACATTGTGATAGATATTAAAAAGTAAAACAAATTAAATAAAAATAAGAGTTCAAGTTCATTGTAAATGTTAACATGTATATATATGTATAAATGTTTAATCTAATATTTAGCACTTTTGAAAGATCGATTATTGTTCTTTTTTTGTATAATAAAATTCTTTTTATGCATAAAAGAAAATTATGTTTTCAAAAGTACCTTAACATTCAACTAGAATTAGTTGCTTACGAGTACATACTCGTATGTGTGAACTTGTGAGGCCGGGGGGTTCCACCATGCCTATGCATAGTAACAATTGTCAACAATTTACATCAATGTATTCCAGTTGTTTTCACCCAGATAATGATTTAAAAGCCATCAATAGCGAACGATTTTAGCACATACTTACTTTCTTAGAAGGGACTACAGTTGGATTTGAATCTGGCTGTCAAAGAATAAATCTCTCCAATAATCGCGGTCTTTGGCTCCCATCAGTTATGCACTCCAAGATATTTGAGTTTCCTTTAATTTATGCGCATCACCGAAGTCGAGGCCTTCCGCTAATATAGATCTGTGTTCGTATTTATTCACTTTCCATGTTATAGGTATTTCAGGCGACTTGCACTTGCTATTCTGGCCATGTCAATGCTGTTGTATTTCCTCCTCCAGGGCTCGTCTATGCGAACACAATTCCCCCAAATAATATTGAATTCAAAAAGATGGAAGAACAAGTCCATCTGTCACCACTAACGTCCACCCTTCCGCGACATAGAACACTGATATGATGAACGTCTTATATAAGGTATAATTAGAGTTTCTTGATAAGACCTTATAACTCAGTTGCTTTATTAGGCCAATAAGATAGCGATTGCCCTTATTTTGATTTCCGACGAGATGTCATTATCAGAGTTAATAACAGAGCCAAGGTAGACAAGAAGTTAAAGCTGTCTTATATGACGTTCTGTTCGATTCGTCGGTGTTCTTATTACCACCATATACTCGTATAATTCCTGGTTTTATCCTCATTTACAGGTAGACCTCACTTAAGACGGGGTTACGTTCCTGAAAAATGCCGTTTTAAACGAAATCGTGTTAAACGATACAAGAAACTAGTGCAAAAAGAGTGGTTACGTTCCATGATTTCAGAAAACCCTCATAATTTTTGTTTTAACTTTTCTAAATATGTTTTATTCGAAGTTGTATTTTTATTAAAGATGAAAAAATTAACAAAAAAAAAATAAAACACAACTTTCTTCCTGCATATCTTAACAAAACACAAAGAAAAAACTAAAAAAATAAAATTTCAAATGGTGGAAGTTCATTCTTAGTCACTGCTTAAAATTTCCATACGTGGCCGTTTTTGTGATGCATCGATATCCTTTTCGTTGTTGAAAATATCCGTTATTATTGCTTGGTTGTTAAAAAGCTTTCGGTAGGTTTCTTTGTAAGGTAACATTCATTTTTCCAGCTCTCTTTTGAATTTTAATCGCCTTTCAGTAGATGGATCGGCATTTTAAAAAAACGATTCTAAGTTTTCAGCTAGGCTCATTCCCTTTGCCAAGTATTTTGCTGTGAACTCGTCAGCTTCTCCCTCGTTCTCGTCGTCAGTGCCGCTGCAACTGGAGTTCGGTTGGTTAGGATTCTCTGCTAAGATTTCAATTAAGTCCGTTTCTGTTAGTTCTGTATCTTGCAATAAGCCTTGAATATCTTCGGCTTTCATATCCTCAAAACCTTCGCCTTCGATGGAATGAGCAATCGTTAAAATTTCTGCAAATTCAGCTTCTGACACGTCGACCTCTTGCTCTTTTTCGACTGCTGATGGCAGTTTTTTCGAACTTCCATTCAAGGTTGACTTTTTTAGCTCTTTTATAGAAAGTGATATTATCTTGATGCATTCCTTGATTGTAAACTGTTTCCATGCACTGGTTACATCAAGAGACTTAGATTCTGTTAAATTTAAAATCCACCACAAAGAACTCCTGATGTAATAAGTTTTAAATGTGTAAATTATGCCCTGATCCATTGGCTGCAGCAGTGACGTGGTATTAGGTGGTAAGAACATGATTTTGACATTAGGATGAGCCAAATCTTGTGGGTTTCCTAGAGCATTATCCAGCAAAAATAGAGCCTTGAAGTAAAATTTTTTTTTTTAGATATTTTTCTACTTTTGGCACAAAACAATTATAAAACCAGTCTCTGAATATCGCTCCGGTTACCCAAGCTTTTGAGTTTGCTGTCCAGAAAACCGGTAATGTGCTCTGTCGTTGTACGGACAATTTCCCACACTCCTTCCTTCAAAACAAAGATCGAACTATCACAATAATCCACAAAGCCCAAGTTGGATTCAGTTCAATTTTATTTCTAAAAGAAACAATTTAATTTAAAATACAATATAGATACACAAACTTAAACTAACTTACATTGCTTTAGGGAGCATGTAACTTTTGAAATTTAAATTTACAACGACTTTTACAATAAAAATTCACTCTAAAAAACTTTTGGTAATTCCTTTGTTCTCTACACTAAAAAAAAGGTAATTAGGCAACCCCACACAGTTAAACATAAAGCAAAAAAAAAAAAAACGGGAAAAAAGCTGTGAACTTCTAGTTTACGGGAAAGAGAGAAGATAATAGTAATTAACTAAACTTGGTAAATATCAAAGAGAGTGGTGTTGCCATCATTTTGGTTCTAATCTTATACTAGGTAATTCAAATACAATTTCTTTTAAAACTAAAAAAAATTCAAAAAAAAAAGAAATAAAAAAAAGATAAAAAAAATAAATTCACATAATTAGCTCGATGACACTCCAGGGGCCGTCTGAAACTATTTTGAAGACTCTAAGTCTAAGACAGCGAGCCTTCCGACTGCCCTCTTCAATTTCGTTACTCCACTTGGTAACCGTTCATCAGCGGTCCGCACAATACCATCTGAAGCTGGATAAATCTTACTAATACGGCCCAGCTGCCAGGCAGAACGGATCTCATTGGGCTCAATGAGAATCACGATGTCGTCCACTGCTACTGGTTTCGTCTTCTTATGCCACTTTGACCTTCTCGTGATCTCTGGCAAATATTCTGCATACCAGCGTCGCGTGAATTGCGCCATCAAATGTTGCGCCCGACGGCTATACAGTCTGCTAAAGGCATCCCGTTCGGAAAACAATCCAGGGGCCGTGACGTCTCTATCTCCATCACCAAAGAGCATTGAATTCGGCGTAAGGGGTGCAGGGTCCTCGGGGTCAACAGGGATGTGCGTCAGTGGTCGGCGGTTGATTTGACCTTGAGCTTCAATCAGAGCGTTGCGAAGGACATCTTCTCGTGGAACCACACCCCGAAGAATGAAATTGATGCTGCCTTTGATGGATTGAATAAGCCGTTCCCAGGCTCCACCCATCCACGGAGAGTATGCAGGAATAAACCGCCACAAGATGCCCTCGTACCTCGCCGAATATTCACTCAGGGCTGCCTCCATCTCCTTGATGTCTCTGTCCAAAAGATTTTTCGAACCGACGAAATTAAGCCCATTGTCGCTGTATAAAAATTTAGTAACGACCCGGTTTACCAAAAAACGACGAAGTCCCATTGTGCATTGGTCCAGACTCAGATCGTTCAGCAGCTCTATTTGCACGGCTCGAAACGTTAGGCACGTAAAAATCATTCCGTACCTTTTTACGGTTCCTCTCCCGAACTTCACGAGCATGGGCCCAAAACAATCCACCCCAACGTGTGTAAACGGCCTGTCGCCGAAAGCTAGTCGAGCTCGAGGAAGTTGTCCCATTAACGGAGTAACTGGCTTCGCGTTCATCCTCTTGCACATATTGCACCTGGACTTCACCCTTGCGACAGCTCCTCGAATGCTGATAATCCAAGCACGTTCTCTTATGTCGGAAATTGTTAGCGCTGTCCCGACATGAAAATTTCGATCGTGGTGATATTGAATGAACACGTCGACTAAATAATGATTTTTAGGAAGAATCACCGGATTACGGGCGGCATATGACACCACCGCCTTCTGCGCTCTGGAACTCATACGTATTGTCCCCTCTGCATCCATGAACGGAGAAAAAACAAATATCGAGCTTGCCTTTGAAACTTCCCTCTTCGATTGTAACCCAATCACTTCTTCACGAAATGCGTCATGTTGGATCTTTCTGAATAACCAGGCCTCAGCGCGATCAAACTCCCTTGGCGTCACGAACGTTGTTCTTTCCACTTCCTTTCTTTGGCATATGTCCATAAAACGGAGAATGAAGCCCATAACTCTGACGGCTGACGTCCACCTTCCCCTGAACCGAGGCCGCAATTCCTCAAAAACGGAAAAGCTTACCCCCTTGCTACGCTCATGAACGAGAATTCTTATCCCGTCCTCTACCAACTCCAGCGCTTCGTCCGCGCTACCCGGCGTGATTGGCCATTCCTCAACTGGCTTTAGAAGAAAAGCAGGGCCCTTAAACCAACGCGCCTCCTGATCGCCGATCATCTCGTCAGTCCACCTCGTTCCGTCATCTGCTACATTGTCCACTGTCCCCACATAGAACCATTGTCGAGGAGATGAAGAATCTAAAATTTCGCCCACTCTAGTAGCCACAAACGACGGGAACTTAAACTTCGTTGAGTTGATCCAGGCGAGAACCGTCTTAGAATCTGACAGGAAGATCACCTCGTGGATCGGGACCGTGTGCGAGCTCCTTATGGTGGTCAGCAGTCGAACTCCTAGCACGGCAGCTTGTAGCTCCAACCGTGTCACCGACAATCTTTTTACAGGCGCGACTTTAGCCTTAGCCATAACCAACGCGACTTCTACCTGTCCTTCCCGCTCGAAACGAAGATAAGCGGCAACAGCAAAGGCTTTCTCCGAAGCATCGACGAAAATGAGTAACTTGTTATTAGAGTCGTCCGGGTTCCATGACACGTACTGCCGAGGAATTCTAAGTCGGTCGATGCTCCTTAAATCCGTCACGAATAAAATCCACTTATCTCGTAGATCCTTTGATACTGGTTCGTCCCAGTCAAATCCTTCCCTCCAGACTTCTTGCAGAACAATGCGACCACGGATGACGTAGATGGAGATGAGTCCAAGTGGATCGAATATCCGCATCACAGCTCTAAGTATTTCCCTCTTGGACACCTTAAAATCTGGCAACTGCATCTTATCGAACATCTCGTCATCTAACACCTGGTAAGTAAAATAATCCATCCTTGGGTGCCAAAACATCCCTAAGACCTTGGTGACAAAAAATTCCGACTCACTTGGATGATCGATACTCACGAGTTTGGGGTTGACATGGCTCTCCGGCATCTTCGCTAGGAACTCTCGACTGTTTGACTGCACTCCAACGAGACTGAAACCCATGGTTTTACAAATCTGGATTGCATCACGAGTTACTTTGACTGCCTCCTCCAAGGTGTCGTGACTGTTGAAATAGTCGTCCACGTAAGTCCTTTTCGTCAACCCATCTACTGCTTCGGGGCACTCGGACTGGAAACGGTTCGCATGATTGTTCTTCACGAACTGGGAGCATGCTGGTGAACACCTAGGGCCAAACATCATGACCTCGAAAATGTACACTACGGGGTCTGCCGAGACGTCTGCATTCCTCCACAGGATGCGTTGGCACTGCTGATCCTCTTCCCTGATCTTGATCTGGTGGAACATCTCCTTCACGTCCGCATTCACCGCAACCCTTCGCTCCCGCAACTTGAAGAGTCCTGCATGGAGGGGGACTAAATTATCCGGTCCTTTCAGCAGAAAGGTGTTCAAAGACACACCCTTAACCTTAGCGGCCACGTCAACAACCAGTCGCGGATTGGGGGGGACCTTATTGGGATTATGCACAATAAATGTGGGCGCATACCAAACCCGCGGCCACTCCTTCTGCAACTCCTGTCTCGATGCGATCCTGGCATACCCCTTTGACAACAGACTGGACATGTGGTTGTTCACCCAGGTTAGCAACTCGGGTTTCTTCTTTAAGGACTTCTCCAGTCCGATAAGCCGATTCAAAGCCATAGAGTAGCTATCTGGAAGCCCAACATGATCAGAAGACCTGAGCAACCCAATTTCATACCGGCTACCATCTAGCCTCAAAGTCTCTTCCATGACCCGCACCGCACGCGCATCATCCCTGCTAACTAATTCACCCTTCGGAGCCGTAACTCCAAACTCCTCTGTGGTGAAGTGGCGTCGTACCAGCTCGTGCAGATCATCCTCTGCTTTGATGGCCTCATGGAACAGAAGACGCATGGTTGGTTTAGCTGCTTCGCTGATTTTCGGTATCCTAACCGAAGGAGCTGACTGTCCGTACACTATCCACCCCAAAAGTGTTTTAACTGCACAGGGTTCTTCCTCTTTGCCGTGACGATGGCCATGACCCATTAAGAATTTGGCTTGATCTAACCCAATCAGTATCTTCGGCTTAGCTTCGACTAGACTTGTCAGTGGGAGCCCTCGTAGATGAGGATAAAGCTCTTTTAATTTTCCAACGTCAACTGATTGAGATGGCAACCCTAAGTCCTTAACTGAGTATACGCTCTTCAAATAATGCCGCTTTCGATGGTTGACTCCAGCAGATCCGTCCACATCGTCTTCTCAGACCAGGAAACGCCTTTAATCCACTGCACCGTTAAGTCCTCTGCGGACCCTTCCAATTCCAACGCCTCGAAAAGATCACGCTCCATCAACGTCAGGCACGAACCGTCATCGAGAAATGCAAAAGTGTCGCTGTACTTCCCGTTCTTCCCAAAAATCCTAATGGGGGCGACCTTGTGCATGACTGGAAGGTCTGCTTTAGCGTGCGCCGATACAAAGTTGGTTGACGGCTCAAATGGAACGGCTGCTACATTCAAACTAACCTCGTTGCTGGCGACTGCTGGGTGCAGCAGCCGATGGTGTCGGTTAGTGCATCCACTAAGGCCACACACCTTCTTCTTTGCGCATGATCGCCAATCATGCTTCATTCCACTTAAACATCGGAAACACACCTGCTTCTGCTTTGCTAACTTGTACCTCTGGTCTGGTGACATGGCCTTGAAGCTTTCGCACTGCGCTAGCTCATGATTGCCGCTACAATTAACACACGGCTCTGATGATGACGAGTCCACAACCGGTTGGTGGGTAAATACTTGTCGCGTAGCTTTGGATGTACTTGCTTTCTTCGAGGTGGTAATTTCACGGGGCTGCACCAACTCCGGGGGCAGGTCGGTTACCTTTTCCATAAGGAAATCGGCAAAACCCTTCAACGATGCACGTCGAGTTGATGATTCCCTTTTACGCCAGTCCTGGTATAGACCCGCGCTCAACTTTTCCGCAAGGTCTGTAAGTACGTAGCCATTGAACAGCTCCTCTTCCTTTCTCATAGCCCGAATGTCAGCTACGAAACCATTGACCCTAACCGCCCATAAGTGTAGGTTCGAATCGCACCCCGATTTCAAAGATGGTAACTTCAGTAGATCCGCCGTCAAACCGTGCACCAAAACATCTGATCTCCCGAAAATACAGCGTAGAGAATCCATAATGGCTGCGTCGTCGGATGAGTATTTAAGCCTGTCTATCACCAGTTGGTACGCCTCACCTTTAAGCGCCTTGCGTAGACGGGCTACATTCTCCTTGCTACTGAATTTCCCTTCAATCGTCGTAGCGTTGAAAACTTCCTCGAAATAAGGCCATTCACGTTTGTTGGCCCCATAGAACATTGGTAGCTCCTGCACATTCCCCCGATTGAGAATTGTCAGCAAACTCGACATATCTGCCTGTTGAATCGTCTCAGGAAAACTCACCCGTTGGTTAGATGACCCAGTAATAGGTGTCGAGTGCAAGTGATCTCGTACTGTTTTCTGCGGCAAGTCCCTTTCGACATTCTGTGCACCCTTCAAAAGTGCCTGATGGTTGGCTTGAATAGTCCGCAACATCTCTAACCGCTCACTGGACAACTTCACTGTAGGCCGGCTTGGTGACGGCGAGACACTGCACGCTGGTTCAACCTCTCGAACAGGAGCTGAAACGTTGGCTAACTTTACCTTCATCGCCTCCAGTTCCTTTCGAAGAGCAGCCAACTCCAAATCCTTTTGAGACACAGAAGCTTGAGCCACTACAGCAGCCTCTATCAACACATCCATAGAAGCCTCCAATTCGTCCTGAACAATGACTGCTGCAGAACCAACTGCACCCTCGTCTATGACCTCTTTGCAGCCACTCTCTTCGCAAAACCACGGAGTCGCAGTGTCATAAGCACTTGGGTCGAAGTTCGCACAAGAATAGTGCCACCATCTTCTACAGCGCTCACAGCTAACCATTTGTGCGTCATCTATCTTGCGACATTTTGCAGAAGCGCAGCTATGCTTTCCACCAGCCATTTCAGGAACCACACAAGAGTTAAAGTATGAAACAAATGAAAATAATACGCACCAGTAAAGGCTCAATAAATAAAATGATCTGAATCCAACTTGGGCTTTGTGGATTATTGTGATAGTTCGATCTTTGTTTTGAAGGAAGGAGTGTGGGAAATTGTCCGTGCAACGACATCATTTTATTTATTATCTGTTATCTATGCCTTTGAGCGCACGAGGACTAAACTATCTATAAACCAGCATGTTATGTTCCTATAAAAACAGATGGTACGCGTTTACTGGCCAGAAAAATATGTATACGTGTGCAATGTGTGCAAACCAGATAGCATGCTAAAAAAAATTGTGTCTCGCACACCGTGCTAGAGCGAGGCTTTTTTCGTGTTAAACAAAAATATGCCGCAAAATGTGAGGGTGTTAGAACGAGGCCGTGCTGTAAGAAGTACGTGTTAAGTGAGGTCTACCTGTACATAATGACCGGTAGTCAAAAATATTGCAAATTCCAAACGAATAGTTCTTGTTATTATGTTTTGAGCACGACTTCAAGCGTGTGGCTTCTTCGGCTGATGAAGCGCATCTTGCGTCCAAAACTAAACGGACCACTCTTTCGAGCATTTGGGGATCCATCTCACCGATAATGTGCTTAATATTACCTTCCAAGGCATAATTTTACACAGCTCCACAGAAAGTAATCGTGTGCCGTTAAATGGCACGATCTCGGTGGCCAATTCATTGGTCCATTTCGCTTTATAATGATGTTGTTGATCGAGTCCGCAGTTAGTCAATCTAAGTCAATAAAAAACGGACGACTGCTCATTATGTATCGCCAATAATGACGTGGATGCCGCTGCTGATGTGGTCACAAACACTATTCTCTTTGGAATGAGATCTTTTATCCCTCATCGGATGAAGCGAATAAAACTAAAAGAAAAGCCGCGGTACAACTTCAGCTGCAAAGGGGTTGCCAGATTTATGTCTTACAAGGCTAATTCAACAGAGGAAAATTTAAAAAATATAAAACGACGCCTTTCAAAAGAGTCTGCAATTCCAATACGACAAAAAGCTACTGCATCGTCGAAATCGAAGAAGTGTACATTCTAGCTACTGACCACATATTCGATTGCTCCAAAAATGCTCTGAAATATCTAGGTTTTCTCAAGCGATGTAAGAAATATCTCACCCCCTTTGATCTGGCCTCAATATATTATATAAGGCATTTCTTCGTTCAGAATAGGACTACATTAGCCACATCTCGTCTGGTACCCATAAAATCAATTTGCACTTGCTTAGACTGGTTTCAAAACCGTGCGATGCTAATATTACACAGTCAATAGACATCCTTGAACACAGACGTTGTGTCTCCTCACTCTATCGCTATTTCTTCCAATGGAATTGCCAGTACCATTCCGCTTCTTAAAACCTTCATCCCATCATTCAGTGCGCTCTAAAATATTATTATTCTTTCGTAAGCCATACAACTTGCTTATGGAATGCCCTCACAAACTCCTTATTTTCCAATCAGTCACCGTACCGTACTGCCATTTCTTTGCATCTATGTCATATTGTTGCAAGTTCCAATCAGCATTAAAGATTTTTCCAAAATCCCGATTTAGTAAAACTTATTTACTGAGGCCGAAAATTACCCGACAACCTTTTTTCTCGAAACTCCGGAGAGCATTTTCACCCGTTTATATCAGTGTCCAGCTTCTGCGCCGTAAAGCAGTACTGGTTGCTCGAGAGAGGGCTTTACTACTCAATTGCCTTCTAGACCCCAACGAGCAGCGATTAGCAAGAGTGATTGTTCGAATGTTAACCGCACTGCTGTCATTGTAAAAGTTGATATTGATACAGGAGCCGAGGTAGGTAAAGTCACTTACTACCTCGATGTTTTGTGTCCCTCTTAATATGCTATATCAACTTTGTTTTTCTTCGTTGGCAGATAAACCCATTTTTGTCGCAAACCCTCCACTAGCAACTCGCTGTGTTCTTCCATTATGTTAACGTACTCTTTCTTTTGAAAGATAGTGCCTCTGGAAATGACTTGTGGGTTTCGTACAATACTTTCAAGAACGATGTTAAGAAAATCACATGTTTAAGTCCGTTTCTGACATTGAACGTCTTGCTTTTTTCGTAACCGACTTTGACGGCACAGCGTGGATTCTCATCGTCGTCCTGTAAGTTCGAATGAGGTTGGTAGGGATGCCAAAACTATACATGGTTCCATATAGGTCATCTGAATAGATGCTATTATATGCTGCTTTGAAATTTATGAAGAGGTAGTGTGTATCGATTTGGAACTATTGTGTTTTTTCTAGAATATTGTGAATGGTCAATTGAGGAGTCACCGGCGTAAAACCGCACAGATAGGGGCCGGTCAGACCGTTGACGGTCTTACGGCAGACACAATTTTATATGCGATGTTGAGGAAACGTATGCCGTTGCAGTTGGCGCAGTTCAGGAGATCTCTCTTATTTAAAAACGAGCAAACACTGCTGAGGTTCCATTCGTGGGACATACTTTCGTCGATCCAGATTTTGGAGATGAATCTCACCTTAAACAGCTCGGCAGTTAAGCCATCGGGGCCAGAACCTTTGTTAGACTTAAGCTTGGAAATTGTTGTTCAGTCTTCATCGTCTTCGTGTGTTGTCTGTCTTCGTCCAGGTTAAATGCTTGACTGTGGGATGTTGTTCGTTTCCATAAATAATCTTTCCATATTCTCAGCACTGACTGTGGTTCTAATATGATATTTCCTTCTCCATCCTTAGAGATTTCTGCTTGGCACTTACAGATCGTTTTATTTGTTGTAAGGCTTCCGAACTTCATTCTTCTGAAAACACCTCTCTAGGGCCTCGTTCAAGCGCTTTTCGTGCGCCTTTTTATTTTGAGGAACCTACGTTCTTTCCTTCTTTTCTGCTCGTAGAACTCGCGAGCACCTCTCGTTGTTTTCAGCAGAGCCACTGTGTACATCCGCTGTTTTTATAGATTTACCTGCCTGCATTCTTCATCGAACCAGTTTCTTTGTTGGTGGCGAATTGAAAGTTACTACATCAGAGGCGGTCTCTCTGATTAGTCACTACGGATGCAGATATTTCACTCATTCCTCCTGGTCTTTACAATATACATATCTCATTCCCACAAGGATTTCGTATGTCTCCACTTAACAGAGTCATATTTACCTGACATCTATTTTCTCGGTTAAATAACATAAACTGCAGCTCCGCACCCTTTATGATTTTGCAACCATCGAATTCATGGATTCCGTGACTCACATCCTCAGTATCATTTCATCAGGCGCCCAGAAACCGAAGTCAAAAAACAGTAAGGTCATAGAAACTTCATTGCATATTGTACCAAATACAACTTCTTGTATTTGGCACATTTGCTTAACATGCGACCCATTATTTAAATATCAAGGGAAGCCAGATGTGCTGGAGAAAGCATCATCGCAGCCGAGACATTTTTGGAGCCTTCAGAAGGCAGCAGTGGCGTATTTACATTATATCATATTCCACCAAGCAACAGACATATCAATTACATAATATATTGTATATTGTAAAATGCTTGTATGGGTACAAATGATACGGAAAAGAAGATAGTAAGATAATGAGGTCTAGTCATCTTCAGTATCGGAAACTTCAGTTTGCATCCAGGTAGTATTGAAAAGCCAATTTTTTTTAAATTGATTTGCATTAGTACGTTTAATGTCTATCGGAAGTTGGTTCCATAGGCGAATTGAATGGACGAAAAACTGTCTAGAACTAACTAAATATTTATTTATTTATCTATATAGTCTAGAACTAACCTTAGTTAATTTGCAAATCCAAAATGCAAGATAGATAATTTGGCGCACCATGCAGTGCTACAACAGTGCGATATTTTAGAAGCGAATTCAGCGAGAGCCCAGCTATTTTCTGGGCGTATCTGGCGCAACTGTTGTATGCAATATTTAATTTTTTTTTCAAAGCAATAGTCCAATTTACGAAAAAGTTCACACCCATATAAAATCGAAGGAAGAACATACGACTTGACAAGCTGAAGCTTAACCTTAGTTGGCAAGACGCGTGCAATTGGACTAAGACCACGGAGAATGTCGTAAATTTTGCCGACTACACTATTAATATGATCGTGCCAGGTCATATTGCTGTTAAAATATATGCCTAAGTTTTTAATTTTCGACGCGAAATCTATTTTTTAAACCATTAAGAAAAAGTTCTGGTGGCATTTGGTCTGTTTTGTTTCTACTGATTGTCAAAGATTTAGTTTTTTTAGGATTAAGGGCAAGTTGGTTATGTTGGGACCATTGATGCAATGAGTCTAGATCCTCGTTTATGCCTGCTACTGCTTCTGATTCATCAGATTTTTCGAACAATTTATAAATTTGCAAGTCATCAGCATAAATGTGGTTATAACAGTTCTTAATACTTTTTGAAATGTCATTTTTCTTAGAAAAAACAGCCTGCAGACGTCCCTGTAAATATGATGCTATAAGCTTACTTGCTGTAGTTTCAAAGCCAAATTGATTTGTTAGTTTTTCAATAAGTATTTGGTGGTTTACAGTATTAAAAGCTTTTGAAAAATCCAGCAGCACAACTAAGCCAGTTTTGTTGTCATCTGTTCCACAGCGTACGTCTTCAGTGACTTTCATAAGTGAAGTAATGCAATTGTGTTTTACCCCGAAATCCAGATTGGTACTTTGTTATTAAGTTCTGTTTCTTTAAGTACCCTTTAACTTGATTGCTTATAACAGATTCAAGAACCTTGCTCATAAACAAAATAACTGCAATAGGCCTGTACTCGGGATTTATTGGCCAAAAACTCTTTGCAAGTGGAATTATTTTTGCAACTTTCCATCTCTCCGGAATATACACACGTGGTGATAAGGATATAAGGGAGCATTCATACCCTGACTAACGCTTGAAAAACAAGCGCCTAATGTGCTGTTAAAGAATTGTGTGGATTGCACAGATTTTTCATTAAGGTCATCTAAATTAACACCGTGTAAAGAATAAGAATTATTTGTGTTTAAACCTATCTGACGAATGTTTTTCCAAAATACAGCAGAAGACGATATGTCGCAGAACTTATTTTGAAAAAATTTACTTTTAGACTTGTGGACAAGGCTAGCCGTCATATTTCTGCAAACCTTAAACTCTTTCAAGATACTCGCGCATCCATACCTTCGGCATCTTTTATAAAATAAATTGCGTTGGCAAATGGCTTGTCTTATTTCTGGGGAAAGCTACTCTATGCCACGGGGTTTACTTTTTTTTGTACATATGGGAACATATTTATCAAAAAGGTATAGTATATTATTTTCCTTGCCTTCCTTATTCCCAGATATTGGCACACCTCCTGCAAGACTTTTGATTCAAAGTTTCGCCCTTGATCGAAGTGCAGTTCTATTGGGACCCCAAATTTGCTCACCCAGTTGTTGACTATCTCTTTTGCTATGGTCTTAGCCCCTTGATTTGGGATGGCAAACTCTTCCTATCGCTTACTGAAGTAATCTATGACCACGAGGGTGTATCGGTTGCCATTAAAGGTTTCGGTATACGGCCCAGCGATGTCGATGGCTATTCCTTGGAATGGTGCACCAAAACTATATTGTTGCATTCGTCTCTATGGCTTTACTTTTGGGCCGTTGGGAGCAGCAGACCTTATGCATTTTTGCACCAATTCTCGACATCTTGTTTTGTACTTAGACAATAGAAATGTTTCCTTACATTCTCCAACGTCTTGTTTATTCCCAAATGACCTCCTGAGGTTCCGTCTTTTATTTCCTGGAGCATTTCACTAATTTTGGACCGTGGCACTATTAGCTGCATATGAGATGTTGTTCCATCTGCACTTTACACAAAGCGAATCCTACTTTGCCAAATATGCCGGACGATAAACATTTTTCCGGGTGTGGGATAACTCAAGATGGGAGCATTGCACAGCTGCCGATAGACCTCTTGGAATGCTCTTTCACACACTCCAGACGACCTGAACTGTCGGCCTTTTCCCGTAAGTTGGTGCACGCTCTTCACAATACCAGCAATACCTTTACGAACCTATTTTATTACGTAACAAGTCCCAAGACGCTTCTCAGTTGGTGTTTATCTTTGAGGACAGGCCAAGTTTTCATCGCTTCGATTTTGTCAGGATCCGTCCTTACTTCTTTCGCAAATAGATATATTTTCTTTTAGATTTTGATGATGTTCCTCGAACGTCTTGCCTTGCAATGTTCGTTCCATTATTCGCTCGAAGGTGGCCTGAGCGTTGCACAGGCCAAACGGCATCACCCATTAACTGCCAAAGACCGCTTCCTGTAGTGAAAGCTGTTTTCTCGCGATCTTTTCGATCAAACTCCACCTGCCTGTGACCGTTCTTCAGGTCTAGTGTTGATAACCATTTCGCTCCAGAAATCGTATCCAAAGTGTCGTCTATTTTTGGCAGTAGGTAGCTGCCCTTTTTAGTGACATAGTTGAAACTTCGGTAATCTACATAAAACCTTGTGCTGCCATCTTTCTTCTTCACGAGGACTACTGTAGGTGCCCAAGGACTCTGCGAATTCTTCAATCAGCTCCTCAACTTTCATTTTCGACACCATTTCCGTTTCTTTGCTGAATGAAACCTACCCCGTGTAAGTGATATCGAAGGTGTCAGTGTCCGGTTAGAAATCCAATTAGTCTTCTGATACCATCCCTTTTGAATTGTAGGGAAGTTTTAGATGTTTTGTGAAAAGATTTGACGGCTTTTTTAGCCTGGCGAAGCCCTAGGATGTTTACCCAATGGGTTATACATATTTTTTTCTCTTTATTGTTGAGTTATCTGCTGAATTCGGAATATTACAGAATAGCCTTGTACAAGGTACGCTCAATGTCGATGAAAATGCCTAACCCGTAAATGTTCTTGTTAAGTGCAAAAAGCTCTTTAACAGTTAAAAAACTGACATGATTTGGGTCTGAAGCCTTTGGCGATTGATTTCTGGCATAAAACTGCTCTTACTGCTAGCCTAGGGTTGGATAATGTAAATAAATGCCAGAAAAGCACAGAAGATCCTCTTCAGAATTGGCAGCAGTAGTACCTACATATATGTATGTAGGATTAATTATTGGCAACACAACGTAAGCCTTGAATGTTTACGATATTCCAGCAATTAAACGAAGAACATCACCGAAGAAGAGAAAGAAAAAAAGTTAATCTGAGATCTCGCAGAAGATTGCTCGATCTTTTTTTACCGCCAACCTTCAACAGATTAAGACGACCTCGATTCGCAGTATTTAGACTTCTTGAGTACTACTTACATTTAACTTTTAAATGACCAATGCAATTGGAATTATTTAAGTAATAAATAGTTTATAACGTTTAAGAATGTGTTTTAATCTCTACATGGGGGCTCAACCTCGATTAAAATGATCAATAATTATCAAAACACATTTTAATTAATAATTGCAATTTGCCTATTTTTGATTTGTTACGTGCACGTGTGTCGAGAGATTTAATCGAGAGCCAGCATCAACCATCGAGGGAAAAAGTTGCTGTGAAGTACCTACTACAAAACAAGCCCGGCAAGTTGGTAAAATCATAAAAAAAAACATTTTTTTTTCTCACTTATCGAGAGTCCAGAGCACAAAGATTTAAATTACAATAGGCTGTTGTAGATAAGAGATTAAAACACTTAAAAAGAAGGAAGAAGGAAGTTTTGCAGTATCAATTGTATTACCGTGGTGACTGGTGCATGTTCTCTTCTTGATTTGATTAAACAAACAAGTGACGAATTCTTAGTTATTCTATTTTCCTAATTAACACCTAGTAGATTGATAAATTAGTTGCTTATCAGACAAGATGGGAAGGCGTAATAGAAACAGCATTGGGGCGAGACAACTTGAACACTTTAGTTCAGCTAGTGATTCGCAAAAAAAATATCAAGGAGAAAGAAAATAGTATTAGAAGGGATGTTGAGATGTCAATGATGCAAGATGAATTATCGTATTTACGGAATAAATATAGAGGTGTTATTTCATTCCAAGATGTTGCAAGTTCCATTCGAGTGTTTAGTGGCGATGATGAGTTTAGTGTTCTATGTTGGGTTGCAGGAGTTGAGAGCGGGGCGAAGCTTATGAATTGGTCACCTTTGGAGAATTTGTTGTTTGCGAAAAGGCTTTGGCCAGGGTCTGCAAAAATGGCTGTTCGTTCAGAGTCAGATTTAAATTCGTGGACAGAATTGAAAACCTTCTTGATAGGGGAATTTAGTGAACATTTTACAAGCGCCGAGATCCATAGGAAACTAATATCTCGTAAGCAACAAGAAGCAGAAACAGTGTTGCAGTATTTTCATAAAATGAAGGAGATAGGATCACGTGCGAAAATTTATGACCTTTCAATTATCCAGTATGTGATTGATGGCGTTAAAGACACACACCATAACAAATCTTTACTCTACGGAGCAAATAGTTTCAAAGATTTTAAACAAAAAATAGAGGTCTACATGACATTTTCAGAGAGGAACCAAGCGTCGAACTCCAAGTCTAGCTTGCAGATGGAAAAAAAGCAAGGTAGTTAGTTCTACACGCATGGCAAAAGGGTAAAATTTGAATATGACTTGTTTTAATTGTGGAGCGAAAGGGCATCGTTCAGCCGAATGTCATAAGCTTTCAGATGGACCTAAATGTTTCAATTGTAAGCAGTTTGGCCATAAGGCTCCACAGTGTCCTAAAACTCAACTAGCAAAAAATGTAAAAGCAGCTAATGTTTCGCCTATTTGTGGCAGTTTTTTTCACAAGGTGGTTAATTTTATCGATAGTGACTACTCACTGAAAGCACTCCTTGATACTGGAAGTAAGGTTTCGCTACTCCGATCGGAAGAATTTATCCAGCTGGGTTCACCAACTTTGACGGGACAAAAAATACCGTTGCGAGGCTTAGCAGGGAGTGGTGTAGAGACTTTTGGAAGTTTTGTAAACAAAATCTCATTTGATGGGAACACTTTCCAGGAAGAAATTCATGTCATTTCAGATAGATTTCTCTCGATGCCCATGATTTTAGGACAAAACATTTTTAATAACACTCAAATTTTGATTACTCCCGGAGATGTTCAAGGTAAGAAACTCGACAGTATGTTAGAATGTTTTGCAATAAGCGAAGATACAGAGGTTGATCTGAATGTAGAGAATGAGAAGTACAAAAGAGAGATTACGGATATTGTAAATGGATACGAGCCAGTAGAAGACAGCAAGACAAATTTTGAGATGAGGATCATCTTAAAAGATGAGAAACCAATTTTTCAACACCCTAGATTTTTCAACACCCTTTCGCCATTAGAGAAGGATGTAGTTAATGGTCAAATAGAAGAATGGTTTCACAAAAAGATTATTAGGCCTAGTTTATCCGAATTTGCCAGCCCTATAGTCTTAGTGTCGAAAAAAAAAAACAGTTCTAAGTGTCTTTGCGTAGACTATAGAAAACTGAATAAGCAAGTTATAAGAGATCATTTCCCTCTTCCCCTAATAGAGGATCAGCTTGATCAGTTAAGTGGCGCAAATATACTTAGTACGTTATACCTTGAGAACGGCTTTTTTCATGTTTCGGTGGAAAAAAGCAGCAGAAAGTTTACCTCCTTCGTGACACCAAACGGCCAGTACGAATTCTTGCGAATGCCTTTTGGTCTATGTACATCACCGACCATTTTCCAAAAGTATATAATTTAAATTTTCCAACCACTTATCACAGAAAAGATAATTATTACTTACATGGATGACTATAATAACTGCAAAAAACTACACAGATGCTATAGAAAATATAAGAAGAGTTTTTGAGATTGCAAGGCAGCACGGTCTTCGATTTAAGTGAGCCAAATGTAAATTCTTATGCACAAAGATAGAGTACTTGGGTTACGAATCCTCAAATGGGCATATACGAGTAAGTCCATCGTCGCTAAAAGCAAAAGCAATAAAGTTTTTCCCGGAACCCAAAAGCATTAAAAATTTCCACAGCTTCCTAGGGCTGTCAGGTTATTTTCGAAAATTTGTGCATAACTATGGAGTTCTAGCAAAACCTTTAAGTGACCTGTTAAGAAAAGATGTCAAATTTAGGTTCAGAGGTGAGCAAAGAGCAGCTTTTGAAAAAATTAAAGAAACTTTGTCACAGCAACCAACACTACAATTCCGAAGCTGAAACCGAACTGCATAATGATGCATCGAAAATTGGTTTCGGAGCCATTCTCTTGCAAAGATGTAGTGAAGATAAAATGTTCCATCCGGTATACTACTTTAGCCGCAAAACCAATCCACAACAAAAGAAATATAGCAGTTATGAACTGGAAGTTTTAGCAATTGCTGCCGCTCTGAAGTTTAGTGTTTATCTGCTAGGATTATGTTTTAAAATAGTAACCGACTGTTCAGCATTCAAAATGACGATGGAGAAAAAAGACTTGACTCCTAGGATAGCTGGTTGGGCTTTGCTATTGCAGGATTACAATTACAAGTTAGAACATCGAGTAGGAAGTAAGATGAAGCATGTAGACGCACTTAGTCGTAATCCACTAAAGATGAGCGTGAATAGTGAGGTCGTTCACAGGATAAAAAGAGGACAGAGAAAGGATGAGAGGATTACTCTAATTTTGAAAATTTTAGAACAAGGGCCCTATAAAAATTTTGTGTCAGAGAATGAAAGTTTATATAAAGTAAATGACCAAGGAGAGCGATTGATGTGTTTAAAACATATGGAAAGAGTTTATAAAGAGGGCGCACGATCAAGGACATTTTTCCGTGAAGAAGGTCGAAGAGATACTAAGAGAATATTCAATTCCAAACCTCCGCGAAAAAATCGAGAGATATCGACAAAGCAGCGTAGAATGCATTCTGGCAGAAAAAAAGCAAGGAAAACAGGAAGGCTTTCTGTATCCTATACCGAAGGAGGACCGTCCCTTACACACCTATCACTTCGATCATTTAGGACCCCTCTCTGCTACTGGTAAGCAATATAAGTACATATGTGTCGTTGTAGACGGTTTTAGCAAATTTGTTTGGATATACCCGACAAAAACATTGTCTACATCTGAGGTTTTAACCAAGCTTCGTCAACAATGTTCTGTTTTTGGTAACCCACAAAGAGTAATCACGGATAAGGGAACCGCTTTTACTTCTAATAGCTTTGATGAGTATTGCCGGGAAGAAGGTATTAAACATGTGAAGATAACAACGGGAGTTCCTAGGGGCAACGGAGAGGTCGAACGGATAAATAGAACTATTATACCAATTTTAACTAAATTGTCTTTGGGAAATCCTAAAGATTGGTACAAATGCATTAATAAAGTCCAAAAGTTCTTAAATACTAGCATCAGAAGAAGTAGGCAAAGTTGTCCTTTTGAAGTAATGTTTGACGTAAAAATGCTTAACAAAGAAGACTTAAGGATTGCTGAAGTTGGAGCGGAGGAATTTCTGCAAATTTTCAATAAAGAACGTGACAACATACGAGAGAAGGCCCGAGAAGACATCGATAAAATTCAAAAAGAGAACTCTAAAACCTTTAAGCGGAAGAGAAAACCCGCTAAGACTTACAATATAGGCGATCTTGTTGCTATCCGCCGGATAATAAATTTTTGGGTCCTTATAGAGTAACGAAGGTTGACTTCAATGATCGCTATGATGTGGAGAAAGTTGGAGAGTCTGAAGGCCCCAAGAAGACCTGCAGCAGCGCTGATAACATGAAGCCTTGGATCCCATATGATGACAGTTCAGAGGAAGAAGAAAACGAGAATGTAGATTAAGACTCCAAATGTTACCTGAGATGACTAGGAGTAAGGTACCTAGATGACCGTCCTATTCGGACTCCCACCCCCTGTAGAGCTAATATCGAAACCAAATACACCTGAGTTTCAAACCACTACAAAACAATTTTCCTTTCTCCTCCTTCTACCTTTCCGCCCGCGCCCGGGCAACAGAAAAAGGGTATCTAACCCCTTAGGCGCGTGTAAATTATAAAAAAAAAGCCTTGAATGTTTACGATATTCCAGCAATTAAACGAAGAAGAGAAAGAAAAAAAGTTAATCTGAGATCTCGCAGAAGATTGCTCGATCTTTTTTACCGCCAACCTTCAACAGATTAAGACGACCTCGATTCGCATTATTTAGACTTCTTGAGTACTACCTACATTTAACTTTTAAATGACCAATGCATTTGGAATTATTTAAGTAATAAATAGTTTATAACTTTTAAGAATGTGTTTTAATCTCTACATGTATAAATTATCTAAAGCTTTTTCACTTAGGAGCCTTCCCAATATGCACACTTCCTAGTAAACCGACTTCTATTGTATTTTTCAAACCATTATAGCATACTCGTAGTTTAACTTTTGCAAAAAAATTTTGCAGTCTAGAACATAGTCTAATCATCGTAGGAAGCCACATTTGAACAACTCACATTCTTTTTTCTAATTTTATATTAAATATTAAATAACAAATTTTGTATCATTCTCACTTTGGACGTTCTACAAACAGACCTTCTTCTTGGACACACAAATCGACGCAAGCATCTCGACAGACTGAAATCACAATGGCATAGTCTGGCTGCACATGAACCTGGGCCACCCCATTCACCATGATCAATAGCACAAAGCGGCTTCCCGCGATAGCACTTCCAAATGTATGGGACGAAGTACTCCAAGTATGAAATACAATTACTCTGCTCGTAGCATTTATCATGTAGTTTGCAGCATCGGTCGATTCCATCAATCGGCACCCCGTCTCCAAGAAATCCGCAATAGCACCCATACCCTTTGTAAATTATTGGGTCACAACCCGTGGAACACTTTATCATCGAATAAAGCTCATAAACTCCGCGCTTCTTACGTTCGTCCAGCTGTGTTTCCGTTGAAGAGTTTCTGGAAAATAAGAACAAATTACTGGTATTCCTGGTTAAAGTACATGTAGAACCTCACTTAATATTCCATTTTGTAGAATGGCCAAATGGGTCGTTTACCCTTGCAATATAAATATCTTCATCAGAGTGCGCTATCCTCATATTCGTTATAGGATACTTGGGCTGAGTAAAGTTTTCTATAATTTTAAGGATGCTGGACTCTTTCATAGCTTGCAAAATGTTAGCTTCAAGTGAATGGTCTTGTGTTCTTCCTGGTAAGTCCCACTTTTGGGGTACACCCATCTTTGTTCTATCCTTATCAGGCTTTATATCACTATAGAAACTAAGAAAAGAAGGGGAAGTTCTTAAAGGAACTGGTAACAGTGTACATTACGTGACACGCGTAGAAATAATTACACGATGACACGCACAGCGGGGATTCCCTCGCTTTTAGTTTTTTTTTTTTTTTTTTAATAAGGAAAAGATTTATTGAATAGTAAGGGGGGTCTCGTTGTTACTCGTATCGTATTACACTTTGTTATATAAAGGGTCCGCCATCTAACGTTTTTTTTTCAACTAGTGCTTCTTTCGTGAATGGTAACACTTAGCTCATGTCTGATTTGACAGATAATTAGTTTTATCCTTCCGCTCAACGGTTGTGTATACGCTTGAACAACGCTGGGAAATATTGCGACATTGCTTTGAAAATTTTTTGCCGATTTTGCTACAAAAATCAGCTTTTCAGATGAAGCTCATTTTGATCTTGGCGGGTATGTAAACAAGCAAAATTGTCGCATTTGGGGCACAGAAAACCCGCACGCATATATTGAAAAGCCGATACACCCAAAACGAGTCACTGTTTGATGCGGATTTTGGTCCAGAGGCATAATTGGGCCATTTTTCTTCGAAAATGAGCAAGGAGTGGCCGTTACAGTCAATGGCGATCGTTATCGGTCCATGTTGAACGAATTGACGAGGAGGATATTGGCAACATTTGGTTTCAACAGGACGGCGCTACGTGCCACACAGCCGAAGCTACACTCGATGTTTTGCGCCCTGTTTTTGAAGATCGCATTATCAGCCGCAGAGCTGATGTCGTTTGGCCACCTCGGAGCTGCGATTTGACACCGTTGGACTATTATTTGTGGGGTGCCGTAAAAGATAAGTGTTACGCCGACAAGCCAGAGACAACTGACGCTTTAAAGGACAATATTCGTGAAGCCATTGGTGAAATACAGCTGCGCACAATCGATAATGTGCTTAAAAATTGGACCGATCGTGTAGGCTACTGCATGGCCAGCCGAGGCAGCCATTTGAGTGAAATTATTTTCCGTTATTAACCGGAAGGATAAGACTAATTATCTGTCAAATCAGACATGAGCTAAGTGTAACACACTTATTCACGAAATAAGCACTAGTTGACAAAAAAAACGTTAGATGGCGGACCCTGGTAACAGTGACACTAACAATAATTTAGTTAGTGTCAGAACTACAGTAAGCTAAATTAAAAAAATAAATAAATTAACTTGCCTTGTAACATAATTCAACGTTTTGGTTTGTAAAACTCCAACAACATGTTTGAGTCATAAAGGCGGCGTTTGCAGTGATCTTGTACGAGTGCTTTGCCTAGTAAGAATAAATAGTCTTTCCTCTTGACAATTTCTTGTGAGTTATATCGGAAAATAATAAACGAGTTAATGCCACCCACATTCAACATAAAATAAAGTACAGCAAGTGGTCATCGCCTTCCAATTCTTGAAACTGAATACTTCTTTTGCAGTGCAACATCTACTCCTATCTTGGTTTTATTGTGGAATGTTATAATCTCGGACTTTTTTCTATCACCACTCTCTTCATCAATTTTGTTGTCATCGTGCAATGTTGAAAGTAGTTTTTGGTTTGTAGGACACGAGAGTTGATTGTGAAGAAAAACCAAATATGGAAGATGGTTCAGGCCTATTTTTATCTTTTATTACAAACAAAGGAGGGATCTCTTCTTTATTTTTTCGCATGGTTCCTCCTATTGTAAGCTTCTTTTGTAAAAGCCAATGTGCTAAGGGCACAGATGTGAAAAGGTTGCCACAAATTATGTCTCTGCCACTGTTTTCAAGGTGACTAACTAACTGAAGTTTGGAAGCATTTCGTCAACAGTTACGTACGAACTGTAATTTTGCTTGCATTTGAGAACAAACTCTTCAAATAATTCCCTGACATAAAGCAATTTATTCCTTCTTTTCATATCAAGTCTATTTGGATCTGAGATGCCATCAAACCTGATCATCTGTTGTAAAAATTTAAAACGCGACAACGCGTTGAAAAGTAAGTGCAGTTGGTCGATTATGAGAATCAAAACGTCACGTGATCTTCTATACGAAGTGCTCTTCTTGCGTATGTCTATGCATTATGACTTGGAAACAGTTTAATACCCAGTTTATTCGACAGCTCAATGTGCGTTGAAGGAATCCGCATTGGTTCAATACCGGAAGAAATGCTGGTGTTTATATGAAATTATCAAAAATGAGCGAGAGAAAATTGAGAGAAGTTTAACAAACAGCTGATTGAACTGACACTAAAGCTGATACATTGTTCTAATATTTTTGTCTTTCCAAATATTTCGTTTGCAATCCCACATTTTAAATACACAACTAATACCTGCCCTATGATGAAAGAATGATGAGAGCGCGAGAGTGTAAAATGTTTCTATGCTATTTAAAAATGTTGATATGATATTTCAAAGCGGTTACAAATTTTCAATGCGTTTTGTAAGCAGGAATGAACGTATGTATGTTGAATATTTCAATGCGGTTTGAAGTGGTGTTTATTCCAGCGTATTGAATGATGCGGATTGCTTCCACGCAAATTGAACTGTCGGATAAAGACTGGGTATACGGCTCGCAAACAGTACTGAACATAGTGTCAAACAACTGTTATCTGCAATTGCTGCAACTCGATAGCGAATAGGACAGAAATGCAGTATCACAATATTGATAAATCAACATCTGCATATGTTCCACAGAGATATGGATGTAGGGCTGCAAGTAACTATGGATTGTGGTAGTTACAATGCAGGAGTGAACAAGACCAGGTTCGCCTTAAAACTAAGTCTAAATTTATGTACTTTTATAAGAAGAACGTTATGTATTCCAAAACAGTTTTTTAAAGAATTTTATCACTAAAATAATACTTACTCTGTAAAAATTTTTTTATCGTCGGAGCCTGGCTTTGAAAGAACTCCTTCCCATCCAGAAAGTCCTAGCTCACTCCATTCATCAAGTTTGGCTTCATTTCTATTTGTATTGCCTTTGTGAGTACTCAAATCTTGTTGGTTCAGCTCGTTGAGGTACTCCATAAAACTCCGTTCAGTTTGCAAGTTCAAGTGCACTGTTGGATCATCTTCGACAGAATTGGGGCTTACTCCATAGCCAATATCACCCTCACCTTTGGTTTGTTCCAAGTGCTTTCCATCATCTCTATTGTAGTTTTTGGTTCTCATTAGACGAACATAAGAAGCAGTTAAATTGGGAAAAGTTGGTTCCGCAAAATCACTCTTTTTCATGGTCAAATACGCCTGCTCGATGCCTCCTTTTTGAGATAATCGAAAGACATAGGCCGGATTTTTTATGCTGAGATTGAACATCGTTGGTATCAATTGTTTAATTTGGTCAGAGTTTTTGGTTACGACACTGAATGCATTGTTAATGTCTCTCAGAATGGTTAGAGCTGTTGATTCGTTGATGCTAGTCAAAGATTCCGCGCATATCCGTTTTGATGTCGTTGTTAAATTTATTGCACTTGTTGCTTGTTTATTTTCTACAACTGAAAGTGAATTCAACGACTGTTATCGATGTTATCGAAACTGTATTTTATTAGTATACCTCTATTACTTATTACCATTGGATACGTTAAGAGCCCCAAAATCAAAAAACCACTGACACTGTGTGAATGCATTGTTAGCTCTGGAGGTTGTCCGGCATCAGAGCTACTGTTTTACTTGTTGTTTAACTACCAACTAGTGGTCATAGGCATGGAGTGAGTTTTAGCGCTGAGCCATGTTTGCCACTGCATTGCATGGTAGTAGGTACGGTGATGCAAAAGCTTACGTTGCAGTTGAATGAAAGTGCAAGTGGGCCGAGAAACCTAATTTTTCTTGTAGCAACCCCACTATTGCTTACAAGCTGTGCGTAAGATCCAAAGAGAATATGTAAACAAACTACGTGGTGGTAAACTTGACTCTTGGAGCTACTGCAGAAAGGCATTACATCAGTAGGAAGCGAATCAGAGTAGTATAGCGTGTTATAGATTTCTGCACGTATGTACATGCATGTTTCCTTTCCAAATCATGGTGATGGTATTGTGAGTCGGACTTATTTAAGAGCTACTTAAACCCTTCCGGATGAATTAACTCGATGGCGATAGTAGCTTTTAGTTATGCAAATAAATAGCGATCATGACCGTGGTGTGGAATTAATGTGATTAATTGTTTGAGAAAAACGCATTTTATGGATGAATATAGGCAAGTGCAGTCATAGATAATCTTTAATTTGCGGGCCAAATTGTTCACCTTATTCAGTGATGTGGCACTGCAGCTTCGATTGAAGCCAGACATAATACACCAAGTCCCACTACGAATTCCTATTCTCAGCTGTGCATTTCAAGTTGGTTGTGATCTACTTGTTCAATCTTGCTTTATTTCATTTAGCCTCTGGGTTGGAACTGGAGACCCTGAATGCTTGAGCGTTGATATCAATTCGATCTAGATTGCCTAGCTACCAAAAACCATCCATCTAGGTCAATGCAATTGTACAGCTAAAGTAAGGCTAAATACAAAGTAATGTCATAATCTGAATGTGCCATAAAGTTTGCAAATGGCGTCAAATGTCATTGTGTTTTGACAATTATGTTACATGGTATTGTAGACAAATAGAGAATTAGTTGACAACAAGCAATAGAGCGATATACAGTTGAAGAACGCGGAATTATTTCTAATGCTTATTTGACCAATTTCCGGTCTGTTTGGTGCTGCATTTGCAGTGAAAAAGTGATAGGCCTTTATTTTTTTGAGGACGCCGACGGTAACACCATGACCATAACTGGTGAGCGCTATAGACAGATGTTAAATGATTTTTTTTTTTTTGCCGCAAGTTGGTAAATTTGGTCCTGAGCATTATTAGTTCCAGCAGGATAGAGCAACCGCTTACACAGCTCAGCTAACAATAGAGATTTTGATTCACCAATTTCCAGGCCGTGTGATCTCCCGTTTTGGTGACATGAACTGGCCGGCTAGATGGCGAGATCTGACAGCGCCAGACTTCTTCCTTTAGAGCTTTTTGAAATCTCGCGTTTACCACAACAAACAACAAACCTTTCAAGTCTTAAAAACCAACATCGAAGGAAAAATCATCAATTTAGAGCCAGATGTTTTATCAGAAGAATCGTTTCCTGCAAATGATGAGTGGGTATATATTCATCCGTTTCCAAAAAAAAATTTCATGCACAAAAGGTATGGACTGAAATATGCATTCTCGATGCATTAAGTGCGAAAAGAATCAAAAGTCTGAAGCGCTGTGGGTTGGGATAGAGCGTCTAACAAAAATCAGCTTTCATTCGCCTTATGCAAATGTACGGAACACACCGCAAACTATCGAGGTTACTCTAAGTTCCAGTACTCCAGTTCCATTAAATCTGGCCTGACATGATGGCTTTCTTGTTCTCTAGCCGCGGACAAATGCCTAGGCTACTACAGATTTAAGAGCATGGACCAGATCTGAGCGTTGGTGTCGTATCTAACGCACCTCCAATCGTATCGGGTACGAAGATGACAGGGGGAATCCTAAAATTGTTAATTGTTAATTCATTGATAACGATCGAAAGAACAGCAACACTGTATCGGTTGCTCACAGACCCAGATGTGGCTTTAGGAAGCGAATCAATGCTAACAAAATGCTCAAAGTGAGGACAAGTACTAGGTGGGGTGAAAAGTAACCTCCTTGACTGCCAGAATGCGCTGCTACTGCAAAAAAGTTATGGTGCCTTGAAGTCCGCTCATATTTAGGCAGACATGCCAAATTTCAGGCGATACTGCCTTTAGTTTTGTTTTAACAGCTGATTCTTGTTGACGTGTTTGGCATCATGTTGAGTATGGACACAAACGATTTTCGTTCTCTTATAAAACATTATTTTTTGAGAGGCAAAACAGCGAAGGAAACAAAAGAAAAGTTGGATAAATATTATGTGGCTAATGCTCCTTCCGATTACAGCGTCAAATATTGGTTTCGAGAGTTTCGTGGTGGCCGCAACTCCACTACCGATCAAGTCCGCAGCGGCAGGCCCTCCGATGCGGTTACAGAGGACAATGTCAAAAAAATACATGAAATGGTGTTGGCTGACCAGAAAGTGAAGGTGCGCGAGCTAGCAGATACCACAAAGATTAGTACTGAGCGCACACGCCATATTTTGGGCAATATTCTGCATATGAAAAAGTTATCCTGCCGCTGGGTGCCGCGCATGCTCACTCCTGACCAAAAATACGAACGCAAGAGCACTTCGAAAGAGTGTTTGGACTTGCTGATGCGGAATTGGTAACTGTTGATGAAACTTGGATCCACTATTACACACCAGAGAACAGAATGAGTGCCTGGCAATGGAATGAAGCCGGTACGAATGCTCCGAAGCGGCCGAGGGAGGCTCGATGGGTCGGAAAGATTAGTGCGTCGGTTTTCTGGGATTGTCATGGCATACTCTTCGTGGACTACCTCGAAAAAGGAAAAGCCATCAACAGCGAGTATTACTGTGCATTATTGGAGCTATTAAAGACCGAAATCGCTGCAAAACGGCCTCACATGAAGCAAAAAAAAAATTTGTTTTCGCAAGACAATGCGCCGGCGCACAAGAGCATCGCAACCACTTCTAAAATCAATGACTTACGGCTCCAATTGCTGTCGCATCCACCGTATTCGCCCGATTTGGCTCCCTCGGACTATTATCTCTTCCCAAACCTCAAAAGATGGCTCATCAATAAAAATTCAGCTCACGTGAGGAAATCATCGACGCCACTGAGGAGTAGTTTGCAAACCTTCCGGAAAATTACTTTTCGGAGGGGATCAAGAAGTTGGAAAATCGCTGTAATAAGTGCATCAAGCTAAAAGGGGACTATATTGAATAAAATAAAAAAACGTTTCAAAAAAATTTTTTTTCATTCCCAAGGAGGTTACTTTTCACGTCACCTAGTAGTAAACAAAATAACAGAGCCACCTCTGTATCGTGGAGGTGCCAGTAGTAAAGCATAACTTCGTTGGGCAGGGGAATGGCCTTTAGCTAGAAATTATGGGCTTTTTAGTAGATTGTTAGTCATGTTCTCGTATTTCGTCATGTTGTTGGCTGTCTGTTCCACTGGGGCATGTTACGAATGTTGGACTGGATTTGTATGTCAATGTGGGTAAGTATGTATGTGTGGAGAAAAGTCTGAACGAAGTGTGAGTGTATGTCTGGATATGTTCATCGGGAGAAAGGGAATGTAGAATTGTGGGTATGTATATCTGGCGCCTATATGCGACTTTTATTCGTGTATGCGTTTGTGTCTATATTTGCGTATGCGAACCTTTCTTACTTCGTGGGGCTGGTTAGCAGTTTCTACATCGCCTACGTCTGCTGTCTCAGGCAATATTATTTTTTTCGTCATTTTACCTTTTTTGATGCTCGAGTCTTCTTAGTTCTATTAGGATGGCCGTGACTATCTGTCATAACCGCGCTTGCAAGTGAAAATTTGCTACTTGGTCTTCTGAAGCGTGGGCAGTGGAAAATTGTATGATCTGCACTCTCTTCCTTAGTTTTTAGTTTAGTTTTAGATGCATTTTATTTTCTTAACACTAACTCTTACATTCTAACAAAAAATGCTTAAATGCTAGCTTACAATTACTTAACAATCTTATACTAACTTACTGGCCCCACGCAGGCACTCTAAGCTACTCTAAATTCTTATAACTATGTCTTTCGACTTTATTTACATTTTCTTTACAAATATTTACTTACTATACTTAAAACTAAGAAAAAAAATTGCTAACAAAAACTTAACATATGGACACAATTTTTTATTTTTTATAAAAACTTAATATCTAACTTAAAATAAACCTTAGTCTACCTAATCTAAATGTACAATACACACATAAACACACATAGACATTATACACAATCATATACATATATCAGAATACACCTTTGTATACACTGATATATGTATATGTTTCTTAAATGCTAACCTAAACCTATGTAAGCTGACCACCGCTATTTACAGAGCAAATAAATTGGTCAGCTCTGTCTCATTAGCGAGGCTGGTCCGTAATTGACGGAAACGAAGACGAAACATCCTCCCCATCATTCAACCACCAGAAATGCTGGCGCTGCCGAACGACATCCCTCTTATCGCGATTCCCCACCGCCCTACTGAACCTGAGGCGATCTACTCGTACACTGCCGTGTGCGACGTCTCTGCTGTAGTTGAGTCGCCTGTCCCCAGCTGTCCGAGCGACATGGAAGATTAACGGCACCGCTGATCTATCCTGGATCAACCGTATCTGATCTAGGTAGAGGAATGCTTCCGGTGGAACGAAGCCGTCAGAGCGTACACTCTCGTGGTAAAGGTAATTGGGGTAGTAAGCCCCAGATATTAGGTTATTCGTCGAGGTCATTGCTCTTGCAATGTGCCTTCGAGTCAGCTTAATTACGAAGTTGTCCACTCGTATTAGGTTCGCCCTGTTGTAAAGGACCTCATTAGGATAAAATTTCTTGTACTCCGACTCTGGTGTCGGAGACAAGCCCTCTCAAATACACGAATCTTTTCCATTAAGCTTGCTCGTACATTGAACCACACGAGACAACCAAATACCAGCATGGGCCTGATAAGGGACATGTAGCAGATTACCTTTACCCTCGCATCGAGTTGGCTGCTATAAAACAGTCTCTTTGTAAGGGCAAAAGCACCTTTAGCTCTGGCCAGAGCAGCATCTACATTTTTGCCAAAATACAGAAACTGATCTAGCCAGATTCCAAGGTATCTGACTACATTTCGACAAGCAAGAGGGTGTCCGTGTTGTCCAATGAGAGAGAACTTTCGCCAATTTTTTCTGGTATCCCTAGAGGCTCCAGACAACGGCGTCCTAAAGAGAATGGTTTCCGACTTCTGAAAGTTGATTTTCAGCTTCCAGTCATCGCAAAATCGTCTTATCTTATTGAAGTCACGCTGCAAGAGAGTATTAATGACCTCGATTTTTGGACCTGTTCTGTACGCTATCAAGTCGTCTGCGTACGCAATAGTATAGGGAAGTGAACCTATCAAGTCGCTTGTAAAAATGTTGAATAGGATCGGCGAATTGACCGCGCCTTGCTGAAGACCATTTTTAATTTGAAATATTCCAACAGAAGTCACACCACCATTCTTCACGATGAACTGTCTGTTGTTTAGCATATTATAAAGAATGTACAAGAGTGGTTTACTGATCCCCAACCTAGTCAGCTTATAGAAAAGACCCTCTAACCATACGGTGTCGAACGCCTTCTCCAAGTCAACAAAGCACGCACCAGTGCATTGTTTTTTGCCTTTATTCCATTGAATATCGGACACCAGTTTAGACGCGGCTTGTGAGATATCATGTCCCGCCTTAAAACCGAATTGATTATCCGGAAGTATATGTTTGTCCTCAACCCACCTAGACAGAGCTCTATTGATTACCTTTTCAAAAACCTTAATGATATTCGGAAGGAGACTTATCGACCGGAGATTCGCCGGATTGGATATATCCTTCCCCTCTTTGGGGATAGGTTGAACCACCGCCGTTTTCCAATGCGCTGGATAATGTGCATTATTCATTGCATCATTAAACAGGGTGACGTAGATGTCCACCGCTTCTAGAGGAAGATGTCGAAGCACGATATTCGGAATACCATCGGTCCCCACTGATTTCTTAACTCTGATTGTGTCGAAGATCTCATGGAGTTCTTCCTTCGCAATAAACGGGGGTAGGTCACCCTCTCTGACAATGACGTTATTTGCCATATTTTCGTCGCTAAACCGGGTGAAACCAGAGCCCTCGGATCGCCAGTTCTCTATTTCATTTCGAATGTAGCAGTTGTGCACCAAAACGCGATTGTCCAGGTCATAATTAGGGCCAATGATATCAATGGCCTTGTGTACTTCCTAGAAAGTCGCCCCTATGGTCTCAACCTTCTCCTGCGGATCCTCGATCACAAAGAAATCGTCATCGTCAGCGGCTTCATTTGGATCAATAACTGCTATTGTCAGTAACCGTTCGTTGTCTGTTGTCCGGGCTATTTTAAGACACTGAAGGTCGTTTTGATTTTTTCTCCGAATTAATTTATTTATTTGCGGAAACATATTCGGGTTGCTGGTGTTTACAGCCCGAACCTTGTTGTTCCAATACAAACTTACAGAAATTCTGTAATTTTCTTTTATTAGCGTTTGAATATTTTTAATCGACGACTTCAGTGTCCTAATCTCCGGGTCTCGTCGGTCAGCTAACTGTCTGTACAAGTTTTTAAGTCTTGTCAGAAGAAGTAGGATTGCGGAACAGGTCTTCGTTAGTCTTACGTCGATACCGCGGTATTGTAGTGTCCATAGTTTGTTTAATTGTCTCGTCCATTTGTTTTAGGTAATTGTCGATCTCCTCGTTTGACAAATTCCTATTGGACGGTGGGTGGAGCATGTTCGAGGAGAGCCCTCTAGTCAAGGTTGCGGAGAAGCGTGTCCATCGAGTCTTACTGTAGTTGTAAGTAGATCTTTGGACAAACTCCTCCAATTCCGCAATTTCGTTGGGAACCGTAATTTCGGTGCTAAAACCGCAATGGTCGCTGTCATACACGAATGTGCGCAGACAGTTTAGAGTTTTTAAATTCGTACCTGTCAGTCGTATGCGTTCGTCGTACAGCAGTACATCCAAATAAGACCCGCCTCTGGGAAACGACGGGTTATTCGTCGCTTTAAGACCGAGTCTGTACATGACATCGTTCTGACCCCACCAATCGAGTAGTAGGTTCCCCCTAGTATTTGGCAAATTATTTCCCCAATCTCTGTGTCTAGCGTTGAAATCCCCGCCGACTATAAAATAATTCTGCCCGGATTCCAGCCTCAGAAATCGAAAAAGCGTGTCGAGCTCTGTAATGAATAGGGTGGATTGTGAAGTGTCAGGTGCATAAACAGAGGCCAAGTACAGCCGCTTTCCACTTCTGAGCGGTATGTAAATGACGACTGCTTCCAACACCCGGAACCTGCGCAACACTCCCTTGTACACTCTGTGAAATTTTATACCGTCTTTAATGAAGATCGCGACACCGCCTCCACGTTTGGATCTGGGCCGGTTTCTTCTTCTAACTATATAATTATTGTACTCCAGTTTGTGCTTATCAGTTAGCTTGGTTTCGCTAGCGAAAAACACATCAGGAGTTTGGTCTTGTAGCAATTTAAACATCGCGGCTCTTCGTTCGATCCTAATCAGTGAATTAACATTCACCGCAAGGACCTTCAAAGTTTGCTCCACCATGTGCGTACCCATTACGTCATGTGTTGCGTTAGGCCCGGCAGCAGCGCGTAGATCTGGTCCACCCGCTTGGCCTGTTCTCCTATTTGCTGCGCCATCTGCCCTTGGATTGCAAGCAAGATGGCCTGCATGTTAGGTGCAGCTTCCGTTGTTCTCGGCATTGGCGCTGGAGAAGCAACAGTCGCTTGCTGTACCGTAGCCCCCCTACCTGACGCCATTTGGGCGTAGGAAATTTGGGACGTCACGGCTGGTGTTTGAAACCTAACAGGTGAACGTTTGACCTCCACCTTCTGCTGCCGAGCTAGTTTTGCTTTTTTAATGTCAGCGAACTTAGGACAACCCCGATAGTTTGCGGTGTGTCCCACGTTCCCACATAACACGCAAGAGAGCTGCGTCCTATCGGATGCTCCGTCCTTACCCAGAGCACACTCCTCGGAGCTGTGGTTCTTTGCGCACTTCACGCATCGAGGCCGCATTTGGCAGTTCGATGCGGCGTGCCCGAACCTCTGACAGCGAACGCATTGTATAACGCCTTCGCTCCTTTTTAATTTCTCCCACTGAACCACTTGGTAGTCTAGGACGTTGATACTCCTTAGACTATCCAGACGGCTTTCGGGACTGAGCTGCACCAGGAAGAACGGCAAACTCCGTTTCTCCCGCCTAGCTCTGGCTGTGGTAAATGGCTTTACCCCCACAAACTTGAGTCCTTCGCACTCCTTCTCTTTGAGCAGCGCCAGGATCTGCTCAGGCTCAGAAGACGGTTCCAACCCCTTCAGCAGCACCGATTGCCGCTTTTCACACTTCGGCGTGAATGAGTACTGCTCCGTTGTCGTTTCCTTTAGGAGCTCTTTCACTTTCGCGTAGCGATCGTTCCCCAATCTCATAATTTTAAAATTATTACCAATAACCAACTTACACAGGTCCCTGGTTGCATTTACCTCTAATTCATAGGTGTTGATAGGAGGCACCTTCTCCTTCTTCTGCTGCTGCTGTTGTTGTTGTTGTTGGTGTTGTTTTTGTTGTTTTGTTGTTGCTGCTGCTCCTGTTTTTGTGGCTGCTGTTGTTTTTGCTGATGCCGTTGTTGTGGCTGCTCTTGTTGTTGTTGTTGGTGTTTTTTACGCTTTTGTTGGTGTTGTTGTTGGCTCTGCTTTTGAGCAAGCAGCGTCTGCTGTTGTTGCTGGGATTGTTCTTCATCTTCCCTTTTCCTTCTTACCATTTGCCTTTCTTTATGGCCAGTACCCTTTCTTGTAGCATTTTGATGCTACTACTTATGGCCTTCATCTCTTTCTCTTCATCTTCCGATTCGCTCGGTGCCAATGAAGCGAAGCTGTTCCCTTCCTTCGCTCCTCCAAGCAGTTTTATCGTGGAAGTTAGGTGGGAGGGACGCTGGACTAGGTTGGAAGTTGCCCTCCTTCTCTTAGCCGTTGGAGTTTGGCATGAACCGCTTGAGGAGGGTCCCGCTATTGGAATAGCGGACCGCTCTCCACAATCCATCACTTGTGTTTTTTTTGCTTTGTTTTTTTTTTATACTTCACTTATTATTATTTTGATAAAAATTAGGAATAAAAA
Organism: Volucella bombylans; assembly: GCA_949129095.1. Lineage (NCBI taxonomy): Eukaryota > Metazoa > Arthropoda > Insecta > Diptera > Syrphidae > Volucella > Volucella bombylans. Next base: position 140,877,786 of record OX422140.1, on the reverse strand, counting down.
CAGATTGTCTCCCGTTGGGAATCGAACCCAGGCCTCCGAATCGTCACACCAGGTACGATGTCGTCTGAGTGTTTGCCACTTCGGCTACCGGACACTTGATAATTTTTTGTTTAAAAGTACACTTTGTTTATCCTCTACACTTGTGAAGCCGAGCACGTCTGCTCACCACTAAGGTCTATGAACGACTGACTCTCTTCCTGATTCGGACAGGATGGACAGATTAGTGAGGAGTCATGTCCAAATTTGTGCAGATATTTTCTGAACACACCATGGCCGGTTGGAAACTGTGTGATGTAGAAGTTTAGTTCTCCAGCTCTTCTTATCACCCAAGGTTCTATGTTGGAGATTAATTGGTATATCCATTTTCCTTTGATGAGCCACTTTTGAAATGAGGAATCCCTTTCGTCCAATGGATCCATGTGTGCAATTGATCGTGTGTACGCGTCTCATTTCTTCGGCCATTATATCAATGGGCATGATACCACCCATTTGCTAGTGCGCCCGCCCATACTGGAGACGCGTACAGTATAGGTTAACTTAAGGTTAGGCTAAAACAGGGGTGTGATGGATATGTCGCAAAACACTAGGCACCAAAACGGGTCCAATGCGATCCCTATGAAAGCAGTTGAATTTATATTCAAATGGTAAAAACCTAAACAATCTCCCTGATGAAGCATCTAATTTCCTTGCAAAAGCCAAGAAGGCGTTTGAAGTTCCTGCCGCCTGTTTCCCTAAAAATTTATCGCGTAGTCGAAGATATTGCCTCGAATTCACACAGTATGTGTGTTATGTCCCCAACAGCTTGCAGATCACCGCAGAATCTGCAATTGTCCGTATATGACAATTTGAGTCTCTTTGCTCGTTTCCGCAGGAAACAGTGTACTGTCAGGATTCGTATTATTATCCTAAGCTTATCCCCGTTTAATTTTATCAACTCCCTAGATCCTTTGCCATCAAAAAGAGGCCAGAGAGCCTTGTCCTTCAAGACTTGACCATCTTAGGATGGCAGTCTTTATGATTTATGATTTGATATTAGCAACCTCAATGTCATCGAATAGCCCTTCTTTACTTGCAAGCTGATCCGCTTGTTAATTTCTTTAATGCAGCAGTGTCCAGCACAGTCGAACCCGGTTCTGACTCCATAGTGCCTTGAACACTGTGCTACTGCTCCTGACTGAATCCGAATTGATTTTGGTCAATTCCATTGCCTTGAATGCGGCCAGACTGTCGATGTCGGTGGCGATATCTCTTCCGGATACCCATCTCATCTACATAAGCTCAACCGCCCTGAGGACAGCCAAAACCTCTGGCTGTCTGGCTTTCAGGACATTTCTCCAATGCTCAGTTTCCTTGGCCATCTGGTTTTGCTTTCCAGAGTCTAAATCTCAAACCTAAATCTAAATCTCTCCAAGCCCGAAGAGCTGTCATATTTAAGGGACTTGTCTCATGCTCTTGAATAGCCCTTGACAAGTGACTCCAGTGACTATAGCCTGTGTTGGATAAAGCGACACTCCTTTTCGCTCGCGAAAATAAGAGACAGTAGAAACAAAAGACAGAGACCGAAGATTTCGAGTAAACTAACCATGCCCTTGATGTTTTCTCACCATTTTTTAAATCCCTTTCAAAAAAAGTCGTGAGTGAGTTTAGCGATAGGACGTGTTTTTAATACGCTCTGACATTTAGTACTCTTTCTACCAAGTTATCGATTTAATTTCCCGAAGTGTAATTAAATACAAATATTAAGATAGTGACTTTATAAAACAACAACAACAAAAAAATCAACTGTGAAACTATAAATCAGCAATTTATTGTGTAGTTTAATTTAAAATTGTTCTATTCCCATTACCCTTTGATTTATATCTATTCTTTTTTTCTATACCCCTTGCAATGTATGTGTGTGGTCATTGCGGTGAAAAACTATCCGCAGACGGCGATTTCGCTGTCTGTATGATGTGTACTCGTAAGCTCCACTTCGAGTGCACCACGGTCACGGAGAAATCGTGGAGAAACATGGGCGCAAGGAGGGACGCGTGGAGGTGCCAGACTTGCCGAAACTCTGGAAGCGAGCAAGGTGCTGCATCCTCAATTAAAGCGGTAATATCTACACCAGTTCTGACATCGGAAGCACAAGCGGCAAAAAGAGTGCGACCGGCCTGTAGCCCAGATAAAACACACGAAAACTCAGCTAATAACAGCACAGCGATCTTGTTGGAGATTCGTATGATAAGATCTGAGATGAAAGAGATAATAGCAAGCTGTGATTTTCTAGCTGCCAAGTACGATGACATCAATGCTAATATGATTAGGAACAATAGCTTAATGGAAAGCATTACGAAAGAAATGAATGAACTGAAAGCAAACAACAAAAAAAAAGACGAAATCATAAACAATATGCAAGCACAAATTAACGCTATGGAACAACAATTAATTAAAAACAATGTCGACATTAAAAACATTCCTCCGACTGCGCAAGAAAATTTAGTGGAAATAGTTAAAGGAATAGGTAAAACAATAAACCACGAAATAAAGGATTCTGACATCACCGACATTTTCAGAACCAAAAATAAATACCCTGACAAATATGTCATCATCGCTTCTTTTGCTTCACATATTTGTAAAACCCAATTTGTCAAACAAGCGCGCGCAACTCGACCCATCAGACTGAATGCAGTAATACAAAATATAGCCAATAACAATTCTAAGCTGAATACAAATCCAACGATACCCGATAATACCGTGTACGTTAACAATCAGCTGACTAAGCAAAATAAACAACTGCTGTGGTTGGCGAAGGAAAAGGCGAAGCAAGAAAATTGGAAATTTGTGTGGGAGAGTGCAGGCAAAGTGTTAGCACGAAGAGTTGAGAGTGCTCTACCCATTATGATATGTACCGCAAATGACGTAGACAAAATAACACGCATACAATAAACTCTTGTTTGTGGATTTGTTTTTATTAAATAAATGGATAAGAGAAATGCAAACGACGATTTGGTAGTTCAACTAGACTGTAGGGTAGTACAAGGTTTTAACGGCATAAGTGCTAATGAATTTATTAATTCAAGTTTATCTTGTCTATGTTTTAATATACGATCATTGCGTACTAATTGGAATAGTTTTTGTCTAAGTATAAGTCATTTTGTGGATACGTTGAAAATCATAGTTCTTGTCGAAACAAATATAGAAGATGAAGAAAAGGGATTTTACAAAATAGAAGGTTACTTGCCTGAGTTTTCGAATAGAAACAAACGAAGAGGAGGAGGTGTTTTGATATTTATTCGCCAAGATTTAAAACACGCGTTAATACCTAACGAAACCACTTCTTACGAAAACGTAAAGATTAGTTTTACTGAGGGACAAACGACTACGTATGTGTTGGGAATTTATAGACCGCCTGGGTTTAGTAAGAAGGCGTTTGTTGAAGAGTTTATACGAAATGTTGGCGAATTAGCTAAAAACGAAGAAATGGTCGTGTTGGGTGATATTAATATTAATGTCTGCGATACTAATGCATATTATGTAAAAGATTATTTAGAGATGCTAGCATCATTAAGACTTATGAACGTCATTACGGAGTTCACAAGAGTGGAGCCAGAAAATGGGTCGAAGTCGTTGATTGATCACATATTGGTCAGTAAAACAGATGTTCAGATGAATTCTATAGTTATAGAAAGTGGCATCACCGACCACTACCCGGTACTTTATTACACTTGTGGTTCAAAAACAATAACAGAAAAAGTGATTAGTACAAAGTACTTAAGTAACACAAAAGTTAACCAGCTAATCCGTGAGTCAAATTGGGATAACGTTATGAATGAAAATGATGCTGAAAACTTTTACAACTTGTTTGTAGCAAAATTTGAAGGTATTTATAGAAATTCAACCAACATGAAAACAACAACGAGAAAAAGAAAAAACAGCACCTGGATGACAGCCAATCTTATCGAAAAATGCAAAAGAAGGGATGAACTATACCGTAGATGGAAAAACAACAGGATAAACAAAGCTTATGAAGTTGAATATAAAAATTTTAGAAACAAAATAAACAAAGAAATATCAATGCAAAAATCAAGCTTTTTTAAAAACCAGTTCATTCAATTTAAAACCGATCCCAGAAAAACATGGGGATTGATAAATGCTATCCTGGGACGAAACAAATTAAACATTGATGAGACATTGAATAAAAACTTTGATACAGAGCCGCATGTATTATCTAACAAATTTTCAAATTATTTTGCATCAAAAACTACAAATATCATACATCATTGTGATGCGACAACATCCCGACACCGGAACAGAATCCTTGATAAGACTTTATTTGTGAAGCCAACCAACATTCAAGAGGTTCATAGCATTATCAGTTTGCTGGGGGAAGATAAATCTCCGGGAATTGATGGAATTCGAGCCGCTGATATTCGAAGACACGCCGATATATTCGCACCCATTATATGCAAATTCATAAACATCAGCCTAGCACAAACAAATATCCCGTCCATTCTGAAAACAGCTGTCGTAAGGCCGATTTACAAAGGAGGAGTTAAAAGTCAGCTCAGCAATTATAGACCGATATCGATTCTTCCGGTAATTGAAAAGTGTCTAGAAAGCGTAATTAGTGAAAGAATAAAGAGTTTTATGGGAAAATATTCCCTGATCCATAAAAGTCAATACGGCTTTCAGAAAAATAAAAGTACAAGCAAATTGTTAGCTGAATTCGCAAATTGTGTCAACCAGAGCTTGAACAATTGTCACCACGTATTGGTACTCTTCATGGATTTCAGTAAAGCCTTCGATACCTTAAACCACAAAACCCTAATAGAAGCGCTACAACGTGTTGGTATACGAGGATTAATGGCGGACTGGTTAACAGATTATCTGTGTAACAGGCTATTCTGCGTGAAAATCAGCGGAGTACAGAGCGCAAAAACAAAGGTGGAATATGGTGTGCCACAGGGATCGAATTTAGGTCCAATACTTTTTATCTTGTATACTAATGAGCTTCTTCGCTCTTTTAAGCAGAGCACACCGTTTGCTTTCGCTGATGACACAGCAATCGTGGTACATCACAGGTCGCTCGAAATGGCGACAGCAATAATGCAGGAAGAGTTGGATGCTGCGGTCAAATGGTGTCATGATAACGGCTTGGTGATTAATGCGTTGAAAACCAAGATGATGCACATCCGAAATCCTAGTTTCACATCGACACAAATTCCAGTATACCTGAGAAATGATGCATGTCCTAGTGCCAATACGGAAGTAATCGAAGTTGTCGACAGCTATAAATATTTAGGAGTCATCATAGACTGTCATTTTTTATGGAACAAACAGATCGATAAGCTGCGTATGGATTTAAAGAAAGCCATCTATGCACTAGCCCATCTGAAATATCACGCTACGGTATCCGTCTTGAGGCAGGTCTACTATTCATTAATTGAGTCAAAACTGCGGTATGGTGTTCTTGCTTGGGGCAATGCAACGGCAACCCATATTCAGAAACTGCAAAAATTGCAAAAATCCGCATTGAAACACATCAACTCTATGAATACACGAAACAACGACACTACCTTCAAAGTCCTTAAAGTAGAAGACATTTTTAAGATGACGCTCACTTTAGAATACTACAACGACATACGGTTTATCAGGCCAGTGGATCATGAAGTGAATACTAGACGACGGGCCCAAGGTATGCTTCAAGTATCAAGCATTCGCAACAAATATGGAAGAAGACAACTCCTACACAGCGTTCCGGCAACAATCAACAATCTACCCCGAGAACTAACAAATATTGTAAATTTTAAAACTAGAAAAAAAGCGATCAAAACCTTCTTTTTGAATAATGAAATATGAAATCAATATAGGCTAAATATTTTATCAATTATAGATACTAAATTAGTTTCAATATGTTAAATTGTAATGTGGAAAGACTAAACTCACTAAATTAACCATTAAGTAGTTTAATCTTCTGCAGACAAGCCAAAGGCTTCGCAGATACTTAAATAAATTGTAAAGTGTTAAGAAAGACAAATAAATCAAAAAAAACAAAAAAAAAAAAAAACTTTTAGTTACAGGGAAATCAAAACTTTCTACTTGAACAGGACCCTGCTCCACTAATAATTGAATAACTTTATCACTTAAATTCGGCCATAATTTAGGCTCTTTAAATGCTGGTAAATCACATGTAGTAAGGCTAATTCTGCCTGAACTGGCTCTGCAATATTTTCTGTAGGCAATAAATTATTGCAACTTAGACTTACCGATGGTGAAGGACAGACAACAAGGTATTTGATGAACTGCAGCGCCTGTTTTGTATTGTCTGCCTCAATCGCCTTCCGTTTGCTCCTGAACTCACTACAGTCCCGACCACAAGGCAACACTTTTGTTGAAAATATTTTTTAACCGACAGTTGTATACAGGAACTTTTTACACTTTAGAAATAAACAATTACAAAAAAGAGACAATCTATTTACATATTATTTTAACACTGACGGAGTTTTCTAAATTCTCAAAATTAAAGCACAATTCTAAAGTTATCCAAAACCAAATCTGTGTAAAAAAAAAACATACTCTGACATAACATATATTTATAACACAATCTTAATAGACCAAGCGCGTACATACTGTGAAATATACATAAAGGGTTTTCCAATAGGGACTTGACAACTTTAAATTTAATTTGTGAACGCACTCTTTCACTAATCATCAAACTGTCACTGTCAATTTATTCAGTAAACTCAACATTTTCATCATGGTAAAGTACACGAACGAACAACGTCTGCAAATCACAAAAATTTTCTACCGAAATTTGGAGTCGGTGACTGCAACTTTAAGAGCGTTAACTCCAATTTTCGGTCGTAATTCTCGCCGTAGTAGACAGGCAATAAGAAGTTTAGTGCAAAAATTTGAGTCTACATATTCGTTATGTGATGTTGCCGTGTCAGTGAGACAACGGGTTGGTCGAAGTGTCGAAAATATCGCTGCCGTTCAGGCGTTCGTAGCAAACGATCCAAATCAGTCAATTCCACGGCGTTCTCAAGAATTGGGCATCGCTCAGACCACATTATGGCGTATTTTGAGTAAGGATCTTGGTTTACACCCATATAAGATCAAGCTGACTCAAGAATTGAAGCCGATGGACCAATTGCAGCGACGTACGTTCTTCGATTGGGTTCTGGAGAAGGTGCGCCATGATGATGAATTTCATCGCAAAATCATCTTCAGTGACGAATCTCATTTTTGGCTCAATGGGTTCGTCAATAAGCAAAATATGCGTTATTGGTCGGGTGAAAATCCACATGTGTTCATGAATCACCACTTCATAGACAAGAAATAACTGTTTGGTGCGGTTTGCATGCCGGAGGCGTTATTGAGCCATATTTTTTCGTCGACGATAACGATCGTCACGTTACTGTGTATGGTCAGCGTTATCGCGTCATGATCACCGATTATTTTTGGCCCGAATTGGAAGATATGGACTTGGACGACATGTGGTTTCAACAGGATGATGCCACAAGCCACACAGCACACGCTATAATCGATTTATTGAAGAGTAAGTATGGTGAGCATGTTATCTCAAGAAATGGGCCAGTCGATTGGCCGCCTCGTTCGTGCGATTTAACGCCGCTTGACTATTTTCTGTGGGGCTACGTTAAGTCATTGGTTTATGCCAACACGCCGACGACGTTGGAAGAGCTCAGAGCCAACATTGAACACGAAATAGCGTCCGTTTCGGCCGAAATGTGTGGCCGAGTCGTTGAAAATTGGGTCCAACGAATCGACCGCTGCAAACGTGCCCGCGGTGGCCATATGAACGAAGTCGAGTTCCATTCATAAATGTTTTGATTGTACTTCAAGCCGATAATAAAGTTTTGTAAATATCTAAATATAAAATGTAAATTTTGTAAATATCTCAATTTTATTTGTTGTGTATACTATAAATAACTTGCATCTGGCGCAGATCCAAAACTCTGCTCCATAGGAAGTTTAATTTGTTAGTGTTTTCTGTGATTTCAGCTGGAAAAACTATGACGTATGGCGCAGAAACTGTGACGTATGGAGCGGCATTGAACAACTGCTCCAGAAGCACATACAAAAAAAAGCCGTGGATATTAAGTTATAGGTTCGATGAAAAAGGATACTCGTACTATGCTGTTGAAGTTGCGTATAGAGGACAGACACAGGCACTGGAAAAGGTTGTAAGCTGATGTTAGGTATCAGTGTTCATTTGGTGTGTGTGTTACAATACTATTATGAGGATGTAAACTATGAAGTGTTGCCGCGTTGCGATTAGGTTAGTAGGAAAAATATTTTCTGTTAATTTTGAAATGTATTTAAAAACGATGTTTGCAAAGCACTATTTAACGAATCTATATAATCTTGCGCCCGGTGTGGCTGCTCCACTTGCTCCAATGCAAGGTTCGGCCCTGGGCCCACGCGTTGCAATGTCCACCTATTACTACCAGGTTTTTTCCTCTGATAGTAACTTTTGATATTGTTCCCAGTACAGGCTTGACGGAGCGTGGCAGCTGTTGAAGATGCCATTGGCCTTGGCTATCTCTTTGTGCGAATTTATTGTAAATTGGGGCAATGCACAGGGTATAAGTGGATGAAATGAATATGAGCTCCAGAAAAGTAAGGGCGACTGAAAATTTAAGGGGCTATTTCCAGGGTCGGATTTGATTGGTCCTCATGGCGGGCAGTAATTAGGACCGGAAAAAGTAAATATGCAAGAAACTGTAAAAGGATATGGCTGCTCTTCATTCAGAATAGAAAACTCAAAATTTCTATTGCATATAATTATAATTCTTGAAAGACCTCAACATGGTTCACCACTGAATTGGACTCGATCCTCACAAGATCAGAGAGCTAAATAGAGGGATCAATAAAGAAAAGTCACAAAAGAGGAAGAAACTGGTCCTACTAAGCGATGATGAGATATCCCGAAATCTTGGGAATACAAAGAGAGCGACAATAGTCCCTTTTTGCATATCGACATCTTTCCTAAAATAAAAAAACTAAAAGAAGCGTACAATAAATTCATCGAGGTGGACGGAGCCTTGGGCCATATGCAAGCGACCAAAAAGAACATAAATGCGTTTGCTGGAAAACACAATTTACTTCCCCGTCATTTTGTTTTCAAGGAAGTCAGCAGCACTAAAAAGCTTCGTATGGAAGGATTTTGACGCTACTGAAAACCTTTCTAGTAGAGCATATTCAAGCATATTTCAAGGAGCACCTAAATGTGGCTATAGTTCTGATACTAATATCTATCATAACTGTAGTAAAACAAACAGTCTGTCTGGAAAAATGTTCAGTCAAGAATTCTGCTCTGATTCGAAAAGGTCAGGTTTCCATTCTAAGAATTATGGTTGACGTATTTAGGTTAATCTGGAATACATACCACATACCTCGAGAGAGGTAAACCAGGTAGCAAGCCCGGTGAGATACCTAAATCTTACCGTCCTGTAATAGATGTTCATCAATATGCCTCCTGAAACGAAGATAAAAGATAAAATACCTCTACCGAGAAAAAGAGGTCACATTATGTGCGTTGTTAGATACTGAAGGTGCTGTTGACCATATCAGATACAATTCCATCCCAAACGTCATGGAATCCAGAGGTGTTTCGAGCGATGCTCGAAAGTCGTAGAATAACCACTACGAGCAATCAATTACTGTCTCAGTCCTTTTACTATGTACTTCTGTGGTCACTTGTCATCGACGGCTTACTAGTCAAACTAAAAAATGTAGGCTACAAAGCGATTGGCGGTTCTGATAACTTCGTGCATCGTTATCGTCGTGCAATTTAAGCAACTAAAGAATGTTTGCAACATAATGTGTCCGACCGGCACATTGGAGAAAATCTCTCATTCAACCTGGAAAGGCTGTCCTAGTCCCTTCCAGCCGTAGAAGAAAGCTGAGTCTAAACCACATCTTCCTGAACGATACAATTAATCGTAATCCAAATAATTTAATAGGAACTCACATAAGTAATACAATTACCGAAACCATATGGACTAGTAGGCACGTGTTCTGTAATATTCCCAAAAGTTACCCATTAGATCTATGTATACAATGATGATCAGACTGATCATTTCCTACTCGTCAATAATATTGTGGAGCAAGACAAAAGAAAAACTGCCATATCAAAGCTGCAACGTCTTCAGAGATTCACATGCATAGGTATCTCTGGTGCAATGCTAACCTGCGAAGATTCGGATAAGCATACGTAAAACCTTCGCATATTGTGACATCTACTTGTCTCCGACTTTTGCTTCAAATTTTGACCATACACCTTTTGCCAATCGCATCTACATATCTGCTGAACATAAGTGTCCTTAACAGAACCGTAGCTCCTATATGACGGAATATTCTTGGTTTTGAGTCTTTGCTCCGAATATCATTTTCTTCTTGTCATAGGGACAAAACAGCATTAGCACATTCCCAGAAATTTCGGTAAAGCGCAAATAATCTTATAGAGTGATAGCTCCGACTACCCCGAAAATTCTAACTTGTTCGGCTGTAGCGACTTTAGTAACGAACCAAGTTCAGCCAATGACCGAATAGTAATGTAACTCACCCATTTTAAACGATAACCGCAGCAGTAACTGACTAGCGACTAGCAAGTTCTATTCCTTCGATCAAAAATACCCCTCGGGAAAGTAGAGCAAACATTTTATGGTTTTCCGAACAGAGGTACGAGTAGCAAGAATATTCTCAATATCAACTAAAGCAACCGAGTCTCGTGTTAATCCTTGAAGAATCTTTCTATTACTGCGATAACTCCCAATAGCAGCATTTGTATGTCTTTTGAAATGGACTATGATGAAAGCGAAAAACAATATCTACCTTCTTTAGAGTGTACTTAATCATATTTATTCACTTTGTGACTTTCATCGAGCTCAAGTAGATTAGTTTATCCCGTTTGGGATCTTATGATGTGGTTTCTTCGGTCTTCATGATGGGGTCTTATTTGTCAGTTGCCTTCTTAGTTCAAAGAAATAGCAATTCGCAAGAGCGGTTCGTTGCCTTATATCTACGGTTGGGTCCTTGTTCGCAGCGGAGCTAAGGTAACGGACTTATAAAAAATCATGCCTATGGTATTGGCCTGGGAACTTTGCACAATTTTTCCGAATCTGATGTTGAAGCGATCACAAGACAAAGTGTCATCTGCTCGAAGTCTTTTTTACACATCAAATGCCCCGGTCGTTCTACACAGATGGACGGTTTTGTCTTCCTCGAGTTATAGCTGCTTTAGATTATACACGTGTGCGGATTCAGTCTCCTGGTAATATTAAAATACGTCAAAATGTTTGAATGTGCTCGCATATTTATACATAAACTTTATTAGGAGGGACGAATGGTGAAATATTTTGGAATCGGAAAGGCTATTTTTCTTTCAACGTGCAGAATTAAATTTTGTTTTGAAACTGCTCAGAACCGTAATTTAAAACAAAATTTCCCCCGATTGTCAACAACACAAAATATTTGGTACGTTTTGTTTACATTACTTGACATGACGGAGCAATAACGTACAATGCTGAAAATTTTTTTCATACAATTTAGTTAAACTACATTCAACTGAACTTACACCGTGAAACTCGACGAGAAGATCTTTAGTTTCAGGTTCAGCTGAACTCAAGCTTAAACTTCTACTGTGAAACTGGACATTAGGCTAATTAAGTTACTATCGCACATATCGTTGAGCTGATTTTAGCCACTCACAGACATCTTTTATTTTTGTGGCTTCCTCAATGTCCCTTATCTCTGGAGTAATGCGATGCGTAAGTGTTCGAATTTATACTTCGTTCCAAGGGTTTCACCACACCGATATACACGTTCTTTAATAGGTCGGTTTGATCTCCTGACTCTTTCAGTTGGAAAAGCAGGTCGCCTTTTTGTATCCGTCGGTTCCTAGTTACCTATTCACCTAGAGGAACAAGTTTTGGCCCTACCTTGACTTTGCGCAGTATTTCGGCATATGAGAATTCTCAAGATCGTTAATGGTTAGGATGAAGAGAAGTGGACCTAGGTGACTACCTTGAGGAACAGCTGAAGTGGCCAAGAAAGGAGCCGATAGGACAGACCTGAAACGAACACGATAAAAACGATTATCCAGGTAAGAAGACATCCATTTAAGCAAAATGGGTTCAAAGACGAGGACGGAGAATTTGAAAAGTATTACAATAGTTTATGAGATATCTTGTCAAAAGCTTACTGAAATCAGTTGTTATAACATCAACTTCTTTACCACTTTCTAAGACTGAGAGAACAGAGGACACGAATTCGACGACGGTAGTGGTAGTTGATCTACCTTTCAGAAAGCCGTGTTGATTGGGGTAAATAAAAGATTTTTTACTGGAAGCTTAAGGCTTCATACATAATGCTTTCGATGAGTTTGGGTATATGAGAAAGTTTAGCTATAGGGCGGTAATTAGTGACTTCGCTCTTTAATCCCTTTTTGTATATCGGTGTTATGAAAGAAGACTTCCATATCTGTGGAAATTCACCTTGAGAGAGCGATAATCTAAAGAGATTTGCAAGGGGGTGGGAAAGAGTTGAGGAGCACTTTTTAAGAAATATGGATGGAAGGCCATCTGGGCCAGGTAAGTATTCATCATTAGGTTGTTGTAATTTATTTTCTATTACTGTATGATCAAATCTTTGAGAAAAAGAGGGGCCGATGGGGAAGTTAAGTAGGTATTTGAAATAAGAGGGATCCGGTACGAATGAATTATCGGCAAAAGATTGCTTAAAGAAAGCAGCTATGGTATGCGGATCGGTTGATGATATGTTTTTATATGAGAGGGATGGAGGGAAATCGTCAGATTTTTTTTTTGTAGTTAACGAATTGATAGAAAGACTTAGGATCGTTTATAAACCTTGATTGCGCATTATCAAAGTATCGCTGATAGAGAACGTTATAGAGCTGGGCGAATTGAATTTATGACCCGAGATAGTTTGAATAGTCAGCAAAAGAGTTGGATCGGCGGAAAACTGCCCATAATTTGTTTCTCTTGTTACGTAAAGAGCGAAGTTTACGATTATACCACGGGGGACTCGTAGAAAGGGGACATAGAGAGAAATTGAATTGAATAATTCTCTGTAGAAAAGAGAGAGAGAGAGAGAGCACTTTTTAGGGGCATATTGGCGAAATCAAAGGAACACTTACTAAGATATGCGTTAATCTTGCGAAAATTCGCTTTATGAAAGTCGTAAGAAGAGGCGGCTGCAGATTGAGTGGGGCGGATAGGAGCGTGGTGGAAAAGAGAAAGAAGAAGTGTTGGGTGAAAGTTATCAATGGTCGATAGTGAAAGGGGACAAAGCAAGATAGAGGAGTTTATGGGGTCAGTGGTGAAAATAAGGTCTAATTGCCTACCCATATAGTTGGAGACACCACTAACTTGGCATAAGCTAGAGTCTGTGAACTCATCCAAGAAGAGACATTCTTTACTCGAGTTGGATAAAAAAGATCCATTATCTGATTGAGTCCAGTGCAGCTGAGGTAGATTGAAATCGGTAGATTGAAATACGATGATATCGTCGAGAGGATCAAATAAGTTAATTATTTGATCAATTGCATCGATAGAGAGTTGGTATCATTCGTTTGTAAATATACATAACGTACAGGGACCTACAGGGGAGTGTTATCTTTATTGAACGTAGTAGAAACAGGGATTGATGAAGAGTTTAGGTCATTGCGGACGGCCAATAGGACACCTCGACAGGGAGAATCATCATTTGGACGGGTAAGATCGTCGTCTCGAAAAACATTGAAACTAGGGGAATAATTCCAGATTCTTTATATCGGGAATGGGATTAGTTTCGGTCAGAGCGTAGACTTCAAATGGGAGAGCGTGAGATTGGCGCAAGACGGCACGAGTCTTAGATCGCAGTCCTCTTACGTTTTGATAGTAAAAGGAAAGAGGAAGGTTGTTTCGAGAGGGCGTAGGAGTGGATGGTCGAAACACTGGCAATGGTAGCACATAAGGCACGAAAAAAGTTGACGCTGTCAACTCTGCTCCGTTGGAGGTGTGAGATCCTTTTTGAATGCACCGAAAGCAGCAAGATCGTCTGAGACTTTTTGGGGAGACATATTGAAAATCTCGTGGAACTTGATATATAAGTTCCTCAGACTTGTAAGGTCAGTAGAGAGAACTTCCTGCTGTATGGGGACACTTGTTTTAGTTTTTCCCTCATAAAAAACTGAGTCTGATTTGTCATGCAGTTACGCTAGAAGGAGACGTATGTTCTCGTAAGTCGTAAGCGCATAACGACATTCTGTTGTGCCAAAAGTTTGTTGGGTTATTTTTATGGACATGAAACTTGAGACATTTTTCCGATTACTACGGCTGAATCGATAAAGTATTATTTCATAATCAACAGAGGTTCTAACATCAAACGCAGAGATCGGGGAATTAATATACCAAATACTAAAGGTAACCTAAGGCTAAATTGGTGGGATCAGCATAGGATTGATTGATATTAGAAGGGCCGATAGTACGTCATTTCCACACGGCTCCCATCTAGATCTCCTACAGTCCAACACATGGATACCGCTGACAAGCACGAACGCATATAGTATAAAGTGTCTATATATGCTCTGGTAAAATGGTCATTGCAATCTCAATATCGGCGTAACAATTCTCATCGAAATTGGAAATATAAATATATATTATTTTTGTGTATTTTTAATTTTAATAAAACTTAATATCAGATACTATGGAAATGCTGTTTTAACTGTCCATCACATTCTTGGAAAAATAGAAAGCGAATTTCGGAAAAAGAAAATAAAGGAAATCATTCTCGAGCAGAATAAAGAAAGGAGTTGAGCAGAAGTATGATGTCGCCAAAGAGGCGAACAAACGGTGTATGCGGCAGCTGCTTGGCGGAAGATAATGATCAAATGGTGCAGTGCGATGTATGTGATAAATGGTTTCACTTCACATGCGCAGGAATAGATGAATCGGTAGCTGAAAAAAGTTGGATGTGCACTAGGTGCGGGGAGGCGAATGGTACAAGACCAACTAGTTCACCTTTGGTGGAGTCCGCGAAAATTCGGAGCAGAAATATGAAACGGGAGCTGGAGCGATTGGAGGAGCAGCGGTTACTTGATATGGAGTACCTAAGGAGGAAGTACGAGCCCCTAGAGGTGGAAGACGGTGAAGAAGAAGAACAAAAGAAGCCACCGACGAAGATGACGGAGAGTGCATCTATCCAGCACAGGGAAATCAAACCACAAAGAGTACTGACAGCAGATCAACTGTCTGCGCTGCAGGTCTTAGGCAAAGATTTGCCAACGTTCAGTGGCAGGCCGGAAGAGTGGCCGGTATTTTTAAGTAATTTCAACAACAGCACGGAATTATGTGGTTTCGATAACGCGGAGAATTTGGTGCGGCTGCAGCGGGCGCTTAAAGGAAAGGCTTTGGAAACTGCTGGTGGTCTGATTTTATCACCAGAGATGGTGCCAGAGTTGATTTCAACTCTTAAGAAGATTTATGGAAGACCAGAATTAATCATAAAATCACTCCTTAAAAAGATAAGATCAGAAGCATCTCCAAAGGCTGATAAATTTGAGTCCATAGTCCACTATGCCACTTCAGTACGGCAATTATATTCGACAATGAAGGCCGCTGATCTCCAGAGCCACATCGATAACCCAATGCTTCTCGAGGAGCTAGGAGAAAAGCTTCCCGCCACAATGAGGCTGAACTGGGCAATTGAACCAAATGGACACCCAGACTGGACGCTGAAGGATTACAGCAACTGGCTGAACACAATATCAGATGCAGCGAGTACATTGACTCAACTGCCAACGATCGAGTGGAAAGGGGAGAGGCGTGCGAACCATCTACATGCTCACCAGGAGGAACAGGTCTCCCAGCAACCACAGCGTAATGTAAACCAGGCGAACTGCTATGCATGTCAAGGAAATCATCGGTTGATAGATTGTGATGCCTTCAGAAGTTTTTCCGTATCCAAAAAGAGTCATGTAGTGAGGAGCAATTGGATCTGCGAATGCTGTTTACGACATTCATCTCGAAAAAAGTGCAGGGAGTTAAAGATTTGCGGCATAGATGGCTGTGCATGAGACTTTGGTGACAAATGCGCGAGTCTGTGCGCACCAGCACAAGGACTCTGATGTTCTTTTTCGTTACAATACACGCGAATGGAAAAGCCTTTGAAACGTTCTCGTTTTTGGACAGCGCATCATCGCTAACACTGTTGGACAAAGAAGTAGCGAAGACGTTGAAGTTAAAAGGTGTCAACAAACCACTTTGTTTGAAGTGGACAGCAGACGTCGTCAGGGAAGAAATGAGTTCGCTCTTAGTATCCATTGAAGTATCGTCGCAGCAAGGCTCACTTGGCAATTCGAAGCGCAACATGTTGCAGGGCATTCGTACAGTCGAAAAGTTGAGTTTACCAAAGCAGTCTTTCGATGCCAGCGCTGCTCAGGCAAAGTATCGACACCTGAGAGGACTACCACTTCATTCATACACAAACGTCCAACCGAAGCTGTTTATAGGATTGCAAAACGAGTATCTAGGGGCTGCGCTCAAGATATCTGAGGGTATGTGCAATGAACCAATTGCTATGAAAACACGTCTGGGTTGGATCGTGTGTGGGAGCTACTGAAGGGAAACCAAGAAACAGCATCATTCTTTCCACCACTATCAGGCGTGTGAGTGCGAGAGAGAGCTCCATGAAGAGGTGCACGCTTACTATGCCTTAGAAAGTCATGGCACTGGTAAGGAGTACGTTGAGATCGATGATGAAAAGAGGGCTCTAAGCATTTTGAAGCAAACAACTAGGCGCATTGACAACTCCTTTGAAAGTGGGCTCTTGTGGAAGAACGATGACATACAGATGCCGAACAGTTATCCAATGGCACTCAAGCGACTTCAGTGCATCGAAAGAAAAATGCAATCGGATCCTTCCCTCAAAGATTCATTGAACAGGCAGATGGCTAGCCTTTTGCAGAAGGGCTATGCAAGGCAACTGAATCAGATGGAGGCCCAGCTGATGACTCCAAGAACTTGGTACTAGCCAACATTCGTTGTTACGAACCCAAATTAGCCTGGGAAGATACGTTTAGTTTGGGATGGAGCTGCGAGGGTAGGTCGAGTGTCTTTAAACTCCATGTTGCTGAAGGGACCTGATCAGCTTGTTGCTCTGCCAAAGGTGCTGTATTCTTTTCGGGCACGTCGAGTTGCAATAAATGGTGACATCAGTGAAATGTTTCACCAAATCCGTGTTCGAAAGGAGGATCAACAGGCGCAACGTTTTCTGTGGAGAAATGCAGAATCAGAACGAGCTCCTGACGTTTTTGCAATGGAAGTCGTAACCTTCGGCGCATCCTGCTCACCTAGCGTTGCACAGTATGTTAAGAATGTGAACGCTAAGGAATTCATTCAACTGTATCCGAGGGCCGTTGTAGCAATCACCGACAACCATTATGTGGATGACCTTATGGATAGCGTCGATCAAGAGGCAATCCAATTGGCAAAGGACATTCAATATATTCATTCACGAGGAGGGTTTCATATACGAGGTTGGCTGTCGAACTCGAGTGCGGTTGTGAAAGCGTTGGGTGAATCATCTGGTGGAGACAAGCAGATTCAAGGTTTAATTAGTGCTGAATCAACATCCGCAAAAGTACTCGGAATATGGTGGAAAATAGAAGCAGACATATTCACCTTTTCCATTCGCCTTGCCAAGGTCCACGAAGACATTCTAGAGGCTAGAAGAGCACCTACCAAGCGTGAGTTATTGAAGGTGTTAATGTCGATATTCGACCCCTTGGGTTTCCTAGCACACTACTTAGTGATGCTTAAAGTGCTCCTTCAAGAAGTATGGAGATCTGGAATAGACTAGGACGAAACCATACCCGAACGTTTACAGCATCAGTGGAATGAGTGGCTACGCATACTTCCTCTGGTTGAGAACGTAAGAATCCCAAGATGCTGCTCGAAGTTGACCGCGGACGACAATGTATCCATCCAACTACATGTGTTTGTGGACGCAAGCGAACACGCAATGGCAGCAGTGGCGTACTTTAGAATCTGTTTGAATGATTCAGTGGAGTGCGCGTTTGTTGGGGCCAAAACCATGATTGGCCCGCGGATACCTATATCGATCCCTCGGATGGAGTTACAGGCTGCTGCAATGGGAGTGAGGCTGGCGCAATCCATACTTAAGGGCCATCCGTTGCGGATTCAAAGCAAGGTGTTTTGGCCAGATTCACGCACTGTTCTCTCATGGTTATCATCTGACCCGAGGAGATATAATCCATTTGATATGTTTCGGATTGGAGAAGTATTGGAGAATTCGAAGCTCGCTGAGTGGACGCGACAAAATGGAAAAGAATGCCGATATTTGATTGTAGCGATTGGTGGTACAAAGGGCCCTCATTTCTGTTCGAGTCCGAGACAGGTGCCTTACCGGAAACAAATGAAGAAAAGAAGGATGAGCTGAGACCAAGGTTCTTGCTGCAACATGAGTTAATGAAGGAGCTGTTGATTGACAAGGCATGGGTTTTGCGTTTTGTCGAGAACTTGAAGCAGAGTCTTAGAAAGAGAGAACTTTGTAAGCGTACCTTGTCACAGGAGGAGCTCAAGCAGTCCCAGACAGTGGTGGTAAGGATAGTTCAGCATGAAGCGTATGGGAAGGAGATAGCGATTTTAGTCAACGGCGGAAAGTTATGTAAGTCAAATGTTCTTTACAAGTGTTCTCCATATATTGACGATGACGGGTTGCTGAGGATGAAAGGTCGCATTGACAACGCGGACTGCGTTGAGTTTTCTACAAAACGCCCTCTGTTAATGCCAGGACGTAATCAGGTAACAGCGTTACTAATCCATCATTACCACGAAATTTATCACCATTGCTGTCATGAAACTGTTGTGAACGAGATAAGGCAAAGGTTTTGGATTCCTAGACTGCGGACTGTGTTAAAGATGATTCGAAGGAAGTGCATGCGATGCCAACTAAATAGAGCAAAACCAATGTTCCCAGAGATGGCGCAGTTGCCTGCTGCTAGATTATTCGCGTTCACAAGACCATTTACACATATCCGCGTGGACTATTTTGGGCCGATAATTGTGACAGTTGCGCGTAGAACGGAGAAGCGGTGGGGTGTCCTTTTCACGTGCCTGACCATTAGAGCCATACATCTGGAGTTGGCTCACAGTCTTTCAACCGACTCCTCTATCTTGTGTGTACGCAATTTTATTGGCCGACGCGGAAATCCGAAGGCATTCTATTCTGACAATGGGACCAATTTTAAAGCAGCAGAGAGGGAAGTCCAGGAGGCCTTTAAGGAATTGGATGCAGTAGCAATTGAAAACAAGTTCACCAGTACAGAAACCAAGTGGGGTTTTAATCCTCCATCGCCACCACACATGGGAGGAAGTTGGGAGAGGTTGGTTGGCTCCGTGAAGAAGATTCTACAAGAGGTAACACGCAATCAGCGACTAACCGACGAGTCACTCCAGTCAATGTTCATAGAAATACGAGTAGAAACAATCATCAATTCTCGTCCCTTGACGCACGTATCTTTGGAGGCCGTTGATGCTGAAGCATTGACTCCGAACCACTTTCTTTTGGGATCATCGGATGGAAGCAAGCCGATAGGTGTGTTTGGAGATAAGGATCTTCTTTTGCGTAGGAACTGGAGGAAGTGCCAGCAACTGACAAATATATTTTGGAAGCGATGGGTACGGGAGAATTTGCCAACTCTTACTCAGAGACCGAAGTGGTTTGATCAAGCGAAACCAATAAAAGTAGGCGATCATAATTGATGAAAACCTACCAAGAGGGTGTTGGCCTAAAGGAATCGTTCAGGATATCACTCGATCAGCTGACGGCCAAGTAAGACGTGCATCAGTAAAGACGGTCACAGGAGTCAATGTACGACCAGCAGTGAAGCTGGCGGTACTGGCTGTCAGTGTTTCAAGAGAAGGTGAGACAACTACTCGTAGCTCGACAACTATAGTAGCCTCACAGAGGGGGAGTGTCACTGACAGAATTCCAGACAAAGAGTGACTAACACATTCTTGATGGCAGCACTTTCTTTCTCACAGAATTCCGGAAGAAAAAGCAGTGGACATACCCCTTGATGGCAGCACTTTTTCTTTTTACAATTGGCGGCACTTACATATATTTAAACTAATCTCTTTAACGATCGTTTGGTCTTTGGACGGACAGATTCCTGACAGTGCAGTACATTTTTCCAAGTCAGGTATATAAATATATATTATTTTTGTGTATTTTTAATTTTAATAAAACTTAATATCAGATACTATGGAAATGCTCTTTTAACTGTCCGTCACACTTTACTATCCCAAAAAACAGTCGCCATCACTTTCCCAGACGAAAAAAACAGTTTTTGCTTTTTTTTAAGTCGGCCCTCCCTTTGCAGTCCAATGTTTTGACTGAATTTTTGTTTCGGGCGTATAATGGTGTATCCAAGTTTCATCTACAGTAATTCTAAATGTTCATTCGATCACGTTTTTGGACGCGGCAGCCAACGCGCGAACAGTTTTCTAATGCCTAAAACTTGATTTAATTTGTATAACAAACACGTTCTTTGGACATTTTCATAACCTCTACTATCTCTCTTTAACTTTAATTCGGCGGTCGTCTAACACCATTTGGTGAACTTTAGTAATGTTATCGTCAGTGGTTGCATTTTTTGGACGTCCCGAACGTTCATCATCTCCCAAGCCCTTTCGGCCACGTTTAAATTCAGCTGCCCAAAATTTCACCGTGGTAAATGATGGTGCAGAGTCCCCATACAAAGAGTCCAACTCATTTTTGATTTGCGTAGGCATATTGCCTTTCAAAAACTGGAATTTAATAACAGCTCGATACTCAATTTTTTCCATTTTCACAAAAAACACTCACATCGACTCACTCAAATGACTATCAACTAGAAACTGCGCGTCCAAAATGACTGAAACTTCGGTAAGTAACTGTCAAAAGATGCACAACTAGCATTCACTAGCTTTCATTGACGAGTGCCGCTATCTTTACGTTGCGGTCGGACACCTTTCAGACAACCCTCGTATTTATTGTTATATTAAGCAGAAGGTGTCGATGATGACGACTTCTTTGTGATCGAAAATCCACTGGAGCGACTTTACAGGAAGTGTAGGTTAGGGTGTCCCAGGCTATAAGGGTTAAATTTTTTTTTTTAGATAGAGATACGCATACCTTTTTTTTTTTTTCTATTTGACCCAGATAAGTGAAATATCAAATATTATTGCGATCGGATGACGATAACCCGTGCCGACTTAACGCCAAAATCTAAACATAAAAATTAGTATGGAGCAATGGAGGGAAAAGCAAAACTCATTTATTTTTGAAATAAGGCATCCGGTATTGGACTTTATTATTATATTAATTGTTGAAAGTAGGTTAATTATTTATTAATTTTCTTTTTAATGTTTGTTTTTTACAGTCAGGATACTTTTGTCGATGTTCTTGTACGCAACGAAATAAAAATTGCTTTTGCTCCTCTTGAACAGTTAGCAGGCCGTGAAAATCTTGCATCAACTTGACTGCTCTTTCAGCAGAGTCATTAACTGCTTTCAGTTTTAATAGCTTGCTTTTAGCATGTTGGTACGAAGCATTTTTAAGCCACAAAGAGGGGCACTCGTGGAGAAAAGCACCATCAATTTTCAATCGACTAAATAAGGACTTGCTTTTGACTGAAACAAAGTCATCGATGTTTTTTTCTGAAAACAAAAAAAGGAGGATTATTGATATAACTTTTTAGTTATGTAAATAAAAAAGTTAAAAAAACAAACTTAATTTTCAAACTTACCATAAAGTCTGCCACAAAGTTCTTCTTTCGATGGAATGTAGCATTTACCATAGGCAGATGGATATTCTTTGGCTAAGTTAGCAACCATTTTGACTTTCGTTTCTTGGCTTACATCATCATCAAATAGAGACAAGATAGACACTTCGTCTGTCAAATACCACAAATGCAAGCAAAACTTCTGTAATGCTGCTTTCGAGATGCTTTCATCTATTGTTTCATAAGATTTTATAACTTTCAGAAAACACAAATCCTGGTAAGGTGCTTTTACTGCTAAAATGCATTGCAACCAAGGCCTAACGTATATTGTCACGATGAACAGGCAGACGCCTAACAGAGCTTCTTTATCTTTGTTAGAAATTCTTAATTGATCACCAAGTAACGATATTTTTAATGAGTAAATCGCTCTCGCCATCCATCGAGCTTGGTGCATGGCACCTGGAGGCCGGATCTTAAATTTTTTTTCTGCATCGCCGCCAAGAAATATTATTGAAAGTTCGATTAACTCTCTGTAATCATCCCTAGTAATTTCTTTAGTTAATTCAATTTGGTAAAAATCGATAAGTCTGTTGATCTCAGAAACATTCAAACATGATAGCTTTTCTGTACAGCTCTGTATTTTCTCGGGATCGACATTCTTCCAGTTCTCTCGAAATTTCTTGAACATTGGAATGTCTGGGCTTGTGGTAACTTGGCAGATTTTTGCTTCAAACACGCTTTTTAGTACTAATTCGTAGACGTGATGGCGGCAAGCAAAAATAATCATTTCCCTGCCTAGTTTCTGTTCGAGAAGTACACAAGTACCATTGATTCGACCAGTATTTGAAGCAGTCGTATCACAACACAAAATCTGCACTTTATCCTCAAGATTCCAATCAATTATAGCATTCCAAAGTACCTGGGCCTGTTCCTTTCCTGTAGAGTTATCCAACTTTGGTACAGCGATAAGTTGTTCTTTATCGTCAAACGTTATAACTATCGGCAGACGTTCTTCCTTAGATTTGCGTGAATCTAAAGCCGGCAAAAGTTTACCATCCCAGTGGAGTGTTACAATATCCGGAACCTGGTTTTGAAAATTAACCTTTATGGCTTCCGCTCGCTCTTTTCGCTTTTCCGTACGAACCCTTTGAATAGTGGACTTGCTTATAGGAAATTCGCCTGTGTTATGTCCAAGAGCTTCAATAGTTGCTTCAATAATAAACACAGCATCTCTCACACTCAATTGACACCGATCTAATGCTGCCACTAATTTTGGAGTGATAAAATTCTTCCTCATAACAGTTTTATTTATACTGGATTCTGTTTTGGTTAGGTTTGGCAAAATTTCCTGTAAATCCATCAATTCTGAATCAGACGACAAACTTTCTTGTAGCGGGTCATAAGATGATGTTGAAGGAGCTAAGGATGAAAAATATTTAGCACGTCGTTTTTGCTCCTCGACGTTTCTAAGGTGCGCTCTTTCTTCTTTGTGTGTTTGTTTTTGGTCAACTCCGGCTAAATGACCAGGTCGGCCTGGTTCTCTTTGGCGCTGCAAAAAAATCCTATCTTCATCTATCTTTATTAATTGAAGTGCATCCGCATGTGCAATGTCAAACAAATTGTTTAAGTTTGTAACAAACTCATGTCGACGCTGCTCAAACACGTTTTTTGTTTTGTTTGCATTTTTTTGCAAATTTCTCCAAACTTGATACAATGTAATTAATTTTTTAACACAATTAGGTAGAGATCTTGTCGGGATACGGGCCTTTTCCCAATAAATAATGCACTCACGAATAGTAAGATTTGCGCTCTCATTGACACTTAAATTCACTTCACGAATATTATAGAACAAAACTGCCAGTACTTGCCCATTAGAGGGAAGTTTTGAACCAGTAATTTGATGTTTAACGTTCCCTATTAAAAATATCTCCTTTCTACAACTGCGTAACTCCACCGACATGTTAACAGAACGAGAACAATGTGTTTACTAATAAAATAAACATGCAATAACAAGTTATCGATATGTTATTACTCGCGTGCCATGCCCTGCAAGTACTGACATGTTTAGATGCAAGTCGGCACGGGTTCCTCTGGTTCAAAGTACATGAAACTTTATTTACTATTGTTTTGACAGTATTCGAATAAAATAAGAGGGTATGCGTTACAAAAATTTAAACTTGATTTTTTTGGGACACCCTAGTGTAGGTACAAGGCAAATGGTTTATCTGCCCAAACCACGAACTATAGAATCGATTCCTTTTGCACATTTCCTTCCTTTGAAATGATATGAAGGACTGGCGATTTGAAAGCTCAGTTTTCACTGAGTTGAATGGCAAATAAAGTAACATCAGGGCATGAATGTTCACTTTTATGTCCAGACAAGAGAGCGGAGTCTCCTTACTGTTTCTTGGCAAAGCCTTTCTACTCAATTACCTTCTTAGGACGAAGAAACAGCGTCTGGTAGGAGTAGCTCTTTGTCTGATTTCTGATGAGATTTCATTATCAGATTCAATAGAGGAGCCGACGTATACAAAGTACCTGGCTACCTCAAAGTATAACTACCGCACTGATAGGAACCACTGAGATCGCTGATGAATGGCTTCAGGCGTTCAGACAAAAAGGTAGATAAGAAATTGTATATGACGTTAAGGGGACTGATGTCACTATACATAATTTGAGCAGTTAAGAGGGCCCTCTTCCTGGTGGATCTTTCCAGTGTAGACTTTCTTACAACAACCAGAAAACCCTCCCTGCGATTTTAAGTTTAAACCATAACAATAAACCGAACATTTCTACTAGAGGAGCACCTCTGTATTTCCTCGATTTGACGCCTCTGACGCTCTTATTTTTTTTCCTCCGGAGAAGCCGATATTCTTTTCCTCTTTTTTTGTTCATAGAGCTCACGGGCCTCTCGTTATTCTAAGCAGTGCCGTCTTGTAGGCGCGTTGTTTTCCTACGAGTTCTTGCCTGTACGCATTACACTACATCTGAATTTGTTTCGAGTCATTTAAGTTCACGATTTCCAATGATCGCTCACACTTCAAAAGGGAATATTATTCTGTCCGACTGTTCGCCCACGTGCACACAAATGTACGAGGGCAGGTCAATAAGTCCGTGACTTTTTGAATTTCTGACCTCTTTACTGAAACAGCAACACTGCTCCTGTCAACAGGCATCTGTCAGTTGACTCCTGTCAAAATTTAAACTTGCTGCGTCAGTTAGTTTGTGTTTGACAGCTATTTTTATCAGACTACTCACTAATTTGAGGAGAAAATGGAAAAAAGTGAATTTCGTGTGCTTCAACTTCAACAACTTCACAGGAAGGTTTGGCGTTGTTTAATCGCAATATGGAGGAGTTTTTGCGCCGTTTTGTAACCGTGGACGAAACATGGATCCATCACAACACACCAGAGAACAAACAACAGTCAAAACAGTGGGTTTCTAAGGGTGAATCGGCGCCAAAGAAGGCCAAGGTGGGTTTGTCAGCCAATAAAGTTATGGCGACTGTTTTTTTGGGATGCACGCGGGATAATCCACATTGACTACCTTCAAAAGGGAAGAACAATCAATGGGGAATATTATGCCAACTTATTGGACCGATTCAATGACGATTTGAAAAAAAAACCGACCTCATTTGGCCAAGAAAAAAGTTCTTTTCCACCAAGACAATGCAAGGATGCACACATGTGCAGTTGCCGTGGCAAAAATCCATGAATTGGGCTATGAATTGCTCCCTCATCCACCCTATTCTCCAGATTTGGCTCCGAGCGACTACTTCTTGTTCCCAAACCTGAAGAAATGGCTTGGTGGAAAAAGATTTGACTCCAATGCTGAAGTCATCTCGCAAACAAAGGCCTATTTTGAGGACCTCGACAAATCATTTTTTTTGGAAGGGATAAAAAAATTGGAGAAGCGTTGGACAAAGTGTATAGAGCCCAAGGGAGACTACGTTGAAAAATAAAATTATTTTTTTATCAAAAGATCTGTGTTTTATTTCAAAAGTCACGGACTTATTGACCCGCCCTCGTACCTACATGTTTAAATCGCAAGACTTCTGCTTGGAATGTACATAAGTATGCCCCTGACTTCGTTGATATAAATTTAAAGCTACATTCTCCGTCTCCATTCCGCCATACAGAACCTAATTCTGTTTTCCTCTATAGTTACACCTCGGCAGCTTGCATTAATACGTCATTCAGTTATGTACCACTTAAACGATTCAGTTTACATTTCGATCAAATAACCCAAGGTATTAAAATTAAGAAGCAGAGATTATAACTTTTTATCTTATTTTCCAATTATATGGATGGGCTATATATATATATAGATAATAGAATGACGAAAGTCCACATTGTATTGTCAATTACTTTTAAAAGATTTAATAAAAACAGAGTTTCATTGCCTTATAGTCAGTAAAATATAAATATTTATTTAAACCCTACACATAGAAAATGTAAAAAAAAGAAGTCAGAACAGTCGCTGAATCCTAGACACGCCAGCCAGTGGCTTTTATTTTGAGACATCCTGCTCCTTAACACTACCATCCTTCATTCCAAAGTACACTTTTCTCGCCATATTCACAAATAATCCCGTCTCCACGACTCCCGGAATCTGAAGAAGCTCCTTATTAACTAAATCCCAGGAGTATTTCTTTTTATCGTCAAATATCCAGTCTAGCACAAAGTTGCCATTATCCGTGATGCAAGGACCGGCCTTCGCAACAGCCATTCGCAACTTCAACTCTCCCCCGAAGGCTCTTTCAATCTTATCTTTAATGGGAACATATCCCATAGGCACAACTTCGATTGGAATTCCTTTTTTATATTGTTCTCCCAACTTTTTCGAGTTCTTTGTATAATCAGCAATAATAACTAGATTTTTAGCACATGAAGCCACGATTTTCTCTTGTAGCATACAGCCTCCACCTCCTTTAATTAATACCATGTCAGCATCGACTTCATCTGCTCCATCAATGGCACAATCTAAATTGGGGTTGCGATCCAAATCACCCAAAACCAATCCATTTTCAACTATCAACTGTCGGGCTTGGAAGCTTGTGGGGATGCAAACCAAGTTAAGATTATCTTGTTTCATGCGTTGCGCCAATCGCTCCACGGCAAATACCACTGTGCTACCACTACCAATCCCAATAGCAGTATTTGGTTTCACCCATTGATCAACAGCCTTGAAAGCCGCAATTTTCTTCGCCTCGTTGAGGGACATGTTTGTTGAATGAGATTTGGTGACAGCACTGGCAAGGCGAAGTATTTGCTGAAAATACAGAAATTAGAAAAATTCTACTATACTTATTTGTTAAAAAAATAGTTTGAGTTATTTAAAAATTGGAAAACATTATTTACAAATCGAACTCTTGAGTGCATGGAAATCGAAGTAGGTCCAAACAAATTCACTGAGATGAAATTGATAAGCCCATGAGTGACGTTTCTTTACACGTGCGCATATTGACATTTTAAAGATGATTGG
The DNA here is from genome assembly GCA_949129095.1 of Volucella bombylans. Lineage (NCBI taxonomy): Eukaryota > Metazoa > Arthropoda > Insecta > Diptera > Syrphidae > Volucella > Volucella bombylans. Next base: position 140,850,509 of record OX422140.1, on the reverse strand, counting down.
GTTTGGTACGTATGAAATGTCAACTGATTTTCTTGACGTAAAACGTTATTGGAAGACGTTACAGTTTGAAATTTATATTGTACATAGAAATATTTACATTCATTAATGCAAATATCGTTGTTGTTTTACAATAATAAAAATAATAATAATAATAATAATAATAATAATAATAATAATAATAATAATAATAATAATAATAATAATAATAATAATAATAATAATAATAATAATAATAATAATAATAATAATAATAATAATAATAATAATAATAATAATAATAATAATAATAATAATAATAATAATAATAATAATAATAATAATAATAATAATAATAATAATAATAATAATAATAATAATAATAATAATAATAATAATAATAATAATAATAATAATAATAATAATAATAATAATAATAATAATAATAATAATAATAATAATAATAATAATAATAATAATAATAATAATAATAATAATAATAATAATAATAATAATAATAATAATAATAATAATAATAATAATAATAATAATAATATAATAATAATAATAATAATAATAATAATAATAATAATAATAATAATAATAATAATAATAATAATAATAATAATAATAATAATAATAATAATAATAATAATAATAATAATAATAATAATAATAATAATAATAATAATAATAATAATAATAATAATAATAATAATAATAATAATAATAATAATAATAATAATAATAATAATAATAATAATAATAATAATAATAATAATAATAATAATAATAATAATAATAATCATAATAATAATAATAATAATAATAATAATAATAATAATAATAATAATAATAATAATAATAATAATAATAATAATAATAATAATAATAATAATAATAATAATAATAATAATAATAATAATAATAATAATAATAATAATAATAATAATAATAATAATAATAATAATAATAATAATAATAATAATAATAATAATAATAATAATAATAATAATAATAATAATAATAATAATAATAATAATAATAATAATAATAATAATAATAATATTAAAAATATGGATAGTACACAAAATGAAATAAACCCGGGACTTCGAATAACCCCACCGCGTCGGGATCGCATACTAACTCCCGCGCTCTTGGCTTGGTACCTGGGATTAATGTGATAAATGAGCCACAGCACATACCCAATAATAATACCAACTCCCTGCAAAGAAGTGATCAGCAGGCATATGCAAGTGCAGCTCTCACGCATGGGAATAATCGACAGCGTAGGAAGTGGACCACAAATGTTAATGAAACCTTATTACGCCTTTATTACATAGCTACAAATGGTTAAACTAATATGACAAGCTATAGATTTGAGCTTCGCGCTATGTTATTTCTCAGTGTCCTGAATTCTATGTTACTGAGCAACGATTATCTGACCAAGTCCGTGCAATCCACCGAAATAATCTTGTACCAGAGATAAGGCGGAGTGCAATTAAAACTGAATTTGAAATTCAGTTAGCTAACAATCAACGCGATAATTCACACCAACTGGAGAGGACCCATCAACCAGTTGATACTGCTCAAAACTATAACTATGAAAGCAATAGTATGGAAAGAGATTCACAACAGGAAATCAACGGAGGAGATAGGGAGATGCAGATGCCTCAACTCGAACAAGAAATTCGATTTGTATTTGGGCAGCAGCTAGTGCTTTTTAACGGAACGGATCCCTCAACCGGCCAAACATACCAAAAATTAACACATCGAAACGAGTTAGTCAAATTATCAGCATTATGAATGACTCTGTGTTGATTGAGACCATGGCTGAAATATCGGACTTAAATAGCTACCACACTATAATATACTGCGCAGCCTGCTACCGTAGTAAGAATGTGTGGAAAAAAACTAGCACCTCGGATTAACAGATGGAGACAAAAGCCCTCTCATGATATATTCCTTCAAAGAATTAAAAATAAGATTACTGATCTGCGCAGTTCAATTGAGAGGATCAAAGCCTACCTAGCAGGTAATGAATCAAGAAGATTATGGAATAAAATCAAAGTAATATGCACTAAACACCGCAATCACTCTAGGTATGAATCTAACCATGACGTTATATCCCGCGTTCTAGATACCCTCACACAAAAATTAACTGTACAAATACAAAGAAAATATAAAAAGTCACTAAGCAGACGCGTAAACAACAAAACTTTTAGTACCAAGGAGAAAGCATTCTACAGAAACTTGAGGACTCACAACGCAACGACAAATGATGAGATCCCCGACACTAGTGATATCGAAAATTTCTGGTCTAACATCTGGTCTACCCCAAAACAGCATGACCCCACTGCCAAATGGATAAAAGAAGAACAAGAAAAGCTCTGCGACATACCACAAATGACAAGTGAAACCATCCCAATGACCACGCTTAAGGAAGTCCTTGTAAGATCTCAGAACTGGAAAACTCCCGGAGTTGATAAAATACAGAACTTTTGGTACAAACGCTTCGATGCTACACAACCAAAGCTTTTAGATCTACTAAATGAGTAAGAGGAATAACTTATCTCTTACCCAAAAATACAGGCTTCAATAGAGATCCCGCTAATGGAAGACCGATAACGTGTCTTCCCAGCCTGTACAAAATAATGACGGCATGTATAAACAAAATAGTTTACAACCATTTAAACACCCACAAAATACTAAGTGAGGAGCAAAAAGGATGCATCAAAGGAGCCCGAGGTTGCAACTGACTGTAGACCAGGTTATTATCGAACAAGCTACGAAAAATAAAAGGAACCTATACGTCAGTTATATAGACTATAAAAAAGCTTTCGATAGTGTACCACACACTTGGCTCATTGATGTTTTAAAAATTTACCGTATTCACCCACAAATAATTAAATTTCTCGCACATAGTATGAGCCGATGGAAAACTTGTATCGAGATATTTAACAACGGCATAACGACAAAAACAAAAGACATTCCTATCAGGTCAGGTATGTTTCAGGGAGACTGTTTCAGTGCTTTATGGTTCTGTATCGCCATTAACCCTCTTAGCAACATGCTCAATTCGAGTAAATATGGTTACAAAATTAAATCGAATTCTTTTGAGTATAAAATCAACCATCTTTTGAACATGGATGACCTAAAGACATACGCATCAACAAGGATGCACCTTAACCATCTCCTAGAAATAGTCAGCATGTTTAGCAGAGACATATGCATGGAGTTTGGGTTGGATAAGTGTAAGACTCTAAGTGTTGTGCGTGGAAAAGTCTCACCATCAATACAAGGCGATATCCTCGGGATTAAAGAAATGCTGCAGAATGTGGTTTACACATATCTGGGAACAGCTCAAAGTAATAGGATGCACTCTGCGAAAATGAAAAAAGAACTTATCTCCGAGTTTAAAGGGCGAATGCATAAAATCGGGAAATCCCATTTAAATGGTAGGAATTTAGTCAAAGCAATAAACACCTATGCAATACCGGTACTGACCCACAGCTTTGGTATAATTAAATGGTCCACAACAGATCTTGTGGACATGCAGCGAAAGATCCGATCTATATTGACTAAATATAATCTTAACTATACAGTACGTATAGAACGAATGTCGTTGCCCCGTCGAGAAGAGGTAGGGGAATAATTGATATGCAAGGCACGCATGCTAGCAAGTATTTTCACTTAGAAGATACTTTACTGAGAAAAGTCTCATCTCAGACCTTGCAAAAATAACTCTTGAAGCTGACGATAATCTTACTCCACTCAACCTAAAAAATCAACCGGCTGTACAACTACCCGATATGGAGGCCCGAAGACGAACATGGGCAGCCAAACCTCTGCATGGAAGACACTATCAATCCCTTAGGAACGAACATGTTGACATAGAAACGTCAAACTTATGGCTCCGGGTAGGAGAACTGTTTTCCGAAACAGAAGGTTTCATGATGCAATACAAGACGGCGTTGTCGCAACACGAAATTATACAAGGTTTGTCCTAGGAGACAATACCGTAGAAGATAAATGTCGAATGTGCGGAAAACCTAATGAGACAATAGAACACATCATATCAGGATGTACAAATCTAGCACAGACTGAATATCTCCGAAGGCACAACAATGTTGCAAAGGTCTTCCACCAACAGTTATGCAAAAATGCTGGACTTTTGCAAGAATTGCAACCGTATTACCGTTATGAACCAGAGCCTGTGGTGGAAAACGAGGAAGTCAAGATTCTATTTGACCGAACGCTTCATACTGCAAATCGAGTTGATCATAACCGACCTGACATTACTATTTTAAACAAAAGGGACAACACAGCAATATTGATTGACTTCGCTGTTCCTAACAATAATAACATCAAAAAGACGTACGATGAGAAGAAAAGGAGATATGAAAGTCTAGCAATAGATATCAAAAATCAGTGGAACCTACGGAAGGTCAAGACCGTACCAATAATAATAAGTGCAACAGGACAAGTGGAAAAAAACATCAAGAAACATCTGAGAGACCTAGATATCAGTGAGAAATATATAGCGAAAGTTCAAAAATCCATCATTCTATTTGTTCGATTTAAGGTCCTGAAAATGTAACGTACGTAACCGTAATAGCGTGAAATTAAACACCATAATAATAATAATAATAATAGTAACAATAATAATAACAGTACTTCAATAACAATAATTAACAAACGATAGAGTTTTTTTTTATTATATTTATTATTTTGCGTACCCTTAAAATATTTTCCCGCAGCGCTGGCGAAAGAAAGTTAGAGAGGAAAGAAATATAATAGCTATTTACTTTAGTTTTGAATGTTGCAGGTTATAATAGCCGTGTTTTATTGGTGAGTGGCTATGCAGCTCATTAAAATATCCCTTGGCAAACAACAACAAAAATGAAAAGTGGCGACAATTAGCTCGGTAAATAAAGTAAGTATAAAAGTGAACATAGAACCTAGGAATTCTGAAATCCAGGGAGCGCTGGCAAGGATTGTAAAAATTTTTATTTTATGGTGGTTGTCGACTTCGTTTATTTAAGGATGTGTTCATTGACTATTATTTTATATAATTTGTGTAAACACGCATTTCAGTTGCAAAAAGAAAAGAAAAAAAAATTTGGGTGAAGTCTTGGAGAAAAGTGAGTGATGAACGTGGTTCATTTTCCTTTATTGCAAATTGGTGACGAGAAATCTTTCTTCAGTTATTTAAGGATGAATAAGGAAGCTTTTCATTAGCTCCTTTTACTAATAAAAGACGATCTGCAGAAGAAGAAAAAAGCAGTAAACTGCTGAAAGTATCTACACGACATGCAGATACATTGGTACATGAATATGTCTTATAGGCATACGACGAAAAAAACCTTAACTGTTTTACGAGTGATGATAAATAGAATATATGGTAGTTGTGCAAAAAAGGAGATTGTTTAAAGTTTTACCCCGGTGTAAAAAAAAAATTTCAAACCTTCACTGTTTGATAGTATTTTATCTACTGGCCGTAAGTTAAAGGATGTCCAAGCGACAAATATGCTTAACTCTTTGACTTCCTACGCTATGCATAGACAATAAAACTACCACATCCTTTCTTACAAATAGTTTTTTTTTTATCCACCCCTGTTCCGGCGAACCCATTGTACACACAACACAAGGTAGGAATGTACGATAAGAGTCGTTCATAGACCTCCAAGGAGATTGCACGTGTTTTTTGTTTCGGCTTTAAAAGTGTGGAAAAATACTAAGTATACTTTTAGTCAGTGGTTTCACCAAGTGTTCGGTAGCCGAGGTGATAAAGACCCGGACAATTTTTTGTCTTTATTACTGAATTAATTTAAAAAGAAAATTTTTAATAAAAAAAGTGTTGGCAGTGTTTGCTTAAAAGTGATGGATTGTGGAAAGCGGTCCGCTATGCCAATAGCGGGATCGGCTGAGAGATCAGGTGAGGCTTCGAGTGGTTCGAGCCAAACGCCGAAGCCAACGAGAAAGAGGAAGTTAAAGCCAACCTCTAACTTGGCACACCGTCCCACCCAACCAACGTCCACTGTAAAGCTTGGTGGAGTGAGGGCAGGAAACAACTTCGCTGCATTGGCAGCAAGCGATTCGGACGATGAAGAGGAGGAAATTGAATGTATAAATGTAAAGAACAGCAAATGGTCAGAAGGAAGAGGGAAGAGCATGAGCAATCCCAATAACAACAGTAGTCGCAGCTTGCTCAAAAGCAACCCCAGAAAAAACAACAGACAAATACAATAGCACAAGTGCTACAACAACAAAAGACTAAGAAACACCAGCAGCAACAACAAGAGCAGCCACAACAGCGGCAGCAGCTAAAACAGTAGCAGCAGCAACAACAACAACAACAACAACAACAACCGCAGCAGCAGCAGCAGAAGAAGAAGAAGGAGAAGGTGCCTCCTATCAACACCTATAAATTAGAGGTAAATGCAACCAAGGACCTGTGTAAGTAATACAGTGTTTTATGGCATTTTCGTTTGGGCAGTCAGAAGGCTTGTTTTGTGTACTGCGATTTTAATTCTAATGGAAAGCTATAAACTTCTTTGGACTTTTATTTTTAAATATATTTTCTTGTGAATCAATTTGAACACTTAGAATAATAAATTGACCAAACACAGCCGATTGCACGAAAGAAATCTGGTTTGGCACACAATGCTATTTGACGTTTATATATATTTATATGTGTTAGTACATATTGACAAAAACTCCAAGAGAGAAATTTTGATTCTGAAATGAAAACGAGAGGCAAAATTTTGTTACTGAAAAAAAGGTTTTATGTCACTTTTGTGCTCCAAAGCACGAAAAAATACCAAACGAAAACGCCATAAGTAACAAACAATAAAAAATTCTATATATAAGTGAAGGTCAAACGGCCAGAAGGACCAATGGAAAAAGAAAGTGTAAAAAGGTTTAAAGAATAAATATAATGTGTCAAAATTAAAAAAAAGGAAAACGTAAGTTAAAAAAAAACAACAAAACAAAGCAATAAAAAGGGGCCAAATCTCCAATAGTAGGCCTACAAATAAGCAATAAAAAAACGAAATAGAAAATATAGGGTGACCAGATAGCAATGATAGTTTTTCCAATCGTTATGTTTCAGCAGCTGTCAAAGTTACCAATGACATTCAGCTGCCAGAATACGTACTAAGGTTTGCCATTTCATAATGCATCGTTTCACATTTGCCAAATTTGAGGAAATTATTAAAAAATGTTATCGAAATTCCGGCTCAATTGTAAATACGCAACCTGAATTTCATCGTGAGGTCGATCATCATCATGGCTTCAGTGTGCATGCAATTCGTCGCACAATGGGAAAATTTGAGCGTCAGTGCACGATTGTGAATCTTAAGCCACCAACAAGACAGAGGTTGGTGCGAAATGAAGAAAACATAGCCGCCAGTATCGAGAAAGACCGAGAAATGTCGATTGGGCATCGCCAAAGAGTCAACCCGGCTTATTTTGCTGTTGAATTTGGGCCTACGTCCGTATAAGATTGTGCTGACGCAAGAATTGAAGCCGAACGACCATAGGAAACGCCATGAGTTCGCTAATTGGGCGCTAGGAATGTTGTCCTTAAATCCGTATTTTGGCCAAAAATTATCTTCTCGTACGAGACCCATTTTTGGGTTAGCGACTATGTCAACAAGCAAAAGTGCCTTTATTGGAGCGAACACAAGTGTTTGGTCAAGCATCACTGCATCCACGAAGATTAACCGTTTGGTTCGGTTTATGGCATGGCGGCATCGTCGGACCTTATTTCTTTCGAAACCAGGAAGGAGACACCGTTACCGTCAATGGTGTCAGGTATATAGCGATGTTAACCGAATTTTTGTATTCAGAACTCGACAACTTCGATACGTTCAGCTGTGGTTCCAACAAGATGGCGCAACATGCTCTAAAAGCGACGCAACGCTCGAAGTTGTGAAGGAGAAATTTGGCGAATGGGTCATCTCACGGCGAGCGTTTATCAATCGGTCGACGCGATCATGCGACTTGACACCACTCGATTATTTTCTCTGAGGCTACGTCAAGTCCTTAGACCTAGACACGCTATTGCCGGAATAAAGCCCCACATATTGAACCGAGTCATCAAAAAATTGACCAAAAATGGCTTGAAGCACTGCCAGTGATACCGAGGCGGCGATTTGAATGATGTGCTATTTCACAATTTTTTTTTCCTATCATTCTTATCTGGTCACCTCTTAGATTTTCTTTTTGTGAAGTCTACCCTAAAGGCGTTGTAAAGTCTTGTTAAGAAATTTTCAGGTGATTGTCATATTGAATAACTCGGCTGGAGATGAGCTAGTGTGAAGATACCGGCTCTATGGGGGAAATCCTAAAGTCGGCCATCGGATTTCCAGTTTTGGAGGGAAATGGTCAGCGCTGAGCAACACCACAGTGTCCCTCAGCATTGTCCGTTTATTGTGGTATGTATATTTTTGTCGGCATGATTTATGTTTTTTGTACAGGTCCTGTCAAAGAGTGAGGACAAGAACCAGCCCCATCCGGCGAGCCTAGTCGACACCCTTTCCTTCCTTTCAATTCCTTTCAATTGCTTTCCCAATCCAGTCCACATCCTGGTTTCATGTCATCTTCTTAGGCCTAAAACGGTTTCCTCATCTCAAAATACAACAACAATACACCAACAAATTCATCACATTGTTATGGACGGAAGTCAAGTATCATGAAATCTAGTCGTCCGCAAGCTCCGAGGGGTCAACCTATTCGGATTACCTAGTAGTAACAATTTACGAATCCCGGCAGTAGAGAGTTATGAAAATACTGTGGAAATGATTAAACTTGGATGGCTACAATTACAGGAATTTCCAAAATCAAATCCAAAAAATTCCGAGAAACCGATGACGTAGTCGCCCAGGTTTTTAAAACTGGAGGATATAATCTATGTCGTCCGGGGATTGCATTGGCTCATCTGCAAAATATGGTCGAAGGAGCGCATGTCCTATGAATGCAATGTCACAATCTGCCCAGTTGTGAAAAAGGGAGATCCTTTGAACTACACTCTATAGAATTCTATAGAGACACCCTACATCAGCCATGCCAAATACACAAACTCGTTAGATTTTACAGCATATCAAGGGAGGAGAGCTTGCACTGTTTTGTCAAAAGCAGAGGGAACATCACCGAATATCTTGATGTCGAAAAAGTGTTATCGGAATTTAATGAACCGAAGAGCAGGGACGTGAATCCGGAAACGAATATGAATTGGATTAGAAGTAGTAGACAAGAGATCATGATTAAAAATTAAAAAGAGTGTCGGTGATAGAATGGAACCCTGAGGCATACCAGCATTTATATTGTGAATACCAGACTTGAAACTACTCAAGACAACTTGAATTGAACGTTCCGAAAGGATGAGAGTCGTCAGTCCCAAATGCACGCATTTTCGACAAAAGAGCCTGATGCCAGACTCTGTCAAATGCCTTAGGTATATCAAGTGCAATTATCTTGCTTTCGCCAGATTTCTGTACGCTTTGGTTTCACTTTTCGGTGACACATGCCATCAAATCACCAGTGGACTCGTTTTTGTTTTTGTGTTTCGAGATATTTCACAAGTTGATGGTTTATCAGCGTTTCCATGAACTTGGAAAGAAGAGATGAAGTGCAATGAGTCTGTAGTAGGAGAAAGAAGAAAATTTGCCTTTTTTAAGGATGGGTTGGACAAATGCTGTTTTCCATTTGCTCGGATAGTGTCCTAAAAAGTATGATCGGTGAAAAAGCGTATGCAGTGGTTTTGCCAGAGTAAAAGAACACCTCTTCAGAAGAAGTTGATATACATATACCATCTGGAACAGCGAATTTGTGAATGTTAAGATCTTTACTTACTCTTGTTACTATGGATTCGTCCCATTGAAGATTCGACGGACTCAAGTGTAGGCGAAGACAAAGCATAATCTGGAAGTGTTGAGCTGGCCGCAAAGTGTGCAGCAAGCAGATTGGCCTTATCCAAAGAGCTGCCGGGTGGAATACAATTATAAATGAGTGTTGGGATGAGGCAGAATTTATAATTTAATTTTTTGCTTCAGCTTTTGGTCGTATTGAAATTTCACACGCTTAAGAAAGAGCTTGCAGTCATTCCTGGCTCCTTCAAACTTTTTTCGGCTGTCCTCTGTCGGGATGGCCTTGAAGGACATTTCTCTAACCCTGACAGACTCTTTATAGCTTGAGTCGTAAGCAGATATAATTTAACAATCCTAGGGCACATGGACCGTGGAGCACAGACGGCACGTCAGTGACCTTGATGTGGGCTAGTGGGTGTGTGTTTTTTTTTGTGGTTTGTTGTTGTTGTGGTTTTGGAAGCGTGCGGTGATATGAGGAATGTGATAAGACATGTGGGGATAAGACACCAAATCAGCACAACAGCACATCAACATATCACAACATCAGAGGATCAGATGCTAAGAATATCAGCAGATCAGAGGATGACAAGATAGAGGATCTGGAGATCAGAGGATTAGAAAATCAGAAGATTATAACTCGTAAGGCCACGACGTAGTTCTTCTTTTGCTAAAGAGAAGATCGTTGTAAAATGTGTTCCTTGGCCGCCACTCTGCAGCATTTGTGTGACGATTTATTATAACTACCCTGCGTTATCAAAAGATCAGCACATCAGCAGATCAGATATCGCCATATCAGCACATCAACATATCGCCAGATCAGCACATCACCATATCAGTACATCACCATATCAGCAGATCATGACATCTACACATCAACACGTCACCACATTGCTGACTACTTGGTTGCTGCTGCGGATATTGATTTTATTGTTTTGTTTGCGATTGCGACAAATTATTGGCTTGATTTTAGTTCGCTTGGTTGATAGAAAACATTTTCTACAATGTTTAAAGAGTGGTCTGGTCTATTTCTCTCCCTATGCTCACTATTGCTTGCGTCTTCATTTTCGTCCTTCATTGCGGGATGGATTTGAAAATCCTTTCGGCTGGAGCATTGATATTCATGCGTTCAGCCTTATCTTGTCATCTTAGTGGCTGTTGGCGTAGTTTTCTCATCAGATTCATGTCGCTGTACAGCAGATGGGATCAGAAATCATATAGAGAAGCATTCGTTTAAAACCGCCAAGATATTATCTGAGCAGTGTGCGTGCATCTTAGCTGTGTAACAGAACAGGCATAATGAGAGTTCTTTATGGTGTCTGATTTGTTACTCGATATATTGTAGAACTTTGCTACACAATTGTCTTTTTGTCTTATTAAAACATGGGTTGATAAGAAATATGGTATTCATCGATTGAAATCCGCGATGATGTCATTGCTAGAGTTCATCCTAGAGCCAAATATTTAAATAAATTCCTCAATCCCATTGTTTTGCTGGGTTTCCGTTTTTGATGGCATAATACACGATAAAGTAGTCGTATGGTAGCATAACCAATTGGGATACTATCAACAGGGTGGAATTTAATGCTTCCAAAACACAATATTGTTTGCTGTCGTTAAAGCTATTTAAATTTAAATACCTAGCCATTATCCATAAAGGGCACTTGCATGGTCGAAACCGAAAAACTTTACAATCTTGGTATGTGTGTCAATGACAACTTACAACTGACCACATATTCAGTGTCGTCAAAAATGCTGCGAAATGTCTAGGTTTCCTCAAGCGATTTAAGGCATTTATCCATTCGAAATTGGAGTACAATTCCCACATCTGGTCGGGGGTGCCAAGAATATCTCTGCACCTGCTAGGTAGGATTCAAAAACGTGCCTTCTTTCCTTTTGACTCAAATTCTATGGACATTCCAGAACTCTTGTTGTAGCCAAGCTGTGTTTTAGGTGTTACTGAATCCTCTTACCAACTCCAAACTAGTTCCAGAACGCAAGCCCTCTCTAGCTGAAATCGGAAAGCTGAAGTCGCTGAGACTTGTTAGGGTTCCAGGACAAAAGGCGATCAGGCGAAATGAGATCGCCGACATACTTGTTAGGCAAGGGTCAGATCAGAGATTCTCATATTCCAAACCTGCGTTAGGACTGCCTCCGTCCTTGGTTACGGCCTCAATATTGTAGAAAGTTGAGTTTCATATAACTGTATGACTCCCCAGAATGTTTCCGTTCGTCTCTAAGAATTCAGCGACTTTTCTGCTGTTAGTCAATAGGAAAGTCCGTAGCCAGGTTACTGTACTTAGTGGTGTTACTTAGATGTGTGCAAGTTAACACATCGTGTTTCCAGCGGCCACATACCGCCCGACACAACAACTTCACAGACCCGAAGACTTCGAACAGCAGTCTTGTCACCGGGAATGGTGACTCATCATCATCTTCAACGACGATCGATGAAAGTTGGGCGACGCAACATAATATCTTGCACGAGCTTCAAGATCAGCATATCGTTCGGGTGGTGCGACTGTGGATCGCAGGATTTAGGATTGAACTAAGAATATTGTAAGTTAGCTCACTTGGTTAAGTTTACACCAAACCAAAGCTGGGTTAATTAAATAAAGTTTAAGATCAAAAAATAGTACAATATCTTCGTAGCGCAGACTAATTTTTTGGTAAAATATTTTTTTGAAAATAGACTCAAAATATAAACACAACTAAGAAAAAATATAAATAATAAATAGAAATAATAATTAATTTCTTTTATTTCTTTATTAACAAAAACCATATGTTACAGATATGCAACATTGCGCTTTAGCTTCTAATTTTTTACATGATTATTTACAATGAAAGTCTTTGAAACAATTGTTTGTTTTGTTGTAGTATAAGCCTATTCCACACTTTTCACATAACATCTGTGTGAAACCAATTGGGCATTTTACAACGAATTCTCTTCTGGTTTGATCCTCTCGAACTTCGTTAGACGGTGTGTGTTGAGCAGGGCCTTTCGTTTTTTTGCCTGAAGACCTTGCTAAACATCTGATGTTCTTTTAGTCGATCTTTGTTTGATGACCATCTAGCAAAGTGCTTCAGCTACTTCCGCTCGAAAGTGTGCGGCACTTAAATTGTCAGATCTCCCAGTTTGTTTGTTGACACGGTGATAGAGTAGCCACGCATTTGCCATAATCATGTTAAGAAGATGGTAAAACAAACGCAGATACCAAAATTTACTCCTTGGCAAAATTTTGTGTCTAACAATAATGCTATCCATCAAGTCCACGCCCCCCATGTGACGGTTGTGTTCGGCTACCACAAATGGTCATTCGATTGATACGTGGACTTTGTTTATTTTATCATGTCATTGAACATTGGATGTAGTTGCAACTGCAAAAGTTGACGTGAGTGAAAAAATTTTGTTGTCTTTCCAAGCAATTGTTGAAGTCGGAATGCCACTGTGATCGCAAATAAATTCAACTGAAGTACCCCTTGGCTGTTTTTTGAGAAAGGATTCGCCAGGAAGCTTAGAATTCGGAACTCTATTTCTTCTCACTGTTACAAGACTTGAATGCCTCTCCTGGGCAAGGAGGTATAATAGGTGTCGAAGTAAAGCCTGAAGTTGCAACTGTTTGGTATTTGCCTCGCTAAACGCGCAACTACATTTGAGGCAGCACCCAATTGTGGCTTGCTTTCGTATTTAATATTTTCCTGACTACTATAAATCTCGAACCTGTAGCCAAATCCACTAACCTCGCACAAATTTAATTGTTTAAAGCCGCATTTGTGAGGTTTAGCCGGCATGTATTGTTTTAGAATACTTCGAGCCTTTGTTGAGCACATCTGCTCATCTACAGCCAAGTACTTTTCCAAGGCCACCTTTGAAAAGCTTTCATTGAGTCTTTCAATTAGTGGTATTACCTTATAAAGACTGTCATTTGTAAGGCAACATTATGGAATTGTTATTGAAATCCAAATTTTGTCGCAAACGCTCAAATTTGTTTACTGCCAAAGTGTCTAATTATCGATATTCCCATTTTATCGGTAACTTCCAACATTTAAAATTCGTATAATAGATGTGTATAAAACTACTCCAACAAATTGACGAATATCGATACTTTCAGAATTTATCGGTTTGCTTCGGTCTTTTTGCACGTTATATAGGTAAGTTATATGTGGAAAAATAAAAAAACTCTGGTATGGCGTATCCAATTCCAGGAGTTCATTTGGAAAATACTCGTTGCCTAAAAAATTCGCTGATCTGGATTTAGCTCAAGGTTTTTTTTCTTCCATATAACATTAGCTTTTGCTGGCTTCGTCTCTGTAGCTCTTGAAATTCCTTGATAAGTAGACGGCTGAGGTGGAGGAGATGAGACAATAGGCTGAGGCAAAGTTTTTGGTGGTGGTGGATTGCCCAATTCGTTCCCTGATGAGCTTTTTTCTGGGGGAATAAATGTAGGATCCTCATCACATTCATCGGATGAAAAATCAGGTTCGTTTTTACTTTCGCACTGTTGTTACCCAGGGGGAAAAAATAAAGAATAAATCAAATGAAAAACTGAACTTTTATTCTTTAAACAAAAGGACAAAAAAAGATTCTAAGTAAAGAGCCGAACTGGATTGTAGATCGAATGATCATCGACTGACTTAATCATCCATTCTTTTAGGTCACCAATCAGCTATGTACTCTTACTTATTAATTTACTTTAACCCTTTCGACCCTGCTGGGACACATATGTCCCACCTTGTGTTCTGATTACCCTGAATGCCAAAATATGCATTTAAATTGGATTAAATGTATCCCAATTCGTGCTTTAAGCAATTCTAACGGTAATTTTCCAAATTTGGTGCCAGGTGTACAAAACTTGAACCATATCATTCGCGTTCTTAGTGTTGAAGTGTGTTGTTCTATTTAGAAAGCGGATTAAAATGTGTTTATTTTAACTGTGGTTTTGTAAAAAAGTATAAAAAAAAGTGTTAAAAAAAATAATATTCATTTTAATCAATTACCGGAGCTTATGTAAGTATAGATATTTTATCTTTTCTAGTAATTTTAAGTAATTTTTTTTTTGTGCTGGGACATTTATGTCCCACCAGTATTTGTTCTATTCTCTTATTGTTACTTTGCTTTATAACGTGTTTGATAAAATTAATTTACAGTTTCTAAAAAGGCCAAAAAGCTATCACGAAGTCAAGTTTTAGAGTTTATTAATTACTCGGAGTCAGAAGAAGAAGATTTCAGTGGCACTGATGATGACAGCTATGTACGTTCTATGAAGACGATTCGGAAGAATATGAAGATCCTTCATCAGATGAAAACGGAAGCAGTCAGTATGCTCCCGATATTAGAAGTCTAGAAGAAAATACTCTATGGGAGGACCCGTAAGTATATTTCAAGCCACGTAAAGAAGTAAGTTGTAATCGTAAGTCACGTTTAGAATTCCGATTTAATCGTAATGATGCTCCGCTGCAAATTTTTAAAAAAATATTCCCACAAAGCTTATTCAATTACATAGCTCAATGCACTAATGAGCGTGTTGAAAAATTGCGTAAAAAGAAAAGCAAAAACTTGAAATTAACTGACGAAGGAGAGATAAAAATTGTCTGGGATGTATGCTGATAATGTCTTACAATAGGGTACCTTCGACGAATCATTATTGATCAAGAAATATATCACTACGCAACGAAGCTATAAAATAGGCAATATCGCGGGATCGCTTTACAGACATAATGTCAAAAATGTATTTTGCTATGCCAGAAAAGCCTGAGAATGCCACTAAAACGGACCTCAGAAAAAAAATTTTGACAGCTAGATGAGATAGTCCTTTTCAGAGCATTGATGAGTCAGTGTCTAAATTCAAAGGCCGCTCTTTCCTCAAGCAACTCAAACCCACCAAGCGAGGCATAAAACGATTTGGATATTTACAGTGGACGAGAGGAAAATGCCATTGAACGCGTTGTCAATGCTCTGGCAAAAACTATCAAGGAACCTGATGTCACATTATGCTTTGATCGTTTTTTTACCAGTGTTAACTCGCTAGATAATCTGAACTATGTGGCTTTAGGAACGGTCTACCATGACACAGAAAAAAGCTGCCAATAATAGACCGAAAACTAAAAAAAGGAGAATCAGTTTTCAAAGCAAGCAACTCGGGGCTGGTGTTTGTGAATTGGCACGATACAAAGGAGGTTTCTATTCTCAGTAACTGCCACAATGCAACTGTTACAACAATCAATAAAAAAACAAAAGAATGGAGAACAAATCAACGTGCCTTGCCCTGAAATAATAAAATTTTACCGAAAAACAATGGGTGGAGTTGATCGAGCACATCAACTTTCAGGGCTGTATGAGGTGGACAGAAAGTCCTAAAAGTGGTGAAAAAAAAATATTCTCCCGCCTTCAAATGATGGCTGTGGTCAATGCACACATAATCTTCTCTCAATTATCAAGAAAAAAAGTTCAATTGATTGAGTTTATCGTCAATTTGACAGAGGACCTGATAGCCGAAGTGGAAAGAACTGCAAAAGTTCGTCGATCTAACAGGTCAGGTCGAATTAAAAAAAAAAAAAAAAAACAATGTCTGCAATTCACTTGCCTGTGGAGGGCGAAAAAAGAAGACGTTGCTCAAGCTGCAGCATCAACAAGAAAGAAAAACGTACTAAAACAACATGTGACGCTTGCAGGATTCCCCTATATAAGGATTGCTTTGCGAGCTATCATAAATAAATTATTTTCAGATTACTTTTCATAAATAACGTTAATTTTTTTGCTTGTTGTTTTTTTTTATTGACTAATAAAATATGTAAAATAAAAATATCTTTTCGTTATATCCATTTTGTTGGTCTGTTGTTGAAGCTGTTGGTCACTTAGACCACTTTTTCGATGTGGGCGCATTGTTACAGATGTACAACAATACGACTTTTGCTCACTACGGCTTTTCTATACTGTTGAAAAATGAATGAAGTTATGAAGACAAACTATTATTTACCTTATCTGAAGTATTGTATTATGAAATGTGTTATCTATCGTTATCCTTTTCTTTCATCTCGATCTCTTTCTTGTAACATTTAAATTTGTATGAATTAACCCTTTTTTTTCACTTGGCTTTTAAACTCTCGAACGGTTGATAGACAAAAATATGCAACAATTGATCTCTCTCCGTTCAGTGCAATCCCGAACAGACATAGCTGGTCTTCGTAATTTGTACAATTCGATAACCTCATGCTGTTGCACTTTGACCGCTCTGCAAATTCCTACTCAGCAGTACTACGTTATGCTAAAATCTATATTGCTTCGTTGCTTACCAGCTGAACTCCGAGTTGATTATTTTCGGTTGGGAGAAAAGGATGATCATACGGAAAAACCGAACGAAACAGAAAACGAAAGCTCATCAAAATCATTGCAAATTGGTGACACACAAGTAAAAAGCATAATGAGCTTTCTAAAGCGAGAAGTGGAGTCTTTAGAGAGAAGTAGAGCGATCTCTTTTACGCCGTCCACTGTGCAATCCAGACATACTCCTTCCACTCTTAAAGCCGCAGCATGTTTAATGTCACTAAAAGAGAAGAGCATATGCAATGACATTCCAGCTGTCAGCTCTTTGGATAAGGCCAATCTGCTTGCTGCACACTTTGCGGCCAGCTCAACACTCCCAGATTGTGCTTTGTCTCCGCCTACACTTGAGTGCGTCGAATCTTCAATGGGACGAATCTACTTTCGCACTCGTGTGGTAGCAAGAGTACTTAAAGATCTCAACATACATAAATCCGCTGGTCCAGATGGTATATCTCCCCTTCTTCTGAAGAGGTGTTCTACCTCGCTGGCAAAACCACTGCGTAAGCTTTTTCATCAATCCTACACTTTAGGACTCTTCCCGAGCAGATGGAAAACAGCATTTGTCCAGCCCGTCCCTAAAAAAGGCGAATCATCTTCTCTCTCCTCCTACAGACCCATTGCACTTACGTCCCTTCTTTCCAAGGTCATGGAAACACTGATAAATCGTCAGCTCATGAAATATCTCGAAACACGAAAACTTCTCAATGACCGACAGTACGGTTTTCGTAGCAACAGGTCCACTGGTGATTTGATGGCATGTCTCACCGAAAAGTGGAACCAAAGCGTACATCAATCTGGCGAAAGCAAGATAGTTGCACTTGATATTTCTAAGGCATTTGACAGAGTTTGGCATCAGGCTCTTTTGTCGAAAATGCGTGCATTTGGGATCGACGACTCTCTTCTTCAATGGATTAGAAATTACCTTTCGGAACGTTCAATTCAAGTTGTCTTGGACGGTTTCAAGTCTGATATTCACAAAATAAATGCTGGTGTGCCCCAGGGCTCTGTTCTGTCACCGACACTCTTTTTAATTTTCATTAACGATCTCTTGTCTACTACTTCTAATCCAATATATTCCTTTGCTGATGACAGTACTCTCTGCTTTTCATATTCGTTCCCGGACTCACGGCCCTGCTCTTCGGCTGTAGTACGAGAACGGCAGCGTATGCTAAGCTCATTAAATTCCGATATTAACAGCATAACCAATTGGGGAACTATCAATAGAGTGGAATTTAATGCTTCCAAAACACAATGCTGTCTGCTGTCTTTAAAGCGAAATTTAAACACCCAGCCATTATCTATGAATGGCACTTGCATCGTCGAAACCGAAAAACTTTCCATTCTCGGTATGTGTGTCAATGACAACTTACGTTGGAATGACCACATATTTGATGTCGCCAAAAATGCTGCGAAATGTCTAGGTTTCCTCAAGCGATGTAAGAAATATTTTACCCCCTCTGATCTGGCCTCAATATATAAGGCATTCATCCGCCCAAAATTGGAGTACAACTCCCACATCTGGTCAGGTGCTCCTAAAACATCTCTGCACCTGCTAGATAGGATTCAAAACCGTGCGATAAAACTTATTGACGATACTAATATCAGTCAATCAATGGACACCCTCGAACACCGACGAAATGTCTCGTGTCTCACTTTGTTTTATCGCTACTTCCACCACCAGTGTTCCACTGAAATCGCCAGTAGCATTCCGCCCATTCAAACTTTCAACCGTAACACCCGTCTCGCTATGAATGCTCATCAGTATACCCTCAAGCCCATTTTCGGACGTACTCTAAAATATCGTGATTCGTTCCTAAGCCGTACAACTCGCTTATGGAATGCCCTGCCGATCTCTGTATTTCCTGGTCGTTATAACATGCAAACATTTAAAAACAATGTACATCGGTACCTCTCTTTTCTTCCTCCCTAAATTTCCTTTGCCCGCGCTGTGTACAATCACCTTAAGGGTACTCAAACCCCTTGAGCGCGCGCTCATTATAAAAAAAAAAAAAAAAAAAAAAAAAAAAAATATATGCGCATTTTGCAACTCACACCAACACTTAACCAAGGATTGTGATTGCAAACTGTCAATCACAGAAAAAAGAGAGATGCTAAGGAAAAATAATTGCTGCTTTCGTTGTGCCAAGCGAGGACATTCTTCTAAGAAATGTCGGAGCGCTAAATGGATTTGCTGTGACAAGTGCAAATGAAGACATATCACATCACTGTGCGATCCTTCCTACAATAGAGAAAAGACTTTTGTTACATCGTCATCCCTACCGAAAAATGCTGATAGAGAACATGTCATTAATCTATGTGCTCGTAAAATTTCAACGCCACAAATGTCTCAGCCAGATTCGATTCAACAAAGTGCTACAATTTTATGTGCGTACAACTCTTTGTTTGATAATACAAACGTCTTTTTGAAGACGGCTCGGGGAATAGCCGTCTTCCCGAGTAAAAATAAATCCCTACTCATTCGTTTTGTTATCGATGGTGGAAGCCAGTACTCATACATTCGAGAAGATCTTGCAACAAAACTCAACCTTCAATCAATGGGTGAAGTGAACTTTTCTTTAATTCCGTTTGGCTGCAAAGAACAAGCTCCCTTTAGAAAATTCAAGAAAGTGAAGGTGCATATAAGAAGACAATATTCCAACGAGAGTGTAAACCTTTAAGCAGTTGTCATCCCGGAGATATGTGTGAATGTTTTGCACGCACCTGATCCATCTTGCGCTCTAGTTCAAAACCTCCAGTTAGCGGATTCATGTCACACAAGCGAAGAAGCAGTTAATGTGCTAAGTGTACTCATTGGCTCAAACTACAACTGATCGGTGGTTACGGGTAAGCATCGTCGAATTTAAAAAGGATTAAGAGCAGTACATATGTACCATATTCGGCTGGACGTTGCAAGGAGCACATTTCACTGGTAAGCAGTTTGTTTCGAACGAAAACTTATTTTCTCCATCCATCCATAGCACGACGTTACATCTGCCTGCACTCAGCAGTAACGACTTCACATCGTTCTGGTCCCTAGAAGCTATCGAAATTCGTGGTGAAGATGAAGAAAATAATCATCTAGCCGATGAACTAGCTGCTCAGTGCATTGCTAAAAATGGTTGTATCTACCGTGGAAGAATTCGGATGTTGAAATAAGAAGCAGCAGAGAATGTGCTCTAAAGCGACTTGAATCACTTGGTTCGCGATTGTCAAGATATCCAGAAAAATACAAAGAATATGATGCTGGTATTCGGCAATTACTTACAGACTGATTTCCTGAGTCTGTTCCACCCCAAAACAAGGAGAATGTACACCAAGTGTTTTACTTACCTCACCGACCAGTATATAAATAGGATAAGTACAACGACTAAGATGCGTATCGTTTTCGATGCCTCGTCACGTAGCCAAGATTCTCCATCGTTAAATGATTTGCTTCATGTAGGAGCTAATCTCTTGCCCGATGTCATGAAAATATTGTTACACTTTCGACTGGGACCTTATGGGATCGTGGTAGAAGTGGAGAAAGCGTTTCTACAAATTGAGCTTAACGAGAAGGATCGTAACACACACAGATTCCTTTGGTACGCTTCTGAGAAAACATCCACATGCCAACCTGAAATATTGGAGTATCGGATGACCAGATTCACTTTCGGTGTGAATTGCAGCCCCTTCTTATTAACAGCAACTCTGCAATTACATTTCAAGAACGAAAAGGGAAAGTTGCAGTCCACTTGCCGAAAGCTAATGAAAAGCTTTTACATGGACGATTTGGTGATGAGTATCGACACCGAAGAGGAAGGAGTGATTATTAGCAAAGACGCTGTTCTGGTGATGAAAGGTGTGAATATGAACCTAAGGAAGTGGAATTTAATTAGCAATCTCGTTCGTCAGGCTCATTGCTCCGATGAACTACCAAGTGAGCAAAAATTTCTGGGGCTATTGTGGTTCGTGCACACGGATGAAATTGGAGTATCTTTGAAATCAATCGAAGATTTGTTCTCTTCTAATTTAGTGAAGGGAACGAAACGGAACGTCTTGCAAATGATCGCACGAGTGTATGATCCTCTTGGCATGCTTGGTCCTGTGGTAATTGGATTGAAAATACTTTTTCAAGCTATCTGGCGGGAAAAAATGTCATGGGATGAGATGCTAACGCGAGAGCTTTTACTACAGTGGCAAACTTGGGTGGAAAATTTCAAACCTTTGAAGAATTATGATATTCCTCGTGCAGCGATTAATTGTTCACTTCCAAAGGCTATACACATTCACATATTTGCGGATGCAAGTTTAAAGGCATATGGCACAGTAGCATTTATTAAAAGTTTTGATGAAGCTGGGAGAAATAATGTTTCTTTTCTATGTGCGAAAAGTCGCGTAGCTCCACTTAAAACTGAGAAGATAAAAGAACTTTCACTTCCGAAGTTGGAACTTACAGCAGCATTGTTGGCGGCGCGAATATCTTCGCATTTACAAAACTCCCTAAAGATTCCTATTCAGAAATTCTTCCTGTGGACGGATTCGAAAATTGCGCTTGGTTGGATCCAGGGCGACGCACGTCGTTGCAAACTATACGTTCAGAGTCGAGCTACTGAAGTACGTCATCTTACATCCATATCGGATGTATCCATTCCATTGCAGGGGAAAAGAGAAACCAGCTGACCTTCTTACGAGAGGAATTACGGCAAACAGTTTGTTGAATTCTGAACTATGGGTTCACAGGCCAGCCTGGCTTCAAGATGATGCGTTCTTGGGTGAAGATGTCAAAAATATCGTTCCGGATAAATTAGCATTGGCGTTATTAGCACCAGTCTCGACTCCCACTCAGTCAATGTCTGAACCGTTATTGGACTACAAGAAATTTAGTTCATGGGGCTTTTTACTACTCTGTACATGTTTTGTATTGCGTTTTGTGAAGCTGCGCAGGAAGGAGAAGAAATATGAATTTTCTCAACCCTCTACTAGTGAGCTCGATGCAGCAGAAACATATTGGCTCAGGTACATGCAAAGAAATTCCTTTAATAATGAAATTTATCCATTGCTGAAAGGAAAGTCTATACCTAAAACTTCAAAGATAGCTGAGTTGTGGACGAAAATGGTCTGTTGCGGCTTTGTGGTCGCCTTCAATCTTTGAATGTTGATTTAAATCGAAAGCATCCCATCATTCTTTCATCAGATTCGTATATAGTCAAACTTTTGATTATGGTTATTAGGGCACGCCCTTTAGTGAAAAGTAGAATCAAAGGGTGCATTACTTGCCAAAAACTTTTTGGAAAGCCTGCATCACAACCATTTGGACAACTTCCAATCGAACGTATAACCCTGTCAAGACCGATTGCGTCGGAGTTGATTTTGCCGGACCCCTCTACTACCATGACACTTCCATAAATCAAATGATGAAAAGTTATCTGATGGTTTTCACCTGTACCGCCGTTCGATGTATACATCTAGAAACAGTTAAAAATTTGTTAACTGAGAGCTGTATAATGGGAATGAGGCGTTTTATGGCTCAACGAGGCGCTCCTTCTGTTATTTATTCAGATAATGCCAAATCGTTTCGTAGAGCGGCTCTAGAGCTCGGTGCCATGAGTTCCAGACCGAATGACGAGCTTATGCATGGATTTCTATAGAGTAAACGTAGCAAGTGGAAGTTTATAATTGAGCGAGCGCCATGATGGGAAGGATTCTGCGAGCGGCTTATAAGGACTATTAAAAATGTACTAAAGGTTGTAATCGGTAAAGCGAAGCTTACGTTCGAGCAATTGCGCACAGTGATCGCAGAAGCAGAGGGTATGGTAAATCTTCGTCCGTTAACATATGTAAGCAGTGACCCGATGGATATTTCGCCACTTACGCCATCACACTTTATACATGGGGAAAGTCGCTCGTTTAACCCAAAAAAAACGGTGCCTTCATCAGGTGATTTGCAGCAATTATGGGCGCTGCGTTTGAAACAAACTGGTATGCTCCGGAAACGGTGGCGCGTCGAATATTTGCAACAACTTCGATCGTTTCATCACAGCCAAGGCTATTCATCTTCTCAACTTAAGCCGAACGACGTTGTACTAGTTTTTGATTCTGCGAAGCCACGGATTGCTTGGAAACTAGCAATTGTTGAAAGCGCGTTTACTGGTCGAGATCAGAAAGTTCGAGCGTGTGATGGAACGAGGACACGATGACCCGTGTAGCTGTTATATCCACTGGAACTTTCATTGATTGCCCGCCCGGAGGATGTTGAAAAATGAATGAAGTTATGAAGACAAACTATTTCTTACCCTATCTGAAGTATTGTATTTATGAAATGTATTATCTATCGTTATCGTTTTCTTTCATCTCGATCTCTTTCTTGTAACATTTAAATTTGTATGAATTAACCCTTAACCCAAGTGAAATGGGCTTTTAAACTCTCAACGGATTTGACTTAACAATAAAATTACAAAGTTTCAAAGTACGCTTCAAGTAAAATACAGGACCAGCATCTGGCAGATGCTGTTCCTGTATTTTACCACTGAAGCGTTAGCTCATTTTTCTACGAAAGACTGAGAAATTTGAGTAAAAGGAACATGCAAGGAGTACGATAAACTTGTTCCTTGTCTGAGTGCTCTGTTCCGACAAAAATAAAATTAGTTACGCTTGGTAAATAAAGAAATACAATAATATGAGTATAACCAGGATCTCTATGAGCGATAATACTCGTAAAGATGTCGATTCACCCAAATTTCGTAACATTGTGAAATGGACCAGAATATTCTATGGAAAAAGACTTTCGATTTTCATTACTTACGTTTGAGATGACAAGTGAAATTGAATAAATGGAGGAAAAGATACACGAACTGTATGCGTTCAATTGCAACGTTTACCTAGTTGAGAAACTCCAGCTGAAAGATTAAAATGCCTAAAGTTCTTCGGTTCAAACGATCTAAGCATGAAGCAGTGGGAAGGAAGTGGTGCCATAAATACCAAAGATGTTGCACTCAAGAGGAAGCTGGAGTATGTAACTCGCAGCATACGACTGGATACGAATACGAGTAGCTTGTGCCTAAATCAGATTCTTACCTAGAATATATGATAGCTTTTGATTCTATGTATATACGTATTCTAAAACAAACACTTTTAAACCATTATCTGATAACTACCGATTTCGAGAGTGAATAATCTCTCTCTTTTTCTCTCAAGTTGCTGTATATATTGCATAAGCTTGATAAGATTACGAGTATAATTGTACATACTAAAATTTGTTGCAAGAAACAGCTTACATTTGTAGTAGATCTTCAATGGGATTCCTATAAGACCGTTGTGGAGGAAAATAAAATTTGCCATGACTCCTTGGGTTTTTTCCAAAACAAAGTAGAACAATTAAATTTCAAATGTTTTATCTACACTTTTATACCAGAATAAATCTACAAATCGATTCGTTTTAGAGATTATTAGATACCATATACTAAGGCAATTAATCTTAATTAATCTTATTCCTCTGCGCTTACTATGTCAATTGGTTATAAAAACCTTTTATCCAATCTTGATGAGTTGTGTAAAATCGAATTGTCACATTGACAGGTGTGACGATAGCGATGCAGAAATGTCGGTACCTCAAACTTTGAATAAAAGGAGAACGAGTCTTTAATTTGTGGTCATTTTTAGTTAGAACTTTGGCAATATTATTGGCCATAAGGTGCGTGTGTTTGACAATGGGTTCTTTAACTTTGTTTTCTATATTTAGTCTGTTAGTTATTATATCTACTGTGGAAGGTAAATTAATATAGATTAGTACACATTTATAATAATTTAATGACGATGTTAATAACACGTGATTGAGCCGTGTTTTAACTAAAAATACTTAGGTATTAACTTTTTATTTTGAACATACGACACTTCAACAACGTTTGAGTTTTTTAAATCATGAATGCGGTTCCTGATGCATATACATATGTGAGTTAGTTCGAAATAGATTACACAGTGTCCGGCGGGCACTGCCTAGCGCAACTATGGCCCAACCGTTGAGGCTGAGTAATCTATTGCCCGCAGCCTTCAGGGCATACGATGTTGACTGCCTACACCTACCACCTAAAATTTCATTATAGTCATGTCTATGTACTCTATCCATACACCACAATTCGTCCCTTGAACTATGGAACTCTTTATGTCACATTTAATATTGTACGCCAGCCTAGATCCTATAATGTATTGTAGTTTCTATCTTTGATGGACTCTGTTCAAATTCTTGGTCCTAAAATGGTTTTCTTTCTTTATGCGCTTTGCTGATCAATGCTGGTGCTATTCCCTTCTGGACTCTGCTCGATTTCCTGTGGGCTCACCTATATTTGACTTAGCTCCTTTCCATTTCTTGTAGGGTGTTGTTGTAAGGCAGTCTATTGTGCAAGTATAGTTGAAATCGGTTATAACATCACCGTTTTAATTCAGCCGTTAAAACCTACTCGTCAACTTGCAGTAACTCATAAAATGAACATGGGAGTGATAACTAACGATAGCTTCGCCAAAGATTGCTTCTTCGAGCTGCTCGAGTAATATCCTGAGCCCAATGACTTTGGTGATTTTAATGCCAAACTGGAAAAGAAGAGCATCTTCGGCAGCAGATTTGAAAGTGTTCTAAAAATAGATTCAGGTTAATCAATTTCCCGGCTAAGTGAAATATCATTAAAACTTGCATACATTTCTCACACCTCATCATTCAGAAATGGCCCTGGCTTGATCAGGATCACATGATGAAAAAATCCCACAATCAGATTGATCATATCGCAATCGACTCAAGACAAAACTCTGGTGTTGTGGATGTCCGACCAGAGTCACACGGTTAGGGGCGATCAGTAGAAAACCGGTTTTGATATTCCAATATCTGGAAAGTTTGATATCTAGGTATAGTTAGTCTATGTGTCCGACCGTTTCGAGGAGCCAACATCAACTCCTTGTCGTACCCAAGGTGGGGATACTCGTACGAATATCACGGACAAAAACAACCAAATAAGTTTTATAAAGAAATTATATGGTGAACGGCTATAGTCGCAAGATACTGTTCACCCTACTCTGACCGAATCACTCAAGACCTTTCGAAATGTCCTATATCGACGTGGTGACATTATCAGTACGCCCGAAGAGATGTCATACCCGATGTGCTAGGTTTCACACGACTACCTCTATGAAACCCCTGGTTTGAAGAAGAGTGTTAGCAAGCGCATGTAGCGAAACAAGTGGCACATAGGGCGGCGCTGCGCTCAAAAGAAGTTGATACCAACTCAAATGCCGAAAATAAGCAAGCAGATATAAGGATGGAAATGTAATAGTAGAGACACAGTTGGTGACGAGCTGTCTGATATGACAGAGAAAGCTAATACCAGAGGCAAAGTATTCCGGAAGTTTGTACAACTGCTAGCTGATGAGATTGGTATTAATAGGAAAAATTAGATTGCTATGAGAGAGAAAGAGATACTTTTTTGATGATTGTAAGATCCAAGATCCAATGTTCCTTGTAAAGGACTGTTGCAATCCATTGCATTTCAGGCATGCTAAAATTTTAAGTGCTAAGCTCTTTATCTGTCAACGTTGCAGTGTTTTCCCATTGTATAGTTGAGGTTTGAATCGGCCGACATACAGAAAAGGACTAGAGTTCACAAACGCATCTCTGAAAGTGCGAACAAAAGAGGTACATACTCAGCCACAAGCCTTTATACTTCTGCATCAGCAATCATGTGACCGACTTGGTTGCCAATTTGGCTATTTGGAGTTAATCAAATTGGTGTATTGAACCTTTCGCGGGAAAGTCGTGTTTCGTATAGATGTAAATTCTGCTAATCGGGACGCTTTATAATGTTTCTACAAGATCTTATCTGCTGTATTGTGTGAACGTCTGAAGCCGTTCGTCAACAACCTGATAGGTCCATATCAGTTTGGCTTCAGGCCAGGAAAGCCCACCATCGACCAAATTTTCACACTACGGCAGATCTTGGAGAAGACCCATGAGCTTCAAATCTATACACACCACCTATTCATCGACTTTAAGGCCGCGTATGACAGCAATTATAGAGACGAGCTATACTGAGCAATGTCTAGTTTCGGCATCCCCGCCAAACTCGTCCGTCTGTGCAGGATGACGATGGTCAAGGTCGGTAAAGATCTTTGATGTCCAGAAAGGATTTAGACAAGGCGGTGCGCTGTCATGCGATTTTTGCAACATCGTACTTGAAAGAATAGTGCAAAACTCACTAGCAAACCCAAGAGGCACTATCTTTCAAAAGTCCGTCCAAATACTCGCATACGCCGACGATATTGTCATAATTGGGAGAAAGCAACGGCGAAAATGGGTTTAGCTGTCAACGAGGGCAATACCAAGTATATGCTGTTGAGCAAAAAGGATAACCAACACAGACGTCTCGGGCAGAACGTCACCCCCGACAGGTATAACTTTGAGGTAGTTAAGGATTAAGGACAGACAACAACACCAGCGCCGAGATCAAACAAAGAATAACTCTTGCCAACCGCTGTTTCTTTGGGCTAAGAAGGCAATTGAGTAGTCTCTCAGACAACAAAAGTCACCCTTTATAAGACCTTAATAATCCTGGTCCTGCTCTATGGCGCAGAGGCATGGACATTATCAATAATGGTGTTCTTGGTTGTTTCGAGAGAAAAGTTCTTCGGGCGATCTTCGGTCCCGTCTGCATTGACGATGAATGGAGGAGGAGATACAATAATGAACTCTACGGACTGTACAGCGACATCGACCTAACCAGAAGAGTGAAGATCCAAAGACTGAGATGGCTGGGTCATGTAGAGCGTATGAACACCAATGTTCTGGTCCGAAAAGACTTCGAATCCGCTCCCGAGGGACAGCGCAGTAGAGGAAGGCCAAAACTCAGGTGGCACACGCAAGTGGAAGGGGACCTCAGCCAACTTAGCGTGCGAAACTGGAGACAGCTAGCTAAGAATCGAGCTGGCTGGAGACGCTTGTTGACTGAGGCCCAGGTCCACCCCGGACTGTAGCGCCACTTAAAGTAAAGTAAGTAAATAAGTTCTCGTACTTCGGAAGTGCTCTGTGGAAACTGTGAAAATAGTAGTAGAAGAGTTCTTTAGCAGTCAGTTTAACTTCGTAAAGTAATTTCTTAATTCAAGTAATGACAACAAATAGAAAATGACATTGCTCATAACTTTCGAAATTGGAAAAAAAATTAACTCATTGCACCAACATTTCTTTATTTGTCATATGAATTCAAATTGATTTTATTTTTTTCAGGCTCTGAGTTTGAATATGGCAATCAGGCTAAATGGTATGACAATTATCCGGAATGCAGCTATACGAAACAATCACCAATCGAACTAATCACAGATGAGGTAAGCATTTTTTTAAAAATATTTTTATAGTGAGTCCCACATATTTTAGCACATTTGTGAATTATTAAACTAAGATTAAATCAATTGATTAGTGATATCCAGTACTATTAAGTGCAATAAAATCACAGCTTAATCTCAAGTATTTAAAAAAACAATTAGTGTATTTTCCCTTTTTGATTTTAGATAATCGGAATCAAATATAACTTATTTGTTAATTGTTGTATTACACATAAAAACAAGTGTTTTCAATTGTGATTAATTTTTAAAAAAGCGGTTCACGCTGTTATCTGGGCATATGTATACGCACGAGAACAGCAGGAAAATTAAATAAAGGTAGAAAACAATTTATAAATAGATTATTAGATAAAAGTTCATTTAACGAATACTCGTTTATCACAATCGATTTGGAGTGAGTTCATAAAAGGCAGCAAACAATTTTGTAGTTCTGAACACTGCGCTGACATATCTTACTATCTCAGTACTATTGTCATTTGTTTTGCATTCAAAAATGTTATATCAATGCAAAAAAAGAAGGTTGTTTATATTTATTACATATTATTTCAAAGAACAAAAGAAAAAATAGCCCCTGGACAACTCCATTCATCATCGCCGAATGCAAAAAGGTGGAGAAATAAATAGAGGTAGCAAAGGTTTCGAAACGGAGTATAAAAGTTTCCGGAACAAAACCAATAAAATAATAGCTCAAATATCAAAATATGTACATATGTTCAGTCTAACCGGAGCTTTTGCCTGCGCATGTCATCCGTATCTGACCTATCAAAACCCAACATTTCTAAACGCGAAAGATCACCAATTTCCGAGGACTTTCGTTTGTCCTTGAAGAAAAAATTCTGTGCCAACATGC
The DNA here is from genome assembly GCA_949129095.1 of Volucella bombylans. Lineage (NCBI taxonomy): Eukaryota > Metazoa > Arthropoda > Insecta > Diptera > Syrphidae > Volucella > Volucella bombylans. The sequence continues at coordinate 140,821,138 of OX422140.1, read as the reverse complement.
CAAATCCGAAAAAAAAAAGGAAGTGATCCCAGTTATAATTACTGGAGTCCCTTGCAATGCCTTCCGGATAGCGAAGAAGATATGGACGAAATAATTTCGCCAAATAAGTGTAGTGAAAAAGTGTTATTGCCTCCAATCAAACTATTGCAAAAATCTAGTGAATTTGTGCACAACCTTGCAAAATCTTTAAACATTACAGATTACTTTGTTAAAAAGATGTCTATAGGCATTAAAATAACATGCAATTCTGCTGAATCTTACAGTGCCATATTAGAAAAACTAAAAAGTCAAAGTTGTCAATTCTTCTCTCACGATTTCAAGAGCGAGAAAGCATTCAAAGTAGTTCTATATGGTATGAGCGAAATGGACCCCAATCTTCTAAAATCTGAACTGATTAAAATTGGCTTAAAGTGCATAAATACTAAAAAAATAATTAAAAAATCGGAACATTTCACGGACACAATTTATATAATTTCATTAGAAAATGGTTCAATAAGATTGCATGATCTTAAGAAAAATTATCGCTCCATCTTTCACACGCAAGTGAGCTGGAACTACCAACGAAAGCTAAAAGGTAAACTAACCCAATGTCACAATTGCCAGATGTTTGGGCATGGTGAAAAAAATTGCCACGTCAAAACCTTCTGTGCCAACTGTGCCGGCCCACATAAAACTTCTGTCTGCTCAAATTCTTCCGCTGAAAAATGTGCAAATTGCAACGGACCACACAAATCAACCGATCCATCATGCGTTAGCCGATCAAAATTCTTAGAAATCAAGGAAAAATATAAACAAAATAATATGTCAAAGACATCCAACCGACAACATATTTCACCACCCACTCACACTAAACATCAACAGGTTCCAATTAACTCACTGTCAGAGTTCCCGCAACTTCCACAGCGACGTCAGCTGTTTCCCGCCTCTCACACTAATCAAACGATGTTGGAAAGTGTCGCCCTTCCAACAATCAACAATGTTTCCGACAACTTTCCACTTACGTTTAGCAACATTGCCGCCGGCGCAACTTGCAACATTTCCAGCAACAACACTCTGTTCACTGCGGATGAATTAAATAGTCTAGCTATGGAATTAATTACAAATTTATCTACATGTAAGAATAAGTTTGAGCAATTTAATGTTATCACACGTTTAGCAACTAAGTTTTTGTGTCATAACTCTAAATAATATGATAGATAGGCATTTAAATATTATTACTTGGAATAGTAGAAGTATTCGCAACAAAATCACCGAGTTTGATAACTTTTTAAACGCTAGAAACGCCGACATAGCTCTTGTAACTGAAACATGGCTAAAACAGGACTTAAGATTGTCCACATCCGTCTTCAAATGCTATCGATGCGATAGAGTTGATCGAGACGGAGGTGGAGTAGCTATACTAATAAGAAGATCTATTCAGCACTCGCTTTTGCCTGTAGTAAAAACGCGGTTAATAGAAAACATTGGAATTAGCTTAAAATTGCGTAACCAGAGAGAAATTAAAATCTTTTGTGCTTACTTTCCCGGCGGTAGAAGCTCATTAGAAAAAAAGATAGCTTTTAAGAATGATCTCCGCAAATTACTCTCACTCCAAGGTGAATTTATTATTGGTGGGGACTTAAATTCAAGACATAAAAATTGGGGTTGCTTGCGAGCAAATGCCTACGGTACGATCCTGTCAGATCTATGTTTAAATTTTCCAGCATCTGTGATATTCCCTTCTAGTCCGACCTTTTTTCCCAGTTCTAACCGTAGTCCATCTGTGCTTGATTTATTTGTGTCTAATATGCCTGGTCACCTTTCCCAACCGGTTTCCATTAACGACCTCAGCTCTGATCATAACCCTGTGTTTTGTCGGCTTCGCAAATCAGGTATGCAAAAGGTCGCATATGTGCTAGATCTCAAAAATGCGAATTGGAATCGTTTCCGGTCAGAACTAACTTCCAAATTCCGGAACTTTCCCTGTAATCTAGACAGCGTTACCTCCACTGCCGATGTTGATTCCATTATCTCAGATTTTAGCAAACATGTACTAGACACTATTGAGTTATGTGTTCGTAAAGTTCCTAAAACAACCTCGGCAATCAAGATTCCCCCTTACATCGTGGAACTCATTCAAATTAGAAATGCTTGTCGAAGACTTTGGCAAAGATACCGCCAGCCGTTCTACAAACATAAAGTTTCCCACCTCAATAATCTTATTTCAAAACTTATTTTTGATTACAACAACAAGAAGTGGAACATCAAATTACGATCTCTAGATTTTAATTCAAAACCTTTTTGGAATATTGTCAAAGTGGTTAAAAACAAAAATAGACAGCTTCCCTTTCTTAAGGATTCAGATACTTTGTTCTGTACGGATCTTGACAAGGCTAACGCACTTGCTCTCAACTTTCGCAACAATCACGAAATATCTTCTAATTTAGGTGACGCAGAAACAATTAATTTAGTGAACCAATCCATTCAAAATCTTTTGATTGGTGACAATAATCCTCCATCCTCAAGCCTGTATATAACCTTGGAAGATACCAAATTCATGGTCAAAGAGCTGAGTAATCGTAAAGCTGAAGGATTCGACCAAATTAAAAACATATATATTAAGCAAATGCCTAAATCTGTCCTTGAGCATTTAACGTTTGTCCTTAACGCCTGTATTAAAATGGAATACTTCCCAAATGTATGGAAACTCGCTAAGATTGTTCCAATTCCTAAAGCTGGAAAGCCTCCTCATGTGGTTACCAGTTACAGACCAATTAGTTTATTAAGTGGTCTTAGTAAATTATATGAAAAGGTTATAAAAGAAAAAATCTGTAAGCATATTGAAGACAACAACCTACTTCCCGATATACAATTTGGGTTCAGGCGCAATCACAGCACTACCCATCAAGTGCTAAGGATCTGCAATCATGTTAAATCGTCTCGTGCAACAGGAAAATCAACAGGCATGATATTATTAGACGTCGAAAAAGCTTTTGATTCTGTCTGGCATGACGGGCTTATATACAAAATGATAAATTTCAATTTCCAGCCAAATCTCTGTAGAATTGTCCGTAGTTTCTTGTCCAACCGCTGTTTTAGAGTGCAAATTAATAATGATGTCTCCAGCATTGTCTACTTTCATTCTGGTGTTCCCCAAGGCTCAGTGCTCGGACCTGTTTTGTATAACCTGTTTACGTCCGACGTACCATCTGTACCCAACTGTGAAGTTGCGGCTTTCGCAGATGATATAGCGATTTTCTCTTCTCACGAATTCGCTCTCAACATTGAGAGGAATCTCGACTATGGGTTGAGAATCTTTCAAAGTTACTTTAATAAATGGAAGATACAACTAAACGAGCACAAGCTACAAGCAATCTTTTTTACTAGGAAAAGAAAAGCCTGTTTTCTACCTAGTGGACAATTGCATGTGAATGGGGCTAGTATAAGTTGGGAACCATCAGTAAGGTATTTAGGAATTCACTTGGATTCCAAACTAACATTTAATACGCACGTCACAAATACCTTAAACAAAATCTCTGTTGCGACCAAGATGTTATACCCCTTCATAAACCGAAAGTCAAGGCTATCAAATGCCAATAAAATAACGATACTTAAAGTTATTTTTCAAGCAATACTGCTTTATGGTTGCCAAGTGTGGGGTAATTGCGCAAAAAGCCATCTTAAGAAACTGCAGGTCGCTCAAAATAAACTTTTGAAAATGATGCTTAATTTACCTTGGTATCACTCAACGCGCGATATTCATCAAAAGGCAAATGTTGAATTAGTCCTTGATAGAATACTAAAATTAAATCAACGTTTTCTTGTTCGATGTGATTTTGTTGATAATCCCTTAGTTAATAGCCTGAATGATAATAACTTTCCAACTTGATACTCTTAATTTATTTTATTTACCTATTCTCTATTTATTCTTTTTGTTATTTGTTTAACTGTTTATATTTACTTAACTATTTTTCATTTATTAGTTATTTATTTATTTATTTATTTATTTATTTATTTATTTATTTATTTATTTATTTATTTATTTATTTATTTATTTATCTACTTATTTATTTATTTATATATGTATATATATATATAGTTATGTTTATTTTTATTTATTTAATTAATTATTTATTTATTTATTTATTTTTTTTTTTATTTTTTTTTTTTTTTTTTTTTTTTTTTTTTTTTTTTTTTTTTTTTTTATATTGAAGGGTTTTTTTCCGCTTTTCCCTTCATAGAGATAATTAACGTCCATTTAATTTCAAATTATATATTCATAATAATGTTACAGATGAAAGATAAATTATATACATATCATATCTCTGAATTGTAAAACGTGTGGTAGCGAAACCTTGTAACTTTTATGCGAAATAAACTTGAATTGAATTGAAATGTACATATGTATTATAAGAACAAGTTCACCCAATTGAAGATCGATCCTCGAAAAAGATTAATAAATGAAATATTAGGAAGAAAAAGGTCAAATATCGACGAAACGATGATTAAGCATTTTATTAATGACATTATAAAATTATCCAACGAATGTGCAGAACTTGTCTTTTCACAGACATTACTGTAATTTAATCACATCAATTCACATTAATGCACGAGTAGAAAACACGATATTTGCTAATGCTACAAATGTATATGAGGTGCGTGGAATAATCAATTCTCTCGAAGAAGATAAATGACCAGGAATTGATGGAATTAGATATCAGAAGACACGCCGAAATGTTTGCTCCCATCCTAAGTAAATTTATAAACCTCAATCTGAAACAGTCGAAAATCCCATTAACGCTGAAGACCGCTGTTGTAAGGCCGATCTATAAGAGTGGTATTAAAAATCAGCTAAACAACTATCGACAGATATCTATATTTCCAGTAGTAGAAACGTGACTAGAAGGTGTAATTTCGCCAAGGTTGCAGAGTTTTATTGCCAAACACTCCCTCATACACAAAAATCAATACGGATTCAAAAACAAAAGTACAGGAAAGTTGCTAATTCGCTAATTGTGTCAATAAAAGTTCAAATAAAAGCCATCATGTCCTAGTCATGTTCGTGGACTTCAGTACAGATTTCGGCACTCTTAACCACGGGAAGCTATTAGAAGCGCTGGAACAGATTGGTATACGTGGAGTAAGGGCTGACTGGTTTTAAGGATTATTTACACAGCAGGTAGATTATTTGCGTCGTGGACGCGATGAGTATTAAAAATAAGCTAGAGTTTGGAGTCCCTCAGGGATCAGAGCTAGGGCCGATTCTCTTCATCCTATACACGAATGACCTACTTCGCGTCTTCAAGTAGAGCATCTCTTTCCAGACGATATAGCGATTGTGGCCAGTCACAGGTCATTGCAGGAGGAGTTCGATGCTTCAGTAAAATGGTCCCACGACAACGGCTTGATTATCAATAATTCAAAAACCAAAATGATGCACATCCGGAGTCCACAATTCAAACCAACGCAGAGGAAAATATATTTAAGAAACGATGCATGTCCGAACACTGCAAGCAATACTATTGAATTAGTTGAAAGCTACAAATATCTTGGAGTTATCATTGTCTGTCATTTTCTATGGAACAAGCACATTGACAAACGGCGCAATGACCTGAAGAAAGTTTTATACGCACTAGCCCATTTGCGATACCATGGTACGGCACCTGTTTTAAAACAAGTATGTTATTCATTAGTTGAGTCGAAGTTACGATATGATATACTTTCTTGGAGCAAGGCAGCAACAACCCACATTAATAAGCTACAAAGGCTGCAAAATTCAGAGCTGAACAAAATAAATCTAAGTTAGGTACTCACGGAACGATGAAAGAACATTCAATGTTCTTCACGTCGAGAAAATCTTCAAGATGACACTATTACTGGAGTATTCTTCAATTGCCCATAAATAGCAACGCATATGGTAGGCGACAACTACAATACAGAGTTCCTTCAGCAATCAACGAATTACCCCGAGAAATAGTAAACAAGAAAATGTCAAAACTAAAAAAAAAACTCATAAAAAAGTTCTTATTAATCTAAAGTAGTTAATTTTTTATTTATTCTGTTCATGAAATCAGCTTAAATTTTTTTGAATATTCAAATCTATCACTTTGAGCTTATTTCAACTATAAAACTTTTAAAACACAATCTTCTACAGATAAGCCTATGGCTTCGTAGAAATTATGAAAATCGTTTTTAAAAATACCCTTAATCCGATTTCCCTTTTGTCATCTGGCAACCGATTCCTCCAGAATTTCCATCTGACAATCTGACATTAACAACAAGAAAACAAATTTTTTTTTTCGAAACAGAGCATTCAGATAAAATTCATTGTGCTCCTAGCAAAATTTATAATATAACTAATTGAACCTTTAAATAACGAAGCTGTGATACCTGCAGCCATATCAATCTGCCTGAAAGAAAATTTAACGCCACTTAAGTCATATGTATCATAAATTAACTTTAGATTTTATAGTTGGATTGGGCCCGTATATCACAGCTGTCGTGATGAATAGAGTGTTACTTGTTTTCAAAGGGAAGTGTTTAACAAATATCTTTGTTTGAAGATAAGATTTGGCTAAATGAGCTACATGTAATGTTCTCATGTAGCCTGATCTCTTCTTCCAAATAGATTCGAAAAATCTAAAGATTAAAGTGGTTGATTCGTTAAAAGTTGGCTCGTACAATTCGCATTGTATCTTTTGAATTATGTAGTGCAAGATGAAACGTTGGCACAATAACGGAGAAAAGTTTTCAAGTAGAAAACATATTGCGATAAAATATGCGTAAAACAAACCAAGTAACGAAATGTAGGAAACAGCACTCGCTACTTGAACTTGTAAATAAAAGTGTATACGAGGGGCGTTCAATATATTCTCGGTATCGATATGAAGGAAAATGCGAATTCAATTTAAATTGTTTTTATTTTTCAATATAATCTCCCCTAACATCAATGCATTTGTTACATCTTGAGATAAGCTTTTTTAAACCCTCAAAAAAATAAATTTCCTCTTCCTCTGCAAAATACCCATTTATTGCCGACTTGAGTTCTTCATCATCCGAAAATCTTTTTCCACGAAGACATTTTTTCAAATCCGGCAACAGGAAATAATCACTAGGGGCAAGGTCTGGACTATAGGGTGGGTGTTGGATTTCTTCGAAACCACAATCTCGCGCAGCAGCCTTGGAAACTCGCGCCGTGTGAACAGGAGCGTTGTCATGAAGAAGCAACACACCCGCTGCGAGTTTACCCCGTCTTTTCTTTTTAATTTCCTCCCGCAAATTATGCAAAGTGGAAGCGTAGGATGTGGCGCTGATGGTTTCACCTTTTTTTTGTACTCAATGAGCGAGATTCCCTTTGAGTCCCAAAAAACTGTGGGCATGAGCTTCCCGGCAGACGGAGCGACTTTGAACTTCTTCGGGGGTTCTGTTCCTTTTTTATGCCACTGCATGGACTCTTGTTTGCTTTCAGGGTCATAGTGGTGGACCCATGTTTCGTCCCCAGTAACAATTCGATCCATAACACCGTCCGCGTTCTCACTACACATCTCCAAAAGCTCTCTACAGCATGCGATTCTCACTTTTTTCTGAGGCGCTGTGAGCATTCGTGGAACCCACCTTGTACTGACCTTTGAAAAGTTAAGATGGTCATGAAGAATGGTGTGAATGGTACCAATTGAAAGCTTGGTGATCTCTGCCATCATTTTCACCTTTATTCGGGCATCCTCAAGAACAAGTTTTTCGACTTCTTTGATGCTTTCTCCCGTATAAGCAGTAGCCAGGGCTCCGGAGCGGGGGTCGTCTTCAATGCTCTCTCTGCCTCTCTTGAACCCACTTGACCACTTGACCACAGTTGATAATGAAGGTGCGGAACCCTGGTAAACAGCCACCATCTCTTCATGAATGGTTTTTTGACTTTTTCCTTGCTTAGTGAGAAATTTAATTACAGCGCGATGCTCAATTTTCACCATCATCGTCTCAGTTGCCATTATGATTCTGTTTAACTAGAGATAAAACGCGAATTAATAATCACATTTATATGAAATTTTACATGAATGCACTAAAATAATAGTATTACTTGATAAATAAGTCAATTTATATATACAACCACAGCTTCACCCCGATACCGAGAATATGTTGAACGCCCCTCGTACTTACTTAGATGACGCTATAGTCCGGGGTGTTCCCAGGCTCAGCTAACATGCTTCTCTAGCTAGCGCTTTCTTTTGCCAGCTGACTTCAAAGTTACCTGAGGTACCTTCCCACCTAAAAATAGATCGTCTTCTACTGCGTTGTCCCACTGGGTGGGAATCGAAAACGTTGTGTTTTTGATTGCTCGGTAGAGAACTTTGCTACTCAATTGGCTTATAAGCCAAGCGCACCTTGGCGAATCAGTATGTATTCTCCATAGCCATCCCGCATAACTAGACATGACTCTGTATAGTTTTAGGAACTCAAAGATCTGCCGTAATGTGAAAATTTGATCCTTTCTGTCCTAAAACTATACTGATAGAGGACGATCAAACTGTTGACGAAGGCTTGTAGGCGTGCACATAATACGGTAAACAGAATTTTATATGCGATGTCGAGGAGACTTATTCCTCAGGCGATATCCTTTCTCAGAATAGGACAATCCATGACGAGGTCCCATCAGTCGAGTATACTTTATTCGACCCGTATCTTAGAGATGAGCTGAAGTACTCGTATGCTTGCCTTTGTTATACATAAGCTTGGTAATCATTTTGGTCGTGTGAACGGAAATGTTGTCTCTCTTTGCTCAGGTTGCATGGTTTATTTTGGCTCACGGGGGGGTTTTGCTTGCCATCATCGTTTAACAGTCTAAAGAAGTAATCTTTCCAGATTGTGGTTCAGCTATTTTCTCCATCCCTGCACGTTTCAGTTAGCGCTTTACATATATGGCATGATCGTTTTATTTTTTGGCTTCCGGACTTCATTCTTCATTCATGGCCGCTCTGTATTTCCGCTGTTTTATGAAGTTTGTCTATCTGCATTCGCCATGGAGTCAAGCATTTCTTTGTTGGGGCGAAATGAAACCTAGTACTCTTACATCAGAGGCCGCCTCTCTGATTATGATACCACTGATATTCTACGTTGGTTGCTGGCCGCATCGTACTCATCGAGAGGTTAAGCAAAACTAAATCGGATAAGGCCCTGGCCGTCTGTGATTGTAGCTGTTCGATGTTGAATTTTTCACAGTGCAGGATGGTTCTGGGTCTCGACCACTATGCTCTCCACTTATCGCGATCGACTTCTAATTGACTACTCCAAGTTGATGCCTCTTTAACTACTTTGGTTTGCAACATAAACGGTAAGGGACGGACCTGGAGGATTAGGTCTTTAGACTTGGGCGAAAAGACCTTCTGGTAACCGTTGTATACATTTCTTATTCAAATATGAGCACTGCAATTGCTCCATGAGAGCTCACAGGAGTTCTCAAACACTTGAGTTTTGAATTATTTGAAGAAGCACTAAATGGTGTAAGCTATCTTGACTTTATGTATATATAATAGATGTTACCGTTGATTTCATCGGAGTTAATTCTCTCGCTAATGTCAATCTTTTGAGGAACCCTTCCCTTGTGAAAGCCAGTTTAAGTCTGTGAGCCCAAATTTATATTCACATATGTTATGGCCTAGGTTCCCTAGAGTATGCTCCAAATATTCTACAATACGTCATATGTCAGACCTTGCTCATTATGACAGTTCAGATGACACGTCAAGAGGTCATGGTATAAATTTTGTGACAGAGTTGCGACAATTCGACAATATTCATATCTTACCTGCTTCAATAACTTGAATATTATCCCCTTGTATGAAAGGGGTCGCAGCTTGGCTGTGTATAAGATATCGAAATTCATTTTGAATGTGATCTAGGACTATTTTTTAAACCTTAGAACTTAGACATCACACTTGTGAGCTCGACTAGCAGGACCCTTAAGCTTTTGTGAACGGAGAAAAAGTTAAAAATTTAAGGAAAGTCAACATTCGTTTGTTTTTTTTTTAGTGCTTATTGCATTTTCTATTTTGTTTAATGTTATTAAAAACTTCATAATAATTTATTTGAAACTTCTTTTCAGGCAATTCAATCTACTGAAATCCCATTAATTTCCTTCTTCAACTACAATATAGCCTCTGTTTTGCCAGTTACCATGCAGAATAATGGTCACACAGCCACTATCAAGCTACCAAGTCTAAAGACATCACTTTCACCGTACGTCTCCGGCGGACCTCTACCTGATGGAATCTTTTACGCAGAAAGTGTTCACTTCCATTGGGGCTCAAAGGATCTGCATGGCTCTGAACATGTTATCGACAGTCAACGATTTTCACTTGAGATGCACGTAGTTCACAGGAACAATAAGTATAGTAGCATCGAAAAAGCTCAACTAAATCCAGACGGCATTGCAGTTCTCTCCGTCATCTATAACGTAAACGTAAGTATGATACTCTGGTCCGGGTTTTTTTTATTTGTTGAAACCGTAACGTGTGTTTCCAAAGACCCTTGCAAGTGAATTTACTGGCCTATCCCGTGTAGTTTCCGCACTATCATTGATTACTAAATACCAAGCAGAAACGAGGTTTAAAGGATTCAATTTAGGAGAATTGTTTGGTACCCTGGATAGAAATGATTTCTACACATATCAAGGTGAGTACATTTGATTCAAGAAGTTTTCCTTTTTTGTAATCAACACTTCTATCATAGGCTCCCTAACAACACCACCATGCTCACAAGCTGTTACTTGGATAGTCTTTAGTGGTCCAATTCTAATAACTCATGGTCAAATGTTCAATTTCCATTCCCTTGTCGATCCTCATGGTCAAACTTTGGAGAACAATTACCGATCCTTACAGGCCAAGGGTAATAGGAAAGTTACCAAGCGCAAGAGTGGACTAAAGACCATCTTAAACTCACTTCAGTATCTAAAACCAGTGCCATTGTAGCAATTAGATTAAAAAAAAAATTGGAACTAAGAGGACAGCCCAAAGTAAAATTTTCAATCTCTGTAGAGAATTTACTATATGTAAATAAATCACAATTTATTTTCATGCATTACTTACATGTTTTTCTATTGAATGGTTTTGCTTTCCAATTTTGATATAATTTATTTTTAAGACATAAACGAGTACTTACATATTGTAGATGTAAATATAATGTCTTTTTATAGACATTGTTGTCTTCAACATTTAACAATATGTTCACGTGGTTATTATAAGTATGGTTTTTAAATTTTGATAAACATATTGGCACTATCTAGAAATTCGTCAAAAATTAATCCAACCATTTAAAAGCCGTAGTCGTTTCTTTTTCATCTGATGGAAATATAAGTATCTACTATCTTTTACGGTAAAATATTTTGGCAGTTAGTTATTATTTATTGAGGAGGACTCCTCAACAATGGAATAAACTGTATAGTCCACAGACAGGGAAAGAGAACATCTTTGGTAGACAGTTGGTAAGCACAGCCTGCGCGACACCATCCATCTGGGAACGGACTTAGACTTGCGGCATGAAGAAATGTCACGGCTTCCTCTCCTCAATATACACAAGGAAACATGGCAGCCTCCGGTTCATGAAATGCTAAGCTAAATTGAACATTTTGAGACCGACCTAGGATATGCCTTCTGTTTTTGTTTCCTGTATAAGGCAGCAGCACGTAATACAGAGTCTCATTCACCGTGATTGGGGAATTGCAGAATTATTGGTGGTGGTGAGCGGCTGTTATAGTTATTGCGGTTTTGTATACGGAAAACATTTTTCATAACTGGAGCTTGAACTTGAGCTTGACTGCACAATTGAACAATAGTGATGAGTTCTTCTTTGACTGCATTGGTTTCTTTATTTGCTTCAATTAACTCTACTCTTTTATTTATGTCTGTCGACATGACATTTTTGAGGTCAGTAGACCAGGTTCTCTTCAGCTCTTCTAGTTTTAAGTCAAAGTCAACCCGAAATTTATTTATTTCCTTCGAGATTGCTTCCATTAATGTTGAAGTTAATTTGTTTAGTCGTCATAACGATCCTTTAACATAGATGAACTAACATTAATGCCAAACTTTCCAGGATATTGAGAACCGAAACCCAATTTCTATAGACCGCCTCTATCCGTGTGCCCCTGTCTGTGAATTGTCATCAATATGTGTTTTTTATTATGTCCACGTGATCCGGATCAGATCATTGGCATAATAAAACAGCCTGGATCATCAATAATTTTAGTTTCGTGTTGTAGTAACACACTGACATTTACTTCTGTCAATCGGTTGACATTTCAAATAATAAACAAATAAAAATGAAAGCTGCTGCTGAGGTATATTATCTCTGGTCCATTTATTGATTTTAAATACTAATATTATTTCTTTAATTAGTGGTTATTTGATAGTGATAGTGATTCCGAGCAAAGTTCCTCATCTGGATTTTCAGTATTTGACACAGAAGAAAATGAAGATACGGATTCAGTTATGGATATCGAAAATGCAATAATGCACAAAATCTTTGGAGAAATTATTAAAAACTTTAACAATGCTGACTTCAAAAAACATTTCAGGTTGCGCAGGTCAACAGCATAAAATTAATAGGTACTTTGATAATATCGCACAATCAAGTATATGTTTTGCAAACTAATTCTAACTTGCTTTCAGATCATTACAAGTCAACCGAACAGTTTCATGCTACACCAAAAAGAGGGTTACCGAAAACTTCACCAGATATTGTGATATAAATATTCTTGTGGTATATTTCTAATACAAATATATTTCGGGAAGTTGCTAATCTATTTGGTATTTGCATTTCCACTGCTTGGAATGTTGTTAAGAAGGTAACTTATTGGATAATATCCATAGGCCATGAATACGTTAAACGGCCAAATGCAAATGAAATTTTCAATAATTCCAATTTTTTCGAACTGAAAAGGAAAATACCAGGAATCTTGGGGTGTATTGACGCCTCTCACATTAGAATTAAAGCCCCCACTACCAACAAAGAGAGTTATTACAATATAAAGCGATTCTATAGTATCTCAATACAAGCTGTAGTTGATTTCAAAAGAAAATTTATTGATATCTTTTGTGGTGAACCAGGGAGCTTCCATGACAGTCGCATTCTACCAAGATCCGAGCTTTATCAAAAGGCTTCTGACGACATGAATCAGCTATTCCCATATAACATCTTCTTACTCGGAGATTCGGCGTATCCGGCTCTCGACTGGCTTGTTCCACCGTTTAAGGATAATGGAATGCACACAAGTATTCAACGTCAGTTTAATAGACTTCATGCTAAAGGTTGAGTCACTGTAGAACATGCATTTGGCCTTTTGAAAACTCGTTTTCGAAGGCTGATGCATTTTACTGAGCAGAGGAACATAAACATGGTTATAAATTTAGTGCTGTGTGCATGCGTATTACATAATATGTGCATTGATAACAACGGCGAAATTTATCACGTAGATCCTGTAGATCCTGAAAATGTTCTTACACCTGATGCAAACAACGGAGCAATTAGCAGTTCTAGAAAACAAGTTTAAGTAGATTACTTGATAAGTAAAAACATAATTGTTTAATTCATCTTTTTAATTATTAATAAATATTAATTCAAACTAAAAATATATTCAGTCTTTAAAATTTATCACAAAAAAAAAAACAAAACGCATTCCACAAATACAAACATACAAAAAACTAAAAAATAAATAAATTCATACATATATACACAAACTAAAAAGTAAAACAAATTCATACAAACATATATACACAAACTTAAGAGTAAAACAATTCAATTCATTTTAACCAAAAAAAATTTATTAAATCACATTTGATATTGGTATTCATAAATAATAAAAAAAAAATTATTTCTTAAAAAGTTCTTTGACTATTCGCACTTTTTCCTCGAACCTCTCTTGCTTCTTCTTCTCTTTTTCTTCTAAAGGCTCGAGCTTTCTCCTGGCATATTCCGCAATAATTTTGTTTTTTTCTTCTGCTATTTCCAGTCTTTTCTTTATCTCCTCTCTTAAAATAACAGTCTTTGCGGACAATCTTTTTCTACCCCGAATTGATATGGCTGGGCGAGCTGGAGATGCAGTCGGGGATAATTGATCGAGACCTGTTTATAATTCACATACTTCGAAGTGAATACTTACTTTTGCTACTGCACGGGTCTTTGAACATGGGCAATGCCTCAACTTGCCTTCCCGACATATTTAGTGTGTGGCTATCGCAGATCTCCGGATTTGATCCAAAGATCTCTTTCATTTCCTCCTCAAAAGGTGCTTTACCGGCAGACTCACCTGTTCTTTTCATTTTATCCCTGCTGCCCTTATATGCACGGAGTAATTTTTTTATTTTGATATTGAGCATATCCACGGTCGTTGGTTGAGTCTGGAAATTAGAAGAAAACTGTAAATTAGAAGAAAAATGTAAATAAATTGTGTATTATATACAAACCAAAACGTTCTGCGCCAGCAAGTCTTCCAAGACATTTGTCTTTGCATATTTTCTCTTCCTGCAATGACTAAATTCTTCTTTCCTGCTACCGTACACCGCCATGAAAGCCTTGGTCTCGGCTGCAGTCCAATTTCTCCTTGAACTACACATTCTTTAGTTAAGAATTATTATTATTTTGAATACGTGTAGTACCTCTTTTTCACATTTAAATCCATTTTGCTCAACTATTCAAATAGATTTGAAGTTTACAGGTGGAGTTTCCATGCCAACAGAATTTTGTTTCCAAAACAAAAATGTGTGTACGTTTTTTCACGATGGTGATTATAATTTTCATCGACATACACCAAATTATGACGCAATTTACACATACATAGTATAAATTAAAATTTAATCACAAATTTTATATTTTTATAAGTAGAAACTACTTTATTCGTGAAATAAAAATAGGCATTAACTTCTTGTTAAAAAATAACACTCCGTATATTTATCAGGCAATGCCGTAAGTTTTAAATTTTTTGCAGTCATGCCGACTTATAGAAAAGGAATTGATATCTAGTGGAGAATGGCATCACGGATTGATCACGAAATTGATCACGGATCACGAAATTGATCCTGATAGCTATCTGGATCTTGTGTTGTTGCTACAATGCGTTCACACCAATGATCCATATGGATCATCCACGCATAATAAAAATCACATAATGGCAATTGCTCTCCCATTTTACACAAAACATGCCCATTTTACTCAAAAAAAACATCATCCACATTACACACATGTTCGCAAATCGCTCTCATTTTGGATTGCTTGGCAGCATTGCCACAAAAATCTAGAGCAAATGTAGTACGTTAGCCAACAAAATGTAGCATTTTCAAACAAAATGTAGTAGGTACCATTGGTTTTTTTTTATTGAAATTTCAATTAACATAACAAACCAAATAAATAGATAAATAGCATAACAAAAATATGGTTTGAATTCACAAAAAAACAAAAATAATACATAATAAATTAACAATGATTATAAAATTTAAGTATGCTCTCCTGAGCGAACGTTTTTTTTTTTCAAAAAAAGTATTTAATCTATATTTACTTAACTCTATAATCTCCATTAACAAATTGAAAGGACAAATAAAATGTTACCAATTCGTCTGTTGGTTCAAATATTGCATTATCTTTTATTAACTCTTTAGCTAATAATACATTTAGGATTGTTTCTGAGTCATTTTATCTTTTATTAAATAAAGCTTGGAAAACTCTCGCTCAGCAGAAGCACTACTGTGAGGAATACAGCATAAATCCAGCATGTAGGCTGATAGTAACATTGAGCTCTCTAAACTATTTTTTTGTTTGTTCAATTCCACCCATATTGTCATAAGCCCTGTTCAGTGAGGCTGTTCCGGACTGATCCGAACAGAAAAGTATAGGATTTTCCAATAAGGACTTGACAACTTTTTTTTTTAAATAAAACGCAAACCATTTGAGATATTTCAAAAACTTTATTATCGGCTTGAAGTACAATCAATATATTTATGAATGGAACTCGACTTCGTTCATATGGCCACCGCGGGCACGTTTGCAGCGGTCGATTCGTTGGACCCAATTTTCAACGACTCGGCCACACATTTCGCCCGAAACGGCCGCTATTTCGCGTTCAATGTTGGCTCTGAGCTCATCCAACGTCGTCGGCGTGTTGGCATAAACCAATCACTTAACGAAAATAGTCAAGCGGCGATAAATCGCACGAACAAAGCGGCTAATCGACTGGCCCATGTCTTGAGATAACACGCTCACCATACTTACTCTTCAATAAATTGATTGTAGTGTGTGCTGTGTGGCTTGTGGCACCATCCTGTTGAAATCACATGTCGTCCAAGTCCATATCTCCCAATTCGGGCCAAAAATAATCGGTGATCATGGCGCAATAACGCTGACCATTCATAGTAACATGACGATCGTTATCGTCGACGAAAAAATATGGCCCAATAACACCGCCGGCATGCAAACCGCATCAAACAGTTATTTTTTGTGGATGAAGTGGTGATTCATGAAGCACAAGCACATGATTTTCACCCGACCAATAACGCATATTTTGCTTATTGACGAACTCATTGATCCAAAAATGATTCCTCACTGAAGATGATTTTGCGATGAAATTCATCATCTTGGCGCATCTTCTCCAGAACCGAATCGGAGGACGTACGTCGCTTCAAATGGTCCATCGGATTCAATTCTTGAGTCAGCTTGGTCTTGTATGGGTGTAAACCAAGATCCTTACGCAAAATACGCCATAATTTGGTCTGAGCGTTGCCCAATTCTTGAAAACGCCGTGGAATTGACTGATTTGAATCGATTGTTACGGACGCCTGAACGGCAGCGATATTTTCGACACTTCGACCAACCCGTTGTCTCACTGACACGGCAACATCACACAACTAATATGTAGACTCAAATTTTTGAACTAAACTTGTTATTGTCTGTCTACTAGTTAACGCTCTTAAAGTTGCAGTCACCGACTCCGAATTTCGGTAGAAAATTTTTATAATTTGCATAGGTTGCTCGTTCGTGTACTTTACCATGATGAAAATGTTGAGTTTACTGAATAAATTGACAGTGACAGTTTGATGATTAGTGAAAGAGTGAGTTCACAAATTAAATTCAAAGTTGGTAAGTTCCTATTGGAAAACCCTTTACAAGCTTTCATGTTCAGTGAGAAAAATTTCTGTCCGAACCTGTTCTGCTCCGTGTTCAATGAGGCTGTTCCAATCTGTTCCAATTTAGTTTTTCCTCACTGAACAAAGCTATAATGTCGCTATTTTGAGGTCAACATTTCAAAATAAGATCGAAAGCTCCAATCAGCAAGCGCCACTGCTCATTTAAAATTTCCATATTTGCATTCTTACAGGGAAACTCCTTAAACAAATTTGAAATGGTAGGCTCGCTCCCTGAAGCTATTTAAGTACTTTAGTAATAGCATTTTAGTATTATTAAGGTCAAATCTTTGATTAAGTTGGTTACATAGTTCTTATTTATATACACATTTCGAGCGTGTTTTTTAACATTATTTATACTATTAATATTCATTTCAGAATTTTGAATATGGAATTCAAATTGAAATTCAAAATAGCATGACGAGATTGGTAAATAATAGAATTCATTTTTGAAATCCACTGAAAGAGATAAGCAATCTGCTTTGATACGATTTGTATAAACATCATTTAGTAATTTACATATTTCGGTGTAGATTAAATGAATTTGTACTGTTTCACTCTGAAATTGTTTATTCAGATCATTAATTTTTTTTTCATAATAAATAAAGTCTGTTTTCTTCCTTAAAAAATCATAAACAATCTTATTATTACCCACATGTCCATCTTCAAAAGAAGTAAGTGTAAAATAATGGAAAAAGAGGACTCCATTGTTCCAACAGTCTATTAATGACAGCTTCTAGTGAAAACCAACGTGTATTTACGAATCTGAGAATTTGATTTTCTTTGCAGTTAAAATTTTCCTGAAACTCTTTAAATTGATTTAGGACTATGAGAAAAGTGGGCATATGTAGCTTTAATAGAACTTAGTGTACTTAATGACAAGAGTTTACATGAACATACTCGTAAATGTAGATTGTGGCTACTGCATCCTATTGAAAAAAGATTTGGGCAGACATTGGACAGTTTTTCACTCACTCCGTTAAGACGCCCGCCCATTACTGAGGTATTATCAGAGCAAAAACCAATTGCATTTAAAATGTCAATATTATTGTCCTTGCATTCACGCAGGATTGTCTGAAAAATTCCTTCGGAATTGCTTTCCTTGAGCTGGTGAAATCCAATACATCTACAGTGGCGAGCAAAAATGAATACATGTTGCAAGTGAATGAAATAAAATGAAAAATTGTTATGTTTTGTTTCATTTTAGCTTTATAAACTATATTTGTTCTTAATCCTAAAATGTTGATATACTTTTAAGCGAATAAAAAAAAAATAAAAATATCCTTCAGAGATAACTGTACAAAAACGAAAATGTCAAAGAAACCATCATTTACTCAATTTTGCACGTTTCTCCCAGTTCTTTTCAAAGCCCCGTTAATCTTTATGAAGCTTTGTTTCTTTGTTTTAATTGTTTTATTGTTAGTCTTGTAGTAGGTCTGGATTGAAGGTGAATATTTGTAAGCTTAGTTTTATACATTTTTAGCATAATAAAATGTTCTTTTTGTAGAGTAAAAAGTAAAAAATGAGGAAAATTTCAGCAAATACAGAAAACAGCATAATTAATTCCACTTGAGGAAGGACTTTCTTCACGACAAATAGTCAAAAGAATACATGTAGGCCAACGCACTGTACTTTTCGTTAAAAAAAGAAGAAATGTGCAGTCCAGTAATGTCAATCCAGGCGACTGACGCTGATGCGCGTTTAATGGAGCGTTTGATGTCCAGAGCTGGCTTGGAGAGCAGCCATTTCACACAATTAAGCAGCCAGCACAAAGTCCGAATTTAGATCCGATTGAAAATGTTTGCGCGATTCTACAAAAAAAAAAACGGCTTGTGAGGCATACGATAGCCACCCAAATACGAACGACAATTTATGGGAGCGAATACAAGAACAGTGGGCAAATATTCCGCACGGAAATATTGAAGCACTGGTGGAAAGCATGCCAAAAAGAATTATAAATGTAATTAGAACCAAGGGACTATGGACTAAGTATTAAATAATACCAGAAAAGCTAAATAAAAATAACTTAAGAAACGTGTAAAATTGAGTAAATGGTTTCTTTCATCGTTTTTTACAGTTATCTCTGCAGGATATTTTTTATTTTTTTTATTCGCTTAAAAGTAAATCAACATTTTAGGATTAAGAATAAATATAGCTTATAAAGCTAAAATGAAACAAAATATAACAATTTTTCATTTTATTTCATTCACTTGCAACATGTATTCATTTTTGCTCGCCACTGTATCTTTTACAGCACACTCATCAAAAAAGAAAATTTTTCGTAAAAAAGTAAAATGGTTATACGGAGCTTAAGAAATGTAGTACTTTAGGGTAACGATGTAGTATGTAGTATGGCGTTCAAAAATCAAGCAAATATGTAGCACAATATTAGATATGTAGTACAAGTGGTAACGCTGTATGCAAGTCAGTTCATCAGTTGAATTTGAAGTGTTAATTAGGAGAAGTGATTAAGTGGTTTAAGTAAAAGATAAGAAAAGTATAAGCGGTTGAGAAATTGGATTTTATTGAGAGAAACAATTAAATAGTGAATTGTAACTGTACTGAATACAGCGATTTGTATTGAAAAGAATAAGTTCTATCATTTGTACCCACACAAACATTTTACAATACTAACCATAATAACGGACGGTACTTACGATGCTGAGGGGCGCTGTGGTGTTGATCAGCGCTGGCCATTTCCCTCCCAACCTGGAAATCCGGTGGCCGACTTCAGGATTTCCCCAAGGAGAGGACATCGTCTCATCCGCTCACAGCATCTCTAGCTGAAATCTGCTTACCTATGACACTCCCTGAAAATTTCTTAGCCGCTCATGATACCGCCTGTTTGCACGCTATTAGACTTACTAAACAGAACCCGTCCAGATATCAGCAGAATCACGGGGCGTTAGCCAATTGGAGACCGTGCGGAAAAACTAGATTTCCCATACAACCCCCACTGCCGCAGTTGCGGGAACGAAAATGAGAGGGCAACTCTATCCCATTTCGTCTGCAAATGGCCAGACAGCACTAAACCAACCATTCTTCGACGACCTTAACATCACCTCGGCCGTCTAGCACATCAGAGGCTGCCGCCTTTGATGCCCCTCAAATGTTCCGAGTGTGACGTCATGCGAGGTTTTTAGAACGACGTCTATGTTAATCACTGTCAATCACTTACCAAGCACAACGGCAAGTGTCATGTTTGACACGTAATAAATCAAAACAAATTCTTGCTTCAGAGAAATCTTTATTCAACTCTTCGTGCGTTTAAAAATTGTACAGTTACACAAAATGCTTACGTCTAAATCTTAACTTAGCCCAGGGCTCCCGGTTTACGGTAACCGCTGACTCTTTCTAGCACTACCACGAACCTTCACCGACGATGAACCGAAAGACTTTTCTTTCTCCGACTTCGAGTCGACAATTTGCTCCTTCAGCTGGACAAAGTCGTGCATTAGCTCCTTGGCCATGTTGGTGTACGACGAGTTCTTCCTAAAGACCATAATCGCATTGTAGCACATCAAGAAAACATCACGTTGGAGATCGGCTATGTTCCGGATTATTCCACTCTCGATGTGGCGTTTGATAATCTGCAAATCCATCGGTCGATGACAGACCAACTTGTACTGAGGGCTGTGCTCCTCGTTAAATGGTCGTAAGAAAATAGATGCATTCTTGTTGGTCAACAGATTGTTGTAGACTGTCATGAGTGACTTTTTCCAAACTTTAAACTCGCGATCGTCACTGGATGCTGGCGAATTGGGAATGCTGTCCATTACTGGAGTGGACGAGTACCTGCGACGTGAACGTATAGTGATCACTGAGTGATCACTGGCATCGTCCTCGACAAGTGGACTTTCGGAACGATCGCGATCACGTAGTTTGCGAACGGCCAGCGTTTGCTTTGCTTCATCATCTGTTTTCGTGTCGCAGTCGTTTTTCTTACTCTGTGATGGCTGTTGCTTCTGTGGATTTAGTTTATCTTCTCGGGGTTCTCTAGGTGCTGCAGTTGGGGCTTCAAAAGTAGACGAATCGTCGTCTGTGTCAGGCAGGCAAATAGAAGTTATTGTCTGCTCCTGTGAAAAAGGACTCTCATGAGTTGGAGGTTTGGAAGGACCGTCTGTTGATTTGGATTCTTCCTCTGAAAAGAAAAGAAAAAGAAGTGAGCGATGTTAAGATAGTCGATATAGCTAGCTCACCTTTGCTGGAGACTTCAACGACCGAATTACTGATGTTGTGATTCTTTTTCGTTTCGGGTTCGGCTTTACCATCATTTGACTCATCGTCGGTTGGAATGATTATCACGTCCGAGCTATCGCTTAGGGAAGCCTTCCTAGCAGATGACGTTGTCTGATCGTTTTTAGTACTCGACAAATCTTCGTCATCCACCGTTTCTTCATCATCAACTATGCGTTGGATGGATTCTATATTTTTTCCAGCAGGCGGAGAGCTTTCATTGTTATCCAATTTCTTTTGAGCGGTCGACAGTCCAGCCGGTACATTTCTAGACTCCTCATCAACGATGGTAGAACTGTTTACCTTATTGTCTCTGGTGTGCGTTGATAGAGGAACATTGTCACTCGAATCGTCGCTGGAAATAGTTTCGATTTTCTCCTCATCGTCTATTGGAGGTTTCTCGTCGGGGATTTGCGATGGAATCTCCTCCTTTTGTGAATCTTTGGCTTTACTTTCCGATGTGGTAGACGAAGGCGAATCTGTCGGTTTGTTCTCAGCGACCTTGAGTTTAGCTCCGGAGTCCTCCTCAATAGGCGAAGGGTTTTTTGAGTCCTGTCTTATTTCGGTTTCGTTCAGTTTTGCTTCCAGTTGGTCGTCTACTTCTTGATTATCGTCCATCAAAGATTCGACTCCTTCGAGAATTGATTCTTCCTCAAGGATTCCTGGGTTCAGGATGCCATTGTTGTTGGTGAGAATATCGGCCAACTCGTCAATGTTGTCGGGCATGAGGTTCTTGAAGACCTCCATCAGTTGTTGTTCTTCCTCCTTTGTAGGGCTGAGGGCATTGTCCTCCATTGTTTCATCCTCCATAAGGTTGTCGTCTTCGGACTTTACAGGTGTTGATGAATCGGTGGTAACTTCCCTGGGTGATTCTGTTTTAATTTCATCGTCAAGCTGAATGGAGCCACTTGGTTGGAGTTGTTGCAGCTGTGGAGAGTCTCTGGGCGATTTAGTCTTCTCCAAAAGCATCGATAGAGTCGGCGCCGATTGAGAAGGACTGAGAACTGTAGCCGTGGGTGTTTGGTTGCCGTCAACAGGCGCTGGCCCAGTGAGTGGCTTTGTGAGCGGAATACACTGTGTGAGTATGCTGCTTGTTGGTAATGCAGCTGGTGAGGTAGCAGTAGTGCTCATGACGCCGCCCGTTAACAAATTCGTGATTGTGGGAGCATTTGCCCGTACGGTACTGGTGGTGGTAGTTGTACTAGTAGCCGGAGCAGGAGAAGTGGATTTCAGGAGTGAAGAAAGCAATGGCGACGTTCCCTGTGGCTTGCACGTTTCGTCGATCTCCATGTCTTGCTCTTGATTTGTTGGCGACGCACTGGCTTGTGGTTTCGGTGGCTGCTGCTGTTGTAATTGACCCTGACGCCAGTTTCTTTGCATTTCATGGGTTCCCAACTGCCTTCGAGCTTTTTGTTGCCTGTCCAACTCTTGTTCTCGTTCAATTTCCATCCACATCGCTCGGATTTGCTCTTCATTGGAATTGCCAGTCTGTAAATGCACCACATCAGTGTACAGCTTTGCATAGGTCTCCTGTTGTTGGCGAATTTCGGTTTTCAGCTCCTGAATTCGTTCTTCCGTCAGTCGGCGTAGGATTAAGTCGGTTGGTGTTTCGACGACGTTGGAACTATTGTCAGAGTTTGTGCGCTTTTTACGCTTCGGAGTTTCAACATTTTCCAACAATTCGCCGTATTTAACTGCACAGTGCTTTTGTGAGAACCATTCTGGTGGATGTTGTGCTCCACAGAGGAGTTTTAAAGACCGGCTCACGGTCATCCAGTTCTGGTCACCGCTGCAAGACACCGCAGATGCTAGACAAAGTTGCTCGCGCTTGGTCCATTTGTCTAGGGCTACGCGGTTTATATTAATGCGATCTTGCACGGAGGCCATTATTTAACTATTTTTAATTATATTTATATTCCGTAGTTTGTTTAAACAATTTGCGATAGATTTGTTTCGTAAAAGAAAAACACGACGGATAAAATTATGTTGTTTCAAATGTCAATTTGACAGTTAATAAATTTGGTTGAATGCGATTGAATACTAACAGCGGTTGTTTTAGTAATGCCACTTAATGAGAACTTGCGAACTTAGTTTTATCCATATATATTCTCACATGCGCAAACATTTAATTTGCAAAATTTAATGAAACAAAAAAGGAAAATATGAACAAAAGTCAATTTGGAATATAATAACTATTAGGTATGTTGGCATAATCTAAAAAAAAAAAACAGATGGGCAGCTTTGGTCTACTTTTCGTAGATTGTCATAGTTTTGAGGACAAATGCAGTGTGTAAAACTAATCGTCTGAATCGAAATACGTTGGTCACGGGGCGAAAAGTTTGTATTATTGTAATTCACAGAGTCAGCCAAGGAGAAAGTCAAAAGTGAAAATCTCGTTAAGTGCTTTGTTGCGTCAGGGAATTCTAAAATTTTAAGAATTCTAATGGCCACACTCATCCTGACTGATTCCAAATCTGATGTGAAACCACGACCTTTTTAAACCAGAAGTGTACGCTTTAAGTAGAAGCTAGGTAAATACTCGTACCTCAAAATTCCAAATGAATTCTAAATAATTAGAGGAAGTGCTCCGGCTAGAAAAACCCACTACAGATCATCTCTTCCTTTTTGGAACACAGTACTGCAACGACGTCTTAAGGAAAGCAGCGTCTTTAAACGGTATTCTATAGTGCTGGTGGTGTGACCGATTTGATAGGTTTTATCCAAGACCTAGCGTAATGTATTAGTGGATTTACTAGGCCGCAAAACACACCCATAGGGACTTATCAGATTGTTGATTTAGGGTTTCACTACAATACTGTAGCTGTTTCTTGCATCGATTGAAATATGATGAATCCGGTTGAACGTCGAAGCACGACTAAACGACGGGTAACATATCCACTTTCGTCGCTGTTTTCTTTTTTCCTTTTTTACGTTAAACCCGAACGACTATTGTGTATAACATATGTTACCATTAACTTTAAGCGGCATTTTTATGACACAAAATATTGCAGAGTTTTTGGGTCGTTAAAGTCACGCCACGCTAATTCTTTGTGCACTATTTTTGTCGCAATTTCATCGGACATTAACGATAGAGCTTGGCACGTTGACTCCCACTATAAATGTCAGAGTATGGGCTTTCAGGTTCGGAAAATCCGATATTTTGTGCTTTAGTGTGACTGATTGGTAAACGCTTTATTTAATTATTAAAAGTTGCCTGAGGAGCTGTCATGTTGCTGCTTATAATAGCTCTATATCAACGTAAAAGTCTGTACGAGATCGTCAATGCGATGCTTCAATAGAGAACCTTCCACGAGATAAAAAACTAAAGGGCGGTATTTAAAACGGGATTGGTGTTCTCAAACTTCAGCGTCGAATCCACTGATTATTCCCGCGGTGCATTCAACCTTCGTTTCAACGTCATCCAACACATCATTTTGAGACCTTAGTGCCACCTAAATATAATTTCTGGGAACCCTATCGAATGATTCTCCCAAATGGATTCATTTATGAATATATCTATCAAAGCGTCGCGATTATCACTATCCTTAAACTTCGAATCGCGTCGTATGTTGACCTGCCTTCCTCAAAGCCCCATAGATTGGCATGGAAGTTAACAACGTTGCAATTTGGATTGTCTGTAATTCCCTTATTCAAAAACATTCAAGCTAGAAGCGGGTGTTCCTCAATGATCGGTTTTTGGGACCATTATCATTTACCCTTTATATAAATGAACACTTTTCGTAGTCCCTTAACTTACGGTGGCGCTGCAGTTCGGGGTGAATTCGAGCCTCAGCTAACAAGCCTCTCCAGTTAGCCCGATCCTTATCTAATTGCCTGCAGTTGTGCAGTTCAAGTCGGTTGGGTCTCCTTTTACTAGTGCGCGCTACCTAAGGTGAGGTATTACTCTTTTGCGGATTAGAAGAAAATTAATGTTCATTCCCTCTAGATGTCCTAGCCATCTCAGGCGACTGATGCTTAGTTTTCTGACTAGGTCGATGTCGCCCTACAGCTCGTCGTTGAATTTTCTCCTCCAAAGTCCGTAAACGCAAATAGGACCGAATATTGTATGAAGGATTGTTCGCTCGAAACGATAGTGGATATCTTAATCCTCTTTCGATAGAGTCATGCTTCAGCGGCCTTACTACTCAATTGACTTCTTAGCCCAAATAAAAAGTAATTGGTAAGGGTGATTCTTCCTTTTGTTGGCAGAAGTGAGAGCAGAGCCAGTTTAGACAAAGTCCCTTATTATCCCGAAGTTATCCCGAATAATGTCAATATCATCGGCGTACGGTAGTAGATGCAAAGACTTTTGAAAGAACACCGGAGTGTTCGATTTTGAGTTCCGCGCAATTCTTTCAAGTAGGATGTTAAAGAAGCCATGTAACAGTGCGTCACTTTGTCTAAAGTCTTTTTTGACATCAAGGGTCTCGGTTAAGTCGTTACGAACCTCCACGGAGCAGCGAGCTTTCTCTATAGTAGAACGAGTTTGGCAAGGATGCCGAAACTAAACATGGTTCTGTAAATGCTGTCTTACGCGGGTTTAGAATCAATGAAAAGATGGTGGGTATCGATTTGGACTTCTTGAGTTTTCTTCATGATCTGCCGGAGTGTGAAGGTTTTGTCGATGGTGGACTTTTCTGATCTGAAACCGCACCAATCCGGTTGTTGGCGAAGGGTTTCAGATGCCCACGTAATATGGCAGACAAATTCTTGTACGCAATGTTGATAAGAGGCCTTGTGTTCAATACGCCCCAAATATGAAAGAGATCCTTGCTGATGGACCTGATTTTTGGGACTGTGTGATCACGATCCACGAAGCTTATTTTACCCTGTGTGGTAGCGTTAATACGCAAAATGTTCGGTATTGAGGAACTTATTACCTGGGATACGTTTTTGAAGTGCCTTTACTGGTACGGTGTACATATGCTCTGTAAGTGTCATTGGAGATGCGATACGATACATTGAACTGTTCCAACAGGTTAGCGCAACATGCTATACTACTCGTGAAATAATCTATTTATTCAAGACTATGTTTCCTAATCGATTGATATCAAATAATGGTGATTTCAGCTGTCCACCACGATCACCTAATTAGACCGCGCTTGACTTTGTCTTGCGAAGATATTTGAAAAACGCAATTTATGCCAATAATCTAAAGTCCCTCAAACAGGGCACCCGCCCATTTCTCAAGACTTCGCCCATCAGTGACGTTGTCTAATAAAAAGCGGAAACAGAGCAAAGTACTGGTCTTATCGTAAACATCTTCAGATGACGCTACCGAATGTTGCTACGATTTGATCAGTCACAAGTTGCCGGTCATACCATGGGAGTCAGGAGCCCCACGGATCTCGGTCCGGGTCTGACTTGAAGAGGTAGGCCCCCTTGTGGGAGCGTCATGGTGGCTGTGGTTTAAACCCAAAGTCGCGGGAATGGTTTCCTGTTGATTTGACCCAATGTAGAGTTGCAATAAGTACTGGGTGATGCGACCCTAAGAGCAGTAAGAGGTTTTAGGTCGGCCTCGACTCATACCAAGGGTGGAACTTGTGCCGGCAACACAGTTCTAATTTAGTATCTCAGGAAGGCGGCAGAGCGATGGCAAGGCGTATCCTTGCCCCATGAATATATGGGCATCCCGTAAACATAAGTCTCCATTACAGGTGGTTTACGTTAAAAAATCAGACACTAGTCCCTCAAACAACTTAAGACCAATATATAAGCAATGAAATCGGCGGAAGTTCATCAGGAATTCAATAAAAAAGTGATGCAACAAATTTCTATAACACCTTCCATATTTTAAACCCTTAATTTTGAGTAATAAAGCCGAATATGACTACAAACGATTTCATAAGTAGACAGAACTGTCAACTTTACCTGGCAATGCTACAAATTTGACATATTTGTGAAAGAAGAAAACCAACCATTTATTTCAGAATTTTGTGTTACCGCGGAGAATTCTTTGATTTCATTTGCAGATTTATTTCCTCTCTATACTTCATGCCTTTTAGAAATAAACATTTCATTAGCCAGCTGAAATAGTAACTAATTCAAAACACCACAAAATGTTACCATCAACAGGCTTGTTCAAGTCAATTATTTGCCCATTTTATCACAACGGAAGCGTTTCCTGCTTGCGACCCTATTGCCACTTTAAGCATGTACGCAAAGGTAAACTATTCCCACATAAAATAACAAATTTCATCATCAAATGTAATTGATAACCTTTCCAATGCAGATGAGCCGAATGCCGACTCTTCAAAACCACCAGAATATACAGCATCCGCCAAACAACCGAAGCTCTTGACGCTAGCCGAGCCAGTAGCAAAGAAAAAGAAACTCGAGTACACACCCTGTGATCCGGGGATCAATGTTAAGAAGAAGAATTCATCACATGAGAGAACACACGAGAATCAAGCACCAGTTTATGTTCCATCGGAATCACTGCAAACAACTGCGGCGAATATTGCAAATATTGACTTGACTGGATGTGACGAAGAGCTGGAGGAATTGTCCATCATTATGGATGACCAAACAGAAGACGAAGGCAAATCAGAAAAGAAAGAAGACTGTCAAAAAGTCGTTTCAGTTGAAAGTGATGAATTGAAAGAGGAAGTTTTGTCGACAATGAAAGGTCAGTCGGCGCGTAAAAAAGACGAGCCAAATGAACCAGCACTCAATAAGACTGCGAAAAAAGCTACGGCTATTGTCTCGCCGGAAAAACGAATCTCAAAGGAGAAGGAGAAGGCGAAGTCGAAGGAGATGGAGAACTCAAAACAAAAGGAAAGGGAAAAGGAAAAGGAGGGCTCCAAACAAAAGGAATCGACGAAACGTTCTCATCGGGAAAATGGCACAAGTACGAGTTCCTCGACCTCCCGCCACAAGCACAAGAAGAGTTCCAAGGAGCGAGAACCCAGTAAGGAACACTTATTATCGCACAGTTCTTCTGGCGAAAGATGCTCCAGCAAGGACAAACATCCCGAGAACGACAAAAAGGAGAGAGTAAAGAAGTCCTCATCAAGTGACCACCGCCATTCGTCATCACATCACAAGCCCAAATCCTCCACGTCAGATAAAGAACGCAGCAAGAGCAGCGGTTCTCATAAGAACACAGTCTCAAAATCGACATCTTCGTCCTCGTCATCTACGAAGCATCACTCATCTAGAAGTAGTTCTAAATCAAAAGAAGCGGCAAAGAAGTCTTCAAATAAACTTCCGCCTACGTTGACAATAAAAACAGTAGCCGAACTAAACAATGAAGCAGATAGTCTTGATACACTGTTTGCTACTTCTGAGGAGGACATCAGGAAGGAGTGTGAAATGATTTACGATCAAGTGGAACTCGAATTTGCTTCGATGCATAAATTAAAACCTCCAGAGAATATCAAACGAAAAGTTTCAACTGACGATGCGGCCGAAGAGAAATATCCTGGATACCTTCAGAGGAAGAGGGTCGCTTATGAAAATTCTATTAATGCTAAGCCTTTGGCGCCAGTTGTACCCAAGAAATCTAGTCATATACAAAATGCGATAAGGGTAAGTTGGAATTCGGAAGGTGCTGCTCCGAACTTTAGTCGTTACATTACGAATGACGAATGAGTGTTCTTCAGTTGTGCGTTAAACTCATTTCGCAACGTATTTCGGTATATTTCTGAGATCGCTCGTAAATTCCACATTTCTGCGCTAATTTTAATTGAGATGAACTAAGTGTTGGGTGATTGGTCAATGGATATCTCTGCTTTTAAACTGCTGGTCTGCTGCTGTTAAATGGCAACTCCTGGTTCTGCGTTTGCTTGACAAGGTTCAGATCAATGATGTTTTTTAGAACGTTTGCAGGTCTGATTCAAATCGGCGAATACAAGACATAACCACTTTAAACAAATCGTTGACATGGATCGCATAAGAGCATTGCGACACAAACCAGTGCGTGCCTGCTTTATCGTACCTATTCTGGCGTTGAGTTGCTGAAGATATGCGGTGTAAGACACAATGCGGGGATTTTCTTGATAGGGATTACGCTACCTTTTCATTCGTCTGGAATTGTGCTACTGAGTCAAGATCCTGGCAACGACGGTTTGAGAGATCAATGCCACACTTCAATCATTCCGCTGAAAATTTGTCAGCTGGAGCTGGCTTATTGCTTATTGTGAAGACAAAGTAAAGGTTTGGTTCAATTTCCCCATTTATGCTTCTCTGACATTGTCTAACATTGCGATGCTGAAGCTGAACGAACGACTGTCATATATATATCCATCCCTTAAGATATACAGCGGAGCTTCCACACCATTTAAGACACGCCACACTGACTCTATCTTGACATCGTCATTCGTAATTACAGTACCTTGTTGATTAATGACAATGCCTAGGTTCTAATTGTTCGCACTTTGTTATAATGACTCCTTCTAAATAGATGTCAGGTTACACTCGTTATTGTGCTGGTTTAATAGAAAGTGCACAAAAAGCAACGAACTTTGTGCACTTCCTTAGCGTACTCTAACTTTGACTTCGAATTCTCCCGTTATTCCCGTTTCGCATTTAAATTTTGTATTTGTATGCGTATTATTCTTATTTACGCCTCGGGTACATTTTGAATGCTTTTTCCGAACCCATAAGGACTATATGCTGACATCTCGAAGCGTCGCGATGTTTCTCCATCATGGTCCATAAACTTTGAATATGTCCATCAGCCTCTAACAAAGCTGTATTGACTGCCTTGAAGTTAATTAATATTGCATTATTGACTGTCAATAACCCTTGCGGGGGTACTGCGATCTCAAAGATTTTTTGTTTTGGCAGTTTCATTTCTTCCATGCAAAGATGACTTTCCGTTTCCTGAATAAGGCGTATTTTGTGTAGGTGATACTGAAGGTGGTAGTTCCCGTTTAGAAATCCAACCATTCTTCCTTTTGAGTTGTAGGGATTCTTTTGATTTCTTGCGAAAGGGTTTGATGGCTCTTTTGGCCTGGCGAAGTGATGGGATGCTTTCCCAATGGTATATACACATTTGGTCTTCGAACTCTTTATTGCTGAATTCGGAATATTGCAAAACGGCTCAGGGCCGATGAAAGAATCAGCCGTCGTTCGTCGCACCCACCAACATTTCTCTTTGTTCTTGTGGTAGAGATCTTGTAATGTATTGAAGCAGTACATGACTGATTTGAAGTCAATAAGATTAGAGCCATCAGTCTATCGATGGGAATTCCCTTCATTCCCTTTTCGAGGATGAGATTGGCATGTATTTTCGCTTGAAATACGTTGGGACTGGTGTTTGGTCCAAATATACCAGCACCCACTCCGGTGTCCATTTTTAACCATCCGTATACTACTTGATACCTTTAAGGTTTGAGGTGGGGTTTTTGTAGTTCCATGCTTCTCGGCTTGGAATCACTATATTGAACCTTCTGCCGAAGCACAGAGTCTTAGGTAGACGACCGTTTACCGCGCAGTTATTGTCAATTTCGGGGATTTCGGAGAGAAGATTCATTTGATTCATGTGATCTGAGTGATTGATCTCACCTGTTTGTAGTAGTCTGACCGTGCTGCGAATTGACATCTTTTTTATAAAGAGATGTAGCGGCGTTAAATCAATGAAGACTTCTATAGTTGCTGTGGGTCATCTGTGCATTGCACCGGTGATGCCTTTGTAACCGCTGCAGCTTTTGTATTGCAGATTTCTCTTTTGTTTTATTCCACTATACTGCTGATGAGTAGGTGATGATAGGTCATATCATCATAGTTTATATCCAATGGGTAACTTTTGGGGCTAATGCCCAGATCTTACCAATCCACATGGATTTGGTCACTTTGGTAATTTTATTATTAGTATGTGAATTCCAATTTAGTTTTTTTTATCGAGAACCATTCCAAGATATTTTATTTCGTTGGAGTACACGATTAAGTGAGATCTGGTCAGCAGTATATTTTCATAGTATGCAACTATAGATTCATCGATCAGTAGTTGTTGCAACTTTTCGTGTCGCCTTTTCCTTTATAGAGTGGAACATGAAAGCTCCACTGTTTTTGATTGTCTCTCATCATTTTATTAAACATTAAACATCTCTAACCATTCAAACTCAAGATTTCCGATTGTCAGCCCTACTTCGGAGGGTATGCGATCCGGTCTTACTGCCCGCTAGTTTTAGTTTCGGCTTCCGTAAAATCTGCTGTCTCCTCTTTGTGCGCGACAGCCGAGGGAATGGTACTGCTCGGGAATTTTTCGTTTAACAATGTTTTAGAGTGCTCTTTCCATCTCTCGCATATGATATAATTCGTCAATTGAATTTTAAAAGTATTAGTTCGTTTGCTATGTTCATATGTGCCAACGTCTTTGTCCCACGATAGCTCGCGAACGAATAGTGCTATCGATTTGAATCATTGTCAGATGATGAGTGTTCATGTCAAATTGCTGCCATTAAACTTTGACCCAAATCCAAATATAAATTTTTAAGTTATTATACAAAAAAGACAAAAGACAAAAGACGATTAAATTTTCTTTAAAAATAGAGGACTCTTTCAAAGTTTTTGCTGTACTAAACGAAATCTGTAATCATAGCGCGCATTTAACGAAAATTTGACTTTAACAACAAAATTGAATTATTTATTGAATTTATATTCAATCAACACGTCTTCAATTATCTATAAAAGAACAAAATCATATTTAAACATGGCATTGTCGTCTGCAGATTGACTTTACTTTAATTTATTTCATTTCAAAACCTCTAATTAAAGTTTAATTAAATTTAAATCCTATAATAGTAGAATTATCATATGAAATGTCCGATTTTCACTCAGTTCGCCGCAACATAGATGAACTAACATAGATGGCAAACTTTCCAGATATTGGAAAACCAAAACCCGCTTTCCACTGATCGCCTCTATCCGTGTGACCCTGTCTGTGAGCACGTGACATACGATCTACTTTTTAATGGGCAGGTCTAATTCCTGCCAGGAATTCCTGAAGCATGTTGTTAGCCGTAATCCAAGAAGTAAGTAATACGAAGCGCTTAAAAATGAAATTCCATGATAATTAGCAGGGTCTGATTTGCATCCCTTTTTATGGGGATTGGAAAAAATTATAGCTTCCTTACACTGATGGAGAATTACATCATATTCCAATACATTATTGAAAACAATACATAGTTTACAAGTATCTACAAGCTCATCCGATTCATATTTGTAAAATTCGATTGGAATACGATCCGATCATGGAGCCTTTCTATTTTAAGCCAATTTAATGCGACTATATCTTGGGACGTTATTTGTGCATCCAAGACATCAGTTCATGGTCTTTATCAGCATAATGAAGGGTATTTCTGCTTATATAGTATTTGGATTTAGTAGCTTTTTAAAAAGCAGTTCGTGTATGTGTGTAACAATGTGCTGTTGATAATACATCGTTTACCATTGAGTTTTTGAGCTACGAGGGTGGGTCAATAAGTCAGTGACTTTTGGAATAAAACACAGATTTTTTGATAAAAAAATAATTTTATTTTTCAATGTAGTCTCCCTTGACCTCTATACACTTTGTCCAACGCTTCTCCAATTTTTTTATCCCTTCCAAAAAAAATGATTTGTCGAGGTCCTCAAAATAGGCCTTTGTTTGCGAGATGACTTCATCATTGGAGTCAAATCTTTTTCCACCAAGCCATTTCTTCAGGTCTGGGAACAAGAAGTAGTCGCTCGGAGCCAAATCTGGAGAATAGGGTGGATGAGGGAGCAATTCATAGCCCAATTCATGGATTTTTGCCATGGCAACTGCACATGTGTGCACCCTTGCATTGTCTTGGTGGAAAAGAACTTTTTTCTTGGTCAAATGAGGTCGGTTTTTTTTCAAATCGTCATTGAATCGGTCCAATAAGTTGGCATAATATTCCCCATTGATTGTTCTTCCCTTTTGAAGGTAGTCAATGTGGATTATCCCGCGTGCATCCCAAAAAACAGTCGCCATAACTTTATTGGCTGACAAACCCACCTTGGCCTTCTTTGGCGCCGATTCACCCTTAGAAACCTACTGTTTTGACTGTTGTTTGTTCTCTGGTGTGTTGTGATGGATCCATGTTTCGTCCACGGTTACAAAACGGCGCAAAAACTCCTCCATATTGCGATTAAACAACGCCAAACCTTCCTGTTAAGTGAAGCACACGAAATTCACTTTTTTCCATTTTCTCTTCAAATTAGTGAGTAGTCTGATAAAAATAGCTGTCAAACACAAACTAACTGACGCAGCAAGTTTAAATTTTGACAGGAGTCAACTGACAGATGCCTGTTGACAGGAGCAGTGTTGCTGTTTCAGTAAAGAGGTCAGAAATTCAAAAAGTCACGGACTTATTGACCCGCCCTCGTACCTTCCAGAGCACAGCAGCGCTATTACACTAGCCTAATTTGAATGTCTCCAATTCGTAGCGTTGATATACATTTACTTGGAAAAACCTTCGTTGGACCATCTTCGTATGTTAGCAGGTTACAATTATTCCATTGTAATTTAGGCAGTAGATATACATAACTCAATTGACTTCAAGCCCAAATGATATAATCAACGGAAGATTATCGGCGTAAGGAACATATCCCACATCTAGATTTATTTCGAACCTGTTCCATTCATCCGCAACTAATCCATAATCAATTACTGAGGTCTCCTTGCTTTCCAATAAATGCGAGCTCTACTTCATTATCTGTGTAACTTGTTTCGTTCGGTACACGTAGCCCACAATAATTGCCCACAATAAATCAAAAATCAAGCACTCTGGCGTTGCGTATGTTTTCGAGTTATGCCCGCATTTTTTTTAAATAGAACAAGAATTGTTTGCTTCATAAAAGGAGATTCATCACTGAAACATCAGGCTAATGTTGCTTTTATTTAAAAACCTAAAACCACGGTTAGCAAGACTAAATACAAATCTTACAATCTCCCATACATTTCTTTAATCAAAAGAAGACCGGCAAAAAGTTACTGGATACAAACCAAGGGCCAATTTTCCAAAACAAATTAAAGTCCTTACACCGATTACGTGTCAAAAGAAATATATACAACTTAGATCGTTAAATGTAGCTAAAGTCCTGTAACTTTATTCCAATTCACTTCAGTTGAACACACACTTAACTATTTTTTACTCGGCGGAAAGCAGAAATAAACTCACTTGCCACACTTTTTTTTCTTAGCTTTTCCAAAAGATTTCAAGCTTAACCTGTTTTTTGACCTCTTTCGGATTAACTTGTTCTAAATTGTAATATGACATGAAATCCCAAAAACCACTGGAGTATACTACAAGTTCTCTTTATCAGGATGGTTTTGGCATGTCCATAAGTCGGACCTATCTCTGCTAATTCTATTACGTGCTACCTGCTTATAAGTTGGTAGCTCTTCTAATTCCCGATACAATGCCGCTAATGTTCGAGCATGTGCTATGGCTGCAGCTTCTTTCACCTCTTTTTGTCACTTTTGTAATCTAATTCAAGACGCTTTCTACCGGTTTGCTATTTCTACGGTTTTGTTTTTTTGTTCCTCAACGCTGTTTTATTCTCAGCTTTCCATCGCCAAATTTCTTTATTTCGGATTTTGAGATACCGAACAGAGTTGTAACAAGGGTGCTGCGACCTATTGTAGAAAAAGATTTCGGAATTCTTGAAAGTCAACCACGGAAAACATTTTTATAGAGAAGGCAGGATACTATCTTGAAATTAAATGGAAAGTTTTGTCCTAGCTCGTTTCTTTAAAAAAAAATCATCCAATAGCTGCTGGAAAGACCCTTCCAATCATTTGTTCACATTTAAAGAAATCCCGAAATTCATTAAGTCTAGCTTGATTCCGCTCTGGATTCCGCTTTGGTTTATTTGGGAAGTTTCTTGGTGTCCTCGGTGGATGAATATTTTTACAGCGTGCGTTTGCAGATCAATTACTTTTCTGCACGGTATGAGGTTAACTTGGACCGCAATCAACCAGCCATTCCAGCTAGCACGGCCTAGATGCGGTCATCTTCTATTCCGCCGTCCTTCGAAATTGGACTCGAAAAATCTTTGGGTCAAAGCTGTGGTGTCCATCTACTCAATATGGTCCAGCCATCTCAGATGTTGGATTCATATACGCCTGATTGTCGTAGATATCGTAGAGTTATGTTCGTGGTTGAATCTCTCCCTCCAGCAGTATCTCGAAACGTCCAAATGCTTCTTCACTCGCGTTCGATAAGGTCCAATCCTCTGCGCCATAGAGCAGGATCGTAATGAGAAGGGTCAGTATTATCTCACGAGAGAAGGCTCTGTTACTTATTTACCTCAGCCCGAAGAAGCAAAGTCTAATAACCGCGATTTAACAAGTCATATCAGTGTCATCCGCATACGAAAGTAATTGCGCGGACTCAAAACATGTCGTGCTTTTTTTGCTGGCCTATAAGTTTTTCACGATTCTTTCTTAGGGGGATGTTAAAAAAGTCACATGATAGCGCATCGTCTTGTATAAAATCTTTTTTGACGTTTAATGTCTCGATTAATTCATTACCGAATTTGATAGGTCAGCAAGAATCGTCCATAGTCATCTACGAGTAGCATAACCTGACTAGTTTGGCAGGAGTGTTAAAACTAGACATGGCGTTCCTCTTCCCTATGCACGCTGTTATATGTGGCTATAAAATCTAAAAATAAATGGTGAGTGTGAGATATGAAATTCTCTGGTCTTTTCCAATATCTGCCATAGTGTGAATATTTGATCGATGGTAGACTTTCTTGGCCTGAAACCGCACTGGTATGGACGAATTGTCTTACAGATAAGCTGGTGGATATTCCTAACCAGCTGCTTTAAATAGCTCAGCAGCCAGGCCGTCTGCTTCAGAAGCTTTATTAAACGTTAGCTTCAATCTTGCTACCTTAATTTGTATAGGTTAGAGGGGCGGAATTCTCGGTCGTCTTCGTATAGTATGACTGGTTCATTTTGTCTCATAGCGGTATTTTGACCATCATCATCGTTATACAGTCTGCAGTAGTTATCTTTCCATATTTTCAGCACAGACTACGACTGTGCTACTAGTTGTCCATGTTCATCTTTGCAGGCTTCCATTCCGTCTTCTAGCCCTGCCACTAGATGTAAATATGCGTGTAATATTTTTAAGCAAAGAACAATTAGAAGAAACTCCTTCGCTGCTTAAAGAAAACGAAAAAAAAGTCAAGGTTTTGAACTCCTGCTTGTAAGATCCTTAATGCGAAATGAGCCTTGATTATCAAGTTATCATTTATCTAGCTCTATGTCTAAATAAATAGTTCCCTACCGAAAACGCATGTTCAGAAATTAGTTTGAGAAAAATAAAATAGCTAAGAAGCCGAGTGAAGTGAGTTTTTATCTCAACGGGTGATCGTTTCATCCTTTGTGGTGATTCGTTGTTGGCGTGACGCAGCACGTCATTGTTTACTTCAATTTGTTATGATTGCCGATCAAATAGTTGTAGACTGCTCTCACAAAGCAGACATGCAAATAACCGTGTTTAATCTTATTCCGATCCAGTGTGGGATCTGGTAAGGCATTTAGTGCTGATCTAATTAAGAAATGTCCCGGAGCTAAAATCGGACTATTGTCGATGTCGTTGTTAATACTGGTCAGTGGGCGAGAATTCAAGCAAATTTCGATCTGGGTTAATATTGTAGTGAATTCTTCAAATGGCTTCTTCCAAAGTGGGGTGCAGCTGGAGGAATGAAATTGTATGCCATCCGAGAGAAATTTATCTGCTACGTCTGTTTTCAGTTGTTGGGCAACAAGCTTATAAATGTTCTGTACCTCTGTAAAAGTTTGCTTATGCTACAATTTTACACATAAAGTACAATTTTGCTTATTCTACGTAATTGTGCTATTGTATGTTTTTGGTGACTGACATCGTCCGGCCTCGTATGTAATAAATTGTTGTGGTTGAACAAAACACAGGTCGTTAGTATAAAAGTAATCGTTTAGCTTGTCCCTTTGGTAAACATTTTCCCCAAAGAATATCTAGTCTAGTGAATATTTATTTTCAACAACTTATTTCTTTAAATATAATTTTTTACTTGATTCATATTTTATATATAATATTATTAGTTTACCTTATATCTTAATCCAATTCAATTCAAAAAGTCGTTTTATTTTTGCAGTCAGTCTTTCATCGTCAGGCCGAAGTTCGAAAGAAACAGGAAGAAGAAACCGCCGCTGCGGCTGCAGCTCTTAAGAATGCCGAAGAAAAAGTACGTGAGGCCAATGAGGCATTACGAAAAGCTCAAGAGAAAACTCTTACGCCTTTGATACCAAAAAGCTATTTACAACCACCAAAACCAGCCGGTACTAATGGAAGACACGACAGAAACTAACTCATCTCTGACAGAGGAAAACTTTTTATACCATCTTGTTTATTTTGTAGGTCGAACAATAGCACCAGTTGCTAACATATTAGCCCTAGAAAGAGCTAAGAAGAAAGTTGAGGAACTGAAGGCTGAAAGAATGCGCGGATTTACCCCAAGTCAGACAGCGCCAAAAGCAGCTGGACGAGTAGCTCATAGTTCTACAAATGCTACAAAGGTAATGTTCAGAAGAATATAAAATCATTTTTATTGCTGCTGCAATGTTGCACTTCATTTCGTAGGTTGTCCCGCCTAAACCTCCAGTTTTAGAACCATCATCAAATAAAATTTCCTTTAATCTCAGAATGCAATACTATGAGCTTATGGTTAAGCACTGTAGTGCTATATATCCAAACATTGCTGATGGTTGGGAAAGGGTAGGTTTAAACACTTATTGGTGAGTGTTTCCGTCCTTATACTCATATTTTGTTTTAAAGGCACAAACTGAAGAATTAGCAGTGTTTAAAAAGTGCAACACTCCTGTTATATACAAAAACAGTGCAATGTTGACTATCAATAAACTTAGAAAGGAGTCGATAGGTAAGTGCGACGATAAAGAAACATTCGTTTGTAGATTATTTCATTGTCATTTTAGAAGCGGGAAATAAACCACCAGACAATAGCAGAGTTATGTCCCACGAAGTTGTTTTAGCGGGAAAACTTGCCAACAGCACATCGTGGAGTGTGGCCAAAAAGATGTAAGTACCAAGATTTTTTTTATTTTTATTTTTGTTCCTTTATTAACCGCTGAAATATGTTATGCGTATAACTACATCAAATGCTACATATTTCTCTTAGGCAGTAGCATTGTTTTTCGCCGCTTCTTGGGTTAAATAAATTACCGGACTTATAACTGTTTTCTGGCTGATGTGAATATTAAACCTGGATGGACTGTCCTATATAACAAATATTTAATTATAATAAAAAACACTGCCGATTCTCGTGCCATTTAAACCACCCCATTACAACTTTATATCCGACATCATCATTGACACATTATTGTAATAGCGCATCATCGGCGAAAAGAATAGTCGATTCGGTCTTGTACAACGTTGAAGGTCGGTTATTTCCACTATCCATTTCATTTTCATTTTAACATCATCGTACATATTGTCTATCATTCTTATTTCTCGGGTTCATTTCATCATTTCAAGATCTTAGGGCCTTAGATCTCCGGAAACTCAATCGAATGCTTTTTCCGAATCGACGAAATATGTATACATCTCCATCGTTATACGTGTTATGGATATACTACTATATATTTATCTATCGGTAGTTTCTCCAATTTCTCGTGTTGCCTTTACCTTTATACAGTGGAATAAGGAAGCTCACTCTGCACTGGTTAGGCATTTGATCGACTCTTATCATTTTATTCAACAAAATCGTGAACCACTTAAACCCAAAATTTCGAATTGTCACCTATACCTCGGAGGGGATGTTATCCGGTCGTTCCTCAATGTGCGCGATAGTTGCAGAATGATATTGTGCTGGAATTCTTCGTAAAGTAACGCGTATTGCAAATTTCGCTGTTCCCCATTAGCACGTATCCCTGCCTGTCTTCAACATATTTTGGCGATGAATCTCTTTCGAGTTTTTTCTTCGCTGCGCCGCAATCTTATAATTGTAATACTACTTATGCTATTGCTTGCCGGCTGCTTATATATTGTGAGTTTACCTCTTCTAATTCCTGTTACAATGTCTTTACTGTTATCGCACATGGCCTAGCTATCGTTTCTTCTCATCTTTTTTGGAACGTAGCTTTACCGGTTTCGGCATTGCATCTGCTGTACTTGGTGCACACTCGAAAAGTTTGCCTTTAGCTCTTTACCACCATTTTCGTCTTATCGTTCCACCGCCACGTTTCTTTATTTATGTTTAGCCGGTTTTTTAAAATACATAGCGGGATTTTGCGCTGCTCTTTAATTTTTTTTCGAATTCATTCCACATACCTTGTGCGCTTAGTTAGAGAGTTGAACTCTTGCCTTATTTAAGTTATGCGAGTTCTCGACTGATACCAGTTTTCATTCGTTTTTTTCTGATCTCTTCAAAATTTCTGTCAACAAAAGCCGGTGTTGAATTCATAGTCTAAGATCACTTTGGAATTCTTTTACTCGAGTAACTAATCTATCTGGGTTTCGTTTCCGCCGGTGCGAATAGGGTAATGAGTATAGATATCTCGTGTGATTTTCATGAGTTTAGGAATCTTTTCCCCTGAGTTTTGTGTTTCACCATCGTTTGCTCCTGACGTATCCATTTAAATCTCTACCGATTTCCCCACTTAATATTTTATTTAAAAGCTCATCAAGGTTGCGCTAAATTATTTATTTTTCTGAATGATCACTGCCTACTGGGGTTCGCGCTAACAATATTACAAGTTTCGTATTCAACTATCATTCTTTTTACCATTGGTCTGTCGCTTATTTTTGATACAATTAAGGTCTTACATAAGAAATTAGCTGTCAAGAGAATGGACACTCCGTTCGTACTCTGTTCCGCTTCGTGATAATACAATTTGTATTCTGTTGCTTGCAAGCTCAAGAAGCTGGCCTATCTCTGACACTTTGCTACTTGGTTTATTGAATATTATATCAATTTTACGTTGCCGTTACACGTTTTTAGTTTGTAACTTTTGCTCGTTATTATGTTGACATTCCAGCTCGCGATACGAAATTTATTTCTTGCCGCTGAGCTTGGAAGCGAATAGTTCTATTCACAACGGGATTACTTTTCCGCTGTGCAGAAGGAGTGCCCGACGAGGAAGCATATTTATATAAGTTTATTTCTATAATGGCGTACTTTTGTGCTATACACATCTCATTTGCGTTCAAATTTCAAATTCAAGTCTCATTAGATGTTAATGCGCTCAGTGTCATTTTAGGTGTTTATGATCCTGAATATGATTTTTTTCCCATTGAGCCGCCTTTTATAATAAGTTGGAGAAGAAACTGCGGCAATCTGCACAGCAATTCTTGTTGTATTTTTCGTGTATTGAAGTGTAGAGTTTGGTTCCAAAATCTTATGAAGCTGTTCATTATCCGCCGAAATGCTGCTCTGGTTTTAAATGGTATATTATTTTGTGGACTTTTGTTTCTAGGTTTTCCCCTCCATGTCATAGATGAGATTTCGCAAGGCCGAAGTAACATTGTCGAAAAACAGTCAGCGACCACTATTGTGTAATTGCATCAAACCTCTGAATTATGTATTTTGTCTGCTGTCTCCGCACATGTATGCCTGAAAACAACTGGCGTATAATTTGCGCAAGAATATCTCGTACTCGTACTATGCAGACGAGGGGTAATAAGGTCATGCACGGATATTACAAAAAGGAGTGGCCTGAGTTTTGATCCTTGTGGTACTCCGTATAAATGTTCGAGATTGCTTTTGGATTTTTTGATTTCTCCTACATATGCTACCATTTGGTGGATATTCCACCGATAACTTTCTTCTATCATATTTAATACGTGACGTTTAATGGCTTGAATAGTAGCTGCCAATTTATTTGGTATGTTCTTCTGCGTAAACCAGCTAATATAAACTCTGCTCTGTCGAGAGCCTTTTCAAAATTGATAGAATACCAATGAAGTGGCTAAATATATTCAAGAAATTACTCTACGATCATATGCAGGGTGTTGATATGGTCGCCACAGAAGCATTCACAATGAAAACCCGCTCATTTGGCATCCAGACTTCCTTTTATTCGATTCTGGAATATTTTTACTGTTATACAAAAGCAGACAGCACAAATATATAATACTTTTCCAATTTTTGTAGGAAACTAGAGGATTGTTTACTTTACTTGTTTTTTGGACTGTATTTCTCTAATTGTTATATGATGTAGACTCTAGATTCGCTATGCTTCCTGTAATGGAGTTCAACTACTACAAGCCTCGAATTCGGGTTTTTCGCCTTTCTGCTCTAGAAAATAGCAACGAAATTGAAGTTTTTGCTACTAATATTGCACTAATGCTTTCGGGGAGATATCTCATATATTGATGTTACAGTTTTCGTTTTCTTTCAAGACAGCCACCTGGTTTCTCTTTTTTTTTATCCTAACTACCACAAGACATCAAATTTCTTCAAGATGACCTCGATAGGTTTTCTATTTGTTACCTCAAAATTAGCGTAGAGATTAATGCCACCAAATGCCATTTCATTTGATACCTTATCATGTAAGTGCAATCAGTCTCTTTTCTGGCTTTATCTTCTTCACAGCCAACCTGTAGCCCTTGTACAATCCCTCTGCAACTTTATCATTTTGTACGACAGGTAGTTCAATTTCCGTTCGTATATTGATAAGATAATCCTGAGTTGCCTCATCTCTTGACTTTATCAAACGATGGTCCAAAGAACTTTCTAACGTTAACTTAACATTAACTTTGTCCGCCAGGCAATAACCCTTTCAACGAGTTGATGTGTCCGGAATTGAGACATTCAACGCCGTTTTCTATGGTTTGCGCTTCGAAGTTTCAATTGGAATGATCATTTTTTACTTCCCTGTCTAAATCGCTTTAAGCTTATTAATTTGAATAAACTTGAAAAATGCAGGGACCCAGTAGACATTCTGTTCATCGGCTCTTCTCAGGATCTATCGCTAACTCTCGTTATTTACGATGCCCTCGTTTCTTTTATTTACCGACCTTTTATTGCTACAATGAAACAATCTTCCGTATGCGATAGAAGACCAACTCAAACCTAATAAAGTCAGCTAATAGTTGCTGGCGCGCTGAGGTATCCTTTAATCTCTCGATGTTTAATCTGGGTATCCTTGTATCTTCAATATGTTCGAGCCTCCGTTGTCCTTGCATTCATTGGCAATCAGGTCTCCATCACAATGTCTATGTCTCTCTGTGATGTTAAGAGACGGCCTAGTTAATTGTAGAATGTCTCCTACTTGTCCTCAGATGAGGTCTCCGTTGGGATGTAAGTTTGTAAGATGATGACACATCGTACTCTAGTCCAGCATTGGGCCGTACAAATCTTTTCATCATGCAGCTGCCAAGAAATTAGACCTATCCGAAGTTAGCATTACTGGCATTCCATAATCCCAATGGTTTTTCAAAGGTTCTCCCGGAATAAGGCTGTGGCTCAAGTGGGTGTATTGGCTTTTCAATTGGACGGTTAGGGGTTCAATACCAGCCGTGCCCGAAAGACATTCTTTTTTTTCAGGCAACTAAAATCTCGTGAGATGAATTTAATCTCCCCATTAAATGTTAGATTCTACCTATGGAGTGAAATAACCACTGATCAGACAGAAACATCTTTCTCTTTCTATCCAATTTTCAAAAAAAACTTAACATGTGTTCTGGCATTTTAAGAATAGTAATATCTTCTAGACCGTTAAGTTCTTAAAAAAAATGGCAATCGTCCGTATCGTTTACGTCCAAAATGTCGAACAAATATCGCATAAACATTTGCTCGGGTTTGAGAAATCCGGCGTGTGAAGGCCCTTAACTTCGAAAATCGACGATCTTCTTCAATAGACACCTGAAATGGAAATGACAAACCAGACAAATGAAAAATATTATGAACCCATTGGCAAAAGTAAGGCAAACCATTGATGATAAAGTAGGATACTTGTATGGGTTCCCATGAGGCACAACGCATGCATTTAAAGTTTCCAGATTGCAAGGTC
Organism: Volucella bombylans; assembly: GCA_949129095.1. NCBI lineage: Eukaryota > Metazoa > Arthropoda > Insecta > Diptera > Syrphidae > Volucella > Volucella bombylans. Next base: position 140,777,797 of record OX422140.1, on the reverse strand, counting down.
TGACCATCTGCCTGATAGCTTAAATTTGATACGTGTTTTTTGATTGGAAAAGAGGCTCCGGGAGAATGAGTTGGAGATCTAATAGTATTCACCGCGTTTTTTCTGTTTGTTTTGCTTCATTTTACTTGCTAATTGTTCGTGATAATTCTAGTCTTTGCTTCGTCTCTATCACGATTTAGGGCTCTCTTTTGTTTACATATGGCTATCTGTGCTTCTTTTCTTGGCTGTAAAACATGATTTTGTGTTGTGATCTGTATGACTTTCATGCTTATAGATATATGCTCTATCTCGTTGACAGAACTGCTCTAATATCGAAAATGTTTATCTAATCTGAAGTGACCTAAGATATTTATCTACACTAACACATTTCCGCTCTTAATTTTCAGACGAAGGGATTCATCACTCAGTGGAGAACCCTTTGATAGGTTACCAGGTAAAATAAAATTTTCTCATTTTTAATTCGTTATCCTTCCAAACTAATACTTATATTAAAGGCGACAAAGCATATGACTTAGTTTACGAACTTCGTCTAACCGCTGAACAATTGGTGTCTAATGGTTATCCACGACCTGGAGCAACTCCAGGAACAGCAATCATTTCAAATTTAAAAACTCTGCGTCGTCATAATGAAAATGAAAGATACTGTCGTCGTTGTTCAAAGGTTTTCGATATGTCAATGTATGACACGGAAGCTGTCGATGAATGTAATTACCATCCAAAAAGTACAGGGTATAGAAGAGGTAAATATTGTGGAATCAAATCATCTGTGAATGGCTAGTTAATATGTGGTGCGATAGGTTTTGCTGATAATCTCCACAGATGTTGTCAGCAGCCAGCTGGTACACCGGGGTGCTCCTACGCAAACTATCATGTTTCGGAAGAAAGTGATGTTGACCAACTCAAGTTCTATATGCAAACAATGGATAAAGATGAAGATTATGTTCCCACTAAAAAGGATATATATGCCCTCGATTGTGAAATGTGCTATACAACACATGGAATTGAACTTACTCGAGTTACGGTGGTCGATATTAATGCTCGAACTGTCTATGACGCATTAGTTAAGCCTGACAATAAAATCGTGGATTACAATACAATGTAAGGAAAGGTTCTTCATATTCTTTTACTTGATTTTTTAATGCTTTGTCGCACGTATGTACTCTAGCTTTTCTGGGATAACAGAACAAATGTTGGCAAACGAAACGCGCACCTTGCGGGACGTTCAAGGTATTCTCTTGTCGATGTTTCATTCAAAGACTATACTTATCGGCCACAGTTTGGAGAGCGACTTGAAAGTATTGAAATTAATCCATGATGTGGTAGTGGATACTTCAGTGCTGTTTCCACATAAAATGGGTCCACCAAAAAAGCGCGCACTCAAAACACTCTGCATTGAGTATTTAAAGAGAATTATTCAAGAAGATGGTTTGTATTACAAAAAGTTATTATTTCTATTTGGTTTCTAATGTATCCCGATTCTGAATTATTTTGCAGAAGCTGGACACGATAGTGCCGAAGATGCTGAAGTCTGCATTCAACTTGTAAAGCTGTATTTAAGAAATAGTATAAGTTGAGTACATGCATAAAATGAACACAAATCAATTTAGTATTAATTGAAAAGTAGACAGGTTGAAGTGGTGAAATAATTTATTTGCTGAATATCTGATAGTTGGTGTAAATTGTCTTTAAAGTCATTTTTGTAACACTTGCATTATTGTTCGAACAAATATACTGAATAAGAACAAAAAAACTATTCTGAAACCGATTATCGTTTGGATTCGTAATTTTAAATCATCTTGTGGATATAAGTAAGTAGATACCTATAGCCGCTTCAGTGGTTTAATTCGAATTTGTTGGCACTATCGCATTTAACGTCTGTTTTGAAAGCTGGTGATATGTTGGTTTGTGCTTTATTCTTAAGGAGAAGCGGCTCTGGTGTTCATACTCTTACCTTAAAAGTGATGAGAGCTTCCAGTCAACAGTTTGATTTGTATGCACTACTAGCGGTCTAATTTTTTTTTGCATTTATACCTACTGTTGTGGAAGAGGTACATACTCGTATGTATATGTACACCTTGAGGAAGGTCTGCGAAAATACCGAAAGAGATTAGTGTGAAACTGTTAAGAAGCACATTCTTTTGATAATTAATTTTGATGGTAATCTCCATAGATCAGGGTGTTCGTCGAGGTCATTGCTCTTGGAATGTGTATTCGAGAAATGGTCCCCTCTTATTAGGTTCTTGTAAAAGACCACATTAGGATAGAATTTTATGAACTTTGACTCTGTTGTTTCGTACAAGCTCTCTAGATTGCTCTCACGTCGAATCGCATGCATAGGCTGGAGAGGGTCATGGGTCATGTTACAGATCACCTTCACTTCTGCATCGAATTGGCTTCTACAAAACAGTCTCTTTGTAAAAGAACACTTTGCTCTGGTCAGAGCAACGTCTATATGTTAAAACACATATAGGTACTGAACTAACTAGACCCAGAGGTATCTGACTACATTTCGACAAGCAACTGTTTGTCCGTTCGTCAATTCTTGCGGATATCCGTAGAGGTCAAAGGCGTCCTAAAAATAATAGTTTCCGACATCTGAAAGTTGATCTTCAATTTCCAGTCGTCTCAATATCACTTAATCTTATCAAAGTCACGTTGAAAGAGTATATTAATGACCTCACGTTTTGAACCTGATCTGTACGCGTTCAAGTCGTCAGCGTAATCTATGACATGGTGAAGTATGTAAGCCCATAAGATCGCTTGTGCAGATGTTGAATAGAATCAGCAAATTAACCGCACCTTTTTGCAGACCGTTTTTAATTTCAAATATACCAGCAGGAATCACATCGCCATTCTTCACGAAGAACTTCTGAGCATATTGAAAGTAGCCGAAATGGTCGCGACGTTGGGTCGCGCCAAGAACTTCTTGATAAAGAGAACTTGTTGTATTCTCCAATGATTTTTAGTATTTCATATTTATTTTTCGTTAAACGTGGTGGCAAGCAAGGGCGAACTTTCATACGCCGAAATACTTCGCAGGGTTAAAGGGGACCCTAAACTCCATAACCTGGGTGAAGCGGTTACAAAGATTAGGAGAACCCAGAAAGGAGGCCTGTTGTTCCAGCTGCGCGAATCTGGTGACAGAACCGAAGAATTCAGGAGTCAAATCGGCGAAAATCTTGGCGCAGAAGCGGAAATCCGCACTTTAGTGCAGAAATCCACGATAGAAATCAAAGACCTTGACGAAGTCACCACCAGAAGTGACATCTGCGATGCAATCAAAGCGCAGTACAACATTGGAGTTGCCGAAGGAAATGTGCTCAGTCTTAGGAAGGGCTACGATGGCACGCAGATCGCGACAGTGGGCCTACCAGCAGAGATGGCGAACAAATTGCTAGAATCCGGTAAAATCAAAGTCGGGTGGGTAAATTGCCGTATTCGCGTTCGAAAGATCCTCACCAAATGCTTCAGGTGTCTGGAGTTTGGCCATACGGCGCGCCAGTGCAAGAGCGAGCATGACCGATCCAAGCTGTGCAGAAACTGTGGAGAAGAAGGTCACATAACAAGAGAATGCAAAGAGGACGCATTATACTTCTGGTGTAAGATGGTTACGCCGGAAAACGCTGGACACGTGGCTGGTAGCAGCAAGTGCCCGGTACTCAAGAAGGCACTGGCCAAATTAATATGATGAATGCTGTCCAGATAAGTCTAAACCACTGCGCAGCCGCGCAGGACCTTCTGGCACAAACAGCAAGGGAGAAAAGAATCGACGTAGCCCTAATAAGCGAACCGTATAAACCCATAGACGGAAGCAGCTGGATAGATGACAATACAAAAAAGGCCGCGATATCAACCTGCGGGAATTATGCCCTGCAGTCAGTCGGCCATCGAGGAGACCACTTCGTATCTGCTAAGATAAATGGTGTACATTTTTATAGCTGCTATGCACCCCCCAGTCTATCATTGGCGGATTATATGAAGCTGTTGGACGACATTGTAGCTGACGCACGAGGAAAACACCCAGTTATTATTGCTGGGGATTTCAACGCCTGGGCTACCGATTCCTCCTCGAATCCTTCGCAAGACTGGATATAATTCTGGCCAACGATGGCGCAGCTGAAACGTTCCGAAAGGCAGGCAGAGGGTCAATCATCGACATCACATACATGAGCAACTCACTCCTGCGGAAAACCAAATGGCGAGTCAGCGGAGAATATACCCATAGCGATCACCAGGCTATCTTATTTAATGTCGGCAAAGAGAAACGCATACTGTGTCCCACGCTAACAGGGCCAAAGTGGAAGGACACGCTGCTTGACAAAGATATGTTCAAGGAAATGCTAAACACCAGCGCTACAATGAACAATGGATCGGCTGAGGAACTTTCTCATCAGCTAATCCAGACCATCAGAAAATCTGTCAGTAAAAGAGGCGAGTCTTGCTACTAGTGGACCGACGAGATTAAACGGCTCAGAGCGAAGTGTATACAAGCACGACGAAGATCTCAGAGATCCAGAGGAAGAGAAGATTTCCAAGAACGACTAACCAACTTTAAACTGGCGAGACGGGAACTGGAAAGTGCCATTAAAGAGAGTAAGTCAAGGAGTTTTAGACAGCTCTGCGACGAGGCTAACCTAGACCGCTGGGGCTTAGCGTATAGGGTGGTGATGAAGAAGCTCAAAGGCAACAGGTCCCCACAACTAACCTGCCCTTCAATGCTAAGGACTATAGTAGAGCATCTATTCCCGCATAGACCAACTACTATGGTCACCATCACAAGGGAGACCAATATGGAAGATATCCCTGCCATCACGTCGGAAGAACTTTTTGCTGCTTGCAAAAAATTGGAGACACCAAAGCACCTGGACCAGATGGCATCCCGAATAAGGCATTAAAGATGGCTATTAAGACGAGACCGGACATCTTCTTAGCGACGATGCAAAGGTGTCTAGAGAAGGGGATATTCCCTACGTCATGGAAGCTGCAACACCTAGTGCTGCTTCGAAAGGGCAATAAGCCACCCGGAGAACCATCATCGTATCGCCGAATATGTCTGCTTGATACTCTAGGTAAGATCCTAGAGCGTATTATATACAACAGACTGCTGGCGGTGGCGGAGGAAAACGGAGCGCTGTCAGATCGCCAGTACGGCTTCAGAAAATCTCGTTCTACCATCGATGCAATAAAGGCGGTAGCAGATACAGCAACAGCATTACAAAGGGAAAGATGGAAATGGGGGACAAAAAGATACTGCGCGGTAGTAACGCTCGACGTTAAAAACGCGTTCAACTCGGCGAACTGGTCGTTTATTAGGAGATCCTTGGCCAGGATGGATACACCATACTACCTCTTGAGGATAGTCACGGACTACTTCAGTAACAGGAGGTTAAAATACCATACGGACGATGGTGCTAAGCATTACAGTGTTTCCGCGAGAGTCCCGCAAGCGTCGGTCCTTGGACCGACAGAGTTCTGCGACTAACCCTGCCTGAGGGAGTCAAGGTTATTGGCTTCGCTGACGACATAGCAGTGGTTACAGTAGCCAAGCACATCCACGAGGTGGAGTCTGCCACAGACGAGGCAGTTGCAAAGATAAAGGAATGGCTGGAGTCTACGGGTCTGGAAGTAGCTGTACACAAGACTGAAGCTGTACTAATAACCAGTCGCAAGGCGGCGGAATACGCGAACTTCCGCGTCGGGAACCAGACAATTAGATCCAAAGAATCCTTAAGGTACCTTGGAGTCATGATCGGCAATCGGCTGCGCTTTAAAACCCACGTTTTAAAACAGGCGGCACTGGCCCGAATGCTACCGAACATCGGTGGACCTGGATACGCCCGAAGGATCTTGCTGACCAAAGTGATTAGCTCGGTACTTCTATACGCTGCTCCTATAAGGGCGGGTGCGCTGGGGACAAATGAGTGTAGGAGAGAGTTAGTATCAGCTCAAAGGCTCTGTGCAATCAGAGTGATCAGTGGATTCTGTACAATCTCCTATGATGCAGCCTGCATTTTAGCTGGAATGATCCCAATAGACATCCTCGCGGATGAGATGAAGAGGGTGTACCTTAGGCGGTCATCGAACCGGCAAGAGGCAAAGAGGGTTAAGGAAGAAGAAAAGGCAGCATCCGCAATGCTGTGGCAAACCAGGTGGGACCGCTCCATAAAAGGCAAGTGGACGTATAAGCTCATTCCCACCATAGAAACATGGACAAAGAGATCATGGGGGAACTGTAACTACCACATCACACAGTTCCTGTCACGGGCACGGCGGTTAGCGGAAATACCTCCACAGATTTGGACACGATAGTTCGCCCCAGTGCCCAGAATGCCAAAATGAGGACGAGGATGCGTTGCATGCAGTGTTCTACTGCAGACGCTTTGCTGAAGAAAGGGTAAATCTGCCAAGTCCAGAAAATCTCAATAGTCACATGACGCAGTCAGAGGACAAGTGGATGGAGATCTGCTCATTTATAGTGCGCGTACAGTATGCGCTGCGAAGAGCAGAAGCCCTAAGAAGAGCTCAAGAGGCGGCCTCGTAGAATAGAGCATAATTGCTAACCAGCCCCGCGAAGTAATACCTAACGGCAGTCCCGCGGGGAGAGTGGTTGAAGGTCGTTGGGGTGTGGATTAGTACGTAGGCGCACGCACTTATGGCATCGAATATTCGGGTGTTGCGAATCGTGCATGTTGGTGGCACGGGCTACCGCATCTATGAAGATTACCACATCCATTGGCGCAACCAAAAAAAAAAAAAAAAAAAACACACACACACACATCATTTCAAACATACTATCAAGCAAAATAAAGTAAACGAAGTTCACGAAGCTAATGGAGTTGACTCCTTTCAGAAGAGTTTGGTGGTGCGGAGTTCACCCGGAGGACAGTCACAAAACCCTCAGAAGAGTACGGAGAAAGGAGCGTTAGCCTCAAAATCAGCAGGGAACCACCCACTCATTTGTCATCCACAAACTGGGAGAAGACATAAAAATACCGGTCGTAATATTGGAGGATGGTAAGAAGCCTTCTATCCACCAACCGATGAGAGACGCCATCGAAACGATCAAAGCACTTCTAACTGTCGGCAGTTTAAGTCTGTGATGCGATTAATATACCGTTGATTTACGAATCATGATATTTTGGAATGTTACGCGATGCGCAGTGTCCTTTTTTTTTAAACGTAAAACAGTGTGTAACAATTTGATTGGAATTCATATATTTAATCATTTGCTAAATAATTGTGGTGCTTGTGACAACCGAATATTCACACAATACATATATTTTAAAGCTGAATTCCTTTTCAAACTGCAGCCCCGTTGTGATTAAGTGTAAAATCGCGCTACTTGTCCATTGATTTCTGCATATAAATAATTATAATAATATAAGTGAATGCTTTTATTTATTTAAAAGAGAACTTACTTCTCGGAATTCGCCCTTATACTTCAGATTTCATAAACCAAACAAACAACTGTCATTTGCATCGTGCTAGTTCATGATGCACTGGCTGTTTTCCCTTCCGCAGTATATATGTATGTACATACATTAACAATGAATTTCGGAACGTACTGCGTTGTGTCACCAGTTTGGGTTTGCATTTCGGAATTCTTGCTGATGCAAAAAGCAGGCAGTACTTCATTTTGGAAAGCAGCCTATAATAGCTCATGTAAAAATGGCAAAGGAAGTTATTATGATCAGCGAGACCTATAAGTGTCTCTATCAAAAAATAACTGGATCTCTGATAAGGAAAAACTGAGAGACAAAAAGGGACGCTACCTTACCTTTCAAGGCTTCGTACGGGCGAAAATAAATGGGGTCCATTTTTACAGCTGCTATGGAAGACCCAACTTAACGGCCAGCGAATACCAACTGATGTTGGAATATATGACTGCGGATGCGCTCCACAGGTCCGGAGGTGACTTTAATGCATGGGCCATAGAATGGGGTAGCAGACTTACTAACAACAAACTACAGACCCCACTGAAAACTATTGCGCCACTAACAATAAGTGTCGTTAATGTGGGTAGGGCTAAAACTTATAGGAAAACGGGGTCGACCTCACCTTTGAGCTTTATTCAAGGTTCCGTCAAGTGGAGAGTCAGTGAGTAATATTCTCAACATCATCATCATCATTTCAGATCAAAGAAATGAAATAAGCCCATATCCCAAAACTTGCGGGGCCAAAATTGAATGATGGATCTTTTGATAGAGATTCTTTCGAAGAGATGTTAAGCGGTGATTTGTCCCTAAATGGAACATCGGAAACTCGTGCGTCTCATTTCACAGCTAACAGCAGCAAATAGCAGGAAGGTCTCACTGACTTACTGGTGCTAAATATGCTTCTTGGACACCATGAGAAAGATTCTCGAGAGGATAATTTATAATAGACTGCTAGCAATAGCATAAGAGAAAGGAATACTCTTAGATAACCAAAGTGGATTCAGTAAAGAGCATTTAACTGTTGATGCCATACGAGTGGTAGTCGATATTGTAAAGGGTGCATTCGAGGGAGGAAGACGACTCTACGACACAAAGGAGTACTAGTGTCTGATTTTTAACTTAAACCACCTGTCGTGTAGACTTATGTTTACGGGATGCCCATACATCCATGGGGGCAAGGATACGCCTTGTCATCGCTCTCCGTCATTCCTTTGATACCAATTCGAAACTGTGTTGCCGGCACAAGTTCCACACTTGGTAGGAGTCGAGGCCAACTTACTGCACTTAGGGTCACATCACCCAGTACTTATTGCAACTCTACATTGGGTTAAATCAACAGAAAGACTCTTCCCAGCGACTTTGGGTTTAAACCACATCCACGGTGACGCTCCCCCAAGGGGGAATACCTCTTCAAGTCAGGCCCGGACCGAGATCTGGGGGGCTCCTAACTCCCATGGTAACGTGATTTAAGTCCTGGTAGGGACTATCGGTGGTCCTGCGGCCAACAAGACCTATGACCGGCAACTTGTAACTGATCAAATCGTAGCAACCTTCGGTAGCGTCATCTGAAGACGTTTACGATAAGACCAGTACTTTGCTCTGTCCCCGCTTTTTATTAGACAACGTCATTGATGGGCGAAGCCTTGATAATTGGGCGGGGGCCCACAAACGGAGTACTGTGCAGTAGTTACGGTGGACGTTAGAAACGCTTTTATCTCTTCGAGCTGATTATCAATTAGGAGGTTACTTGCTATGGTGGAACCGCCGTACTAGTTGCTGATGATAGTGACGAACTATTTCAACATAAAGAAGCTGAGGCACAATTCGGATAAAGGCGTAAATTACTACAAAGTCACTGCGGGGGTCCCACAGGGATCGATCCTAGGACCACTGTTATGTAATATAATGAGAGTAACAATAATTGAATTCGCCTACGACATTGCCGTTGTGACAGTAGCCAAACAGATTCTTGAATGGGAATTAGCCGGAAATGAAGCAATCCCTCAGATATAAGATTGGCTTATCTCCGCCGGATTGGAGCTGGCCGATCATAAAACCGAAGCTGTTCAGATAACAGGTCGCAAAACCATTGAATTCGCCAATTTTCAGATCGGTAACGAAAGAATTACATACAAAGAAACAATTAAATAGCTTGGAGTTATGTTGGACAACAAACTGCAGTACAAAAAGCACTTGGGGTATATATTGTGATAACCACTTAAATGTGAGCAGTGACATCTAGATTTACAGAGCAGAAGATGTCGATACTCGAAGACCACAAGATTTCGATACTTGAATAACAAAGTCTCGACCATTGATGACTGGAGAGAGGAATCGAATTTTCTAGCAAATTGGAAATTGTATGGGACGCTGGATGGCGAGGATTGTTTTCGAAGTATGTCATTCGAGTATAAATACTCATCCCCAAGGTATGCAAGTTAGTTCATCAGTTGAATTTGAAGTGTTAATTATAAGAAGTGATTAAGTGGTTTAAGTAAAAGATAAGAAAAGTATAAGCGGTTGAGAAATTGGATTGTATTGAGAGAAACAATTAAATAGTGAATTGTAACTGTACTGAATAAAGGGATTTGTATTGGAAAGAATAAGTTCTATCATTTGTACCCATACAAACATTTTACACTGGTGTCAGAAGTGGGATTGGACTTATTGTGTGTAAAAAAAAAAAAAAATGTTTTCTGACTATTTGAAAAAGCTAGAATGGGTCGAAAACTATTGCAGTTGACCCTCGTCCAACTCAAATCCGAGTTGAACAAGAGAAGCCTCAGCGCCAGTGGAGGAAAAAGTGACCTGGTGCTCCGACTTCGGAGGCTTTGAACAACGAGGGACATGAACCTGATGCATATTCCTTTGATGTTGACGAGGATGAACAGACAAGCACCGGTAATGACATGGCTGCAATGATGCAACTCCTCTTATTAAAAATGGATGAACAAAAGAAAAATATGGAAGAACAGTCTGAAACAAAAAATGGACGAACAGAAGAACAGTCTCGAACAAAAAATGGACGAACAAAAGAAAAATCTGGAAGAAAAAAAGAATAGCCTCGAACAAAAGCTGGATGAACAAAAGAAAAATCTAGACGAGCAGATGAGCAGTATTGAACAAAAATTCAACGAACAAACCAACAATCTGTACGGTCTTCAACAGAAAATGGATGAACAAAAGAATAATCTGGAAGAACAAAAGAACATTCTCCAGCAAAAATTCGAAGAAATCGATGACAAATTTGAAAGAATAGAGAAGAACGTTGATGACAAATTTGATAGAATAGAGAAGAATGTTGGCGAAAAATTTGAAGAAATGGACAGCAAAGTTCAGCAACTGGCAAAAGAGCTCGACACAGTGCGAAAACGAGAAACGGTTTGGGGATAGCCACATGCAGGAGGTCTACAAGGTCCAATTGCAAAGCCGAACGCAGCAAAGAGGAGAAACACTGCAGCAGCTCCAAGCAGACGTGAGTAGACTTGCACATCTGTCATACCCCACCGCAGGCCAGGAAATTATCGACGAAATGGCAAAAGATGCATTTATCAGGGGAATTGCAGATTCGAAGCTACAGTCAGCAGTAAGGATGGCCGGGAAAAGAACCCTTGCTGAAGCACTAGCCTTCGCTCTGGCGATGGAAGCAGCCAATCAGGCTTCCAGGGGAACTCATTTCGTCAGGGAAGTAACATCTATCGAATGCTCCTGCACAAGAATTAGTGCCGAGGAACGAGATACTCGACGGGATAGACGGATAATGCGCTGCTGGGACTGCAATAAAATAGGACACCTTCAAAGGCAGTGTAAAGAACCGGTGCGACGAAAAGACTGACCTCACTGTGGTGACAAGCAAATAGAGGAAGAAACCCGCAGAAACAGCTATCAAGAAGCCGGTCAACCTTCCCGAAGCCATCAGTCGGGAAATGCTTAAGCACCAACTTCGCGGGGCAGAAGTTTGTAGCAGGAGTCGACGGCCCCAGGACCATCATCCAAGTCTCGAAAGCCTTCTAGTAGAAGTAGTCAGTGGAAAAGAAAAATGGATGGCAACAATAGACACCGGTGCCACGGCCTCAATCATCAGGAGGAATCTTGTGCAGAAGTCTTGGCTGCATAACACAAGCAGTTGCAGCCTGCGAACAGCTACAGAAGCAACGATTAAGGTATATGGTGAAGTCCGCATAAAAATCCAATTGGCCGGAATAACATTCACTCACGCGTTTCTGGAAGCTGACATATGTGACGAGTGCATCATTGGTACAGACTTCATGAGAGAACATGGACTTGTAGTCGACTTGGGGGCACAACCCCTGAAATACGGAAACATGGAGATACCAATGATATACAGAAACGCCAGTACCTCAGTCTCAAATGTCGTCATCTGCAGCAATCAGAGTCTAGAGCCTTCATCAGAAGCAATTTTGTGGGCAAAAGTGGAAGGTGGTCCTGGTAGCCACTGATTCTATTTGATGGAGCCAGAAAAGAAAAGAGACTTCATGGTGGGAAAGACCTTAGTGGAGCCAAAGAACAACATGGTCCCTGTAAGGATTCTAAATCCAAAGACATTCAGTGTAAAGGTGAAAAAGTGGGAGATAGTGGGAAAATGCGTACCTGTTGAGGCTATATCGACCACAACGGAAAAAAAGGGTGCAAAACCGGCCACAACAGTTCAGAGCATAAAAATCAAGAACAAAATTTTCAGCCTCTGTAATCTGGACGAAGGTCAGCGAATCCTGTCAGAAAAATTAATCGGTGAGTACGCTGATATATTTGCTACACTAGACGGAGAATATGGACGTACGCATATTGTTCAAGACCACATTGATACCGGAGACGCTCGACCAATCCGTCAACCTGCAAGGCGTCTTCCATGGGCAAAGCAAACAGAAGTTGCCGAAATGATGTCGAAGATGAAAGCTGACGGAGTGATTGAAGAATCGCAAAGTCCGTGGGCATCTCCAGTGGTCCTCGTGAAGAAGAAAGATGGCAGAACGAAATTTTGTGTAGACTACCGACGTCTCAATGATGTCACTAAAAAGGACAGCTACCCACTTCCGAGAATCGATGACACTTTGGATATGCTTTCTGGAGCGAAATGGTTTTCAACGCTTGACTTGAAGAGCAGTTACTGGCAGGTAGAGATAAATCGTGCGGATCGTGAGAAAACTGCCTTCACTACAGGAAGCGGTCTTTGGCAGTTTGCAGTGATGCCGTTTAGACTGTGCAACGCTCCGGCCACCTTCGAGCGACTAATGGAACGAACATTGCAAGGACTCACCTGGAAAACCTGCCTAGTATATTTGGACGACGTTATCGTCATAGGTAAGACGTACGAGGAGCACCGCGAAAATCTAGAAGAAATGTTTGAGAGGCTATGAAGTGCTCATTTAAAGCTCAACCCAGAAAAGTGTGCCTTGTTTCGTCCGGAAGTAAAATATCTGGGTCACATTATATCAGCGGAAGGAGTAAGAACGGATCCTTACAAAATCGAAGCCGTGAAAATTTGGCCTTCTCCAAAAGATACGTAAACACCCACTGAGAAGCTTCTTGGGACTCACCACGTATTACAGAAGGTTCGTAAAGGATTTTGCTGACATTGCAAAGAGCCTGCATCAACTTACGGAAAAAGGCCGACAGTTCAGGTGGTCTGGAGAATGCGAAAAAGCATTTCAAGAACTGAAGCGACAGCTGTGCAATGCTCCAATCTTGGGTTACCCCACGCCCGGAAAAATGTTCATCGTGGACGCAGACGCTAGCAATGTTGGGGTCGGAGCTGTGATCTCCCAAGTTCATGACGGTCAAGAGAAAGTGGTCGCATATTACAGCAAAGTACTCTCCAGACCTGAACGGAACTACTGTGTAACCCGGCGCGAGCTTCTGGCTTTAATTCTGGCTACGAAGCATTTCCATAAGTACCTCTACGGACAAAAGTTAATTCTCCGGACAGACCACGCAGCTCTGAAATGGCTACTCCAATTTAAGAACCCTGAAGGCCAAGTTGCAAGATGGATCGAGCAGTTGCAGGGCTACGACTTTTAAGTGCAACACCGCAAGGGAACACTCCACTCAAATGCTGATGCTCTCTCTCGTCGACCGTGCTGAGTAAAATGCGAACACTGCAATCGTAAAGAAGCAAAAGAACAGGCAACTATCCAAATGATCAGGACTGAGCCAATAGAGGGTTGGAGTACAGACAAAATCCGTTCCTCCCAACAGGCAGACAATGACATCGAACCAATATTGGCCTGGAAAGAACACGAGGAAAGACCAAGCTGATAGCAGATATCAGATCGGAGCCAAACTCTGAAGGCATACTGGGCACAGTGGGACTCGCTTTTTGTGCAAGATGGATTGCTGAAGAGAAAATGGGAAAGTGCAGATGGGACAACATCTCGTATGCAGCTAATTGTGCCACGGTCCAGAGTCAACCAAGTACTCCATGAAATACATGACGGAATCTCAGGAGGCCATTTGGGAATAAACAAGACGTTGGAAAAGGTAAGGGAACGTTTCTATTGGCTAAGCGCTAAATAAGATGTCGAGAATTGGTGCAAAAAGTGCATAAGATGTGCGGCTACCAAGGGTCCAAAAGTAAAGCCACATGGACAAATGCTACAATACAATGTCGGAGCACCTTTCGAACGCTGGGCCGTTTCCCGAAACCTTTAATGGAGCTGCACTCTGATCAAGGGCGAAACTTTGAATCAAAAGTCTTCTAGGAAATATGCCAATATTTGGGAATAAGAAAGACAAGGACAACGCCACTACACCCTCAATCTGATGGAATGGTCGAGCGATTCAATCGGACCTTGAATGAGCATCTATCTAAGGTTGTCAGCAACTGCCTGCGGGATTGGGATCGACACATACCCCTCTTACTAATGGCCTACCGAAACGCGGTCCATAGCTCAACAGGGCACACACCATCCGAGATCTTATTTGGTCAAACAATTCGGTTGCCAAGTGAAGCAAAATTCGGATCCCCACCGACGGAGCCCAAAGAGGTGAACGAGTACGTGAATGACTTACGCAGCAGGATTCGTAAATTGCATGAAGACACCAGAGAAAAGATGAAGCTAGCAAGCAGCCGCATGAAAACTAGGTACGATATCAAGGCGAAATCTTCCGGTTTCAACGAAGGAGATCTGGTTTGGCTGTATAATCCTCAGCGTAAGAAAGGCAAATCACCAAAATTGCAACAGGATTGGGAAGGTCCATACAAGGTGATAACCCGCATTAATGACGTTGTCTACCGGACCCAGCGTGGGGATCGAGGAAAATTGAAAGTGGTCCATTTGGATAGAATGTGTCATTTCAACGGGAAGCTGAATGTTCGGGACGAACAACTGTAGGGAGGGAGCAATGTGATAACCACTTAAATGTGAGCAGCGAAATCTAGATTTACAGAGCAGAAGATGTCGATACTCGAAGACCACAAGATTTCGATACTTGAATAACAAAGTCTCAACCATTGATGACTGGAGAGTGGAATCGAATTTTCTGGCAAATTGGAAATTGTATGGGACGCTGGATGGCGAGGATTCTCGAAGTATGTCATTCGAGTATAAATACCAGCATCCCCAAGGTATACAAGTTAGTTCATCAGTTGAATTTGAAGTGTTAATTAGAAGAAGTGATTAAGTGGTGTAAGTAAAAGATAAGAAAAGTATAAGCAGTTGAGAAATTGGAGAGAAATTGACATTGATAACAATTCACACGTATGCACTGGCAGGGTCTCACGGGTTTTGGTTTTCCAAAATTTGGAAAATTTGCCATCTATGCTGGAAAGAACAGGCAGCTCTGTCACGAATATTGATTAATATTGGTGGACTTAAATATACTAGAAGAATTCTACTTTTCTGAGTAACAACATAAAACCTTCTGTATGACGCCCCAGAGTGGGCAGATGCACTAAGAACGAAGGAGTCTAAAAGGAGATTCGTCAATATACGGACTTTACTCGCTGAGGACAATTAGCGGTTTTCGAACCATCTTAGACGAAGACGCCTTTATTGCAGGCGAGACGTTCAGAATCTTGAGCCAATACGACGCCAACCGCATCAAGACGGTTAAAATTGAAGAAACGACGACTAATACAGTCTATTTTGCGAAATTATGCCCTCATCAAATATTTTCTACAATAAATTGATAGTCAAAGTCAGTAATTATAGATCTATAGCACTCTTCATTGACTATAACGTTCTGGCTGGCACCATTTTAAAATAAATATGGACCAACGATTCTACCAGCTCATAAAGCGCTCCAAGTGACAAGTCCCAATGGCATCCCAAAAATGGTGTGTGGATTTTCTTCACTCCGAGTACGGTAATTTTGTTGCTACCATTCTGGCAAAAACTGTGAATAGTAGCCCTTAAGTCGCGTTTAAGTGCGATAAGGGTGGGCTGCCTATTTTCAGCCAACAACACCCGGCTTCTTTCAGGTCGTAACGAGCTGTGATCGCTATTTGACCCTGGGACGTATTATTCGGTGTAGGGTACATAGGGTTAAGTTAGCTTTAGGTTTAGTTATAAGTCGTTATTTAAGATCAGTTTTTAGGGATTAGGTTAGAATACTCGTAGGTTTAGTTAGTTACATCGCGTTCGTTCTGGTCTTGCACAGTGGTGATGGCACCCAGATGTGATCTTGCTCTTCCATGTCCTCTCTTTTCAATCATCTTTCTCTCATCCTGTCTTTTAAGTCCGTCCGTATCATAACGTAGCTTTCTTCTTAACTATCCTTCGTTATTTTTTGACATTTTTTATTGATATTCTGGCACGAGTTTAAAGGGGTAGTGGCAAGAGCCAACCCAATCCGACGAGCTAGAGCCGAGCAACCGCGAGCGTGCCAGTGCCATCTATCCTGCATCATGAATGCCTCCGTGGCTGACTACACTATATAACGCTTCTCTAACTAATTCCCATGGCTAAAACGAAAGCCGGAGCCCAACAACAAGTTCCAATCAGTGTAGAAACTGGGGAGAGGAAGATCACATAGCTATAGTCAGCACAGAAGATGCAGTATCCTTTTAGTGTAAAACGGTCAAACATGAAAAATTCGGACACATAGCTGGTAGTCGCAACTGCCCTCTGCTCATGGAGGCACTAGCCAAATATATAAGATAACTATAGTCCAGATAAACTTAAACCATTGTGCTGTCGCGCAGGACCTTCTGGCTCAAACAATGAGAGAAGATAGGGTTGGCGTAGCTTTAATAAGCGAACAGTGAAGACTAATTCTCAGAGCGACCACCAGGCGATACTACTTAACTCAGCGAAGGCGAATGAAGGAGCATGCCGCTCTAAGAGGGCCAAAGATACTGTGATATCCGCTTGAATGTGAACAGCGTCATCTACATTTGAATAACAGAAGATTTCCATATTTGAATAGCAGAAGACACAATCATTGAAGAATGGAAACTTTTATCGAACTTTCTAACAAAATGGAAAATTGTATGGAACGCTGGATGGTACAGAATGTTCTCGAGAGATTTCAGGGGAGTATTAATATCAGCTTGAATTAAAAGAGTGATTAAGTGGCTGAAGTAAAAGATAATGTAAAGTAAAAGTAGTTGAGAAAAGAGACTAAATTGCAATTGTATTTAATAAAGCGATTGTATTGAAAGGAATAAGTTCTATCATTTGTACTCCACACAAACGTTTTTCAATACATTTCAGAAAATGTTGAATACTAAAACCATTGCGGCCAACAGATCTATTGAGGACCTTTCGCATCTAAACAGCGTGTGACGCTGCAATGTCCAGAAGGACATAAAGTAAAAGGGTGGAGCCTTGATACTCGTGGAACGACGAGACAAAAAAGCATAGAACATAATGCCTTCAAACAAAACAGACCAGACTTCCAGGAACTTGTAATCACCTTCAAATTATCGAAACACGGACATTAAAGCAAGTCAAGATTGCTTCAGATACCTTTGCGACGACGCCAACTCAGACCCCTGAGGCACAGTTTACAGAGTGGCGAAGAAAAAGCTTAAGGCCAATAGGACACCCCAATTAACCTGCCCGGCAATGTTAATTGCCGTCTCACCGAAAAGTGGAAGCAAAGCGTACAGCAATCTGCCGAAAGCAAGACAGTTGCACTTGATATTTCTCAGGCATTTGACAGAGTTTGGCATCCGGCTCTTTTGTCGAAAATGCGTGCATTTGGGATTGATGACACTCTTCTTCAATGGATTAAACAATACCTTTCGGAACATTTAATCCAAGTTGTCTTGGACGGTTTCAAGTCTGATATTCACAAAATAAATGCTGGTGTGCCTTAGGGCTCTGTTTTGTATCCGACACTCTTTTTGATTTTCATTAATCATCTCTTGTCTGCTACTTCTAATCCAATATATTACTTTGCTGATGACAGCACTCTGCTTTTCATATTCGTTCCCGGACTCGCGGCACTGCTCTTCGGCAGCATAAGCTAATCTCATTAAATTCCGATATCAAAAGCATAACCAATTGGGAAACTATTAACAGAGTGGAATTTAATGCTTTCAAAACACAATGTTGTCTGCTGTCGTTAGACCGAAATTTAAACACCCAGCCATTATCCATAAATGGCATTTGCATAGTCGAAACCGAAAAACTTTCCATTCTCGGTATGTGTGTCAATGACAACTTACATTGGAATGACCACATATTTGATGTCGCCAAAAATGCTGCGAAATGTCTAGGTTTCCTCAAGCGATGTAAGAAATATTTTACCCCCTCTGATCTGGCCTCAATATTCATCGGCCCAAAATTGGAGTACAATGCCCACATCTGGTCAGGTGCTTCTAAAACATCTCTTCACCAGCTAGATAGGATTCAAAACCGTTCATCATCAATTGACACCCTCGTAATGTCTCCTGTCTCACTTTGTTTTATCGCTATTTTCAACACCAGTGCTCCACTGAAATCGCCAGTAGCATTCCGCCCATTCAAACTTTCAACCGTAATACCGGTCTCGCTACGAATGCTCATCAGTATGCACTCAAGCCCATTTTCGGACGTACTCTAAAATATCGTGATTCGTTCCTAAGCCGTATAACTCGTTTATGGAATGCCCTGCAGATTTCTATATTTCCTGGTCGTTATAACTTGCAAACATTTAAAAACAAGGTACATCGGTAACTCTGTTTTCTTCCTCCCTAAATTTCTTTTGCCTAAGCTGTGCACAAACATTTTAAGGGTATACAAACCCCTTAAGCGCACCCTCATTATAGAAAATGAGCCTGCAAATAGCCGAAGGCATGCTAGTCGTTCTCCGTGCAATATGCTCGCCGGATTGGGGGGATCTTGCTATTGCCTCACCGAACTATGTTACTGTATTTACATGCCCACTCGACGATGTTATTTGAAGAAAATATTTCATAAAAAGGGACCCGAAATTGTCCTGAAATTATCTTTAACCAGTATTTCTGATTTTACCCTATTTTGACATCTCCTCATATCCAATTCAATTATCAAACTCGTGTTTATGGGGAGGAAATAAGATGAGGGATATTCCCTCGAGTATGTATAACCCACTCCTATGATGGTAGTGACAGGTCAGGACCAACACCTTGGTAGCTAAAATCCACTCAAACATTTTCTTTAGCTACGCCTTAAAAACAAGGGGTAGCTCTTCAATTCGAAAAATATATACAAATTTTATTCAGGAAAAAAAATCATAGTACGGGAAGGGATCGCGGATTTCAAAATTCATAAACGAAATGTAACACAATAGATACTTTCAAAAAAAAAGATTGAAAATAGAATTCAACACTAATTACCATTTCTTTCAATTTGGTCTTTTGTTTGAACTTAATAATTTTACATATATGTCAATACGGATGCAAAATAAAAAATATAAAAAAGATTAGACTAAATCACTCACCAGCGATAACGACATTTGTTTAATTTTTTTTCTGTTCGGATTCGGATATGTGCACATTCCTCTCCTTTTGATGAATTATTTGGTGTTAATTTATAAATTTAATGAATTTAATGTTGTGAGGAACCAAAAAGTAATAAATTTATTATCCTTAGATATATACTATATTTTAAAAAAAATTGTTATACATACTTCATAATCCAATTCAAAATAAGTATTTTTATTTTTTTAAGCATGGATTTTTTTTCTTGGTGTGATTTAAGGAGGGAATGAAGGTTATCACCAGCGAGCTGGAGTCAGATTACTAATTCATGGGAGATGACGTCACGCATATTTTGAACTGCTTCCTCGAGGCTTGTGGGTACAGGAAATCAAAAACTGTCATTTTAACCTGGCCGGTCTAAGATCTTGAGACTTGTGGGAGCTATGTATCTCCTCTTACGGCCGTTGAATGTTGGAAATAAGTCCACTGACGACGGATATCTTTCAACAGGGTTGGGTGTCTCACTGGATAAGCACTGGCTTTGTGAAGGTGTACGCGACACCATATTTCTTTGAAAATCGAGGCTATGTTTTCATTTTTCATTTGATCACTGTGCCTTTGATTGTTCAATCAACTTTTGCAGGCCAAGAACTCTTTGGTTCGCACATTGTAATTATTTTTTTGTAAGCTTTCTTTTCTTTTACTTAATTAAACTAAGATGGATTTCGCCCTTCTATTGAGCTAGATGCTGAGTCCCGACTACTCTCTACTACGTTTCTTTAAGCCATCAACAGTTCTTTTCATGTCCACTTGTCTTTTTCTTTTTCTTCAATGGCGTGATTGCTCGGTACATACAAAAAAAAAAACACATTTTCGGTGAAAAATGGTGTGATCAATTACTATGCATGGCTTGCTTTCTCCTTCTATCCCATTTATTCTTGCTTCGAGGCAAATCTGGTCTAAACTCAAGTAGTTGGCCTATAGCACATATGCTATAGTTTACATAGATATTGCACGCCGAAGGAAAAAATCTAACCAGTTTTTAATTGCCTGTTTTTACTTCGAACTTCAAGTTCTGAACAATTTGTATGAACAAAATGTATTATAAAACCGAAGTCAATTCTTGGGATCGTATGTGTTGTATTGTGTGTACAGCCGACGAGCAGGCATGCACCGCGCCGTGCAGATGTGTCTGTGGTTTCTGTTTTCAACCCTTATCTTCATACATAAAACAACCACGGTTCACGGAGCTGCGCGGCGCGCTCTCTGGCTATGTAATTGCTTTATCTCATTAGCCGTCGACTCTAGAGTCTCGACCGATTTGGATGTTTATTTATGTGACCGAACAATTTTTCTTAAATTTTGTCAGCGATATAATATTTTGCAGTTTATTTTCCGATAGCAATGGGTGACAAGAAATTATCTGGATTTTTTTGTTCTGTTTGTATGAAAACTATAAGGAATTACCCTGACTTGAAAATTTTTAAATGTCCTTCTAGGGAAAAAATGCAATTTTAAATAATTTGTGGCTGAAGGCAAATAAATACTTTGTTAGTGGAGATCATTTTTGTCCCGAGTTTGTAGGAAAAAAATATCTTAAGGCGGTTATTGAAAAGATGTGCAAAAGAGGAGAAAAAATGTAACTTTAAAAAAAATATTGTTAAGTTACAAACTTAAATTAAGAAATTTAAAAATAAAAATTAAAAAAAAACAGAACGCATACTGCCATAACAATTTTTAATAAAAATAAAATATCTACGACGTCTCAAATCGAAAGGCTCAATATTTCAGACCATTCAAAAACATTTTGTAAAATGCTTCTGAAAGAATCAAAGACTACAAAATACAACAGCAACGAAAAAGAACTTTCCCAAAGTATTTATTATAGATCACAAAGCGCCTATAAATATTTGAGAGATAGACTTGGCTTTAAACTTCCTCACATTTCCTCTTTCTGTAGATGGGCTCCTGTAAAAGGATTACAACCAGGATATGAAAATAATGCGCATTCGTATCTTAAGTCAAAGTTCGCTTTATTAAACCAGCGAGAACGTTGTGTTGTCCTGATATTTGATGAAATTAGCATTCGTAAAAACCTCACATATGGTATTATATAAAAAATGATTTAATAGATGGTTTCGAAGACCTTGGTGTAGAAAGAAGTAGATTGTTTACTTACGAAATATGTGTTTTCATGCTAAATGGTTTGTTTGATAGTTGGAAAAATGTTTTAAACTATTTTGTGTCAGCAAACGGTGTAAATGGGGATAATCTAAGCGAAATTATAAAAAACAATTTAAAAATCTGTCAAGAACTTGGTCTAAAAGTATGTGCTTTTGTTTGCGACCAAGGGACCAATAAAAAAAAGCTTATAAAATGTTAGGTGTTTTAATGATGAAAAAATATTTTGTTTTTGTGATTTCCCTCATTTGTTAAAATCACTTCGTAATGTTCTATTGAAGTCAGATCTACAAAAAGTGTCTTTTGATGTTATCAGAGAAATATACAATTTGGAAGTTGACAACGTAGAAAATTTAGAATTTGTCATATAGCACTAAATGCCTTCGAAAAAATGCATGTTCACCTTGCAACGCAAATATTTAGCCGGATAACTGCGGCATCAATTCAAACTGCTTTTGAACTTAATTGCTTAAAAGAAAGCTCTAATAAAGCGGTATCAACGAAAGAGTTCGTACTAAAAGTGGACAATGTATTTGACTGCGTGGATAGTGGTTCACATTATGACAAGAATGTTTTAAGGCGGGGAGTTCAGCTAGAGGATCCAGCTTATAATGAGTTGAAACAATTTTTGTTTTACTTAAAAGATATACAAAAATCAGTTAACCTTCCAAGAAACTTTTGTTTAAAAGGAACGGAACAAACTATAAACGGGGTCTTATTACTTTGTCATGATACGAGGGGCGTTCAATATATTCTCGGTATCGATATGAAGGAAAATGCGAATTCAATTTAAATTGCTTTTATTTTTCAATATAATCTCCCCTAACATCAATGCATTTGTTACATCTTGAAATAAGCTTTTTTAAACCCTCAAAAAAATAAATTTCCTCTTTCTCTGCAAAATACCCATTTATTGCCGACTTGAGTTCTTCATCATCCGAAAATCTTTTTCCACGAAGACATTTTTTCAAATCCGGAAACAGGAAATAATCACTAGGGGCAAGGTCTAGACTATAGGGTGGGTGTTGAATTTCTTCGAAACCACAATCTCGCGCAGCAGCCTTGGAAACTCGCGCCGTGTGAACAGGAGCGTTGTCATGAAGAAGCAACACACCCGCTGCGAGTTTACCCCGTCTTTTCTTTTTAATTTCCTCCCGCAAATTATGCAAAGTGGAAGCGTAGGATGTGGCGTTGATGGTTTCACCAATTTGTTATTGATGCGATCGATCATTTAATTGACCTGTCAGACCCCACTGATGATATCCTTATTTTCGGCGACTTTAATCTTCCTCAGCTACAGTGGACTCCATCAGATGATCAATCGTTTTTCATCGCTTCAAATGCCATCTCAGCTAAGGAATGTCTCTTCTTAGATCGCTTAACAGACTCAATTCTATGCCAAGTCAGTGGTATATCCAATTATATGGGCAGGCAATTAGACCTTATTTTCACAACAGATCCAATTAACTCCTCAGTCTCACTTTGTCCCCTATCTCTCTCAACAATCGATAACTACCATCCCCCCCTTCTACTTTCATTTTTTCATAACTCTTCATTCCAGTCCACTCCCCCCACAACCCTCTCATCCCACGACTTTCATAAAGCAAACTTTCACAAAATCAGTGAATATCTCAGCAGATCCCACTTTAACTTTCACAACTTAAGTATAAATGGTGCCTTATCCATTTTTTATAAAGAAATATTTAATTCTTTTTCCCTTTACGTTCCGTTTTCCCGCCTTAAAACATCATCTACTAGTCCTCCCTGGTATAATCGCAAGCTTCGTTCCTTACGAAATAAGAGAAATAAGTTATGGGCTGTTTTCCTGCGTACCAGATCCTTTACCGACTATTCCAACTATCTTGGTGCTTATCTTCATTTCACCGAACTTTTCGATTCCCTTTACCAGCGCTACCTTAACAACGCGCAAGTCAACCTTATAAACCACCCTAAGTCCTTTTTCCAATTTGTTAACTACAAAAGAAAGTCCGATGGTTACCCTCCTTCCCTCTCTTTCAACAACAGGTCATCAACCGATCCACTCACCATTGCCAACCTATTTGCCACATTTTTTAAGCAATCCTTCACCAACGACTCCTTTGTACCAGATCCATCCTATTTTAGTTACCTACTGAACTTCTCCAATGGCCCACTTCTCTCTCATATTTTTGATCCGTCTTATATCGAACATAAATTACACCAACTCAATGACGAATTCACACCCGGCCCAGATGGCCTCCCTGCCATATTTCTTAAAAAATGTTCTTCCTCTCTTTCCCTTGCCCTTTCTAATCTCTTCCGTCTATCCCTTTCACAAGGAGAATTTCCTCAGGTTTGGAAAACCTCCTTCATAACCCCGATCCACAAGAAAGGATCAAAGAATGAAATAACCAACTATCGTCCCATCGCTAAACTCTCCCATATACCCAAACTCTTCGAAAGTATTTTGTATGAAGCTCTAAGCTTCCAATGCAAATCACTTATTTCCCCTAGACAACATGGCTTCTTAAAGGGTAGGTCAACCACCACAAATCTCGTTGAATTCGTATCCTTTGCCCTCTCTGCCCTAGAGGATGGCAATGAAGTCGATGTAGTTGCAACCGATTTTAGCAAAGCCTTAGATAAAATCTCTCATCGGTTAATTATCTTTAAATTGTCTGCCCTCGGCTTTGAACCCATATTGTTAAAATGGATATCCTCTTACCTCGAAAACCGTTTTTACAGTGTTCGTTTTAGGTCAGCCCAGTCCGCTCCATTTTTCGCCACCTCTGGAGTTCCACAAGGCAGCCATCTCGGTCCCCTTCTTTTTATATTAACCATAAATGATCTCGATATGATCATCAAACACTCGTCTGTCTCCCTTTACGCCGACGATACCAAATTTTTCAAAACCATTTCCTCTCCCCATGACTCTTTCCTCCTTCAACAAGATCTTGATAGTTTCTCGATCTGGTGCCTCAAAAATTCTTTGGAACTTAACATCGCCAAATGCCAATCCATCACATTCTCACATAAGCGGAACCAATCTCCTCCCCGACTCTATCTTCTCCATAACCAACCTATCTCCTGCGTACAGTCTCTTCGCGACCTCGGCATTTTGTGTGACAGCGAGCTCAACTTCCGTTTACATATGGATGAGATAATCCTCAAAGCCAACTCTGCACTAGGTTTTGTAAAACGGTGGTCCAAAGAATTCACCAACCCATACGTGACCAGGTCCCTCTATATTACCTTTGTTCGCCCCCTCCTAGAGTACGCCAGTCAAGTATGGTCCCCATATCATCGTGTTCATATCTCGAGAATTGAAAGCATTCAGCGTCGTTTTCTTCGATTTGCTCTTCGAGGTATGCCCTGGGACGATCCTTTTAATCTGCCCCCCTATCAAAATCGTCTCAACCTTATCAACTTAAACACCCTCGAAGATCGCAGAGATGCAGCAGACTTTCTCTTCATTCAGCGACTCCTTTCAGGTCAAGTTGAATGCGCGTCCCTTCACAACTCCATTTTCCTCAACACTAACCCTCGTAATCTACGTACCCCTCGACTCTTCTATCTACCAACCCACCACACCTATGGTGCGAACGAACCAATCTCCCGTATGCTACGTCAAATCAATTCAAACCCTACCGTCTTTGACTTTCACCGCACCACTTCCTACCTCAAATCTGTTCTCCTTCACCACTCCAACCAACCTTAGTTTTAAGTTTTAGTTTAAGTTTATTTTTTAAGTTATAGCTTGTATTAAGCCGAATAAATGGGGGCATTCGCCCCCACCAAAATTAAAAATTCACCTTTTTTTTTGTACTCAATGAGCAAGATTCCCTTTGAGTCCCAAAAAAACTGTGGCCATGAGCTTCCCGGCAGACGGAGTGGCTTTGAACTTCTTCGGGGGGTCTGTTCCTTTTTTATGCCACTGCATGGACTCTTGTTTGCTTTCAGGGTCATAGTGGTGGACTAATGTTTCGTCCCCAGTAACAATTCGATCCATAACACCGTCCGCGTTCTCACTACACATCTCCAAAAGCTGTCTACAGCATGCGATTCTCACTTTTTTCTGAGGCGCTGTGAGCATTCGTGGAACCCACCTTGTACTGACCTTTGAAAAGTTAAGATGGTCATGAAGAATGGTGTGAATGGTACCAATTGAAAGCTTGGTGATCTCTGCCATCATTTTCACCTTTATTCGGGCATCCTCAAGAACAAGTTTTTCGACTTTTTTGATGCTTTCTCCCGTACAAGCAGTAGCCGGGACGCTGGAGCGGGGGTCGTCTTCAATGCTCTCTCTGCCTCTCTTGAACTCACTTGACCACTTTTGCACAGTTGATAATGAAGGTGCGGAACCCTGGTAAACAGCCACCATCTCTTCATGAATAGTTTTTTGACTTTTTCCTTGCTTAGTGAGAAATTTAATTACAGCGCGATGCTCAATTTTCACCATCATCGTCTCAGTTGCCATTATGATTCTGTTTAACTAGAGATAAAACGCGAATTAATAATCACATTTGTAGGAAATTTTACATGAATGCACTAAAATAATAGTATTACTTGATAAATAAGTCAATTTATATATATAACCACAGCTTCACCCTATACCGAGAATATGTTGAACGCCCCTCGTATATGCAATGGCCTATATGAGAACGTGGATTATTTTCTAACAAAGAGAATTCATCAAGACGTATTAGAAAATTTATTTTCTATTATTCGCATCAAAGGTGGTTACAACAAAAATCCGTCTGTTTACGAATTTAATGTTTTGATGTCGAAAATTCTCTCGTCAAATCTTATTAATTTTTCTCCTTTCAGTAACTGCGATGATGATGATGTAGAATTTTTCAACGTAGACTTATCCCCAACTCAAACTAATATTCCAAAATCTTCTTCATTGCTTAAGGATCGTAAGATAATCGTATGCGATGAAACTCTGTACGAAAAAGTCATTTGTGATATGGAAATCGAAACTAAAATCACATTAGAAACAACAGCAATGCGATATTTTACTGGATATCTTGCTTTGAAAATGCTTTTAAGGAACAAATGTTTAAATTGTTCCAAATTATTTTTAAAAACTGATGAAAAAATAACATGTCCTTCGGAATTTCTCATCTTTGCAAAAAATTATTCTCAAAGAAGTGACTTTGGAAGTCTGAAGGCACCAACTAATGAATTTTTAACGTTTGTAATGCTCACTTCAAAGTATTTAATAGAATTTTCAGAGAACGTCTACAAGAAAGAAATATAAGAGAGACAATGGCCTTGGAATGCATAAGGATAACAAATACTAGAGATCCGAAATGATTTGATGAAAAAAGTCCTTGCTATGAGCATCGCAAGGACCTTCTATAATTTGCTCTCCTCGTTCTATTACTGCATCTTTGTTCGTGGAAGATAGAAAAAAACATAGCATCCAAAAATCAAAAAATTCAAATTTTATCTGGAAAAAAAGGTAAAACAACAATAAGCACAACATTAAAGAGAGCGCATTCTGCTTTGACCTTCCTACCGTTCTCAAATATAATGTTTATTATCAGTCAAATTTGATTAAAAAAAAATACGTTGCGAAAAACGTAAAAGTTCTATCCAACAAACAGAACACGCAACTTGATAATACAAAACAATTAAGAGTAACATCATGTCTGAGTATGATTCACTCTAGTTCGATCGAACTGGGACGTACGGGTACGTCCCATTGAATGGAAAAATGTTTAGATTTTTTACTTCGGCATGCAATATCTATGTAACCTATAGCAACTGTGCCTATAGTTATAATTTTTATACATACATATGTATATATCTTTCTCCTTAAATTGGTTGGAGAAAAGGCATAAAACAGCAACGTCGCATCGTAAGTTGCTTTCACGCAACATGTTCCCTTCAAATGAAAAGAGGCATATACGATTTTTGTAAGACCAGGGTTAGATCAATACAACCAAGAGAGTTTTTTAGAACATTGAAATGGGTTCCCACACCCTGGATACGCCCCCAGGATTCTACTGTCCAGGGTAGTCAATTCCATCCTTCTATACGCTCGGAATGGGCGGATGCAATGAAAGCTGTCGTCGTGGTACCGGCTCTGAGGAATCAGGGTTATCAGACGCTGTTGTACAATTTTGTTTGATGCAGCCCATGTGTTAGCCGGAATAATCTCCGTCGACAACCTTGCGAATATGATATAGAGGTTGTACCTTAGCCGAATTTCGAACCGGCAGGAGGCCAAAATAGTGAAAGCGAAAGAAAGGGCAGCAAAAGTAGCTCCACAAAATGGGCGGCGAGGGGACTATTGTAAGGCTACTACCACCTTACATAGTACCTATTCAGCCACGGTGCACAGTGGCTCAATTTGAATTTATTGCTTGCAAAAATCATAATTCTGAAACGAATAAAGGTATCGTGTCAGCTATTCTTTCTGCTTAAAGGAAATTTGTAGGGCTATGAAAGGTGTGAATTTTGAGGAATTCATGGGGTGCTTCAGAATCTTCTGCTGAAATACGACTTTCTCACCACAGGATATAAACATAATTTTTACTATAATATAAAAATATTCAAAAGTCCATGACTGAAGTAATAACAGGGTGTCTAAAAGCTAATCCGTGCAAAACAGTGGTGAATTAAAGTAAACGAACATATTTTTGATGCACATATCAAAAGAGCATTTTATTTATTTTGCGGCACACCAGAGTACGTAATAAAATATTTCACTGATTCATTTCAAGTCAAACAGTAGAAAAAAAAGTAAACGGACCAAATATTTACATAAAAGAAAATCAGATTTCTTGGAAACTTTCGTCCACATCCGAGGAATGTCTAATATAAATACTTATTATTTCTGGAGAGTACATATTATGATTTGACATCTTTCCTTAACGAAGAAATGAGTGGATCTAATGAGCCTGCAAACATGTTGAAAAGGTTTTCATTCTGTCGCGTTCTTGAAACCTTGCACGTATTTTGATATCTATATTTCTTGTAGTGTTTATTTTTGGATTCCTAAGCTTCTTCTGATAATTCTCCAAACTCTGCTATCCTCTTGGCATATTCCCCAAACTTGATAGTGTTATCATTTTCCTTCCAATTTAAAAGATTAAGTGATTTTTGAAAAAGTCTCCTCGAAGTATTTCCATCATTGGTATTTCGAAATCCTTCTTTTGGTCTATCTACATCGATCCCAATCTCATATCGAAAATGCTTTTAGATATCTTGTTTTTTTCTCCCTCCTTGATTAGAATAGATGCATCAATATCCTCTCCCAATTGTCGACGTGTATATGCAGGTTTAAAAATAAATTCCATGCACCTGATTCTTGCATATAATGGAGAGATTCAATATTCGTAGTTATGTTCATCATCATTTGATTCATCTTGAATGTTGAAGTTTTTTTGCATTCCTTTATACAATATATGGAACATGACTTTGTATATATCATTCAGAACTTTTCCGTCAAAAAGAACTCGTGGTTCACAACCAATCCTATTTCGCCATAAACTTTATTTTCATTTGAAGTTAAACGAGGATTTCTCAAAACTGTGCTACTGTTAGCTAGACCCCTTGTGCTCTGACCTCCTCATATGGTATACAGTAGGGTGAAGATAAGCAATTCGACTTTTGACATCGTTGATTGTACTTTTTAAGAGTGCTCCAGTTCCTTTGCATATTGGAACAGTATGGGTCGGCACAAATGAACTGATGATAGACAAGGGTTCCTTCAATGCTCACCATTTGAATTGTTAAGCCTTACTGTGACAAATGAGGCCATACAGCTTTTTGCATCTGTTTCATCATCTGGTGTAATTATTTTTTGCTTGTCGGCGCCTTGCCCAGATTATCCATCACAGCCCCATTTACATTGCAATGCAATGTAGTTAATTGCCCCTCACTTTTGCTTTCGAAAAGCCGATCCATCATGTCTTGGAGTTCCACTCTAGCTGATATTTCTGTGATTTCGCAATTTCCTGGAATTGCCTCTTTTTTGGCTATTGCTTAAGTTCTGTAGGGTGGAAGAACGTCTACGTTGTGTTTTCTCAGGGAACATATAAAAATCTTATAGTTTTCCTTTGATAGACCAATGCATTTTCACTATTATACTTCATATGATCCTTTTGTGGAGTAGAAAATATTTTCTTTTATTGTTTTGACTCGCAGTAGACTTGCGACAGAGACTAGCCTTGATCTTTTCATGATCTTATTATATTTTATTGTTAAGGCATTAGAAAGATTTTCAGTGGTTATGTTTTCGGTAACATTTAGTAGTTTTTCATTACTTTTTAGTTAATATTTTCTAATACAACCGTTTGCTTTAATGGAAATATTTTGAAATAAAACCAATAATAAATGTTTATTGCTCATTACAAGGAAAATGAAAATTTGGGTTTGAGTTTATAATTTTGCAAATCGCTGTACTTCTCCAATGGGAGAGAGAGAGAAAAAAAAGTTCAATTTGGCTGACCTCTTCTGGCACAAAGGGATAGTAGTAGTCGCACGAGTTTGTAAGTATGAGTTCGGACAGTTGTCTCAACAATGTATTTATGAAGGGTGACCAGATAAGAGCGACACGAAAAAAAAAATTAAAATGAAACAACAACGGTATGAGATATAAAATTGATTCTAGCTTTATTTTGAAGCTACGTTCATGCCATTATGTGTAGAATAGTACATAGCACTGCTTCCAGCGATCTGTCCAATTTTTGTTGACTCGTTCCAATATTTATGTGCGGCGTTATTCCGGCAGTAGATTGTCGAATGTTGGCCTCGAGCTCATCTAAAGTGGTTAGCTTGTTAGCGTAGACTAAGGACTTGACGTAGCCTCAAAGAAAATAATCAAGTGTTGTCAAATCGCATGATCGTGGCAGCCAATTGATGAAAGCTCGCAGTGAGATGACCCAGTCGCCAAATTTCTCCTTCCCATTTTAGCGCTGTCGTGTTGGAACTACAGCTCGAATATATCGATTTTGCCGAGCTCTGATCACAGAAAGTCGATTAATATTGCTCTATAACTGATACCATTGCCGGTAAGTTGGTGGATGCCAATTTTCCTTCTTGACATATCCGCTGAGCCAAAAATCCGGATCTCCAGCCAATATTTCCAGCGCCCAGTTAGCGAACTAATGGCGTTTTCTTTGGTCGTCCTACTTCAATTCTTGCGTCAGAACAATCTTATATGTTTGTAGGCCCAAATTCAACCGCAAAATAGGCTGGGTTGACTCTCTGGCTATGCCCAATTCAGCTAATTGATATTTCCAATACATTTTATTTTTTTTACACCAATCTCTGTCTGGTTGGCTACTCACTCTAAAACTTTTCCTCAGTGCGACGAATTGCCTGCACATTGAAGCCATGGTGACGACCGACCTCACGACGAAATTCACGTTGTGTATTTGCAACTGAGCCGGAATTTGGATAATATTTTTCATTAAAGGGCCCGGCCCATAGAATCTGTTGCGTCCGTTACGATGCCGGATAGGTTGACGTTGACGTATTTTAAGGAAATGACAGTCCCATAGAATCCGTGGCATACGTTGGCAGAATAACTAACGAAACGAAACAAAATAATTGAAATGTCAATTAATCTCAATGTTTTCTTTCCAAGCTACAACAATTTCTCTTCATTCTCTCAATGTATCCACCAATGAAAGTACTTACTCTCAATTTGTGAATGCGTGAATTCAATATGTGAATGTATGGTCCTCAATGCGTGAATGTGTGAACTGTCAACGGATCGACGGATTGAAAAAGTAGAAAGTATACTTTATCCTTTATATCAGTCATATCCGTTGCTTATATGCCTGCTTCCATAAAAAAGTGTATCTATCTATTCTATCCAGCTGTCAGTCGAATATGTCGACGCAACGTGCGTAATGGATTCTATGGGACTGGGCCTTAATTTCCGCACATTCGGCAAGTGTAAAACTATGCATGATGAAATGGCAAACTTTACTGAATATTTTGACAGATGGATGTCGTTGGTAACTTTGAAAGCTGCTGAAAATAATAATTGGAAAAACTGTCATTGCTATCTGTCACCCTTAACAAGTATTAATTATTTTGAAGGCTTTGTGTTTACACTTTAGATTCATAACAAAACATTCAGATTATTATATTTAACCAGATTATATAAAGAAAAAATGTTCACTTTTAAAAGAAAGAAACAAATAAAAATGTTTTTTTTTTAATAACATTTTGTTATTTTATTTTGTTTAATTGCTTGTAATCGTTTTGGCATCGATTGTAACAATTTTTTACAAAGCGAGTCCGGAATATTGTTCCCTTCTAGCCTTAACACTGTTTCTAAATATTTTTTACTACAAATTGTGTAGTTCTTAAGCTGGTTCTCCAAATACTCGTAGTTCCAAATATGTTGTATGACATTTACATGAGGGGACTGAGGTGGTGTTTATTTCCAGTATATTTTTAAATTTAACGTTGTGAGGAAGCCACAATCGGCTATTTAGAGCTTTGTGCTTGGCATTGTTGTCGTGATAGAAATAATAATCGTCACTTATTCCTAATTGTTCCGCACCTTAATCCAAATTATTTTAAGTATTTTATTTGTATTTATCTATGACCCCATCAATGATGATACGATTTTCTGGTCCAGCAGCAAACATACAACTCCACTTCACAGAAAAACCGATCCATCTCCATGTTTAATTGTCGTTTTATAAAATTTTTTTTATAAAATAACTTGAATATTATGTCATAAATCAAAATAAAATGTATAAAATAAGAACGAAAATAATATTGGTGTTAATGTATTTTTGGGTTAAAACACAGAAAAATCAACTATCCGACTTCTTTTTTGACCAACTTTTACAAATATATAAGAGTTAACTTTTTTTATAAACTCAATCTAAATTCTAAAAAGTGCACCGGAAATAGTGTTTCAAAAAACTTTACATGAAATAGTTTTACAAAATTATGAAAAAAACTGCGTCCATTTTTGATTTCACAAATGATCAGGTACGAGTATATCACACAAAACGAAAAGAAAATGAGTTTTTGAAATATTTTGCCTAAAAAAACAAAAAAAAATCGGTTCTTGGGTCACCTCCAAAATTATTAATCTTTTACGGGTTCTATTTACAAGCAAAACTATTGATCCAAAGGCAATAATTTTTTCGATTATCAGAGCTCCAAGCATTTCTTAATCCAGTGATTTTAAAAATTTTTCACCTGAAAATTCAATTATGCAAGCACTTTTGCCTAAATGAGCCACTGTGCTGCGGCTATCGAAAATCTCTCTGCAGATCACGAAAAATTCAAAAAATTTTGAATTCACGCAGACGGTCGTTGCAAACAGGCGACTTAAATACACAAGACACAGACGGTCTGCGCAGCCATGTGCACCACAACAAAATATATTGGTCTGCAGCGACGTGTCTGTGTCGTGTATGGGCCTTATTAGCACTCAGCATGTAAATATTAAGTTTTTTGGAAAATGGAATAGAGAGAGAAAGAAGGTGTTTGGTCTCAGTGGCATCTAATATTTAATGGGGAGACTAAATTCTTGTTGTTGATTTCCAGTCAACTCATCTTACTTGATTTTCGTTAACTGAAAAATATGAATGCCTTTCGGCGAGGCTGGGATTCGAACACTGAACCTTCCGATTTGGAAGCCAGTCCACTACTACTTGAGCCACGGTTTAAGTACAATAAAAGATATAGTAAAGTCAAAGTGATTGACTTATAAATTGTAGTTGTATTGAATAAAGCAATTGTGTTGAAAGAAATAAGTTCTATCAATATTCGTAGTGAAATGGCAAAATAAACTGGTCTGCCATATTGGCTGTAACAAATCTCTATAAAAGACTACCATTACTCACATACATTTGTCTATCTGACAAGTATAAATTTTGGTCCTACAATTTTCATTCGTATCCTTGACTAATTTTCTTCCACATATGCCAATAATTACTACCCTGTGCACATACAGTTCTTATTTCATATTGCCCACGTTGCTCGGAATAAAAAATCACCTTTTTCCAAGACCCAACGAATATAAAAAAATAAACAAACGAAGTTCGCTGGCAGAAGGGAAAACTTTTATGCGATCATGAGAAAGTTTTTGCCAAACCGCAGAACCAGAATTAAGTAGCGCACAGAATAGGGATAAGTGAGAGAGCGGAGAAAGAGTCCATGCGTGCCGTTTCGACAACTTTCTACTTTTAGTGGAACAGCATCACTTCTAACATACAAATATTTATTATGGTTGCCTAAATAATTAAAGGGTCTACACGAACTTCAAAACTAAAAGCACGTTACTTCCGTAGGCACTCTTTCGTATAACCTACTCATATGGTTGAGGTATACTACTCGTACCCTCGCATGTTTGAGTTGCCACCATCATCCCGTTTGGAATCGTTCTGCTCCTAATGCTCCGTATAGGTCTAGAGGGCGGTGTTTTGGTTCTGGTTTCACTTTTGGTTCTGGTCCTAGTCTTGGCCTAAGCTAATTTCCTCGAAACAAACAAGGGTAGTCAGGAAGCGGTAAAAGCATTTTTAAATAAATTTATGTAGATGCCAACGACACAGAGTTGCTGCTTCATTCAACTCCTCTCGAGAGGATACTTATATATATTCGTAGATGCGGAGCAGAGAGTCCTATTTGTTTTTGTCAATATAATTAAACGCGCACCGCCTTCTTGCATGCAAGCATACGAGTACTGCCTGATTTTTAAACACAACCACGTTCGTTCCAAAAGCAATAACACTCGTGAATTTTTAATAAACGCTACTTCAGTAATATCTGAGCAAAAAGTAATTTAATTTTAATTTTTGAATAATTACACGTTCGCGTAGCCTCGGTCGAAGAGGAACGACAACGGAGGATTTCTGCTTTATTTTTTCGCTTGTTATTGTTGTTTTTTCGATTGCTAAGGGGGACGTTGGTGTCCCTCGTATGTGTGGCTGAGGTGGATGCTTCATGGCATTACCCAATAACATGCAAATTTACCAGCACTGTCGTCAGTTTAGAGCATCAGCCCGATTCTCAAAGAGACCGTGTGGTAATCTATTGTGGTATCGCGGACGCAGCACACGGAAGCAACTGGTGAAGCATTCTCTGTAGCTTAGAATTGGAATTCTACACCATCACCGGTACTAGAGAATGAAACGACAGGCAATCTAATGGCATTTCCATTCCTCAGGCCGATGTTTGGAACTGTAGCTGGAACTGGAGAGGGAGAAGAAGATGGGGGTAGAGCTGGTATAGTATTGTACTATGTTATTTAACCTCCATTCCACGATATCGTTGGAGACCCTTTGACATTGGATTTGCTTTTGCCTTCGTTGGTGCTCTGGGACTATGGATTATTGGTCTTGTTGTGGTTGTTTGGTACTTGTGAGTTTCAATTGAGTCTTTTTTTGTTTAAATTACCTCAACGGGCAGGGTAAGGACAATATTTTAATCGAATTTTGGAGGATTGTTTTGTTTTTTTATACATATGAATACCCACTTTGGACAGCCTGAATCCTTTTTTGAGCACAGAAGTTCGCTTTTTGCGGAAGGACTTCGCTCGAGTAGCATTTTCTATAATATGAAGATATGGTGTTATGATTAAATTTCATATTCGATAATGTAAGCTTAGTAATACCAACGGTACGTTTCTTTCTTTGGTAGCCTAATCATGACACGAAGGCTTAAGAGTAAAAGATGCTAACGTTCTGAAAAGATCCTTGGTGAATTGTCGACACTAAGAGCCCAAGACATCGAGACTATACGTTAAATGGTTAAACAGTGTGGATGTGACCCCACAGGATAATACTCCAGATGGTATTCGCAATACCGGTAATACACCAGTGGTCTTCGCGATACCGACCGGGGAATGCATTTTGGAGACCTCAACCCACATACTATTACATATTATTATTATTATGGGCCTGGATCTACTCCTGAGAACTTTGTTAAGCTTATCAACAAGCAAAAACTTAAAGCTACGATTAAAAACTAATAAAGGCAGTCTTAACCTAATGGGGTGAGGAGAAATGGTGGTTGGGGGAGATGTTAAGGGTGTGGCATATTGAGCAGTGTGCAAACCTCTTATCTGTTGGTAGTAAATGGACGGGCATTTAGGACTGGAGGATACAAAATTCAGCTTGTTAGGAACTGAAATAGTTTTTAAAATTTGAACGAGTTCTTTGCAAGTGGGAAAGAAGTTTAGATCATTATGAACTTCATCGGAAGAGATGTCGAAGCTCTCATGGTAGCGAACGAAAATTTGCATCAATTTAATGACCTTCTCATTGAATCCAAACCATAAAATTGGTTTTGATATGCCATCAACGCAAATGGAGTTGGGTTTGTCGAGCAAGTAGGCAAGATATCAAACGAGATACTACATAACGACTCTTATCATTCATATCTGAAATTTTTTTTAGTGAGTTTGACAGTGGGTCAAGGTATTTCGGGTGAGAATCGGGGGTAGGCGAATTAAGAGAACGAGCCTATGAAGAAGGAGCAGGTTGGCCTAGAATCTCGGATCTAGAATCTTGACTACTGAGAAGTGTTGCATCAGCGGGATTGGTAGATGAAGTTGAGGAAGAAGTGATTGGGTTTAGTATATGGGAGCTAATAAAATTAGGATATTTGCCCGACGGAGCAACGTCAGTTGGAACTTGGTTAGAAGGCGCAGGAGCAAGGTTAAATGAAACTCTGGTTTTAAACGACTTTAAAGGTTTGGTGAAAGGAGGGAGAGGATTTGGTGTCGGGACTCTGGTGTTCTTTACGGATGAGGCAAAAAGGGAAGGAGCGAGGAAAATCTTGGAAAGATTTGGGTCTTAAATTACCAGTTTGGGTCGTTATGATGATGGGATAGGGCAAAGTTGTGGGTGCTAACTTTTCCTTTATTAATAAGCTTATTATCTGCCATATTCTTCCGTTGGGTGACGACCATCTTTTCCTTCCGAGATGGGTATGCCCTCCGATGATTTGTGATCAGTTATTCCACTCAGAGAGAGCCCAGGATGTCCCAAAAGCCCTAAATATTTGCAAAGGTCTTGGGACGGTAGCGACTGTTGAATGAGTCGTCGTGTAAGGATTTGTTACCCGGGCTTACTACAGATGGAGTTGCATCCGGCTTAATAGAGATGTGCTTTAATTCCTCCAATATCTGCATTGCGGTGGATGCAGCTTACTCACTAAGAAAATTGACCTCAACCAAAAAAGGATAAAGCTAAGTGCCCGTAAATATCATTGAGCAGCAGTGACGATACATCAAAGAACACAATTTATCACAGAAGGAAGGAACCACAACAGGATTTATTGAATTAAAAGGAATCTGCAAAAAAGACACAAAGTGAGTACAATTACACAATTATGTACATACGTATAATACACACCTATTTATAAAAATGAGCGCAGTTCAATTAAATTATTTAAGAATTATTGTGGTCAAATACTTAAAGATCGTGATTTTATTAAAATTTATAAAACCAAGGAAGAACGAAAAATTATTTATCCACACGACTTGGTGTGCTAGACGACAATTTTAAGCTCGTTGGCGGGATATATCAAGAAATAATTGTATCTGAAAAGGACGAGAAAGTGGAAAGTGAGTGTGAAATCTTATTTGATAAGACAAAGTAAGTTTACCTAGGTTACAAGGCGGAGCTCTTGGATGAGTTAGAAAGTCATTCACAGCTTCCTCCACTAACAAATACTACTTTAGAATCCAATGATTCTCCATGAATTCATAGTTCAAGCATGACATCAGGTTGCCAAAAATCACGATTCCATCATTTTCCGGGGCTTACGATAAATGGCGTTCCTTTCATGATGTTGTCGTATCATTGGTACACTCTAATCATTCCCTTTCTGAAATTGTGGGGAACGACGTGCCAAACATTTTCTTTGTATCCAACAGATCATACCGCATTTTAAAATTGTTCTGTGTGGCGACATCTCTGAGCGAATAGTAGTAGTCGCTGATAAGGTAGTTTATCTGCACATCGGTTTTACCTTATCGATAAGACCAAACTAGGATTGTGTAACAGCGGGGGGAGACAAGACAGGAGTGTATGCAAATTGGTTTTCCCGCGCGAATCCAAAGCAAAACCACTTGAAACAATTTGCGAAAAACAAAAAAAAAAAAAAAACGGTCTCATCGTAAGATTTTAGAAGAGAGTCATGCGATTTCATCTTGTGCGGGATTTTTTATTTTTTTTTGAATCAGAGTCGTCTAGTGGCAGTGAGGGTAAAAGGCTGTACCCAGAGCGTCAGTTTTTTTTTTTGTCAATCGTGGTCAGACGTTGTCAGTCTGTAAAGATTTTTTTTCTCTAGTTTGTTGGAAAAAGTAATTTTGGCTGCATGGCGTATTAGCATGCATACCAAATCCTGATTAATTTTTACAAGTGGGAAAAGTTCTTTAATGTGATTCCCCTAATTCCTCGCTAAGTAAAAGACAAAAGATATAATAGCAGAAAATAAAAAAAAACATTTATAAGTGAACATCAAGAACACAAAATTTTAAACCCTGTGGAAGCAATCGATGGTGTTAAAAAAAAGAGCTTAAGAATATAAAACAAAAATATATAAAAACAAAACCCACAATTGCGTAACCCCCTAGTGTGCTGTGTAACCAGCCACACCCTTACGGGAGTCTCAGCAAACTTATGTGAATATCGGCCTAGGATTCGGAGAAAGTAACTGCTCCTTATCGATGCGCTGATTGAGCCTACGTTGGACACAGCCACAGCCACATCGCCATCGTCTACGCCCACTGTTGCAGAAACCAACCAATTCGTCGACAAGATCCTCACCATCTTTTCAGTTCAGTTCAACATGTATTCAAGCTAAGTATTTAGACATTGTAACGCTCATTATATACGTAAACCATAATTTTTCCCTTTCCCTAACATTAAAACAAACGAAAAAAAAGATGCATGGTAACGCACACAACGAGCCTATAATTATTATTCAAGAACAGCCCGATGGAGGAATTGCGCGCAAGTTCACCACATCGACGATCATGGTAAAGCGGTAAGTGTTGTTTTTGTATATTTCTTTATAATGCATGTATTGCATCTGTTAGTGAACCAAATTTATGATTTATATATTGTAAAATGTTTGTGTGGGTTCAAATGATAGAACTTATTCTTTTCAATACAAATCCCTTTATTCAGTACAGTTACAATTCACTATTTAATTCTTTCTCTCAGTACAATTCAATTCCTCAACCACTTATACTTTTCTTATCTTTTACTTAAACCACTTAATCACTTCTTCTAATTAACACTTCAAATTCAACTTTGGAACTGACTTGCATACCTTGGGGATGCTGGTATTTATACTCGAATGACATACTTCGAGAACAATCCTCGCCATCCAGCGTCCCATACAATTTCCAATTTGCTAGAAAATTCGATTCTACTCTCCAGTCGAGACTTTGCTAATCCAGTATCGAAACCTTCTAGTCTTCCAGTTTCGACATTTTCTGCTAGATGTCGCTGCTCACATTTGAGTGGTTATCACATTGCTCCCTCCCTACAGTTGTTCGTCCCGAACAACTTCGTCATTCAGCATCCCGTTGAAATGACACATTCTATCCAAATGGACCACTTTAAATTTTCCTCGATCCCCACGCTGGATCCGGTAGACAACGTCATTAATGCGGGTTATCACCTTGTATGGACCTTCCCAGTCCTGTTGCAGTTTTGGTGATTTGCCTTTCTTACGCTGAGGATTATACAGCCAAACCAGATCTCCTTCGTTGAAACCGGAAGATTTCGCCTTGATATCGTACCTAGTTTTCATGCGGCTGCTTGCTAGCTTCATCTTTTCTCTGGTGTCTTCATGCAATTTACGAATCCTTCTGCGTAAGTCATTCACGTACTCGTTTACCTCTTTGGGCTCCGTCGGTGGGGATCCGAATTTTGCTTCACTTGGCAACCGAATCGTTTGACCAAATAAGATCTCGGATGGTGTGTGCCCTGTTGAGCTATGGACCGCGTTTCGGTAGGCCATTAAGAAGAGGGGTATGTGTCGATCCCAATCCCGCTGGCAGTTGCTG
The DNA here is from genome assembly GCA_949129095.1 of Volucella bombylans. Classification (NCBI taxonomy): domain Eukaryota; kingdom Metazoa; phylum Arthropoda; class Insecta; order Diptera; family Syrphidae; genus Volucella; species Volucella bombylans. Next base: position 140,738,334 of record OX422140.1, on the reverse strand, counting down.
ACAACCTTAGATAGATGCTCATTCAAGGTCCGATTGAATCGCTCGACCATTCCATCAGATTGCGGGTGTAGTGGCGTTGTCCTTGTCTTTCTTATTCCCAAATATTGGCATATTTCCTGGAAGACTTTTGATTCAAAGTTTCGCCCTTGATCAGAGTGCAGCTCCATTGGGACCCCAAATCTGCTCACCCAGTTGTTGACTATCTGTTCGGCTACGGTCTTAGCCTCTTGATTTGGGATGGCAAACACTTCCGGCCACTTACTGAAGTAATCCATGACTACGAGAGTATATCGGTTTCCATTAAAGGTTTCGGGAAACGGCCCAGCGATGTCGATGGCTATTCGTTCGAAAGGTGCTCCGACATTGTATTGTTGCATTTGTCCACGTGGCTTTGCTTTTGGACCCTTGGTAGCCGCACACCTTATGCAATTTTTGCACCAATTCTCGACATCTTGTTTAGCGCTTAGCCAATTGAAGCGTTCCCTTACCTTTTCCAACGTCTTGTTTATTCCCAAATGGCCTCCTGAGATTCCGTCATGTATTTCATGGAGTACTTGGCTGACTCTGGAACGTCGCACTATTAGCTGCATACGAGATGTTTTCCCATCTGCACTTTCCCATTTTCTCTTCAGCAATCCATCTTGCACAAAAAGCGAGTCCCACTGTGCCCAGTATGCCTTCAGAATTTGGCTCCGATCTGATATCTGCTGCCAGCTTGGTCTTTCCTCGTGTTCCTTCCAGGCCAATATTGGTTCGATGTCATTGTCTGCCTGTTGGGAGGAACGGATTTCGTCTATACTCCAACCCTCTATTGGCTCAGTCCTGATCATTTGGATAGTTGCCTGTTCTTTCGCTTCTTTACGGTTGCAGTGTTCGCATTTTACCCCGCACGGTCGACGAGAGAGAGCATCAGCATTTGAGTGGAGTGTTACCTTGCGGTGTTGCACTTCAAAGTCGTAACCCTGCAACTGCTCGATCCATCTTGCAACTTGGCCTTCAGGGTTCTTAAATTGGAGTAGCCATTTCAGAGCTGCGTGGTCTGTCCGGAGAATGAACTTTTGTCCGTAGAGGTACTTATGGAAATAAGTACCGGGTTACACAGTAGTTCCGTTCAGGTCTGGAGAGTACTTTGCTGTAATATGCGACCACTTTCTCTTGACCGTCATGAACTTGGGAGATCACAGCTCCGACCCCAACATTGCTAGCGTCTGCGTCCACGATGAACATTTTTCCGGGCGTCGGGTAACCCAAGATGGGGGCATTGCACAGCTGTCGCTTCAGTTCTTGAAATGCTTTTTCGCATTCTCCAGACCACCTGAACTGTCGGCCTTTTTCCGTAAGTTGATGCAGGCTCTTTGCAATGCCAGCAAAATCCTTTACGAACCTTCTGTAATACGTGGCGAGGCCCAAGAAGCTTCTCAGTTGGTGTTTATCTTTTGGAGAAGGCCAACTTTTCACGGCTTCGATTTTGTCAGGATCCGTTCTTACTCCTTCCGCTGATATAATGTGACCCAGATATTTTACTTTCGGACGAAACAAGGCACACTTTTCTGGGTTGAGCTTTAAATGAGCACTTCGTAGCCTCTCAAACACTTCTTTTAGATTTTCGCGGTGCTCCTCGTACGTCTTACCTATGACGATAACGTCGTCCAAATATACTAGGCAGGTTTTCCAGGTGAGTCCTTGCAATGTTCGTTCCATTAGTCGCTCGAAGGTGGCCGGAGCGTTGCACAGTCCAAACGGCATCACTGCAAACTGCCAAAGACCACTTCCTGTAGTGAAGGCAGTTTTCTCACGATCCGCACGATTTATCTCTACCTGCCAGTAACCGCTCTTCAAGTCAAGTGTTGAAAACCATTTCGCTCCAGAAAGCATATCCAAAGTGTCATCGATTCTCGGAAGTGGGTAGCTGTCCTTTTTAGTGACATCATTGAGACGTCGGTAGTCTACACAAAATCTCGTGCTGCCATCTTTCTTCTTCACGAGGACCACTGGAGATGCCCACGGACTTTGCGATTCTTCAATCACTCCCTCAGCTTTCATCTTCGACATCATTTCGGCAACCTCTGTTTGCTTTGCCAATGGAAGACGCCTTGCAGGTTGACGGATTGGTCGAGCGTCTCCGGTGTCAATGTGGTGTTGAACAATATGCGTACGTCCATATTCTCCGTCTTGTGTAGCAAATATATCAGCGTACTCACCGATTAGTTTTTCTGCCAGGATTCGCTGATCTTCGTCCAGATTACAGAGGCTGAGAATTTTGTTCTTGATTTTTATGCTCTGAACTGTTGTGACCGGTTTTGCACCCTTTTTTTCCGTTGTAGTCGATATAGCCTCAACAGGTACACATTTTCCCACTATCTCCCCCTTTTTCACCTTTACACTGAATGTCTTTGGATTTAGAATCCTTACAGGGACCATGTTGTTCTTTGGCTCCACTAAGGTCTTTCCCACCATGAAGTCTCTTTTCTTTTCTGGCTCCATCAAATAGAATCGGTGGCTACCAGGACCACCTTCCACTTCTGCCCACAAAATTGCTTCTGACGAAGGCTCTAGACTCTGATTGCTGCAGATAACGACATTTGAGACTGTGGTATTGGCGTTTCCGTATATCATTGGTATCTCCATGTTTCCGTATTTCAGGGTTTGTGCCCCCAAGTCGACTACAAGTCCATGTTCTCTCATGAAGTCTGTACCAATGATGCACTCGTCACATATGTCAGCTACCAGAAACGCGTGAGTGAATGTTATTCCGGCCAATTGGATTTTTATGCGGACTTCACCATATACCTTAATCGTTGCTCCTGTAGATGTTCGCAAGCTGCAACTGCTAGTGTTATGCAGCCAAGACTTCTGCACAAGATTGATGATTGAGGCCGTGGCACCGGTGTCTATTGTTGCCATCCATTTTTCTTTTCCACTGACTACTTCTACTAGAAGGCTTTCGCTGCAACGTTTTGCCAGCGAGACTTGGGTGATGGTCCTGGGGCCGTCGACTGCTGCTACCAACTTCTGCCCCGCGAAGTTGGTGCTTAAGCATTTCCCGACTGATGATTTCGGGAAGGTTGACCGGCTTCTTGATAGCTGTTTCTGCGGGTTTCTTCCTCTATTTGCTTGTCACCACAGTGAGGGCAGTCTTTTCGTCGCACCGGTTCTTTACACTGCCTTTGAAGGTGTCCTATTTTATTGCAATTCCAGCAGCGCATTATTCGTCTATCCCGTCGAGTATCTCGTTCCTCGGCACTAATTCTTGTGCAGGAGCATTCGACAGATGCTACTTCCCTGACGAAATGTGTTCCCCTGGAAGCCTGATTGGCTGCTTCCATCGCCAGAGCGAAGGCAAGTGCTTCAGCAAGGGTTCTTTTCCCGGCCATCCTTACTGCTGACTGTAGCTTCGAATCTGCAATTCCCCTGATAAATGCATCTTTTGCCATTTCGTCGATAATTTCCTGGCCTGCGGTGGGGTATGACAGATGTGCCAGTCTACTCACGTCTGCTTGGAGCTGCTGAAGTGTTTCTCCTCGTTGCTGCGTTCGGCTTTGCAATTGGACCTTGTAGACCTCCTGCATGTGGCTATCCCCAAACCGTTTCTCGATAGCCTGTACTAAAGTCACGATGGAGGAATTGCGCGCAAGTTCACCACATCGACGATCATGGTAAAGCGGTAAGTGTTGTTTTTGTATATTTCTTTATAATGCATGTATTGCATCTGTTAGTGAACCAAATTTATGATTTATATATTGTAAAATGTTTGTGTGGGTTCAAATGATAGAACTTATTCTTTTCAATACAAATCCCTTTATTCAGTACAGTTACAATTCACTATTTAATTCTTTCTCTCAGTACAATTCAATTCCTCAACCACTTATACTTTTCTTATCTTTTACTTAAACCACTTAATCACTTCTTCTAATTAACACTTCAAATTCAACTTTGGAACTGACTTGCATACCTTGGGGATGCTGGTATTTATACTCGAATGACATACTTCGAGAACAATCCTCGCCATCCAGCGTCCCATACAATTTCCAATTTGCTAGAAAATTCGATTCTACTCTCCAGTCGAGACTTTGCTAATCCAGTATCGAAACCTTCTAGTCTTCGAGTTTCGACATTTTCTGCTAGATGTCGCTGCTCACATTTGAGTGGTTATCACAATATATATGAGCGATTTAGAGAATAATTTTACATTTTTATGGAATTATACTATTGTAATGAATAAATACACTTAGTGTGCATACCTGCCTATGTGACTATTTCTTATCATTAACCCCCTCAAAGGAAAAAGGAGCACGATAAAACCATCCCCCTATAACTATGCTAGCTTATTTGTAATTTTTTCAAGTCTAACTTAAAATATGTCAGTCGTGTCAGAATCAATAATTTCATCCATTATTCAATAGCTTAGATGCAAAAAGTGAAATTTTGTTATTGGATTGTGAGAATTCAAAGAGATTCCAAAGTTTTTTCAATATATATATAATTCAATATATGTAGGGGATGGTTAATTCAATTGTTTTTGTTTTAAAGAGAAAGCAGTGTGAATCTTAAGATCGGCTTATTCTTATAATAGTCTCGTTATTTAAGCTTAAGAGGGTACGGTATCATGAAGTTATGTACTGTATAGTTATGGCTGTATGTAGGAAAAATAGGACGAAATATGTACAATGATATTAAATTGAGTTGAGTGTGCTACTTTATATTGCCTTTATTTTGTAATAAACTTGAAGTGAAATTTATAACGCATGGTCTTTTTGAATGCCTTTTTCTTCTTTCGCTTTCCGTTTGGCCTTTTTACTATACGGTCTATGATTAACTAAGTGATTCCTAGAGTGGGTAAGGCCGCGATCTGTTTCTTGGGTTCCTGACGAGCATGTAGTGAATACAACTCTATTTGTATTAGGGGCTTATACCAATAGCAAGTGACGTATAAGCCAAGGTCGCATTATCCAATTTGTATAAACTGGATAGTGCTGGGGTGGGTCCACACTTAGGAGAGGCGCTAACGAGTAACACCGTCCGTAGGCATAATGGCAAGTACTCCCCCCCAATCCGACGAGCTAGGACGAGCGGACGCTAGCATGCCTCAGCTGCGAAGGCCTCGGACACCCTCATGTCGCAGCGACCCAGATAGGCTTACGGAGTCCTGTGGTCGTAAGTTTTAGGGTAGTGTTAGCGGGATGAGGTTTTCTTTCTAGAAGAACCTATACACATCTGTGATCGTGAGAGCTCAAATGTAGGCGACCTCAATTCGAGGTCTTGAAATTTCAAGCGGTGTGTCAGGTAGCTTTAGAAGTTCCGTTACAAAATACAAAAGCTGCATTACCTTAAATCTAGCATAACAGGTGAAGCAGAACGATTGTTGCAGGATTTAAGCATCGATATTGGAATTTACGAATAAGCTTTGTTCCATTCTGACTTCGCGGTATGATCAATTTTCGTGTAAGGTTATTTTGAAGGCCCACATTCAATTCTTACTTGCAACAAGTTTCTTGAAATGGATGTAAATGTCAGGAATAACGTCGTAAAGCAACTTGTTACCTGTGGGAACTGCTTAGCATACAGCCATAAAACGCAACAATGCCCCAGTCAAAAGCTTTGCTATTTCTGCCAACGTCAGTATCACTCTTTATTCTACTATGGAAGTTCATCTAAAACAAATTCTAATAATTTATCTCAAAATACCGATATCTCAAGGGCTTACCCAAATTCACATTCACTGTCTAATAGTAACAATAGTAACCATTCACATCCATCAACTCATGCTCCACATAATAGACAAGCGTTTCAGGCTTCCGCTCTTGAGCATAATAAACAGCCCATATTTCATCCAGCAGATGAACAACCGACCACAAGTTCTGGAGTAAATACATTTCATGCACAGCAACACAATTCTCAAATCCTTTTAGCGACTGCTATGGTGAAAGTTAGATCTTCTCGAGGTGAATACCTCAATTTACGTGCACTTATTGACTCTGGTCACTTATTACTCGTAATGTCATTACGGAATCCGCTGCACAAGTTCTCAACCTCAAAAGACGTACTGCATTTAGTAGTAATACATATATACATATGTACATATGTTGAGATAACGTTTGGTTCATTGCATTCTACCTTTGAAACCAACGCACGAGCGTTTGGATTTAAATCTCTTACGGGTCCTCTTCCAGCCAATCGTCTTAAATTCAACAAATGGAAGCACATTGATTGATTAATATTAGCTGATCCCATGTTTTACAAACCAGCTACTATCGATATTTTGTTAGGTGATGTGTTTTAGCGATGTGTTTTCGGAGTTCGTACTACCGGAGATATTAAGAGGCGATGATACGTCCCCTATCGCCCAAGAAACGCAATTGGGATGGATTCTGCTCGGTAAGGTTTCTACGAATTCACCCGTACCTATCAGAAGTTTTGTCCAGGTCTTCGAGGTAGATACTCAACTGAGAAAATTTTGGGAAATTGAGGAGTTACCATTATACACTATCGACACGGTGGAGAATGCAGCTTGAGAAAAACACTTTGACGAAATCACAAAGCGCTTGCCTAATGGTCGATACGAAGTTTCATTGCTGCAGGTTTCTGCAATTAGAAAAACGATTAGAAAATAATCCCGCGATGCGTAAAACATACACAACCTGCATCAACGAATATGTGCAGTTAGGTCACATGCATGAAGTAAATTGGGTGCTGAACTCGCCTCACCGTTACGTGGTGCCTCATCACGCAGTTTTTAAACACTCTAGTACAACCACAAGGATGCGAATAGTCTTCGATGCTGCTTTCAAAACCGCTAAGACACAACCAAATATAGTAGACATATGGAGGACAATGGAGGAAATATAAACTCATCTTTAGGTTTGATATCGTTACAATGATTCTCTTTATCAGTTTATCTTTAGGCGTGAGAATAAAAGCAAAAGATTAAGGCTGTATCGTTTGAAAACAGTCAGTTTTGGTACCGCATCGGCGCCATTCCAGGCAATTCACACGTTAAGGAAACTGGGAAGTGATGAGGAGGCAAAATACCCATTAGCAGCACAAATGATACGGGAGGATATGTATGTTGACGACCTAGTTTCGGGGGCAGATTCGCTTGGAGATGCTAAAGAAAAATTAAAACAAGTGACAGATTTATTATCATCTGCTGGCTTTCATTTGCTAGCAATGATGAACAATTTTTAAAATTAATCCCACCTGAAGATCGTGAAGTCAACGTTCCATTAATGTTCGGGTCGATAGAACATTTGGAAAGTTGTCAAGTTGTCCCTCTGGTGTTGACTTGCGAGTTCGGCACAATTCTTGTATATACAATATAATGTTAAAAGAGTTACAAGACAACACAATCCTTTATTGTCATCACAGGTATCCACAAAGGTACCAATTCGAAGTCATCGCATGGACTAGACTTCCGCTTTGGTCAAGGGGAGGTCTATCTAAGTCCTCCGCCAATCTTAGGGCCATGGGCCCAGTAGTACATATTTCCTACCTTTTTCGGATTTCCAAAACAGTCTGAAAAATCTGCCTGCGATTTTAAGTTTAGGTCACAGCCACCATGACGCTCCCACAAGGGGGCTTATATCTCCACATTAGGTCGGAACTAAAGTTTCGGTTCGGGGATGCCTGATTCCCCTGATACAAAATTAAGCCTCTATCAGGCTAGCAGTAAAACTACTACAGATCTTATATGTCGACTGACTGGTGAAAAACCTTCAAATATATCGCTGGTCAAATCCTATGTATCAGTTGTAACTATGATGTTGTTTTGCATAAGACCAGCTTTGCACTACCCCCATTTATTGTCAGACTATATCTGTGTAATGGGCGGGGGCCCTAAGAGGGGTCAATTAGATCACTCATAAATGACTTTAGACGTTCACACAAGAAGGCATTTTTTGACTTTCACTGTCCATGTTAAATGGTTCAATCTGCTTAACAATAGCTATATTGGGTTGGCCTCGTCATTTAACAACCTTCCGTTATTCAGTTTACCTCTACATGAGCTGCTTCAACGTACTTGAATACCAAGTCTATAGGGATCTCCAAAACTCTAAGTCAGGGTGTTGGAAAAGAGTTGGTGGCGGATGAGCCCTTAAAAAGGACCAACGGCAGAACTCACGTCCCCGAAGAGCGGGTTACTGGCTCCAGAATTTTATCCGGCCCCTTTTGTCCTAGGGTTCAGAAAAAGTGCGTGTCCCTCACGCCCCAACGGAGGAAAAGGACGATGCTACCAAAGAAAGTTTCTACGACCCTCTCGACCAAACCTACGAGCAATGTCCGATGTATGACGTTAAAATCGTCCTAGGCGACTGCATCAAGTGCTGAAGAATAGTGGCTTAAATGCCGAGAAGCCATCAGAAATGCCGGAACTGACATGCTGGGTTTCACCAGCCCACCGCCACGTAACCCCTGGTTTGATGAAGAGTGCCGGCAAGCACATGCTGCAAAACAACATGCCTACAAAGTGGCGCTGCACAAAAGGACGAGAGCGGCTCGTGAGCTCTACAAGCAAAGGAGGATAAGGTGATTTCTTCTTCTCAAAGTGGGACAAATGTTTATTTCTTTTTTTTTATTATTTTATTTTTTGAAATAAATTAATCAAAATATGGGAAGTTAATGTTTATTTCACATGAATTGGATAAAAACATATCCGCCCCAACGGAGGAAAAGGACGATGCTACCAAAGAAAGTTTCTACGACCCTCTCGACCAAACCTACGAGCAATGTCCGATGTATGACGTTAAAATCGTCCTAGGCGACTGCATCAAGTGCTGAAGAATAGTGGCTTAAATGCCGAGAAGCCATCAGAAATGCCGGAACTGACATGCTGGGTTTCACCAGCCCACCGCCACGTAACCCCTGGTTTGATGAAGAGTGCCGGCAAGCACATGCTGCAAAACAACATGCCTACAAAGTGGCGCTGCACAAAAGGACGAGAGCGGCTCGTGAGCTCTACAAGCAAAGGAGGATAAGGTGATTTCTTCTTCTCAAAGTGGGACAAATGTTTATTTCTTTTTTTTTATTATTTTATTTTTTGAAATAAATTAATCAAAATATGGGAGGTTAATGTTTATTTCACATGAATTGGATAAAAACATAAAAGTATTTTTTTTTCACTTTTGTTTCTGCGTTTAAAAGTTAAAGCAAATATAATAATTAAACCACATATGAGACATTTCTTTTGTTTTATTTTTAATGTTAGCTTAATAAAAATTAACACACGAAAATAAAATTAATCTTGAGCAGTTGCTTCTTTATATTTTTCTGATGAGCAGATTTGTTTGAAAATACCAGGTTTTGTTTTCAAATATGCATGGAATTGTCGACATGATTTATTTATGTTACCCTTTACTATGAGAATAGATTTCAAAGTCGAGAAAACACTCTTTCAACAGGGGCATTGTTACCTGGTAGACACAAAATGTATTCTACTATTGTAAAAAAATTCGCGTGAGATATGCATATCTTTAGCATGAAAGTGGGTAAATACTTCCACCCAACGACTTTCAGAACTTATTTTATCGATGTTCCAATCTGTCACTTTTTGAGTTGTTATTTAATTCAAAATGAGTGAAAACTCATCAAAAACTCCTGTATCTTGAGTGCTGCTGAAAAAACCCTGTTTAATTAATAAGTCCATCACTTTTTGAACTTCCTCCCAATAAGGGACTTTCGTTAGGTTCTCCCAATAAAAAATTTCAACTTCAGAGTTAAACTGACACCACTGCTCTAAATATTCCTTATTCGTCTTTTAAAATTGAGCTGCTGCAGTTTTTACGCTGTCCTCATTGACAACACCAGTATCCTGTGACTTCACCATTATATTACGGGTGCCGTGGGGAAGGAAGCATGTATTTTGTTTTTGGCTTAAATTGTTTATGAGCTGATTTATTTTATTCGCGGCCTCTATTGCAAACACGTTCTCATAGGTAAACTAACCTAGATGTCAAACTTTCCAGATATTTGAAAATCAAAACCGGTTTTGTCATCCATATTACACACACTCGTGCAAATCGCTCTCATTCTAGCAATTTTGCTTGTAAATTGCTCTCATTCTAGCAAATTTTGACAAAGTTATAGAGATGTAAAACTGTTGGTCTTCACTTACATTGGCTCGGTGTGAAAGTTAAGGGTTTGTAGAAGTATTAGTAAAGTTTGACATCAAGGTTAGTTTATCTATGCACGTTCTGTCCTTCGATTTTTAATACAGCTTAATGAAATCTAGCTGACTGTGCGTGCATAAAAAATAACCATAATTCTGAGCTAGGATTGTTAAAAAATCTTTTAAAATATTTGGGTACTTATCAATGCTCAGAAAATAGCATTTTAAATGCTGAAACATTTGTAATACTCTTTCCAGCGCCGGCATCAACGCAAGCCACCTAGTTTTACTGCAGCCGAGACGTTTCTTATATTCTGTGTCAGAGGCATAACAGAATTCTTTAAGTGTTTCAACACGAACGCTATAAATGTAGAAAGATGAATAAATTTTCTCAATTATGCATTCAAAATTAATAGGTAGAAAATCTGCAGCAGTTTTGATTGCATTGTGGATTATGTGAGCTCCACAGCCTATACCTACGAGTGTCCTTATAAGATACGTGTTCAATTTCACGTAAACATTATTAGCTCCTTTTCTATATTTGCCTCAAAAATTACAGTTGGTATTATCTCCACAAAATGCCACAATTTTTGATTTTAGCTCATTTTCTGTCAACACTTGTTTCAAATAATCAACTATATTATATCCGATGTTTCGCCTGGTTGCTCTTGGAACTCCAACATTTTTACTTGTACTCCTTCGTATGGTAAAAAGTATCGTACTAAGACAGAGAATAATTTTATAGAGCCATGGTTTGAAGCATCCGTTAATAAAGTTATACAATTAGCCTTACGAAGGTGTTCTTTTAATTCATTTGTTGCCATTGGCTCCAGAACATTCACAACAATAGCCTTGGATTTTGTACGGTCATACTTAAATTTTTGTTCCAAACATGTCTGTATTAAGCTAGACGCACGAGCGGTTCAAAAGTAGTCGTGAGTCAATCGAAGATAATGAACGCAGTGGCAGACCATCGACATCGAAAACCGACGAAAACATTGATGGAGTAAAAGAAATGTTGGTCAATAACCGCAAATTAAACATCAGAGAGATAGCGGAGGACTTGAACTTTGCCTATGGATCCGTCCAATGCATTTTGGTTAATAATTTCGGTTTCCGTCGTGTAGCAGCAAAGTTGGTGCCAAAAGACCTCAATTTAGACCGTGTTCAGGTCGCAAAAGAGATGATTTGCGAATCTGAATCCGATCCCACATTCATCAAAAGTATCATTACATTACCCACATTTCATCGGTTTATGAGTACGACACGCAATCCAGACATCAGGGGAGTGAATGGCGTTCACCAAATGAGACGAGACCAAAAAAATCACGTCGTTTTCAGTCAAAAAAGAAGGCAATGCTCACGGTTTTCATAGATTACAACGGTGTAGTGCATCATGAATTTTTACCAGAAGGCCAGACAGTAAACAAAGAGTATTATTTGGGCGTTATGAGACGTTTGCGTGAAACAATTCGCCGAAAGACTCCAGAATTGTGGGCAGAAAGCTCGTGGATTTTGCACCATGATAACGCACCGTTCGCACAGTTCCATCAATATTCATAATTTTTTGACGAAAAATACAATAAATACCATCCAACAGCCACCGAATTCACCTGATTTGGCTCCCTTTGACTTCTTTCTGTTCAATCGAGTTAAAAAATCACTACGGGAACGCGTTTCAGCAGCCGAGAGGAAGTAATGGAAAAATCGCAGGAAGCACTGATGGACATACCGAAAACCGAATATAAAAAATATTTCGAGGATTGGATCAAGCGCTGGCATAAGTGTGTTGCAGTCGATGGGGATTACTTTGAAGGGAACAATATAGATTTAGATGAATAAACTTGTATTTTTAATTTTCTGAATGACTTTTTCAAGAAATTTTTCTATTTTTCAAGTCTATTTTTCGCTGTTTTTGTTTTTAGTTTTTCTTTGTCTGGAAGACTGTGTCTGGAAGTCTATCTGTGAGCAATATTATTTTTAGTATATGTATACATTTATTGACAATGAATGTAATGAACGGAACATGCATCCATATGGGTTGACCTTTTTTTCAAAGCGGGACAATTTGCTTTCTTTGGGGCAATAGGACACAAAGCTTGAGAGCGGGACGTATGGTCACCTTAAGAGAGGGGGGAAAAACATCGGCTTCTCCGGAGAAAAAAGAAACAGCACGAGAAGCGCGCGATCGAGGAAATAGCGAGGTGCTGTGCCAGGAATAATGTTCCGAAGTTTTTCCAAAAGGTAAAAAGAACGTGTCAGGGTAATAAGACCCGAACAGAAACCTGTAGAGATGAACAAGGAAACCTTGTAGTAGAAACACAGTCGGTGCTGAACGTATGGAAAAACACCATTTGTGCAGACCGCTGTCTGCAGAGCGAACCATTCAGTATTGACGATGCAAGTCAAGAATTCCGTCCACTCGATCAAAATGAAGTGAGGATAGCAATATCTAAACTGAAGTCGAACATATGTGCCTTGGTCGAATGAATGTAAGCTTGATGAATGTAATCTCAGCACCGTTTGCCCGGGTAAAAAAGGAGACTCTCTAAACTGGGCCCACTATAGAGGTATCAGTCTCCTAAACATTGAATATAAAATCTTGTCTGCCGTATTGCGCGATCTCTTCTACCGCGAGCATCGAACTTGTCGAGTTGTAGAGGCTGAGTAGGGTCAATGAATCTCGAGAAGAAATTCTCCAGACGAGTCCTGAAACCAAAGGATGCTCCCCCCCCCCCCCGCTCCTAAACTCCCAAAGCACTCCATCATTCCCCTGGGCTGGATCAAGGTGTTATACGACCCGTGCCGAAGATCAACCTAGCTGAGGGCCCAGTATCTCCAAAAATAGCTCAGTCGCGAACGGAGTATCCGGATACCTGGCGACCTCCGGATTAGCTAGCCTTATCTGTATACAGCGGATCTCTGTACAGATGGACACCCCTTTCTCCGCTACTCGTGGGACTATTAATGGAAAATAACCAGAAAACAAAAACCGAGGCCGGTACTCCTTCAATACCGGGCGGTGGAACGGTGACTACACCGACTACCGGCAAGGCTCCTACATTGCCGAGAGGAGGCAAAACTGTGGCAGGCCATGGTGCGCCATCCTCTAAAGGTAAAAGGGACAAGCCAAAAAATAAGAATTCAGGAAGTGTTAGGGCTGTGGCAGGCCATGGTCCTATCACCTCCTCCACCCCTAGCAGCAGCAAGTTTATGGCAGGCCACGGACTTGTCGCTGCTACCAAAACTCCTTCGGGGAGTGTTAAGACTGTGGCAAGCCATGGTCCTATCACTTCCCCCGCCCCCAGCAGCAGCAAGTTTGTGGCAGGCCACGGACTTGTTGCTGCTACCAAAACTCCTCCCTCCAAAGAGGAATCTGGAGCTCAGCCGCATCGGCAAGCTCCATCTAAGGCGCTCTACATAAGACGCCGAAATGCTTCACGCATCATCAAAACCTTCGGATCCATTCCGGAGGTGGAGAGAAGTGCGGAAATAAAGAGCAAGGTTGAGTGGGCTAAAAACGTCCTAAAAGACGGATTTCCCACTGCTTCCACTGCTCACAAAACGTCAAAAGACTCCTCTAAGCGTCAGAGATCGTTGGAGGAAACTGTACCGGTTTCCAAGAGGCCCAAAACACACAGTTCCACAACCCCTGGGCCATCCAACAGCAGATCTCTGAGGTCTTATAATGAAGTCCTAAAGGACGCATTGGTGATCGCGGTGATCGACAGAAGCGATACCGACGGTTCCATTACACCGGAACGGTGGCAATTGGTCAAGTTGAAGCTCTCGAGCAACTTCTTGGCCATCATGCGGGAGAACCCAGGACCACCTCCTATCGCAAGCGACGCTGGCTGGCACCAAGGCCATGTCAAGCTCATCGCTTGCTCCAACCAGAGATCTCTCGATCTCTTCACCAAGGCCATCGATGGTTTAGGAGAGGTTTGGCCAGGTGCAAAACTCGAGGTCGTATCTAAGGAAGACATTCCTAGTAGACCTCGAACTCGTACCTGGATTCCAGCCGAACCCTCCTCTCCAGAAAGTATCCTGGAAATCATCCGGCTCAGCAACCCGACTCTTCCGACTCATGACTGGAAAGTTGCGAAACTGGAGGAACTAAGGGGTTCTTATAGATGCGCGTTAATTGTGATCAATAAGGAATCCCTTAATCCTCTGGCGCAGACGAAAGGCATGATTCGGTTCGGATTCGAGTCAATTCACTTAAGGGTGTACAAAAAGGATGAGCTGGATGCTGATAAGCAACCTCCTCCTCCTTTAACACCCGATATCACAACCTTGGATCTTGGAGCGTCGATATCCTTTCCAGAATTGGATAGCGACGACTCCAATCTGTCCGAGGTGACTACCAAGCCGTCGGTCTCCTCTTCTGACACATTGTCGGAAATGGAAACCGATGACGAAACAATTAGAGGTTCTACACGATCAGAGATAGAAGATGAGCTCTTGGGCACATCTTCAGAATCGGAGGACCTCAACAACACCGTGGTGGAGGCGACTCTGGAAGACTGTAGCAATGATACGGTTTCTCCAGATTAATCTCCACCATTCAAAAAAGGCTTCGGCCGCACTCATTCTGCGTCTTTCCAAAAGCGCAGAAGACATAATTCTAATCCAGGAACCATGGATTGCAGAAGGCGTGGTTCGTGGACTTAGGACACCCTCATACGTTCCGCTCTATACAAGAGACAAAGGTAAGATTAGAACTTGTATATTAGTGAAACGTAGCCTTAATGTATTTCTACTTCCCAACCTCAGTGACCCCGACCTAACCGTTGCCAGATTAGAGACTGCCAAAGGCTCTTACTGGCTGGCATCGGCTTACCTTGGCCACGACCAAGTGGGCCCTCTCCCTGGTGATAACCTAGAAAGGGTGGTACTGGAAGCGGGAAGGCAAAAAACTGGCCTCATAATCGGATGTGACGCTAACGCACATCATACGGTATGGGGCAGTACCGACATCAATGATAGAGGTGAGTCACTTTTAGACTATATTTTAAGTACTAACCTCTTAATTTGCAATATTGGCAATGAGCCCACTTTCATAACAAAAAACCGACAAGAAGTATTAGATATTACTCTTGTCTCCGACAGCATCACCCAAAGGCTAACAAACTGGATGGTATCGTCTGAACACTCCTTTTCAGACCATAGATACATCCAATTCAGTCTGAGTGATGCTCCCCCCAGCCAACCAGCTTTCCGGAACTACCGGAAAACTGATTGGACAAAATATAGAGGAATACTGTCGGAAACGATATCCTCTAAACTATCAAGTCCCCCGCGTGACACCAATGAGCTCGACATGAAAGTCAGGGAATTTACTCTGACTCTCAATAAGGCTATGGCCGCTTCCTGCCCTCTTATTCAACCAAGAGGCAAGAAAAAGCCACATTGGTGGTCATCGGCACTAGGACTGCTCAGAAACACCTGCAGAAAACTTTTCAACGCAGCAAAAAGCACAAGAAAAGTGACCGACTGGGACTCATATAAAGAATCCCTCAAATTATACAAAAAAGAACTGAGGAAGGCAAAGCGACAATCCTGGAGGTCATTCTGCGACAAAATCACAGAAACCTCTGAGGCTTCGCGGCTAAGAAAAATCCTCTCCACAAATCCTATGATGCCCAGCTGTTTGAAAAAAACCGATGGCTCTTGGACAACCTCAAGTGATGAATCACTCAACCTGCTTCTGGACACCCACTTTCCAGGTAGCTCCCATCTCGCGGCCAGTAGCAGCCCAAACAAGCCTACTGCAACCGTGACCAAAATTCATAGTCTGATTACGAGAGACAAACTGCTCTGGGCGCTGCATAGCTTCAAACCATACAAGTCTGCTGGTCCGGACGGTATTATACCTGCCGAGCTACAGAGATCCTCAGATATTATTCTACCAGTGTTGGAAAATATTATGAGGAGCTGTGTAGAACTTATCCACATTCCACTGTTATGGAGAGAAGTCAATGTAGTATTCATTCCCAAAGCTGGAAAATGTTCTCATGTGGTCCCAAAGGACCTCAGACCTATAAGTCTATCATCATTCCTTCTGAAAACTTTAGAACGACTGATTGATATCCATATTCGAGCTAAAGTTGATCCAAGACTTCTGTCTGCGGCTCAACATGCCTACTGTAAAGGGAAGTCGGTGGAAACGGCTTTGCACTCTCTGACTAGCCACATCGAACGATCCCTACAATATAAGGAGTACACAATGGTTGCTTTCCTAGACATAGAGGGCGCCTTTAACAACGTCAACACATCCGCAATCACGACTGCGCTGTCAACTCTGCAGGTAGACGGCTCACTTGGGGAGCTGATTAATCTAATGCTAATAAGCAGGATAATCAACTCCAAACTGGGTGAGACTTCTGCTAAAAGATATGTCAGTAGGGGTACGCCGCAAGGCGGTGTCCTCTCCCCCCTTCTCTGGAACTTAGTGGTTAACGAACTACTGATATACCTGGAAGCGGGTGGTAGCAGAGTGATTGCCTATGCGGATGACGTTGCCATAGCCGTCTCAGGACAACATCTCAATACCATTAAAGAACTCCTCCAAGTAAATCTTAACAGATTAACCTGCTGGGCAGATCGCTGTGGATTGGGAATAAATCCCCATAAAACTGATCTTGTCCTCTTTTCTAGGAAATATAAAATTCCAATCATAGACCCTCCTTCAATAAACGGTACCAGTTTAGCTTTCTCCGATACAGCAAAATATCTGGGTCTCATTTTTGACAGGAAACTAAACTGGAAACCTAACATTCAAGAAAGAGTCAATAAAGCTACAATAGCTTTATTCTCTTGCAAGAAAGCCATTGGGAACAAATGGGGCCTTCAACCTCGCATAACCCACTGGCTATACATCTCGGTCATAAGACCGATACTTACTTACGGGGTGGTTGTCTGGTGGACGGCCTTGGAAAATGCAGTCAACCGCATTAAATTAAGCAGAGTCCAAAGAACAGCATGTCTATGCACAAGCGGAGCTTTGCGGTCTACCCCCTCTGCGGCATTAGATATTCTGCTTCACTTGACACCCCTCGACATTTTTAGCAAGCAAGTAGCTGCGACTGCAGCTATTCGCCTTAAAGCGACTTAACAGTGGACAAATAATTCATTTGGCCACGCCAACATTCTTAATACATTAGGAATCCTCACAGAGAACACCGATTACACCATACCTGAACTTTGGTTTGACAAAAACTTCCATGTAAGCTTCCCCTCTAGATCATTCTGGGAGGAGGATGCTTTCATGGAGGACAAGTCAATCCATCTCTACACAGATGGATCTAAAACCGACAGCGGAGTTGGTGGCGGTGTTTTCTCAGATAAGCTAAATCTAAGCCTCTCTTTCCGCCTTCCAAATCACTGTAGCGTGTTCCAGGCGGAAATTTTGGCGATTAAAGAAGCTCTGTCCTGGCTGAAGAAAAACGTGATATCTGCAAAGGATATCCGCATATTTTCGGATAGTCAGGCCGCCATCAAGTCCCTGGACTCGGTCTCATTGTGTTCTAAAACTGCCCTTGAATGCCGATCATCTCTCATGGAGATGGCAGAGCAGTTCAACATTCACCTCTGTTGGGTGCCGGGCCACAGAGACATTCCAGGGAACTGCAGAGCCGATGAACTCGCCAAAATTGGAACCACTCTACCTATCCTACCGGACAAAGGTAGTATAGGTATACCAATCGCTACGTGCAAACTAACATTAAAGCTAGATGCCAATAAAAGAACGGACCTTAGGTGGACTGCTGGACAAACATGTCTAGCAACCAAACAGATCTGGCCAAGGCTGGATCTGAGTCGATCTAAGTGTCTGATCCTTTTAGATAGGAAACATCTCAGCGCCATAATAGGTGTCATTACCGGACACTGCCTCATAGGCAAGCACGCAAGAAGGCTTGGCGCTTTTACTAACGATTTCTGTAGAAGCTGCATGGACGAGGAAGAGGAGGAGACAATCCCCCACTTACTCTGCACATGCCCAGCTCTCTCTCAGAGAAGGAAGCTTCACCTAGGAGCTTTCTTCTACAACGACCTAAACGATCTAGAAAAAATAGACGTTAACAGTCTCCTACGCTTTATTAAAAGCTCAAACTGGTTCCAGTAGTAAGAAGATCACAGATCCACGTGGCATCACAATGGGCCAATAGGCCTAAGTGGGTTGGTATTTCCAACAGCCACTCTTACCTAACCTAACCTAACCTATTGCGCGATCTAATTGGAGACTATCAGTGCGGTTTTAGGCCTGGTAAGTCTGCAATCGACCAAATATTTACACTACGGCATATCCTGGGGAAAACCCAACGAGTTCAGATCAATACTCATCGGTATTTCTTTGGGCTGAGAAGGCAACTACGTAGTAAGGTCCTCTCCCGAACAACCAAGAAAACTCTATATAAGACCCTTGTAATCCCAGTCCTACTTTATGGTTCCGAAACATGGACCCATTCTAAAGCCCATTACCTACTTAGCGCCGCCTAAGTACATAAGTACACTCAGTACCGAATGTGATTCTACTACCAAGTCTTCGCGATCATCTCTACCTGCCTCTGTTCGAGTCTTGTTGGATTGAAACATTCCTTGTACTTTTTGGTAGGACTTCCGAACATCGTTCCTGAAGCAGTACCACTCTATTTCATCGAATGCAATTTCCTTTTTCTCCCGAGAAGCTTATGTTTTCCCTCTTCTTTTGCATATAGAGATCACGTGTGCTTGTTTGCATTCTTCATCAAATCGTGGATTTTGTGGAGGTAGTCAGACATCAGATGCGGCGTTTCTTAGTTGCAGACGTTCAACGTTAAATCTCCTCACAGTGTTTCTTTGCTGCTGTGGTCGATGCGATATCCGTAGATGTATCTTGGCTGCAATGAGTGGTCAGAGTCTAAGTTATCCGCGCGTAACGTTCCGACATTTTTAATACCGGAATGGTGTAATGCGTTGCTCATAACATGATCAATTTGGTTAACGGTTAAAGGCATGTTCCGCCCGCAGCAAACTCGATTAGTTCATTTCCAGATGTTGTACATTACAGGCTTTGCTTTCTACTTTCAAAAATGTCCTTCTTCCTATTTTGGCATTAAAATCACCTAAGATGATTTTTTCGTCATACTTTTGGACGTTTCTCGTACGTTTCATCGAGGAGCTCATTGTAGTTTTCCTAAGTGGCGCGAGCGCATATCAGGCGGATGTGGGCGAATAGAAACTTGATGCACATTCGCTTAGGCATCGAAAGCTCAAGATTTCTTCAATAAGTCTGCCGCTTACAACAAATCCGCACTCAAATAGCCGCTGTTTGTTTTCTCTGTAGCAATCGCCGTAGTACATATATATACATATACCATAGGTATATCACAGTTTTTCAACCTACTTCTGACTGGCCCATCCCACCAGACTTCCTAAATTGCGGTGATATCTGCTTTATAGCAGTTAAGGGCCACTTGTAATTGTTCGCCTGCACGCGATCATTTCAATGTTCGAATATTCCATTGTCCTTTTTTGCGTTTTGCAGTGTCAAGTAGCAGTGTCATAATAGTAGATTCGTCCTAATCCAAGGCTATTCGCTGTTTCGCAGCTTCAGTAAGGGGCCAGGACTTTCTATAACTCCTTAGAGAAAGGGGATCGGATATTCCAAGCTGCCATTCACACATTTAGGGCTTTTGCGCCACTATCTCTATTTTAACAGCAGGGGCTTAACAGTTCAAAATGTTGGTTGATTATCCAAGTACAACCAGATGAAAGTTGTAAACCCGGTGAGTGGAAGACAATTCCACGTCTTGTTATGACTTTCACTTACTGCGACCATTGAGCTCGGGCTTGGTCAGTTATTGTTTCGGAAGGCTGCTAAAATTAACATAAAGATGCAGATAGAAACCGTTGATGGATTTATTGATTTTTGTCGGGTTAAAATTGTTTAGGAACGAGTAAGGATAATGTTTATACAGATGGGGCTCTCTAATAATTTGCCAAATGTATTCTTAGTTTAGAATAGGGTGATACACCATTAAATTGAAATGTTGGTAATGGAATTCTTCCAGCTGACGTTCTCAGACTTTCGTCTTGCATAACAAAAGAATCCTTCCACTTGAATAACTTCACTTTCTGCTCATTTGAAAAATCGTCCAAGTTGGGTAAAGGGAATGAGGATCCTTTTTCGTTTTCTTCTTCGTTTTCTGGTGATTAATGTCATCATTTTGTGCAATTAATTTTTTTGTCCGCCTCCGTCTTGCCCGAACATAAATTCCTCTTTTTTAATAAGGATCTTTGAGAGGACGATGATAAACATAGCTGTGAGTCCACAAGTTGAGCAGGCCATAAGCAAAGAAGAAGAGCACGCAGAGTTAGGTGCTACAGCTGGCTGATGCTGTGAAAAGTTGATTCCTTTATCCTGGTCCTTCAACGGAACGAAGACAATGAATCGCCAGTCGGTGCCTTGATGGTGTAGTAAATTAATTTCACTCTTGTTGATAATGCAAACGCTATTAACATTTCAGCAATAAAAATGTCCTGCAGAAAGTATGTACAATATTTATGCGAGTGGAGTGGCCAATGGTTTGAGTGTTTATATGCATGTATACGTTAGTATGTGTATGTTTGAGGGAAAAGTACCATACAATAGAATAAAACTGAAGATATCCTTTTGGAATGTGCTCATAACGTAGAAACCGGAAGCATGTTGGTTTATGGACTAAGAAGCTATTACGTTCAAAAACAATAGCACAACATGGAGATTGATTAAACAATTAAAATAAAGATGTTAACGGTGTTTTATGGAGTACCTACGATTGTTTATGTGCTTATATGTTTACTGGCATATTAGGAAAATGTGGAGAACAAGTGTTTAAAGGCTCGTAAGAAGTTAAACGATAAGGGGTTTGTTTAGAGGATTGTGATTATTTTGGTTGAACTTTAAGAGGAGTGTGTCAATTGGGTAACACTGGGCAACAGTAGGTTAATGGACGGATAAGCCACTAGATGAATGTGATTATTAAAAAAATCTTTTAATTAGAACAAAATCGTAATGCACTAAAAATCTTGACTGAAAGGTCTCTTGGCTCTTGAGGCTAAACCCAGGACATCAATTTATTGGAGTATAATGGGGGTCTGTCAGGGGGGACATTGTTATTCAAAAAAGACTAAATCCTTGATAAAATCCTCATAATCATATGTAGATGAGCGAAATGCCGTATAGTGGTACTCCCGACCAATATCAAAGCTACGCATTGGTGCTAAGGAAGTCAGAAATAGTGTATGCTTTAATTGAATCCCGTTGTATGAGTTTAAACGACTCTAGTTTATGTCAGCTGAAGTATTATGCGCCAAAACTTTTAAATTTTCAAAAGCCTGTAACTTACTAGTGAAAGGATTAAAGACTGTCCAACAACTACAATCGTATAGGAGTACTGACAGCATCGATAATTTAATAGTGGTCTACACAAAATTAAATAGTAAAACAAGTTAAAGCTGCCACAGGGCAAAATATTTCGAGTGGCTAATACAGGACTAATTGCAGGCAAGACAATTTTAAGAATACCCTGGGCACTACCACTCCCTGCAGTCGCAACAAACCGCTCGAAGTGCAACTTTTCGAAAAGTGCTATGTAACTATTATCAAGTGGTGCAGATCAGTGGTACCGATGTCGGGAACTCGTCAGAAATGCCGAAGGTCATGTGTTCGACACACTTACGAAGCGGCTCTACATAGCCGGAGAGTAGGGAAGAACCTTGGCTAATCCAAAAGGAAAGGACAAATAGAGTGTTGGCGCACTAGAAAAAAGGTTCGGCAGTGTAACCAAAGACTAAAGAGAAAATGCCAACCCAAGACCCAAAAATAGACCTGTCGAGATAAGAAAGGATATATAGTAGTACACCATAATCGTTGTTCAGAATATGCAAAAACACTACTTCTGTAGGCTGTTAAGACGTGGGAGCAACCTCAATCCCAATATCAGGGAGAACGACCTGGATGATGAAAGTCAAGTCTTCAGTCCATTCGATAAGTACTACAGGCCAGCGGGGTTAAACGGCCTGTCTGTCGAGCAATTTAAGGCAGCGGATCGCCTTTCAAGCAAAACCTTAAAAGGAAGAACAAATTGAGTACCAGCTGTTTTACTCTTTTGTTCATACCTTTTGTTTACACCTGTTTATTATTTAACACATATTGTAAATTAATTGAAATGTCGGCTTAACTCCTTAATGATGTTTTTGTCCAAGTCAAAAGAGACTTTGCTAATTTTAAAAAGACTGGTGAATTGCGTGGTTCTAAGAATTATCTCTCAACCAGACATTTGTTGTTGGAAGAGAATCTAGCAGCAGCAAAACGGCACTACGAAGCAGGCAGAAGCGTTAAAAAACTAGAAGAAAAGAAAAGGCAAGAATTCATTTTAATTATTAAACAAACTCGGGAAACTTACCTTGAATACAGGTGTAAATAGATAGGTATTCTAGTACCCAAGGTTCCCTTTCAGACACAACGTTGGCTACAAGTATTCTTCAAAACAAAGATATCCGTCTTCCAAAAATCAACATTCCTCAGTTCTCCGGCTGCTACACGAAATGGCGACGCTCCACGATATACGATATTTCTGTATAGCTTATTCATAGCAACACGTCTCTTGAAGGCATCCAGAAGCTCTACTACCTAAAGTCAAGTTTCTCAGGAGATGCGGCGAGACTTCTGCAACATTTGGCACTAGTAGCAGGGAATTATGAGAAGGCATGGGAACTTTTGAAGGCAAGGTATGACCACAAACGTGTTCTAGTGAGCTTACAGCTGCAACTCTTTTTTAATCAAGCGACACAAACGAAGGAAACAGCGGAAGGCCTTAAATCCCTCAAGGACACTTCTTTAGAGAGTATCTACTGTAGTACATAAAAACAAACACGTCTTACTACTTTTCTTGTCGCAAAGACAAACACGTATTACTACTTTGTTTCTCTTAAAAGTTTGAGCGGCCAACAACAACGTCTGGGAGTGTCTGTTGTTGTCGTCCTCTTTTACATTGATGGACTTACAGCTAACGGAGAGTAATAACATTCTGTTACTCGGCATTGCTACAGTTCAGCCGTCCTGACAACAAAGATCCCCTGATCTTTTCAACTTTTCTTTTACTTTTTTTACCATTTTGCTATCATTCGACACCCGTCGTTCCCCCAACCAAGGGCGTATATTTCCTACTGCCCAGACACCCCGATATGGTACGCGAGTCAGTTGAAAACCATTCACATCCTTTAATATGTATCGGTCGCTTCTTAAAAGCTTCGCTACTTGGTAATGCCCCTTGAACCTTGGTATTAGTTTTTGGGATGCACCAGGGTGTGAGTCAAAGTTTTTTAATACAATGTAGTCCCCTTCTTTATACTTAGTCGGTGGCTGCCGCCTTTTGACTACATAACGCTTGTTATAGTTTTGTAACGGTTTCTCTCTCGTCGCAGCGATCTTCCTAACTTTTCGAAATTCTTTTCGCCCTACGGCCTGTTCTTGGTCTAAAACTTTTTCTCTAAGTGCATCTATTACCTTCCCTCTCTGACGTACACCAAAAAGCATTACACTGGGGTGTTCGCTTATTGTTCGATAAACCGTGTTGTTAAGGGTGTACTCATTTGTTTCTAATACCTTATCCCATTGGATACCTTCATCAGGTTTACATAACTTTGCTATCATAGGCCCTAAGCTCCTGTTAACCCAACTTGTCCGTTGGCTTGCGAGGATCCAGTTGCTAGCTGCACGTGCTGTATGTTGTTGTCGACCAAGAAATTTTTGAATTAAGTAGATGTGAAGGAACTTCCCCTATCTAACACTAATAGCTTTGGACGGGTGTACGACCTAAAATAGTCTGACGATGCTCGCACTACTTCTTGTGTATTGGTAGACTTGGTAGCATATAATCTAACAAAGTTTGTACAGGCATCTATAACCACCAGCACGAACTTTTTAGTGGGCCTGCATGGTCTACTACCTTGGTTGTGGGTGGCCGTGGCTCAAGTGGTAGTGTAGTATGTTCGGGGTTCAATACCAGCTGTGACCGAAAGACATTTTTTCGGGCAACGGAAGTCTCGTAAGGTGAATAGCTGCATAAATACAACATCAAGTCAATTTACACTAATAATTTAGTGTCCCCATTAAATGTTGGATGCCACCCATGGAGTGATATAACCATTGAGTCCAAATATCTATCTCTCTCTCTCTATCCAATTTTCCGAAAAACTTAACACGTGCTCCGGCATTTTAAGAGTAGTCATACCCTCTTGAGTGCTAAGTTCTTAAAAAAAAAAAAAGGTCTACGGGTCCATAATGGTCAATATGGATGACGTCGAACGGAGTATTCGTCTTGGGTATAATATGCGTAAAATCTTCTGTCCATCCTCTCTTTGACGAATAAACAATACACTTCAAACAGTTTTCGATACCACTCTTTGTCTTCGCTCGCATCTTTGGAAACCAATAACTTATCTATACCAACATGTCCCATTTCATCATGGTATTTATATAATACGTGACCTTCCATAATCTCCTGCACACAAAATGCCACCGTTCCATCGACTTTCTTCCTCTAAACAACTATATTGCGCATTTCGTCCAACGGGTGTTCCGTTCGAGTTCTGTTCGTATCCTACTTATTTCCGCATCCTTCTCCTTACATATGATTAAATTTTCCTCGAACGTGTTTGATTTCAGTACTAGAATATTGGTTAACCGGCTCAAGGCGTCCACATGCTGCATTCGTGTACCTACACGATGCTCTAGGGTGTAGTCGTAATTCTGTAACTCCAGAGCCCACTTCGCTATTCGTGGGTTTAACTCTTTCTTATTAAGGGTCAACGTTAAAGAGTTGCAATCCATCACTATTTTAAAATGCTACCTTGTAAGTAAATTCGGAATCTTTTTAAAGCACTGACTATGGCAAGCGTCTCTAACTCGAAGCTGTGATATTTGTCTTCTGTATCGGTCGTTTTCTTCGAGAAGTAAAATACTGGGTGCTTTTTGTCATCATGTTTCCTTTGTAGCATTATAGCTCCTAGCCATAAAGCGTTTGCATCGCAGTGCAACTCAATTTTATCCCTAGGGTTGTATAATGCTAATACGGGTGATTCTGTCAACCGCCGCCCCAAATTCAAACAACCTATCCTTACGTGGGAGATCTTATAACGGACTGTGATTGTGATTGAAAAATCCTTAACGAACCTCCGGAAATAAGAGCACAACCCCAAAAAGCTTTGAACGGAATGAACATTTCTTGGAACTGGAAAATTCTTAATTGCTTCTAAACCTTTCTCATCAGCCTGTATTCCCTCGCCTGTTACTGTATAGCCCACATACTTAATGCTTGTCTGAAAAAATTCGCACTTATCTATCTTAAGCTCCAGTCCATTCTGCACTAACCTTCGGAAGACTTCAGTCAAAATTCGAAAATGTTCATCATAATTTTCAATAGCTATCATTATATCATCCAGATATATTATTAGTTCGTCTTTCTTGACCGTATTAGAAAATACCTTATTCACATGCCTCTGAAATGCAGAGGGAGCATTCTTTAGCCCGAACGGCATTCTTAGGAACTCATACTGTCCTAACGGAGTAACGCAGGACGTGTACTTTACTGAATCTCTATGCACTTACACATGAAAAGACCCATTTTATAGGCCTAGCTTTGTAATCATTTTTTTATTCGCTAATCTATCTAATCATCTATCAACGGTATTGGATATCTATTTTTCGCGGTAACATTATTCAAAGTCCGGTAATCAACGCACATCCTCAATTCGCCCGTTTTCTTCTTAACCAGCACGATGGGAGAAAAAAACTCGGACTCACTTTCCCTAATATATCCCTTTGCCAAATATTCATCTATAAACTTATGTAACTCCGTCTTTTCGAAATAAGACAGTCTTCGCGGAGGACAGTGAAACGGCCTTTCATCTGCCAACGAGAACATCATTTCGGTCTTTATCATTGGTTCAGCGGGACGTTCGGGTGTCGAATACTTTTTATCGAAAATATCGTATAATCTTTTTTCAGTTGCAAAATCTACATTCTTACTAACTTTTAAAACAATTTTGTTACTACTCTCATTTTCACAATCAATTAGCAATAAAGATTTTTCGAAATTACAGCTTGTATACACATTTGATTTCTCTTTCTTCGTTTGCTGAAACTAGCTTAAATCTACCGGCCTTTAGAAAATCCCTTCCCAAGATTGCCTCGTAGCTCATAGAACCATCATCTACCACATTTAATTCCAAATTAATCTTTCGACCCTCCACGATTAAAAAAACACAAAATCTTTCCAAAAATTCTAAGACGATTTTTATTTAATCCGTAAAATTCAGTTTTAGTTGGTCTCAGATATTTTATTTATATTTTCTTTAGGACTTCAAAAAAAGACTAACCGGCCTTCCAGAGTCTATGAGGCAACCTAGGGACGAAACTTTACTAGTATCACATTGAACATAAAAATCTAAATACCTTACATATTCATGATACTCTTCCACCAGCAGGACCGCCTTCTTCCTGTCTGGGCAGACAGCAGCTCTGTGACCCATCGAACCACAAGCGCAGCAAGCTCCGTATTATCGCTTTGGTTTCCTGCATTCTGTGGCGTAATGTCCAAATGAATTGCAGTTGAAGCATCTGCATGCTCTATCTTGGGATCTTGAACTTCCTGTTGGTTCTTGCACTGTTGATTTCTGCTGCGACGTGGCTGCTCTAGGGTGCTGTTAATTTAGCTGGACTTTTGAAAATGCTTGCAGCAGCTGACTTTTAGTGGTGAAGTATTGGATATGTGCTTGGGACCTCAGAATGTCGTCAGCTATACCCTCCACTGCGTACTCCACGAACTCGTCTTCTTCCAAGCCCAACCCCAATGACAATATGAGTTTTTCATTATGATATTCAACAAAGCTCTCGTTCGTTTTCCACTTCCTATTTTCAAACTTTCGACGCATTTCCATCTTAGTTTTTTTCGCTCCAAATAATTCCTGCATCTCCTCGATCATTTGATATATATTTGCGATAGGAAGTTCGGCTTGGAGTGCAGCTAGAGCAGTACCTTACCTTTCATCCTGCATATCATAAGAATACGTATCACGTGGTCGTCCACTTTACTATCCCTAAACTTTTCACTTGGGCCAAGCACACGTCTAATCCTGGACCACCATCGTATTCGGGCAGCATCTCTTTTAACATGCCGTATTGCTGAAGGTTGGACGAATCAGTTCTGGCTGCAACACTTTCTTGCGCATTCTAACTACTCGTATCATTTGGACATTCTGTGCTGCCGAACATTTGTCTGCCGTCGTTTTCGACACCTTCTTCGATCATTTATACGCCATCGTTTTCTCGCACGTTGTCGATTATTTGTCCGCTATCCTTTGTTCCCTCCTTGTCTCGCACCGTCTCATTTGCCTGCTCCCTTGTCTGCAACTCGGTCATCCTACGTAGCATTTCATTTTCCCTTATTAATAACTCTTTTTTCCTCCTCAACAAATCTGCTTTCAGTTTATACAACTCCAACTCCTGTTTTTCTGACTGCGGGCGTACATCTTTGTTCTTCTTTGTTGCCTCTCCCCGTTGCTCGACTGCCCGCTCGTCATGGACACTGTCTTTCTCATAGCCTGCTTCGTTTTCTCGTCTCGGTGGCTCGCCTCGCACATCAACCGGCACTCCGTTTATTCGCATGACGAGTGCACTTTTTGTCCCGTTTGTCGACATACCGAGACGTAGAAGCCAGTTCCGCAACTGCGCAACGGTAAGATCTTGCGTGAGTTACGTACGCGTAACGTACTAATTTCGTACATGTCCATATGTTATTCTACAACACATAATATCATACATTACATCCATTGACTTATACTCATCTATACGTATACACCATTTATCTATATTAAATACATAACATAAACACAAACATAAATCTAACATGCACTGCATCCAAGCACCTGTAAATGTACTGTATTGTGCGTACATTCCACTAACACCTCAAAAATGTTAAGAAGACATACTTGGGAGAAGAAACCGTTGTCTCCTTAAGATGATGATATAAATTTAATTAGTTTTAAGTTGAGAACAGTTGATGTTTGGCGATCATGATCGAAGCATAAACCTAGCTTAAGCTTAAGAGAAAAGAAAGAGAAAAAATAAAAGTTATACTTTGTAATAAAAGAAAAACACGTTGTTTGATTGGACTCAAACCATAACTGGCGCAGTCGATTTTTGTATAAATTCCGAGGTCGCGTTTGTGTAGTTAATTGAAAGGAATACGATTGCATATCAAAATCTGTGCGAAACTTGAATATCAAAAGCATATTGATAAATCGGTATAAACCACAAATTCCTTCGATAGTGTATACTTACGTGCATCCTACATCAAGAGCATATTGGTGAATTTTGAACTTATGCAAAAAGGGACCAGGGCACACAACAGAACGTGTAGAATATTAATTCTTTAGCCCAGGACAGAACCATCAACACTTTCAACCAAAATCAGCGTGAATCTATATCTACTCGTACACACATGTAAGTTGTGAATTTTGTAACTAGTAGCTCAATCCTTACTTTATGCCAAGTAAGCGTGATAAAAAAAGATCGCATTTGTACAAACGAGTATTGTTCAGAAGATAGTGCTGGTGAAGACTACTGTTATACTTGCTTACCAAATATGGAAGGCAACAATCGTTTAAATAACGGATTTTCTGGAATGAATTTAGGAGGTATTTGTGCTAATAATATAGGAATAGATAGCACCGATGCAAACGGAGCTGTAGGTAGTAGTAGTTTAAGCAACAATTTAGGTGATAACACGTGCAATTTTAGTAACCAAACAAATAATGTGAATTTATCTGAGATTAATAATATTCTTATCCATATGCTAAGTTTTTGTTAGCAATTTTTTTTCTTAGCTTTAAGTATAGTAAATAAATATCCATAAAGAAAATGTTAATAAAGTCGAAAGACATAGTTATAAGAATTAAGAGTAGCTTAGAGCGCCTGTGTGGGGCCAGTAAGTTAGTATAAGTTTGTTAAGTAATTTTAAGCTAGCATTTAAGCATTTTTTGTTAGTGTGTAAGAGTTAATAATTAAGGAAATAAAATGCTTTAAAACTGAAAAAAAACTGAAACTGAATAATATTCTTAACACTCTTAAAATTCCTGACGTCATAAAAGATCTTCCCCAATTTGATGGCAATCGTAGATTACTCTATGACTTTCTTAATAACGTTGAAGAGATCCTAAGCCTTATGAGTACAGTTAGCAATACACCTTATGTCCGTATAACTTTGAGAGCTATAAGAAACAAAATAACAGGTCAAGCAAATGAGGCGGTCAATATGTTTGGGACAGCTTTAGAATGGAATAAAATAAAAGACAACCTTATTCTTTATTATTCAGATAAAAGGAATGAAACTTCGCTCGTGAGAGACCTCCATAACCTTCAGCAATACAATGACACTTTGCAAAACTATTATTCGAAAATACTAGAAATACTGTCTACTCTTAAAAATCATGTGCACATACATGAAAAAAATTCAAATGTGGTTCTAGCCAAATGTAATTTATATTCGGAGATGTGCTTGAATACATTTCTTATTGGCTTGAGAGAACCACTTGCTTCGACTATTCGAGCAATGAGACCAAGCACTCTCCCGGAAGCATTTGATTTTTGCATCAAGGAGCAAAACTCATACTATATGAAAAATGCTGTATCAAGTACAAAAGCTACATCCTTTAGACCGTATTTTAATTCAAGAGCCTTTCCAAATACAAATGTCGGTAGTTCAAATAGTAGTTATTTTGTTCCAAAACAAAACGTATTTACCCAAAGACATTATTTTCAGTCAGTTGATCCAAATCACAACGAATTTAAGCAAGAACGAGTAGCTAATACCTTCCCTCGACAACAAAATCAAAATTTGGTTCTTCCAAATTATTTACATACGAATCAGAACCAAAGCGTAATGATTAATCCTCAAACTTCTCCCACCCGAATGGACTTATTCTGTAGCAATACCCGTAATACTAGAACTCAACAGTCGAATTTTAGAAACACATTGTCAATAGACAACAAAGTAATACATTTGGCAATAACAATACAGCACCTAACCGAAACTACGGTTTTAGAGAAGTACACAACATACGACAACATACATACGTACACACAAATACAACCCAATATCAGCAACCACCCAAAGCAGTACATAATTCTAATAGCATAAGCTCTTACCCTGAAACATATTATTATTCAGAACCGAACCAATACCTACCATCTGAAACCCAATGTGCAACTGCAGAAACTAACAGTTTCTATAATGAGCCAACCTATGAAATAGATGATGCAGATTTTCACTTAACAAGCCTCGGACAGCAAATTGGATTTCTTGACATAAACACCCATAGCTCAAGTTTACTACCGTACATTAATATACTATCTCCCTCAGGACGATCGCTTAAATTTCTTGTTAACACGGGGGCTTCCGCAAATTTTATAAACCCCGAACTTGTTAATCCCGACTTCGTTGAAACCATAGAAGCAATTTATATAACAACTGTCTTAAATAAACATAAACTTGACCGACAAGTTACACTCACTGCATTCAAAGAATTGAAAGCAGATGAGAAATACAAATTCCTCATTTTCAAATTTCATTCCAATTTTGATGGCTTAATAGGTTTAGAGACGCTGAAGCAAATAGGTGCAAAAATAAATCTTAAAGACAAGCTTCTGGAAACAAATAAAACCGCTATTCCCCTTCAGTTCAAACCAAACTATATGTCCGAAATATTCACAGTCCTTTCAAATTCAAAAATTATAGCCAGACTTCCTGTAGACATTGAAAATGGAGATATATACATTAAACCTACTGTTATAAATAAGTTTCTAAAGGTACCCGATGGTATCTATAAATCTATAAATTGGTATAGTCAGGTGGAAGTAATCAATCTGTCAAACCAAGTCCAGAAACTATTTTTAGAACAGCCTCTCAGGGCAGAAATTTACACCAGCTTCAGTGAAGTGAATAACATCTCAATAAAATATGATTCAGACCATATAGAATCTTTACCTAATGGTGAAATAATTAAATTACTTAGAACAGATCACCTGAATAAGGAAGAACAAGAGGCACTTTTTAGACTTTGTAAACAGTTTGATGATGTATTTTTTAAAGAAGGCACTTCACTTTCCTTTACAAACCTAATAAAACACCGTATCAGAACAACTAACGAAATACCAGTATACACCAAGTCCTATAGATATCCAGAAATCCATAAAGCCGAAATTAAGTCTCAGATACAAGAGCTTCTGAAGCAAGGAATCATAAGGCCAAGTTACTCCCCATGGAGCAGTCCAATATGGATTGTCCCCAAAAAACTAGATACTTCTAACAATCAGAAATGGCGGTTGGTAGTGGATTACCGTAAGCTGAATGAGAAAACAATTAGTGATCGATATCCACTCCCCAATATAACCGACATTCTCGACAAATTGGGGAGGTGTATGTATTTCACTACATTAGACCTAGCTTCTGGATTCCATCAAATTGAAATCGACTCAAGAGATATAAACAAAACAGCTTTTACGGTGGACAATGGCCATTACGAATTCATTCGAATGCCATTTGGCCTAAAAAACGCTCCCTCAACATTCCAAAGGGTAATAGATAATACTCGTATCTTAAGAGACTTACAGGGAAGAATGTGTCTCGTTTACATGGACGACATAATCGTGTTCTCCACTTCCCTTCAGGAGAAAATCTTAAAAGAGTTTTCTTCAAATTGCGACAAGCCAACTTGAAAATACAACTTAATAAATCTGAGTTTTTGTGCAAAGAAGTAAGCTTTCTTGGGCATATTGTAACATCACAAGGTGTGAAGCCAAACCCTGCAAAAATCGAGGCGATAAAAAAATTTCCTATCCCACGTACACAGAGACAAATAAAATCGTTTCTCGGCTTATTAGGCTATTATAGGAAATTTATTCAGGATTTCGCAAAGATAACCAAACCCTTAACTGAATGCCTGAAGAAAGGAAGACAAATTAAAATGGATGACAGGTATATCAGTTGCTTTGAACACTGCAAGGATTCAGTAATGACCCTCTCTTACAGTACCCAGACTTTTCAAAGCCCTTTAACCTAACTACAGATGCAAGCAAATTTGCAATAGGAGCTGTTTTGAGTCAGGGCCCAATTGGATCTGACAAACCTGTTTCTTATGCTTCGCGTACACTGTCAGACACCGAAACCAAGTATAGTACCATCGAAAAGGAGCTTCTTGCCATTGTTTGGGCGAGTAAACATTTTCGGCCTTACCTATACGGTCGAAAATTTCACATTGTTACAGACAACAAACCGCTCACTTGGCTATTTTCTTTAAAAGATACCAACTCAAAATTAATAAGATGGCGACTGAAGCTGGAGGAATTTGAATATGACATTCATTATAAAAAGGGAAAGGCAAACACTAATGCCGATGCATTGAGTCGAATAGAGGTGAATATAAATGAATCTCTTCAAAACAATGTAGCTGACTTGGAGGAAAGTTCCAACTTATCGACTATTCACTCTGCTTCGGAAAATCTTGATGATGGAATATCCATATCGGAACGCCCCTTAAACGAATTTAGCAATCAAATTATCCTTTCCAAGATAAGTCCTACAGTTAGACCATCAACGACTTTCAATGTCATATTTAAAACAAAGCATCGTATCATTTTTAGGCATCCTGACTTACACAATGAACAAACAATTACATCTATATTAAAACAGCATCTTAATCCCAAGAAACTTTCAGCAATATTTACGGATGATGAGACATTTAAAATAGTTGAAAGAGTTTATTCAAAATTCTTCTCAGGTTGTAGAATATTTAAAATGATTCGGTGCAAAGACAAACTAGTTGACTTAGTAGATAATGACGAGCAAGACGAGATAATTAACAAATACCATCTAAAGAGCAATCATCGGGGTATAAACGAAACACTTCAACACCTTCGTAGAAACTATTACTTCCCTAACATGAAAACCAAAATAACAAAAATCATAAACATTTGCGAAAATTGCCAGCTTCTAAAATATGATAGACATCCACCAAAAGTTAAATTTGAAAAAACGGAAATGCCCCTTAAACCTCTAGATACTGTCCACATAGATGTTTATGCAATTCATAATCAACAGATTCTTACAATTATTGACAAATTTTCCAAATTTGCATCGGCTTATATTTTAACTGCTCGAAATAGCTTGAACATAATTCAATCCTTGAGAGAATTTTTTTACCATCATGGTACTCCAAAAAGGATAGTTTGTGATTCTGCATCGGAGTTTCAGTCAAATTTGTTTAAAGAATTCTGTAACTGGTATGAAATTAAGTTACATATTACCACGCCACAAAACTCCACTGGTAATTCGCAAGTGGAAAGATTTCACTCCACCCTGACCGAAATTCATAGAATAGTATACGACAAAGAAAGGAAACAAATATGCAGGCATATACTGAATGAACCTACCTATAACACCAGTATCTATTCTGTGACTATCTTAACACCCATAGAACTACTTACAGGTAGAACGCCCAAGTTTAACCGAAATATAGAATATGAGTCCAAACACGATTATCTTAACAAATTAAAAACATTTCAAAGCGAGTTGTATGAGCAAATTAGTAGGAAAATAGAAAAATATAACCAAGCAATAATTGATAAAGTAAATACAGGTAGGGAAACTCCACCGACATTTGGCGAGAACGAAACAATTTTCGAATTCAATAATAGACGCAATAAATTGGCAGCTAGGGCTAAGAAGCTAAAAACAAAGTCAGATAGAAAGGTAGTTATTCTAGCAAAAAAAAAAATAGGAAATCGCATAAAAACAAGATTAAAAGAAAACGGAAATATAAAGAAAAATTTCAGTTGGAGTCCGCCTAATAGAAACCGTTTCCGCTTAAACAGCCAATCACAAAAACATGTATGTATATTTAGC
Organism: Volucella bombylans; assembly: GCA_949129095.1. Classification (NCBI taxonomy): domain Eukaryota; kingdom Metazoa; phylum Arthropoda; class Insecta; order Diptera; family Syrphidae; genus Volucella; species Volucella bombylans. The sequence goes on along the minus strand of OX422140.1, from coordinate 140,704,242 downwards.
ACAATATGTTCCAAAAATATCTATCCCTATACCTTAATGAGTAATTAGTATACGATTTCTCAATGGAACATGTCAATCTTAAAATTTACGCCGGAAAAAACCATTTCACACTGTGTATGACACCTGTATTTGGCGGCGGAGGAGTTACGTACGCGTAACGTGCTAATTTCGTACATGTCAATATGTTATTCTACAACACATAATATCATACATTACATCCATTGACTTATACTCATCTATACGTATACACCATTTATCTATATTAAATACATAACATAAACACAAACATAAATCTAACATGCACTGCATCCAAGCACCTGTAAATGTACTGTATTGTGCGTACATTCCACTAACACCTCAAAAATGTTAAGAAGACATACTTGTGAGAAGAAACCGTTGTCTCTTTAAGATGATGATATACTCGTAAATGTAATTAGTTTTAAGTTGATGTTTGGCGATCATGATCAAAGCATAAACCTAGCATAAGCTTAAGAAAAAAGAAAGAGAAAAAATAAAAGTTATACTTTGTAATAAAAGAAAAACACGTTGTTTGATTGGACTCAATACCATAACTCGTGCTGATTGTCTGATCCATTGTTCTTTTTGCTTTTCCTTGTATTTTCACTATTTTATCTTTTCTTTTTATTTTTTTTTTGTAGGTATGAGAGGATGAGCTGAATACCACTTCTGAAATTGTAAAGGGTTCGCCATCTAACATTTTTTTTTTCAACTAGTGCTTATTTCGTGAATGGTAACACTTAGTTCATGTCTGATTCGACAGGTAATTAGTTTCATCCTTCCGATTTTGCCAAAAAAATCATCTTTTCAGATGAAGCTCATTTTGATCTTGGCGGGTATGTAAACAAGCAAAATTGTCACATTTGGGGCACAGAAAGCCCGCACGCATACATTGAAAAGCCGATACACCCAAAACGAGTCACTGTTTGGTGCGGATTTTGGTCCAGAGGCATAATTGGGACATTTTTCTTCGAAAATGAGCAAGGAGTGGCCGTTACAGTCAATGGCGATCGTTATCGGGCCATGTTGAACGAATTTTTTTTCACAAAAATTGAAGAGGAGGATATTGGTAACATTTGGTTTCAACAGGACGGCGCTACGTACCACACAGCCGAAGCTACACTCGATGTTTTGCGCCCTGTTTTTGAAGATCGCATTATCAGCCGCAGAGCTGATGTCTTTTGGCCACCTCGGAGCTGCGATTTGACACCGTTGGACTATTATTTGTGGGGTGCCGTAAAAGATAAATGTTATGCCGACAAGCCAGAGACAATTGACGCTTTAAAGGACAATATTCGTGAAGCCTTTGGTGAAATACAGCTGCACACAATCGATAATGTGCTTAAAAATTGGACCGATCGAGTAGGCTACTGCATGGCCAGCCGAGGTAGCCATTTGAATGAAATTATTTTCCATTATTAACCGGAAGGATAAAACTAATTATCTGTCAAATCAGACATGAGCTAAGTGTTACTATTCACGAAATAAGCACTAGTTGAAAAAAAAAACGCTAGATGGCGGACCCTTAAGTACATAAAAACAAACACGTCTTACTAATTTGCTTGTCGCCCACAGACTGACTCTTTATTTTATTTGCTTTACATTGTTTCTCTTAAAAGTTTGAGAGGCCAACAACAACGTCTGGGAGTGTCTGTTGTTGTCGTCCTTTTTTACATTGATGGACTTACACCTATGGGAGAGTAATAACATTATGTTACTCGGCACTGCTGCACTACGCACTCAAAAATCTTGATATACCATGATACAAAAGCTGACGGCCTCAACACAACAGTTATGGGAGAAAAAACCGGGAGCCAGAAAAGATATTCCCACGTTGAAAGATTTCACTGATTTTTTGGAAACTCGTTTAAGGACACTAGAAGCTGTAGCACAAAAAGAGACATCTGGGCCCATCGCCAAGCCATGTCCGAAATTATAACCAGCAGCTAAGGCATACCACGCTGTAACAAATTTCAATCAATTCCAGTGCAAGGAATGCAACAACGGGCAACACTCGTTAAGAAAATGTAAGCGATTTGTAGGCATGGACGTGACGCTACAGACTGTTCGACAAACAAAGATCTGCTACAACTGTCTAGCTTACAGCCATACTAGGCGAAATTGTCCAAGTGATAAAAATTGTTACTTCTGTCATCAACGGCACCACCCTTTACTACGCATCAATTTTTCTAACAACACAGAAACAATGCCACAGTTTCAACGACATAACAAACAACATAAAGAGACGCCAATTAACCCAAATGCAGACTCTTTTAATCTTACGCAAGAAGACCATCCCTTGGGTCCGGGCAAGTTCGAAGGACTTTCCACACTACACACATACCAGCATAATTCAAAGATTTTGTTGGCAACTGCGGTTATGAAAGTATTATTAGCCAATGGTAGGTACGTTGAACTTCGCGCACTAATCAACTCAGGTTCCGAGGCTACGTTTATTTCAGAGTCTGCTACTCAAATGCTTAAGCTGCCAAAGCAAAATACATTCGTACAGATATCAGGGTTAGGGAAGGTCAGCAGCGGCACTACTAACAATTACTTGGATCTAAAATTCGCGTCTCAGCGTTCGACGTTTGAAGGTTTCACCAAGGCCTTTGTCCGGTCAGTCCGGACAATGTACGAATGCAGTAACTTAAGGAATCTGGAATTAGCAGATCCTTTGTTCCATACTCCGGCACCCATCGATCTGCTGCTTGGTAGCGATGTTTATGCAGACATAATCATGCCGGGCATCGTTCGGAGTACCGAACCCGGTATGCCAATAGCCCAAAAGACTCAATTAGGTTGGGTAGTCTTGAGAAAGGTCTCGGGCGCACCTTTAAAACTCTGGACCTTCACTCAAAATGTGAGTCTCGACACTACGTTTAAAAGGTTCTAGGAAATCGAAGAGCTACCGTTTCCCGTTCAAGCGTCAAAGGAAGACAGGCAATGTGAAAAGCATTTTTTAGCAAACAGCACCAGACGAGCAGACGGACGCTGTGAAGTAGCTTTACCTTTCCTGCTAGGAACACATCGAACTTTGGGGTGGAGTAAAGAAGTAGCTTTACGACGATTCTTTCATCTTGAACGACCAGAGAGATCCAGAGTTGAATGAAAGCTACACTGCTTGTATTATGGAGTACTTAACACTCAACCTCAACACTCATTGAAGAGGTGAATATTGAGAAGGTCCTTACGTTCACCACACCACAACACTATTTTTTGCCTCATCATCCTGTTTATAAGGCACCCAGTCCCACAATCAAACTCCGAGTGGTATTCAACGTGGCGGCATTTAAAACGTCTGATGGAACGTCGCTGAATGAGCATTTACTGGCAGGTCCCATTTTACAAAGGAGTATATTAGATATCATTTTAGGATGGAGAAGATACCAACACACTTTCACTGCGGATATCGAGAAAATGTACCTAATGTCAAATTTTTTATAAAATATGTGGCCAATTAAGAACCTTTAGGCTGAAAACAATAACCTTTAGCACAGCAAGCGCTCCATATATAGCCATACAGGTCCTGCAAAAGGCAGCCAAAGACGAAATGGCAAATTATCCAATCGAAGCACAGACATGTAAAAACGAAATGTAATCAGTGGACACCATGACACCATCGAAGGCGCTCGAACTAAACGAGAAAAAGTTCGTAAACTTCTTGCTTCCGCTGGGTTTAAATTAAGAAAGTGGACAAGCATCACGAAGGCCTTACTTGAAGACATCCCACCACGAAATAGATTACGAACTTCCATTGGGATTATCAGAGCACATCAAAACTCTGGGTATAAAATGGTTTCCAGCTAAAGATTGTTTCTCATTTCAGATAACACAATCAACCAAAGGCGAGATGACCAAAAGAAACATACTTTCAGCAATAGCCAAGTTGTTTGATCCGCTTGTTTGGATTTCGCCGTGCGTGATCAAAGCCAAATTAATCATGCAACAACTGTGGGGAAGAGGAACAGAATGGGACCAACCAGCGCCTGAGGACATACGATGCAAATGTAAGACTCTACGTAATGATCTCCTAGTACCGGAGGAATTACAGATTCCTAGGTGGATCCACAGAAGCTGTAGAATCATCGAGCTGCACAGATTCAGAGACGCATCAATCAAAGCGTCTAAAGCGGCAGTGTACGAGTACATCCGTGTATGGGATGAACAAGAACACACGCATATGCATCTTCTGATATCGGAGATGAAAGTAGCTCCACTCAAAACGGTAAGTCTTCCGCGTTTAAAAATCTGTGGAGCTGTTTTGCTGGCGACATTAATGGAACACACATCAAAGGCCTTCAACGTACCAAGTCAGCATTGGTATGCGTGGTTAGATTCCACAATAACTCTTGCCTGGATTCGAGCTCCATCTTCCAACTGGACTACATTCGTTAGCAATAGAGTCTGCGAGATCAAACGACTAACAGATTCGCAGATGTGGAGACACATACCAACACAACATAATCCAGCCGATCTGGCAGCGCGAGGACTTTTGCCGTCGAAACTAACGGGCAATGACTTATGGTCGAATGGACCATCCTTCATGAGAGAACAATGGAATTTCCCAGGCCCAGACAAACATCAACACGGAAGAGGAAAGGCGAACAATAAAGACTCATGTTGCCACAACATACACACAACATAGCATTGTAGTATAAATTATCGGTAACATCTCCAGACTGCACACGATATTACGCGTGTCGGCGTAATGCCAACTGCAGATCAGGTTGCAAAAAATCTGGCCCTCTGCAGCCAGAAGAGTTGAACACCACATCACAGATGGCAATAAGATCAGTGCAAAAGGACATGTTTCCTGAGGACTTAACAAAACCGCACGACAGTCAAAAGGCAACATCAACACTTATATCATTGAATGCCTTCATAGACGCAGATGGAATTCTTGGCATGAGCAGAAGGCTTCAAAGCTCGAACTTGGCATATAATCAGAAACACCCAATTATCCTCAAGTCGAACCACCATTTCACCAAAACGTTATCGAGAGATGCACACGAAAAAACACAACACGGTGGTATTCAGCAAATGACAGCATATATTCGGATAAGGTATGACAATGACAATGACGCAGCTTATGGCGGGTTTACCAGCAGTACGGGTTCGGTTAGCAAGACCATTTACGAACACAGGTGTCGACTATGCCGGTCCAATAGACATAAATATGTGGAAGGGAAAAGGTGCAAAAACATTAAAAGGCTACTTTGTCATTTTTATATACCTCGCAACGAAGGCAATTCATTTGGACGAAGTGAGTGATCTCAAGAAATAAGCATTTTTAGCAGCCTTTAGACGTTTTACGGTACGAAGAGGCATTTGTCTCAAATATTTAGTGACTGTGGCACAAACTTCGTGGGGGCTGATACGGAGCTGAAAAAGTGGATGAAAGACGGGAAGAACGAATGGAAAGAAATCGCAGACACCCTAAGCAACCAAGGTACGAAGTCCAACTTCATTCCCCCAGCTTCCCAACACTTCGGTGTACGTTAACTTCCGGTCTCCTCCAACTCTTCTTAAGTGGTGCTTAACAGATTTCACCCCTGCTTCCCATGTATAGAAGAATTCATCACGCTTCTTATGCATATAGAATCATGCCTGAATTCAAGGCCTCTGTGTTCTTTCTCCGACAACTCAGAAGACGTAGAGGTGATCATTCCCGCACACTTTTTAATTGGCAAAACACTTAACGCGATACTTAGTGAAGACACATCGACAAACAACATCAATACAATCGACAGATGGAAGAGTGTTCAAGTTTTAACAGACATCTTCTGAAAGAAATGGAGCACTGAGTATCTAGCGCATCTACAAAAACGGCCGAAGTGGACGAAACTTGAAGAAGAATCCAAGGTAGGGGATCTGGTTCTTCCTAAAGACGAACGGTTGCCGGCGACACAGTAGATGCTCGCGCGAATAACTCAGTTGCATACAGGAAACGATAGATACGTTCGAGTGGTCACACTGAAAACAAAAACATCCACATTGAAAAGGCCAATCACAAAACTATGTTGTCTATCAACGAATAAAACCACACAGGAACTGCATGTTATTTAAACATATATAAATAAAATAAGTTGAAAATTAAAATAACATCAAAACGCTCAAAATGTAAACAAAAAAAACTCTCATACAATAACACACAATAATTATATCATGCCGTCACTATCAACTCAAAACATAAACAATACCTTCATCAATATCATCACACAGATTCCAATCACTCATCTTCAAATGTTCATCAATACAAACCATACAGATACAGTCCATTAACCATTCAATATCCTAGCTCAAAACTTTCAACAATTAAACTAAATAAATCAGTTGTTAAATCTATAAAATCAAAATAAAAATATATCACAACTCGTCTCGCTTCAACGTATTCACACATAAACATATATCATCCGCCATAATTATTTTTGCATGCATACATACATACATACATACATACATACATTCACACCCCATACCAATCAAACAAAACACAATTCCCAAAATAATATAATAAAAAATATATACATATATAATACAGAAAAATACTCGTATGTTAATACAAATCATAAACATCAAAATATATATTTCACACACAACAATTATAAAAAAAAAATTTAAATAAATAAATAAACAATTTTCTCAACACACAAGAAAAATAAATGGTACCGGTAAAATGCAGCATAATCAATATAATAAAAAATATAATAAAAAAATATATACCTGATTAATATTAATATATCACTCCCTTAATTTTAAATACGAACATTAACAAATTACAATATAAACTTTAAAAATTACCGCACTAAACACTGAATTAAAAAACAAAAAAAAAATGTTCTCCGGCACGGCTGTCATTGCCAATATTCAAACAACACAATAGATCAATGAACAGCCATCAAAATGAACCCAAGCACTCTTCTTCAACTTCGCAATTAAAGGAAGTAGTGCAAAGTAGTGCAATTGCAATCACTTTTTCAGGGGGATGAGCCGAATGATTGAAATTTTAACTTAAATCGGACTGCGGTATGCGCCCTCTATCCTATGTCTGGAAGATTTCGAGGTAGCAACAGAAAATGATATCATTCAATGCATAACAGCTCTTAAATCGAATTCCATTGGTGAGGATAATACGAGTACATCAATAAGCTATATCAAGCTCTCATCTCACTCATGCAAAATTTCCATAAAATTTCCCCGCGATTTGGAAAACTGCTAGAGTGTTGTGCATAGCAAAGCAAAGCGTCCTTCTTTGCTTATCAAATAATAGCAAAACAAATCACTTGGACAAAACATGTCCAATAAATTGCTAAGTTATCAGCAATATGGGTAACCACAGTTGTTCAACAGCAATGGTTAACCTATAGGGCAGGATTTCGTCACGGATTATATTTCTGTTTTTGTCTGCTATACTTTTCAAGGGTCTTTGATAAAATGAATCATTCAGTTCTATGCTGAGAACTTAGAAACCATTTTGGATTCAGTGAAAGAGCAGTGAAATTGGTAAAACGATTTCTATGTGATAAATTACAAACAGTAATTTCTGGTGAATGCTCCGCAGGGCTCAATTTTGGAACCGTAACTATTCTGTATGCTTTTAATTGATAAATAATCATCCATCTGTGTGTAAACTTGTGACCCCACAGAAATCTTAATGAGCTCGCTCTTCCTATAAATGAATGTTTATACTTGGTCATTCTAAAACAAAACAAAATCTCAAGTGATTCCGATATCGTTGAAAAATTTGATCTGAATATGTTGCCTGATTTATATCTTAATAATAATAACATCAACGTAGTAGAACCAGTCGATAGTCTTGCCTACACAATAAATTGTAGTTTGTTTGGGTACAACCACACTAATTTTGTAGTTGGTCACATTTATGGATGTCTGCGTAACTTCACTCCACCAGAAACACGACGAAAGCTTGTAATAACATTGATCTTATCTCTAGTAACTTATGATAAGGTTGTTTACATTAACCGTGATGCCTTATCTTGGAAGTTGCGTTCAACGATGCAGTGAGCTACATTTATGGAATTCCAAGACATGAACATATCTCTGTATACGTTAGGAGGCTACTTGGATGTACCCTGCAAGAATATATCAAAACAGGAAATTGTATAACCTAACACAAATTTATTCATTGTCAACGCCTATTTTAGTCATATAACAAAGTTATTTTTTGTCGATCGTCAAGCACTCTTAAACTCATTCCCGCTCGTTGTAGCCTAAAAAGTGTGGTACTGGAAGCTGGAAGGCTAAAAACTGAACTCATTGTCGGGTGCGACACTAACGTACATCACACGATATGGGATAGTATCGACATCAACGATAGAGGTGAGTCATTTTTGATTATATTGTAAGTATATACTAACTTCATTGTTTACAATATTGCCAAAGAGCCCACTTTCATAACCAAAAACCGACAGGAAGTGCTAGATATTACTTTTATAAAGCAATAAACCTCAAAGATGATGATTCTGCTGGCCCTGATGGACTTCGGAAAAATAGTAATTTGTTATACTTAAAATTGGACAAACAATTATTTGTTCAAAAACAGGGAGCACTTCCCTTTTTTTCGGATTTTGCAAGTTAGGAGAGAACTTTTTATCCAAGGACAATCGATAGTCCACGGAAATTGGTGATCTTCCGCGTTTAGAAATTTTGGTTTTGATAGGTCACATACGGATGACATGCGCAAGCAAAAGCTCCTGTTGGACTGAAAATATGTATATCAATTATTTATTTATTTATTTAACTAATAATTTTTTTTAATAAACTTTTCAGTCTTATTAAAAAAAAAAACAAAAGTAAAATTTGAGAAAAAGAAAGAAAGCATAATAAGGTTTTGTTTCTGAGAATTAAAGAAAATAAAAGTGAAAATTCGGGCGAAGAAACAAAACCGTATGTTGCTTTCTTTTCTTTTTCTCAAATTTCACTTTAGTTTATTTTTAATAAGACTGAAGGGTTTAATAAAGAAAATTAAAGTGCCGGCCCACATAAAAGTTCTGTCTGCACTAATTCTTCCGCTGAAAAAATGTGCAAATTGCAACGGACCGCACAAATCAACCAATCCATCATGTGTTAACCGATCAAAATTCTTAGAACTCAAGGAAAAATAAAAACAAACTGTTATGTCAAAGGCATCCAACCGACAACATATTCCACCACCCACTCACATTAAACATCATCCGGTTCCAAATAACTCTCTGTCAGAGAGTTCTTCCACTTCCACAGCGGCGTCAGCTGTTTTGCCGCCTCTTACAGTAATTAAACAATGAGGGAAAGTGTCCCCTTCCAACAATCAACAATGTTTCCGACAACATTTTACTTACGTTTAGCAACACTGCCGCCAGAGCGACTTGCAACATTTCCAGCAACAACACTCTGTTCACAGCGGGTGAATTAAATAGTCTAGCTATGGAATTAATTACAAATTTATCTACATATAAGAATAAGTTTGAACAATGTAATGTTATCAGACATTTAGTAACTAAGTTTTTGTGCCATAACTCTAAATAATATGATAGATAGGCATTTAAATATTATTACTTGGAATATTAGAAGTATACGCAACATAATCACTGAAACTTTTTAAACGCTAGAAACGTCGACATAGCTCTTGTAACTGAAGCATGAGTTAAGCAGGAGTTACGATTGTCCACACCCGACTTCAAATGCTATCGATGCGATAGAGTCGATCGAGACGGAGGTGGAATAGCAATACTAATAAGAAGATTCATTCAGCACTCGCTTTTGCCTGTAGTGAAGACGCAGTTAATAGAAAACATTGGAATTATATAGTATATTCATACTAATATTACAGATGAAAGATAAAATATGTATCATATCTCTGAACTGTAAAACGTGTGGTAGCGAAACATTGTAATTTTTATGCGAAATAAAGAACTATCTATCTATCAATATACATATTTTCCGTTTTACTATTTTTAGGTGTATCCTTTTCCCCACTTGCTAGTTAGTAACAAGTGTGAAAAAATGAATACACATACATATGTTTCAATACATTGAAGCAAATACAATATATTTAAATTTTGTCCAGAGTCCTTTACCACCGACTTCGAACAGGGTTTAGGGAGTGGACACTATATTCAAGCTTTAAGAAGAAAAGCTTCAAAAACCAACAATTTTATGTCAGGCATTCGCAAGGACAAACAGAGCCATCATATTTTTAACAAATTTTTTGTGCTTCCTTTGCTTCGACCAGCTTTTATGGAAAATGCTTTCGGCGCACTGAGTAAAGAAGTTTCGGAATTCCCGTACTTTATAAGATTTGTTAATTATTTTAAAAAACAGTGGATATTTAAGGTATTAGGTTTAGAAAGTATTGCTATCCACTTTTTGTTTATTTTATTTCATCACGACCTATCAAGCAGTTTTCCTTATACAAGAAGACTATGCGAACGACAAGTTTGCTGGAAGCATACAACAAAAAAACTTGGAGAACATTTACCAAAAAATGTAAATTTTTTTAAGTTTTGTAATGCTCTGTGGGATGAGGAATACAACTCCACTGTAAACTTTAGATGGAGAAACATGGCAAATTTTTGAGCGACCTAAAGCAAAATTTGAAGAAAGGCGAATTCATTCACATGATAACAAAAAAACTTGATAGGGGCAAGATAACTCCAACTGAATTTGTAAACCAATTGGCATCCATGTTACATGGATTTTCCCAATTTAGTACTGCTGTGATATCTGATATGTCATCTACTAGCGAAAATGAAATGGATTTTGACAACGCGCAACAAGAGGAAGATCAAATAATCATCCTCACTTGCGCAATTTGTTTCGAGAGCCCCCAAAATATATTGCCTCAGCTAAGCAATCGCTGTAAAATGTGCAGTGATTGCTGTTCAAAACTTTGCAATGATTCATTGAAAAATAATAATGAACTTTTGTGTCCTTTATCTTTAAATATATTTTGTTTGTTATTTACTTATTTTCGCATTTTCATTTTGTTTCTTGTTCCGCTGTTGTTTTTTTTCTTTATTGAAATAAATTTTATGTTACTATACATGACATTAATCTGTTAAAAATGTTCGTTTTATTTTCATCGTTACTTTGTAGAAAAAAAAACGTATTTTACTAACAAAATATTGGACTTGGGACATAAAATATTCATATATTTTCTTTGCAAAATATATTACGGATTAATGTCTCATAATCAAAGTGGGACATTAATCCATTATAGACTTATGTCCCTGAGCCGAATTTCTCATGATATAATGATTCTAAAATTAAAGGCTCTTGGTTTCCAAATAAACTTTATAACATGAGTTCCATCCTATTTAAATGAACGACATTACTATGTTCTATTTAGGTCCATGTTTCTGATCCAATTAAAGCCTCCTTGGTCCCTTATTATTTATTCTGACCATTAATGATGTCGACTGCATCATTAAAAATTCATACATATCTGTTTATGCAGATGATATGAAAATCTTCAGATATATATCATCTTCCTCAGACAGCCTACTACTGCAGGAAGATCTAGACAGATTTTGTACTTGGTGTTAGAAGAATTTTTTTGAGCTTAACGACAATAAGTGTCAAGCTATAACTTATACCCAGCACTCCCTTACTTCACCTCGCTGCTATCTAATCTTAAACCTGCCTGTTCCCTTAGTGAATGAGTTGCGTGATTTAGGTGTAATCCGTGATAAGGAACATAATTTCTGTTCTTACATCGATATTATGACAAAAAAAAAGGCAACTCTGCTCTTGGCTTCATCAAGCGCTGGTCTAAGGAGTTACCAATGCTTACGTTACCAAATCTCTTTACATAACCTTTGTTAGGCCTCTTCTTGAACATGCAAGCCAAGTTTGGTCACCCTACTACAGAACTCACATTCTACGGATAGAAGCTATTCACCGCAGGTTTTACGATTTGCTTTAAGTGGTCTTCCCTGGGATGATAGCCAAAACTTACCGGCTGAAACTTATAAACTTACAACCCCTTTCTATATGCTTAAAAGTTGCCGACATTCTTTTTATCCATCAGATCTTAGTTGATAATATCGATTGTCCTTCTTTACTTCAACTTATTTATTTTAACACCAACCCACGCAATCTTAGGTCTGTGCCACTTTTCCGGCTCAATCTTCACAGAACGAACTACGGACACCTGGAACCAATGTCTAGAATGCTTCGTGAAGTTAACGATATTCTGTTTCTCTCCGACTACCATCTCAGCAAACTCTCCCTGCCAAACTCGTTCGCTTGTGCAGGATGATGATGGAGAAAGCTCGCTGCTTTATGAAGGTCGGCAATGACCTAGCCGAGACATTTAATGTCAAAAATGGATTTAGGCAAGCTGACGCGCTGTCATGTGACTTCTTAAACATCATACTTGAAAGAATTGTGCAAAAGTCTGTTTAATTGCTTGCATACGCAGACGATTATTGGTAGAATACAGCCAGCTGTCATTAGTGCGCTTGCGAATATAGGAACAGAAGCAGGTTGGCTTGGGAAAAACTAACGGGATAGAAATTCAAGCTTGGGATATTTTTTCTTTGTTGAAGATGGCGTCATGTTCGAATATTGTTAAGATTGGAGCATTCATTCTGTAACCAACCTTTGAATAGTAATGATCAATAAACTTAAACTGTTTATTTTTAATTCCAAATAACAACAGGCGCAGGCGGTAGTGAAACAATAGTAACTACAAGTACCTACACTAAATAGAATAACACGCTACGAAAGAATATCGTTTCAGTGAATTTTAATTCTTTGGTTTGGTAAAGGACCCACACATAAACTACAAAGTGCAGACGGAACTATCAAAGATGCAGCAATTCATCGAGCTCATGAAGGCTGATCGTTGAACTAACCACCGGAGCAGAGATTACTGGAGGAAAGTTTTTGAGTCTAGCTTTGTGCTTATATATTTATCAGTGCTCGCTAATGCCCTATTCGTACACCAACAAAAATTTAAAGATAAAGGGTTTGCCAATAGGGACTTGACAACTTTGAATTTAATTTGTGAACGCATTCTTTCACTAATCATCAAACTGTCACTGTCAATTTATTCATTAAACTCAGCATTTTCATCATGGTAAAGTACACGAACGAGCAACGTCTACAAATTATAAAAATTTTCTACCGAAATTCGGAGTCGGTGCCTGCAACTTTAAGAGCGTTAACTCCAATTTTCGGTCGTAATTCTCGCCCTAGTAGACAGGCAATAACAGGTTTAGTGCAAAAATTTGAGTCTACATATTCGTTGTGTGATGTTGCCGTGTCAGTGAGACAACGGGTTGGTCGAAGTGTCGAAAATATCGCTGCTGTTCAGGCGTCCGTAGCAAACAAATCAGTCAATTCCACGGTATTCTCAAGAATTGGGCATCGCTCAGACCACATTTTGCGTATTTTGCGTAAGGATCTTGGTTTACACCCATAAAGATAAAGCTGGACTTTAGGAATTAAAATTTGAAGTCAAACGATAATTCAATTACTACAAAAAACAAACCTTTTGTTAAGAACTTGTGTTTAGAAGGTAACAATTCAAAAAGTGCTAATCCTGAAATGAATTTGAATAGTGTAAATAACGTAACCAATGGTTGCCATGGACGCATTTAATTGCCTTAGAATTCGTGACGCAGTTAAGGATCTTCCAAGTTTCGATGGCAACCCACGGTCCATATATGATTTCATTTCCAATGTTGAGGAAATTTTAACACTTATACCTCAAATTAACGGTACCGGTGACCATACAATAATATTCAGAGCGATAGGGAACAAAGTTATAGGACCAGCAAACAATGTGCTTAATATGTACGGTACTTCCATCGATTTGCAGGAAATAAAACATAACCTTATCGTTCATTATTCAGATAAGCGCAATGAGACTAGTCTCATTTGCACCAGTTTAGGCAAAACAATTTGACTGTAGAGGGTTTTTTATTCAACAATAATAGATATTTTATCGGCAATGACTAACCATATAAAGGTTCACGAAAGGGACGCAAATGTAATCAAAGCTAAACTGTCGCTCTATCAAGAAATGTGTCTAAATACCTTTCTTTTTGGTCTTAAAGAACCACTAGGATCTACAGTTAGGGGAATGAGACCAAAAAAATTAACAGATGCTTTGAATTATTGTCTTCAGGAACAAAATTGTTATTTCCAAAACCCTCAACACTTACAGCAAATGGATAGGGGAAATCGAAATAAACCAATGCAACCTGCTATTAACCAAACTCTTCCAAGACCACCCTTCAGAAATCTACAACAACACTCACCTGAATTCTCAAAACTTTCCGAACATTCCATCTACCTCATCCAGTTACATAACATTGAAGGTACTAACTCAAGCAACATAAGAAAAAATAACTTCTATAAATTTGAAAATACAAACACTTCACCCGAAGAACAAAACTATTTCCAAAGCCTAGATAAGCCAGTTCCTTCTAAATGACAAATTCATAGTGAAATAGACGAGACAAATTTTCAGTTACAAGCCTCGGACAAGGAATATGTTACTTAGACATAAACAATTACAGCTCTTCTTTACTCCCATACATAATCATCCAAAGCATCAAAAACAAAATCCTCAAATTTCTTATAGATACAGGCAATAACGAATCTTTTATTAGTCCGGAAATAGTAAGTGCCAAAGAAATACAAATTGTAGAACCTATTGAGATAAGAACAATCTTTGATAAGCATTTTATCAACAAAAAGGTTGATTTTAACGGTTTGAGAGAATTGAATACCAATAAAGTATTGTCATTCTTCGTATTTAAGTTCCACAATTATTGGCACTGAGAAGAATCTAGGTATAAAAATACACCTTAAAAACTCATTTCTAGAAACTGAAGATTTAGCATCGCTCTTAGTTACAAACCAAATGTAATGTCTAATACTTATAATATTCCGGCTCTTCATAAAATAATTAGTAATATTCCTGTGGATGTGGAGGATGGTAATATTTATATAAAACCAACATTGATAAAAGATAATCTAATAATACCTGAAGGGATTTACAAAGCCGACAAGTGGTATTCATTTGTGGAAGTTATCAATAATTCCGACCTTCCACAGACACTCGTAGTTGAACAGCCAATTAGAGTTGAATCCTTTAATAAAAATAAATACTAGAACATCCTATCTACGAGTATTAACAACATTGGAACATTAGAAAACTTAAATATTTGCGAGCTACTGCGTACAAGTCATTTAAATACAGAGGAACCAGTCAATCAAAACCTTATGCGAAAAATACCAGGACATATTCTATAGATATGGGCAGAACTTAAAGTTTTCAAATAGTAATAAGCACAATATCAACACTAAGCATAATATACCAATTTATTCTAAATCATATATGTAGATACCCATATATTCACAAAGGTGAAATCCAAAAGCAGATCAGTGATATGCTTAACCAGGGTATTATTCGTCACAGTTTTTCTCCTTGGTTAGTCCTTTTCTATTTGGTTAGTCCCGAAAAAAAAGATCGGAATGGGAAAGAAAGATGGTGGTTAGTTATCGATTACTGAAAACTAAACGCAAAAACTATGGATGACAAGTACCCGATTCCCAGCATCACCGAGATCTTGGACAAGCTGGGTAAATCTATGTATTTCACCACTCTTGATCTTGCTTCAGGATTCCACCTAATTGAAGTTAATCCTAAAGATATTCTTAAAACAGCATTTTCCGTTGAAAACGGACACTATGAGTTCGTCCGTATGCCCTTCGTGCCAAAGAACGCTCCATCCACATTTCAACGTGTCATGGACAATATTTTGCGGGAGCTTCAGCTTCAGTTTAGTATACATAGATGACATAATTGTATATTCAACCTCTCTTCAGGAGTACGCTGAAAACCTAGAAGCTGTCTTAAAAAAATTAAGAAAAGCTACTCTTAAAATCCAAGTGTACAAATCGGAATTCCTTCGAAAGGAGGTATCTTTTTTGGGTCATCCTGATAAGATCCATAAAGAAGTTTCCGATACCCAAAACAACCAAACAGATCAAATCGTTTCTTGGACTTCTCGGTTTTTACCGAAAGTTCATTAAAGACTTTGCTAAGTTAACTAAGCCGATGACAGAGTGCCTTCGCAAAGGCAAAACAATAAATCCTGACAGAAGATATTTGGATTGCTTTGAAATTTGCAAAACTCTTCTATGCAAAGAACCTATTTTACAATACCCTTACTTTTCAAAAACTTTCAACCTAACTACAGACGCTAGTAATGCCGCTATAGGTGCAATACTTTCTCAAGGATCAATTGGATCAGATAAGCCTACTTGCTATGCAAGTAGAACTTTATCCAAATCCGAACAAAATTACAGCACGATCGAGAAGGAGCTTTTGGCCATCGTCTGGGCCACTAAATATTCGCGGTCTTACTTTTTGATCGAAGATTTCAGATCACTACTGATCACAAACCCTTGACTTGGCTTTTTTCATTAAAGGAGCCGAATTCAAAGCTTATACGTTGGAAATTCAAGCTCGAAGAGTTTGATTATTTTATAACGTATAAGAAAGGCAAGCAAAATGCCAACGCAAGCAAAATGCGTTACGAGCTAACACTTCAGAAACTTATAAATCCAGTGCAGAGATTGAAAACTTAGACATCTTATCTATTAAAAATAATATTGGTGAACGAGATAATGTATCCACAATCCATTCAAGACGAGAAAATGTTGACGATGGTATTTCAATATATAAGGGCCCTATTAATGAATTCTCTTCTCAAATTATCCTTATAATAAACGACAGTAGATCTAAGCCAAGCGTGAAGTTTGAAATTTTGTTTAAAAGGAAGAAAAGGATCAGAATAGAATTAAATGGAATTAATAGGGAAAACTCTATAATTGGTATTCTTAAAGATTATCTGACTCCTAACAGACTTACAGGCATTTTGATAGACGACTCAACTTTTAAAATCATTCAAGCGGTTTATTCCAAATACTTTCAGGATAGTCGTTTTAAAATTATTAGATGTAACATCTTTTTAAAAGACATAACAAAACATGATGCGCAGGAGAATTTGATTCGCGACTTTCATACAACCTCAAATCATAGAGGTATAAATGAAAACTTTGAGCATTTAAAAAGAAATTTCTACTTTCCGAATATGAAATATTTAATAACGAGGATAATCAGCAACTGCGAAATATGCCAGAAATATAAATATGATCGTCAAGGAGAGCGGTTAAAATACGAGCTCACTGAAACACCATCTAAGCCATTAGAAATTCCTCATTTAGACATATTTTCGATTAATAAAGGAAACTTATTAACAGTCATCGATAAATTTAGCAGATTTTTCAGTGTGTATTTATTAACGAGTAGAAATAGTATTAACTTAATTAGGTCCTTAAAACATTTTCCGCAAAAGATTATAACTGACAACGGTAGCGAATTCATTTCTACTTTATTTAAAGACTTCCTTCAAATATATAATATACATTTACACACTATTTGTGCAAAAAGTTATACAGGGAACTCAACAGTCGAGAGATTCCATTCGACTCTGACAGAAATTATTCGGATCATTAAATCTCAAAATATTGATAAACCTATAAGCGAAATCGTTGATGAAGCCATTACAACTTACAATAACTCAATTCACTCTGCCACAAGGCTTAAACTTAAACGGACACATTACAAAGACTAACCAATTTTCCATAGATAGCAATAGTAAAACAGATCAGGAATATATTCAACAACATGTTAGGAAATATGATGCTTTAGCTGTTTATGAGAGATATTTAAAAGCCAAACAAAAACTTATAAATAAGCTCAACGAAACCCGCAAGAATCCACCCATTTTCAGGACAAATCAGAAAATATTTGAGCTGGATGACAGGAGGAATAAGTTAGCACCTAAGTTTATTGAACATATAGTTGTTAGGAATAATAAAACAACATTGGAAACAAACAAAAGAAAAGTTCACCAGCAAAAAGTTAAAAAGAAACGCAAATTTTCTTGCTCATAGTTGCACTTATGCATATAAAATGCCTTAATTAAATTATAAGCACATACTTGAATTGTTAGTTTCTTTACATATACATACATTTTTAGAGTACAACGGATGACAAAATGAAGTTTTGGTTTCAAATTACTTTCAAAAATAAAAAGGCTTAAAGATGGTCTATTGAAACGCCATAATTAGCTTTAATTTTACCTCTTACGTAAAAGTGATATATTCATACAACCAAAGTATGGGCAACTCTCACTAAAACATGTATCTATTTGATTATCATGTCATTATCAACAAACGTTCATGAACTTCATCCTCTACCATCCTTCGTTCATACATCGGCGGGAGGAGTTATATGTACACATTCATACCGAAGTGTACATCAACGAATCCCAAGACAACAACCACCACCCACAACAAAGCTGATTGCAGATTTTCAATTTTGGGAATTAGCAACATGTTGGCTTGGGAAAAAACAAACGGGATAGAAATTCAAGCTTGGGATTTTTTTTCTTTGTTAAAGATGGCGTCTTGTTCGAACATTGTTGGAACATTCATTCTGTAACCAACCTTTGAATAGTAAAGATCAATAAATTTAAACTGTTTGTTTTTAATTCCAAATAATAAAAGCAGAACGTTTGTATCTTTCTAACAGATTTACTTCAAATCAATCCTCTTAACACCTCTGTAAGAAAGTTCGAAAGTTTTGCATTAAAAAAAAACATCTCCAAGCATTAGGGTTGATATTAATGTTTAACAGGTGAATATGAAATTTGTCGATGCAATACCGACGACAGTTCAATGCTCTTCTCAATTATTAACACTTAGTAACTCTGAAAAAGCCTTCTCTCTGTCGGCGATCAATATTATTATTATTATTATTGGCCCGCGTCTACCCCGGACTGTTACGCCAGAGACTTCACTTCCGTTTTCCTCTTTCTAACATTCGCCTTTATCTTTTTATTGCATTGCATGCCAAGCTACCAATCACGCGTAGAATGCATGACCAACAATGCGCGGATCATTTTTACAAACGTTTCACTTTTGCGCTACACGCACTGGCAAATATGACACTTTCATCAAAGCGTATTCCTTTCCCACAGGTAAACCTGTATTCATCGGAAATGCTGTGTCAACAAATTTGCCATATAAAATATGCAGACAAGTTTAGTTCGGTTGGCTCTCTCTCGATACCTTCCGTAGAGTTAAGTGTTGTAAAAATAAATTGAAAAGTAAATAAAAATTGTTTTTTTTTATTAATTTGCTAATGAAAGAACATAACTGGACAACTTTATTAAGCTTATTAACAAGCAAAAACTTAAAGCTAGACTTAAAAACTAACAAAGATATATTTAACCTAATGGGACGAGGAGAAATAGTGGACGGGGGAGATGTTAAGGGAGTGGCATATTGAGCAGCGCTTGTTTTATTTCTTGTTTACTGCTATTTAGGTCAAATCATAGTTGGTGCGGTGAGTTCGAATCAGGAAGAGTGGGACAGATCTTCGATTACGGGGATTGTGGGTGAATGCAATATTTTGCGTTATTCTCGAGCAGTCGATATTTCCAGTCAGTAACTGGTGGATAAAAAATACATCAGCGACTTCACGAAGTTTTTTATAGGGTATGCATGCTAATTAGTTTTAGCTTAACGGATAAACCTGCGTTGGACTGCTTCTATTCTTTGAATGTGGGTTAGTTTATAGGGTGACCAAACTTGGCTGCAATATTCGAGAAGAGGCCTTACAAAAGTAATGTACAGGGACTTTGTAACGTAAGGGTTGGAAAATTCTTTTGACCAGCGTTTGATAAAGCCAAGTGCAGAGTTAGCTTTATTTATAATTCTGTCAATATGTGGTCGAAATTCAATTCTCTATCACAAATTATTCCTAGATCTCGTACTTGGGAAGTGGAAGGAATAGGCTCATCGCAGATGAAGTAGTTTCTTGGAGGGGGAGGTAGACGCTTACGGGAATAGGCTATCGCCTGGCATTTGTTGACATTAAGCTCCAAAAATTTTGCTTGCACCATACAGAAAACTTATTCAAGTCATCTTGCAGGCAATGGGAGTCAGAAGGCTATGAGATAACTTTGGAAAGTCTCGAAAATAGAAAGATTAGAATTCGTTAAAATAAGATTTATATCGTTAATTGTGAGGATAAAGATGATTGGTCCAACTTGACTACACTGAGGGACACCAGATGTTGCTTTAATGGGGTCGGGTATCGAAGATCTGTAGATGGCCCTGTATTCTCGATTTTCTAAATAGGATTTAGTCCATGTCACAAAATGAGGGGAAAAGCCAAGTTTTTTTAGTTTAAAAGTGATAAGTTGGTGAGAAATTTTTTCGAATGTCTTACTCAAATCAGTGGAAATTGAATCGACTTCATCACCGTCTTCTAAAGCATGAAGCGTTCTAGAGACGAACTCTGTTAGGTTAGTGGTCGTTGATTTACCTCTCACGAAACCGTGCTGATTTGTGCAGATAGTTGGTCTACAGTACGGAAGCAATTGTTGATAGACTATGCTTTCAAAAAGTTTGGGTATGCAAGAGAGTTTTGCTATGGGCCTATAATTATCGACTTCGGCCTTACTTAATTTTTTATGAATAGGGATGATGTAAGATGTAAGGGAAAGTACCGGTTGAGACAGACAAGTTAAATAGGGCAGCAAAGGGAGGACCGAGATGAGTAACACACTCTTTTATTACAATAGCCGGATGGCCATCAGGGCCGGACGAGAAATCATCTTTAAGTTTGGTAATGTTTTCAGATACCAAAGTTGTTGTTATATTTAGCGAGATGGATGACGTCTAGATGATGGATAAAGTAACTAGGATCGGGTTCAGCTGTTTTCTTAGAAAAGGATTTGTTAAAAGAGAGGCAAAGAAATTTGCATTGGTTTTTGGGTCGGCAGAAGATTCACTAAAAAATTTAAGAGTAGATGGGTAGCCGTCTGACTTTCTTTTGGTATTAACAAACTGGGAGAAGCGTTTAGGGTCCGAGACTAAACTGAATTGCATGCGGTAGAGGTACTCAAGGTAAAGAGACTCACAAAGTTCAGAAAATCGATTGTATACCAATCGATAATTACTGTAGTCGGAATAAGATCGAGTTCTTAAGAATTTGTGCCAGAACTTGTTTCTGTTATTACAGAGAGAGCGCAACTCCTTGTTGTACCAGGGAGGAACTGATATGCAGTCCTTTCGGAAGGTATACGGAACAGATTGGACAAAGCAGGAACAAATTAACGAATAGAACGTTGATAGGGCAAGATCAATGTTAGTTGTCTCAGCAATAAAGTCAAAATTAATGTTGCTGACGAGGTTTTTAAGTTTGTTAAAGTCGATTCTTCGGAAGTTAAATGAAAATAAATTTTCCGAATCGACGCATTTGTTGCCATTTTCATATGAGTATATAATTGACAAGGGGGGATGAAGGCGTTCTAGCGTAGAAAGAAGATGATCACTCCTATAAACGACACAGTTATCTGAATCGGATGTGAAGACAAGGTCGAGTTGTCTATTCATTGTATTAGGTATTCCAATCTGATGTAAACTTGAGTTGGTTAGGCAGTCCACCATCAATTTTGAGAATTGAGATATACCGCGGAGATTTTAGAGCTCAAACCTCTTACATTTTGGTAGTAAATGGACAGTCATTGTGGACTGGAGGATAATTTTTAAAATTTAAAAATAGTTTTTAAAATTTAAACGAGTTCTTTGCAAATGGGAAAGAAGTATTCTAGACGCTTGTGAGGCTATCTTTGCAGTCAAGTCAAAATGTGTGGGATTAGATGATATTAACACTGATTTTATTAAATCTCCCCCTTGTGAGCCGTTACATAGCACATATTTTTTTATACAATAATAACAATTTCAGTGTTACCCCCATTCTTGGAAACAAGCAAAAATAATACCAATTCCTAAAAATGGCAGCACCACAGACTTCAGACCAATAGCTATACAACCCTTCCTTTCAAAAGCCTTTGAATTCATCCTATTAAGGCAAATCAAAAACTACATCGGACAAAACAACCTTTTATCCCCGTTCCAATCAGGCTTCCGTGGAGGCCAAAACTATGTGTTTGAATTTGCCAAGTCCTTATAAATAAAACACAACTTATTTGAATAATATTTTCTAACTTCAAGTTGTTTCACACGACTGACTTGTTATCTTAAATTAACTTAACATTATATTATAGAATAAAAAGTTGATAGTTAACAGTTAACAACCATGTTGCTTTGCTTGCATTGCTACTAACGCTATTCCCAAACTAGATCAACCGGTGTTGCTGGAGTAATTCGGTTGTTGGGCTGTTCTATGTTGCGTTGCTTGTGTTCTTGGCTTTGGCAAACAAAAGCCAAGCCAATCCAAATAATGCTGTTCAGCTGAAGTTTTCCGATAAGTGTTGATGATATTTTTGCAGTTGTTACTAAGTAATGTCTAGGTAGGTATTATACTTTGATGATGGCAACAATGATGATGAAAATACTGATATTATTGCTATGAATGTAACACACTCACCCACAATGCCCGACAATGGCTCAATCCGACCGAGTTAGAGGCCACCACGTGTGTTACCCACACTGTTTTTGTTCCCTACGCCGCCTTTTCGTTTCTCTCCCTTGTCTCACTCTGCCCGAGCTGCCTCACCACACGCGCTATCACCTCCCGTTTCCTGTCGCTTTTTCCTCCACAATCCTCCACATACTCCGTATATGCCCAGCTCTCTCCCAAAGAAGGAAACTCCACTTAGGAGCTTTCTTCTACAATGACTTAAGCAATCTAAACAACATAGACGTTAACAGTCTCCTACGCTTCATCAGAAGCTCAAAATGGTCCAAAAAGTAGGAGGATCTCAATGGGCTAATAGGCCTAAGTGGCTTGCTTTCTCCAAAAAACACTCTCACCTAACCTAACTTAACCTAAACGTATAAGTTCCCTCAACTCCTGTGGAAGCACCTTAAGGCTTCTGCCAGCTGATTTGTCGTTGTTAGTGCGGCCAGGAAATTTCAACACAAATTGTCTAGCTGAGGCAGATCGTCAAACTCGTTCGATTATGAAAGCACACTGCTTTATTAAAGTCGTAAAAGACCCAACCGAGACCTTTGACATCCAAAAAGATTTAGGCAAGGTGATGCGTTTTTACGGTATGTTTTGAACTTCGTTCGATAAAACATATGAAAAACTCACATGCGAATACTAAAGGTTTTTTTTTAAATTCTGTTCAATTCTGTGCCTCGCCGACGATACTGACATAATCGAAAAGGCTTCGTAATTACCGCTAGCAAATATATGATATTAGCAAAACAAAAAAACAAATATAGGTCTCGGCAGTTATAACTGAGGTAGTTACGAATTTGGCTATCTAGACTCCGTCTTACATTCTGACAAGCAAAGCAACGCTGAAATTAATCTTGCCAGCTGCTGTTCTTCTGGCATAGCCAAGTCCGGCTCTATGCCGTAGATCGATGGAACTTATCAGGAACGTATGAAAGCGAAAACTCTTCAGTCAGTGTTCGAGCCTGACGGATGAATTCTACGGCCACCATAGCGACACCAGCCTAGTCAGAAGCTAAAGTTTTCTCGCCCATCTGAACAGCTGTGCATTCAAAAAAGCAGCGGAATTTATTGCACACTAAATGGCTAGATATATTGGAATGATCGTGCATGTATAAATGCTGTGAGCTGTCCAGATTTCCTTACTTTAGACCGTGTAATGTGGTCTTATTACATAAAGCATTTATCCACAAAAATTGGTACAAAATTTGTAGCTCTGCCCAATAATGCCCATTCAATTGACATCCTTCAATACCGATGTAATATCTCTGCCGTGCCTTGTTCTATCGCTCTTCTCCCAAGCCACATCCGGTAGTACTCTGAATTATCAAAACTTTTTCCTAAGCCGTACGAGTACAACTTCATATTTCCAATAGTCAATTATGAATTATCGGATGAGATAGGATACAACGCACTAAATACATATATTCGTACATACGTATGCACCTATACATACATGCATGCAGCCTGGAAAGAATAAATCTTGACCAAGTTCAAGCTAGGAATGTCTTTGAATGCTAGCAGCTTAGTTTGTGAAAGAAATTGAATCTTCAGTAGAAATATCTCCTGAAAGGGGTCGCACAATTGTTAAACCGACTTACTAGAATGAAGATCTTGAATAAAGAGGCAACTGTTCGGGCTCCGGCCATTTAAGGCTAGTGGAAAACATAGATCCGTCAATCGATTCAGATTTGGGACTGATTGACGCTGGGTGATTTGTCTTTGCTGCCATATAGCCTTCAAATTACATGATCTTTTCACCTGCTTAAGTCTTGTGATTGTTCACAGTTCAATTTCGTAGCAGTAAACATGTCCGGGTACCAAGGATACGTATTTTATCTTTATTTTGTTAGTGTGCTTCAAGTTTTTGGTCAAGAAAGGTATTCACATCGAGGAAAATAGCGATGCAATAGATTAACACCAAATGTATCATTAGTATAAAATGAAATCGGCTCTGAACAGTGACCCACCCTATCTGTTCATCTAAATCTTATTTCAGCCCAGTTCATTCGTTTTGTTTCCGGTCATAACCTCAGGGGGATGTGAAATTATTAATCGTTGGAAATTATTTACTGACTACTCTTAGCCACATCCTGACATCCATGGGCATAAGAAGATACGAAAACACGTATATACTCGCATATGCCCTTGGAAGATATTCTCTAACTGAATGTGGATGCCATAAGCATACACCCAAGCCGTGGGATGGGTTCCGTTGGAATAAATAGAAAGTAATCGTGGTCGGATGGTTCCGTAGCAATTTCAAGCATTTTAATGCATCACAGAAATCGTCCTTCGTCCTGTGCTTGAGATGTATTCTGGGCCTGCTTCCTATGTCTCTTGAAATGTTTTTGCCGACAATTTAATCGTTTTCCTTTTTCCACGCCGTTCCTTTCCTTTTTCGTAATTTTTTTTTTGTGCTGTGTGTACATCTTCTTTCCTTTTTACGTTTGTTATGGCATTTTCCTTTGTGTAATAAGAGAAAAATAATAATAACAATAATAATGGCACGCTGGGAAAGAAAGAAAGGATTCAAGCAGAGAGGAAACGCTGAGGAATCTACAGAAAATGATATCGTATGGAATATGGCGCTGAATTCATTTGGCGGCGACAGAAAGGATGACTACGGTCGGTGCCGGTAAAGGTGACGGGCGATGCCTTTTGATGTATAGTGCCATTTGTGGTGACATTTTAAACACAATACAATACCCACACACCATAAAGGGGAATTATTATTATTGTCATCGTTATTTTTCCTTTTTGCCTTTTTTCTTTTTTTTGTAAGCGCACCCATCTGCCTTTCCTTTGAGTTGGGTTTCTTTGACAAAAAAGAAGAAGCCCGTTCCCCCTTTTTATTTGATTTCCTATGAGATTTCGTTTTTCCCCTTGGATGGAGTTCACTTGAAGGTGGCCATTATTGAAAGGTTTCTTCCATTCCTGAGTTAAGAAGGACAATATTGGAACGTCCTTAGTTAGACGCAGATCACAAACATTCTTTGGAAAAACTGTTTTTCGTACGCCCTTAAATTCGTTGGAAGCAATTGCATATTCCATCAACAATGATACAAAGGAGTGAGTCAGCCTTTCTGTTGGTCTGATTTGGCCCGGTTCGGTGTAGTTAGTAAGGAAAAGTAATGTGCTTCTGCCGTTACTTACTTGGTACAAATAGCATCTTCTCCAGATGTTGGATTTTTGCAGACAGTACCGGTATTTTATGGCGGAAAAATAAAAATAGCTAGTCTCTCCTTATGGTTAAACATAGTACGGATACTGCAAAAAATCGCAGAAAAAAATATTGGCACTTGTCCTCCGTGTTCGATGTTGGTAATGTACAACAGATGGTTTTAGGAAACCGATTGAAACAGGCTATGCTAATCGATTGCGTTTACAGTCGGATCTCCCGACAACTGGAGCCGGATCTAAGGTACTGACCTGTATCAACCTAGCGATACCCAGTGCTCAAATCGCCAATAGCTCTCCGCCCCTTCAAACCTTTAACCGTAACACTCGTCACGCTATGAATGCTCATTACATTAGTATGCCCTCAAGAAGATTTGTGTGAAGACTTACTCGTACGTACGTTCCGGTTGGTTTGGATAGCAATATGTAAAGGGTCCGCCATCTAACGTCTTTTTTTTGAACTAGTGCTTATTTCGTGAATGGTAACACTTAGCTCATGTCTGATTTGATAATTAGTTTTATCCTTCCGGTTAATAATGGAAAATAATTTCAGTCAAATGGCTGCCTCGGCTGGCCATGCAGTAGCCTACACGATCGGTCCAATTTTTAAGCACATTATCGATTGTGTGCAGCTGTATTTCACCAATGGCTTCACGAATATTGTCCTTTAAAGCGTCAATTGTCTCTGGCTTGTCGGTGTAACACTTATCTTTTACGGCACCCCACAAATAATAGTCCAACGGTGTCAAATCGCAGCTCCGAGGTGGCCAAACGACATCAGCTCTGCGGCTGATACTGCGATCTTCAAAAACAGGGCGCAAAACATCGAGTGTAGCTTCGGCTGTGTGGCACGTAGCGCCGTCCTGTTGAAACCAAATGTTGCCAATATCCTCCTCTTCAATTTTTGTCAACAAAAATTCGTTCAACATGGCCCGATAACGATCGCCATTTACTGTAACGGCCATTTCTTGTTCATTTTCGAAGAAAAATGTCCCAATTATGCCTCTGGACCAAAATCCGCATCAAACAGTGACTCGTTTTGGGTATATCGGCTTTTCAGTGTATGCGTGCGGGTTTTCTGTGCCCCAAATATGACAATTTTGCTTGTTTACATACCCGCCAAGATCAAAATGAGCTTCATCTGAAAAGATGATTTTTTTGGCAAAATCGGCATCTTCTCTAAGTCGATCGCAGGCCCACTTAGCGAAGCGTAGTTCAAGCGTATACACAACCATATTCGTTCAGCGGAAGGATAAAACTAATTATTTGTTAAATCAGACATGAGCTAAGTGTTACCATTCACGAAATAAGCGTTAGTTAAAGAAAAAAAACGTTAGATGGCGGACCTTTTATATTGGTATTAATTTTTTTTCTGAATTTTGCAAAAACTTTCGAATGCGTCAATCATGCGATTCTGTTGAAAAAACTAAAATACCAGTTCTAGTTTGTATAAATTTATCTAAGTAATAGATCGCAGTATGTTTTTAATAAAAATATTAAAATCTTTTCGTCTTTTAGTTTCTGCAGGCGTTCTTCAAAGTTCGGTTTTAGGACCCATTTTCCTCACGTGTTTTATAAATGATATTTCTCAACGCTTTACGAGTTGAAATCTAAAAACCTAAATCAAGAGCTAACAAATTTCTATTTGTGGTCTTTAGAAAACGGCCTTAGTATGGAAGGTGATCAACAACTCTCCCATTCGCCGACGCACGTTTTCCTTAATGACCTCAATGACCTCCATATTTGGTTATGGCTGTCGCAATGGTGTATTCAATTGTACCAGATCGTTACAGAAATCATCAAAAAACTCCGAAGGGCCTTGCCTTCGATCAGACATTTTCCTTGAGAGTTTGGAATCCGTTTTCAAGCTCCGAAATTGTTCGATCAACGCAACTTTGAGACTGGGCCAGGTGGTATTCTGATTAGATTTTAAATGGGTCCAAAACCAATTTTCCACCGGCCCAGCGACGAACTGATGAAAATTTAGGACCACATCTTACTAGGAAGTTCCGTAGCCCTCCCTGTCTCGATTTAGTCGAAATAAGAAATCATCGACGCACATTTTCCGATTGTCAAATTTTATCCTCCATTTTTGGACGTTATAATTTCTATAGGACAGAAAAGTGTTTCGATTTGGGGGAAAAGAAGGAGATGTATCTGCAAAATTTAAGTTTCCTAATTGGGCAATAGATTTGTCCACATTGGAACTTCGACCATGCGGATGCGGTTGGTCCAAATAGTGAGGGGATACTCTTGTGTGTCCTGTGCCTACGTTATTTGGCGCGCTTGGTACCGGTGGATGTGAACGGTTATTACAACGGGTGTCAGCCTCAAACGGGCGAGTTGGCGGCGTAGGGGCGGCTAGTAGGCTTCGGATGTGCGAGGTCATTACCTCTCTGAACGTACGTTGGTACTTCTCTAATTCTTCCTTTAACGCCCGAAAATCCTCTGCCCGGCTAACGCCTACAGTGGCCGTAACAACTTCCTGTACGTAATGGGTCCATTTTTCTTCCTCGGCTTCTTCTTCCTCACCACCCGACTCGGACGGGTCATTTGCTGCAGTTTCTGATAAGGGATCGGAAGTCGCTGGTAAGTCTTCTGGGAATGCTTTCCGGGTTTCGCTAGAAATAGGAAGCCCGGATAAGGTAGTTGACTGGTTTGGGAATAGGAAGAGCCTAGGTAATGGACCGAATGGGCCCAGGGATAGACTTAACCTACCCTGACTTTTCTTCCCTTTCTTGGAACGCAATTGGCGATTCGAAGTTTGGCCGGGTTTAGATATCTCCGATGGAAAAAAGTACGAAAAGGATAGAAATACTTTATGAAAACGTATTAGCTACCGAAAAATTCAATCAAAATAACATACTTCTTACTTTGGGCAGCCGAGAAATTCACTGACTGGACCGTAAGAAGGAAAATCTAGTTAACGCAATCTAAAAGACATCCGGAAACACCCTTGAACCGTCGCAAGTACCCTCCCTGCTACCTCACTTCACCCTTATGACCACCGAGCACAGGGAACTCTAGAGGCCAGACCGGGCAAAGAGTAGTAGGGGGACCGAGCCGTTTTCAGCTGTAGGCATGCTCGTGTGAGTTCCGACCTATGCTCGCCGGAATGGGGGGGGATATTGCTGCTATTCCAAGGCCGTCCTTAGTTACGTTAAATCATGCCTTGCTCTAGGTGGTAGCTGAGCGGTATATACTACTAAAAGGTAGAACCCGAATACGTCCTTAGCTGGTGCACAACCACGATGGAGGGGTTGTGACCTGAAGTTATGAACATTCACCATGAAAGATATCCCTCCATTCAATCCCCTTTAGCTACTCATCCGGACAAAAAAAAATCAAAAACAAGGAGAAATGAACGCGTCTCCCATGTAAAACTACCCTAAGAACCGTGTATCGATCAGTCCCCTTGATGGACATGGGTTATCATGTTGGAAAAAAAAGAAAGTAAGACAATAGGTAAATGTTAAATAACAATTTATTACAAGGTTGGTAAAGGAAGGGGGTGCCAATAACTTGCAAGGATATATTGTATATAAAAAAAATTTAGTTTGCCTTAGAACTAGTGTCAGTTCTCGAATCCATGAATTAAATCAAAACCTAATAATAACAATAATAAGATTAATACTGAACCGAGCCGATAAGAAACGCCATTATAAATACATTACATATATAAATCTACAGCTATATACAGAGGGTGTCCGCTAGCTTGAGCAACATCGCTCATTAAAGATATCACGCTAGTTTTGTTTTCTTTTTCTTAAAGATATAGTAATGAAATCTATTTATTGGTTACAAACATATTTTAAACTCGTTATCTCATTTTGAACTCGTTTTCTTCAATAATACAAACAAATACGAGTATGTCTAACCCAGAACAACCCCAACCTAATCCTTCCAGACCTACCCAAAACCTAACCCCAGAATTAGTTGCTCTCGTGACGGAAATAGTAAATAGAGTGTTTCAGAATGAGAGCAGACAAGTCATTAACTTTATCCTTAACCCAAATGCATGCCGACATTGCAACAGGTGCCAGCGAATCTATCCGATTTGGAAAGGATTCCCGACATAGTAAAAAGTCTTAGGGAATTCTCAGAGAACCCGATAGAGTTTTCTTCGTGGAAGAAAAGCGTAGATCGGATCCTGCGTATTTACGAACATCTCAGAGGAACCCCTAAGTATTACGGTATACTATCGGTGATCCGTAATAAAATAACTGGCAGTGCAGACAATGCACTAGAATCATATAACACACCGCTAGAATGGAAAGCCATATCGTGTTGCCTGACCCTACATCACGCGGATAAGAGAGATCTGGGTACCTTTTAGTACCAAATGATTTCTCTTATACAGGGGCATTCTACCATTCACGTATTTTATCAAGCCGTATACAATCATTTGACGTTAATCTTAAACAAAATTGCGTGTATGGAAGTCTCTCAAGAGTCTACTACCCTTCTCACAAAAGTGTATAGGGACAAAGCGCTAAACACATTTGAAAGAGGGCTCAAAGGCGATCTGCCTATACTGTTGGGCATCCGTGAAACAGCAGACCTCCCTCAAGCTTTGCACTTGTGCCCTAAGCTTGAGAACCAAAACGTGCCGCATATGCTAACAGCAATCAAAATTCTGTAAAGAAGACTAATAACGGCTTACCACCTCAGCAGCCACCGCGTAAACCCAAAACCCGTAAACACTCCTATCCAGCAATTTTATCCTAACTTAAAATATCTGGCACCACAATTCTACCAAGTCCCTCAACTTAGACCAACTTGGACCAACTCAACCGCAAGGGGATCGAAACCAACAAAATGCACAGTTCGATACGATTATGAACCCCACTTCCCTCAACCAAACGGAGTTCCTCAAATCGTTATAAAACCTCAACCGTAACCGGAACCTATGGACACTTCAACGATGAAAACAGCAGCTGCAAATCACCAAAGCAAGCCTTCAGCACCATTTGGATTTGTCACAAAGAGACCTCCTGGACCTCACCCTCAACAGCATATACCAAATAAACACCAACGAAATTATCATATAGATACAGAACAAATAAGTCTTGAAAATTATTTCCAAGCTATGACAATGGAAGATGCAAATTACAACCAGACTCTTAACCAGTATTCACCTACGGAAGAAATCCCTAGGGCTACGGTGAACCACACTAACAGCGCTATAGATACCTTGACCGTTCCTGAATATACGGATCTGAATTTTTTAGGCTAACGTACTCTTCGTTATCTTACTTCCGGTGTAGAACGAAGAGTGGCGAGTTTTTAAATTTTCTAATATATACTGGATCGAGTAAGAACTACATCCAGTCGAAACTGGTGGAAAAACCCATCTTGAATAATTCTTGCTTCTACGCTAAGTCTATTGCGGGAGACGTTAAAGTTAGTCAACACACATTTCTTAATCTCTTTAACAATAATATAAAATTCAAATTTTTCCTTTTACCTACCCTAAAGTCGTTCCATGGCATCCTCGGTAATGACAGCTTAAAAGCTCTATCTGCAGCAATTTACGCAAAGGATAGCAATATGGAAGTCCTTAACAACGTCAAAATCAAAATAAATCGACTCAAGTCCCCTACAGTTAATTCTCTTGAAACCAATTTTAACCACATGACGGATCGGCAAAAAGATTCAATAAGAGTACTAACACAAACATTTTCAAATTTATTTTCTGAACCTGACAAAATCATATCCGTACCCTGCATCCTTATGATCTGAAATTGAAACCCAAATTGAGAAACTCTTAACTGTGACCATTCCGGTCACCCTATAATTCACCGGTATGGGTCCTACCTAAGAAATGCGACTTCCAATGAATAAGAAATACAGAATGGTGATTGATTATAGGAAATTAAACACCGTCACAATACCTGATCGATATCCGATACCGGATATTAACGAAGTTCTTTCCCAGTTTGGCAACAATAAATAGCCGTGGTTTATTGGTAAGTGGCTATGCAGCTCAGCAACGAACTCCAATAAAACGCTTTACTCACTCAAACATTCACTTTCTATCTATATTTCAAAGTTGGTACCCTTTTGTCCATATTTCCTTTTGATCAATCTAAAAAACCACTTGTTGACATTTGAATATGCTTACGGGTATGCTTAAAGGTATGTCGAAATCAGGAATCTCAAAGTTGCTCCCAGCTTTTGCTGTGGTGTAATTACGGATCTCATAATGGTGTTTTGACATGGATATGTCTAACCTATTGTCTTTCTGAAAAATGTGTCCGTCACAAAATGTGTCCCAGTTTTTGCTTTCCTTCTACCGCTCAGTGATCCTACTCTCAGTGCGGATAAGTTCGTCTTAGAAGCATCCAATTGTGGGAAAAGATGTAGTATGATACGCTGTTTATGTGTAATGCAGGTGGCTTAAACGTTGTGTGTAGTTGACTCATAAAAGTTGTTTTGCTTCTCTTATTTTATTCGATTTATCGTACATTCCTACCTTGTATTGTGTGTACAATAATTGCCGGAACAGGGGTGGATAAAAAACCAAACTATTTGTAAGAAAGGATGTGGTAGTTTTATTGTCTGTGCACAGCGTAGGAAGTCAAAGGGTTAAGTGTATTTGTCGTTTGGACATCCAAGTAGATAAAATAATATCAAACAGTGAAGGTTGGAGATTTTTTTTTTACACCGGGGTAAAACTTTAAACCATCTCTTTTTTGCAAAACCACCCTATATTCTATTTATCTTCACTCGTAAAACAGGTTTTTTCGCCGTATGCCTATAAGACATATCCATGTACCAATGTATCTGCATGTCGTGTAGATACTTTCCGCAGTTTACTGCTTTTTTTTCTTCTTCAGATCGTCTTTTATTAGTAAAAGGAGCTACTGAAAAGCTTCCTTATTCATCCTTAAATAGCTGAAGAAAGATTTCTCGTCACCAATTTGCAGTTCTCTTGTAATAAAGGAAAATGAACCACGTTCATCTCTTTTCTCCACGACTTAACCCAAATCTTTTTTTTTTCTTTTCTCATTGCAACATAAATGCATCTTTACACAAATTATATAAAATACATAGTCAACGGACACATCCTTAAATAAACAAAGTCAGACAACCTTCATGAAATAAAATTTTGTACAACCCCTGTCAGCGCTCCCTGGATTTCAGAATTCCTGAGTTCTATGTTCACATTTATACTCACTTATTTATTGACCTAATTATCGCCACTTTTCGTTTTTGTTGTTGTTTGCCAAGGGATATTTTACTGAGCTGCATAGAAAAAACCGCATTTTCTATTAATAACGGAAAATACGAATTCACTAGGCTTCCGTTCGGATTGAAAAACGCGCCTTCAATTTTCCAACGAGCCCTAGATGATATACTCCGCGCGTTTATAGGAAGATCATGCTACGTCTACTCGTATATTGATGATATCATCATCTATAGTGAGAATGAAACGGAACATATCAAATATATCTCCAAGTCCAACTGGACAAATGTAATTTTTTCAAAAATGAGGTGGAGTTTCTTGGGTTCATCGTCTCTTGCCATGGAACTCGGACGAGTCCTGATTAAGTAGAGGCAATCGCGAATTTTCCAGTTCCCAAAACACTAAAACAACTTGGATCCTTCCTAGGCCTTTCCGGCTACTCTAGACGATTTATTAAAGATTATGCGCAACTCGCGAAACTCTTAACTTCCCTACTAAGAGCAGATGAAGGGCGAATCTCAAAAACGGAATCTCAAAAGACATCCATTATTCTGAATTCTGAAGGCTTAGAAGCATCAAAAAAAATTAAAAGTACATTAGTATCACAAGATTTAATTTTATCGTATCCAAATTTCCAAAAACCGTTCGAACTAACAACCGATGCTTCAAATGTAGCTTTAGGCGCTGCCTTATCTCAAGACAATCGGCCAATAATATTCATTTCTCGGACATTAAGTAAGACTGAGGAAAATTATGTGGCAAATTAGAAAGAAATGCTCGCCATAATATGTTCTTTGAAGACGCTACGTAACTACCTGTACGGTACACCAAAGATCAGAATTTTTACTGACCATCAGCCGCTGACTTATGTATTGAGATCTAAAAACCATAACTTCAAAATGAAGCGCTGGAAAGCTATTCTAGAGGAGTACAACTATGTACTCCAGTATAAACCCGGACGGAGCAATTTAGTGGCTGATGCGCTTTCAAGAATAACTCAGATTAACTCAATGACACCCACTATACGCAGTGATGAAAGTTCATCGCATAAACTAATACCAGCTGTGGAAGCACCCATAAATGCCTTCAAAAGTCAGGTAATGCTATCAACTGGAGATGAAGAAAGTTATAAGTTTGAAATCCCTTTCCCAACCTACCATCGTCACACCATCGTTAGAAAAAATTACAATGAAGAAGATCTTATCCGTATTTTAAAAAAGATATTTAAACGTGTTAGTGTTATAAATGTCCTATATGATTCAGAACCCATCATGGGACAGATTCAAAAAATCTACCCACTCCATTTCTATAAATCTAAGTTTACACAAACATTAGTAAAAGATATTACAGATCCAATAGAACGAGAATATTAAAGGAACACAAAAGAGCTCATCGAAATAGTTTAGAGAATAAAAACCAACTAATCCAACATTTCTACTTCCCGAAAATGAGATCCGAAGTGGATGAGATAGTTCGACAATGCTCAGTTTGTAAGGAATATAAATAAATACGATCGCCACCCTAATAGGCCCGAATTACAATCTACGCCAATCCCTCAATATGTCGGTCACAGTATCCACAGATATATCTACTCTACCGAGAAGAATTTAGTTCTGACTCCTGTGGATAAATTCTCAAAATATGTCCAGACCCGAATTCTGAAGTCTAAAGTCACAGAGAATGTGAGAGAACCTTTACGGCAAATTCTTTTCGCCTTTGGCGTCCCTAAAATCGTCGTTTTTGACAACGAGAAATCTTTCAACTCAGCATCCAACCGATTCCTGCTCCAAGATCAGTTAGAAATAGAAGTCTACACGACTCCCCCTTATACGAGTACAGTCAACGGGCAAGTGGAACGATTCCACTCAACGCTATCCGAAATCATGCGTTGCCTCAAAACTGATAATATACACAGATCTTTTGAGGAGTTACTCGATCGTTCAGTACACGAGTACAATTATTCAATTCATTCAACGACAAAGAAATGACCAATAGAAGTGTTCTTTGGCCATACCTAAGCATTAATACTGAAACTTACGAAAAAGCAAGGCAAGAAAACGTTGAACGATTGGAAGCTAAACAAGCTCAAGATCTAACTTATCACAACAAGGGTAAACAGACAATTAAAACTTACAACCCCGGTGAGACTATCTACGTTAAGATTAACAAGCGTCTAGGAACTAAACTATCTCCCAGGTTTAAGAAGGCAACAGTTAAGGAGGACAAAACAACAACAGTCCTAACACAATCTGGAAAGGTAATCCACAAAAACCTCATTAAAAGTTAACATTTATCCTTACAGATTCTTCCTGACTCCATGCCTCGGCAGCATTGAAATTTTGGATTACTCAAATTCACAGGCAATAACATGGCACATGGGAAACGCACGAATACAGACAGGAACATTCCAATTAATACACCTAATTGCATTAGATGAATATCAGGAAAAAGTTAATGAATTTATGGCAACTATAAACTCACGAGTGACCAACAGAGACCTAATTCATCCCTTCCTCATCCATGAACTTCCTCAAATCAAAATCCACCTGAATAGACTCAAACGTAAACCTAAAGCCAAAAGATCCTTGGATTTTATAGGCAAAACGTGGGAATGGATTGCTGGGAATCCAAACCACCATGATCTAATTATCCTAAGAAAAAATAAATAATGTTCTTGAAAATAACAATAAACAAGTAATTTTAAGCAAAGTATTATTAGAGAGAATAAACAAACTCAATAACGTAACTAACCAAATTTTGAGATCTGAACAAAATAGCGATACGTTTAGAAATCAACTAGCAATAAATTTAAAATTCCAGTTAGAAATAATAAAAGAAGAAATAATTAACACAGAATATGCTGTACACTGGGTTAAAACTGGCCTAATAAATTCATTTATTTTAGATGATAAGGACCTAAACATTATAAAAGAAGCGTTTGAAAAAAATAAAATACCATATATAAACATCGAAGAGGCAATTGAATTTGCTACTATAAAAATTGCATCTAGTAACTCATCAATAATCTATATTATGGGTGTTCCGATCACCTATGATAAACAATGGCAAGTCTTATTGGTTAAGCCTGTTAAATTACAGAAATCAATTTATAAAATTCCATATGAAATTTTTTTTAAATTGTAATAACATAATTTATGGTTTAAGAGCAAATTTTATAGATTAGAGTAGTTAAAAATTATGTAATAGTATTAAGGTAATAGATATAACTGAAACATCTTGTATAGCTAGACTTTTAGACTTTTAAGAAGCCAGCAAGCATCCTGCACTAAAACTAGTAACCAGCATGTACCAACGATAAAAGTAATAGAACCAGGAACCCTCCTGCTAAATCAATACAATGGTTCCATCATTGTCAACAACGTCACAATAAATCTCTCCGGAACATTTGTCGTTCATTTCTTAAACGAAAGTATCATGATAGATGGTAAAAACTTTACTTCAAAAGAAATCCCTGATAAAAACCATTACCAGCCATATTACAGCCCGTTACTTCCTAGAAAGCGTTCGAAGAAATCCTCACTTTAGAAACAATGAAGGACCTTCATGCTAATAATACGCAGGAAATACAACTCTTGAGGACAAGGAACCAGCTAGGCTGCCGCCATCCTCGCACTTAAAAACAGATGCTTTAAGCCAAGATCACCCGCATTACCCATTTCATTTCACATACCAACAGAGATAAAATATCCGGAATCACCCAAAATTATGAGCTTTAACCAAATTCTATTTTTTTGAATGTCCAACGAGGACGTTGGAACTTAAAATGGGAAGAGTTAACACAGCATAAGTTCACACAAGGTCAACATTCGATTCGTCAGCATAAACAGCATTATAAGTCAACGACCTATGGACAACATCTGGCTTGACCTTCATCCGAACCGAATGACGATCATCAGTCAAAAGTACCGAATTTTCATTCATAATTTTTTGTTTTTTCTCTCTGTAATATGGAATCTTGTAGGGTCATTCACTCTGATGGTCTTTATGGCATAAAACAGCTGGTCACTTATGTGTATGTAGGCTGTGCTTAGCAATGCATACTAATCGAATAGGATGGTGGAGAGGCTAAGTAATAGGGGGAAATAATGGACGTTTCAACAAGGATGGGGAATTCCTTTTGTTTTCTTTTTTTTATACATTTATTTTGTTATTTTATTCTGTTCCGGAATCAATTAAGCCATAACGAGTTGTTGTATTCGCTAGGTTGCTATATTGGCCGTCCTAAAGGTCGGTTGCCAGAAATTGTTAATCCGTTTAGGTCGTACAATCGTTCCCCACAGCTTAATATTACAAAAACAAAAGCGATGATCTTAAATGCAGGCAGAAATAAATTTATTTATTGAGTCTAAACCGTTGTTCCATAGAATGTTTTTATACTATAAAGAATCTTGCCGTTTATCGCAGTAGTAATCTTAATTGGAACGTTCATATAAGCAAAATGGTATCCAAAATTAACGGAGTCCTCCGCGGACTAAATTCCACCTCAAAATAAATACCTTCAAACTTAGTTAAGCAGACAGTTACCGTAACAGTTGCCTATATTTTCTGTGCAAGATGTATTTTCAATATAAGAAGACATGAACACATTTCCGCCTACACTAAACAGATAACTGGCTATTCCTTAACAAGTCTTAAGAATTATCGTACCATCTTGTTATTGCACAAGTTACTAATTAATCAAGAACCAGAATATCTCTATGAGAACATCAAATTTGGAAAAGATCAGAGACGCTTAAAATTAATCTTACCTAGGTTCAAATATCTAAATACGTCTCGTCAATTTTTTGTTCATGCGGTCCAGCTATGGAATAATGTGCCCTTATATATAGTCAAATGCCCTTATGTATCATACGGGCTATTTTAATATACACTATTTTGGGTGGCTTCGACATTCTGGACAGACAACACCCGATGGACGGTGTGCTAAGCGGAAAACAACTTGACCCAGCTTGTACAATAAATGAGACGTTGATATTCATACCGCCAACACCCTACACTTGTACTTAACGTCTCACCCTGATAAGTACAGGGTCGGTGTGCTATCTCTTCTGGACCTGTCGGACCACTGTGTCATATCAGATAGTTTCTCGTACACCGATTACACAGTTAGAGAAAAGATTCCTAAAAGAACCACACGGTAAAAACTATATGTAGTAAAATATTTGCGATTACCAAATATGTACTATACTATATATTATATATGTAGTATTAATCTACGAGCAAAGCCGAAACTTGTTACTCGTTTAAATTCTTAACTTCAAGTAACTTTATTCAACATATGCATGTAAGAAGGAATTCAAATATGACAAGTACAAATTTACATTTAGGGTGAGAATACACTTTTGACTTTTGACTTTTGACTATAATTTCATTATATATTTTTTAACAACGAGAAATCCTATTGGAGCGGACTTAACACCTGCTTCATCGGGTTAAGAGTATCAGACCAAAAGAAAAGGTGCTGTACGACTCGATTTGTAAAAAAACTGTTTGGGTTAGAGTAATGTTTTCTTCGATCCCACAAGACAGAGAAGAGAAAAAGAAAGAGCATAAGAAGCGATCCATAGAGACCCTAGAGAAGTACCACCTAAAGAATGAATTTCGAAAATTGTACCAACAAATAAAACGAACATGCCAAAGCTGTTAAGCTCGAGTAGAAATCTGCAAGGATGGAAACCCTGTAATGGAACCACAGTCGGTGCGGATAATCTGGAAAGATTAATTCTGCAGACTGTCAAACGGTGATGATGGCTTAAATGTCGAGCTGTTTAAAGCAGCAGGTGTTGATTGGATACGCAGTTTACATCAACTCCAAAATCTCCAAAATCTAGGTAGAGGAAAATATGCCCGACGAATGGAATTTCAGCATTATTTGTCCAATTTTGAGCTGCGGCAACTACAAGTGAAAAAGTCTCCTCATTATCGCATACAAATTCCTGTCTGTCGTATTATGTGAACACCTAAGACCCTTCGTCAACAGTCTGACCGAGACCTATCAGTGTGGCTTAAGACCAGGAAAATCCACTATAGATCAAATTTCCACATTACCTTGCAAAAACCCCAAGAGGTCCAAATCGATACACACCACTTTTTCGTGGATTTCAATGCCTCATCTTTAGAGACGCACTATACTGAACTATGTCTAGTTCTGGCATCTTGCCTCTTCAATATCGAAACCGAAAAAACCGAAGCTTTTAATGTCAGAAAACAACTTACACAAAGCAATGCGTTGTCTTGTGATTCTTTCAACATCGTTCTTCAAAGAATTGTGCGAAACTCACAAGTCACCTCCAGTGGCACTATCTTTCTAAAGTCTGTTCAGTTACTTCCATATGCAGACCACATTGACATAATGGAGACTATTGTAGCAGAAGCAGCATAGATGGGTTTAGAGGCCAA
Source organism: Volucella bombylans (assembly GCA_949129095.1). Classification (NCBI taxonomy): domain Eukaryota; kingdom Metazoa; phylum Arthropoda; class Insecta; order Diptera; family Syrphidae; genus Volucella; species Volucella bombylans. Next base: position 140,664,907 of record OX422140.1, on the reverse strand, counting down.
TGACGAAAAAAACAAAGTATTTTATACGCTCTCAAAAAAGAGGGACACACAACATCGACGTTTAGGACAAATAGTCACGGCAGGCGGCTGCAACTTTGAGGCGGTAAGGAACGTCATCTACGTTGGCACCGCTATCAACTTCGACAATGACACCAGCGCGGTAATAATGCGAAGAATCATTCTTGGTGATCGCTGCTTCTTTTGACTTAGAAGGCAATTGATTAGTAAAGCGCTCGAGTAATCAAAAAGACTTTATATAAGAGACTGACCTGTGGAGACATGCCACAATCTGGAAGCATTAACCTGGCTGCGAAATTCACCGCGAAGGCATTGGTCTTGTCCAAAGAGTTGACAGCTGGAATATCATTATAAATGAGATTTGGAAGATGAGATAGAACTGTTCTCCAATCCTGACAGCTTCTCCACTACCCTAGCATTAAGGGGAGAGTGCATCAACGGTGTGCTTATAAGGGTGATAAATTTAAAACAAGCCCAGAGTGTTGACGGACTGACTATCGCGTGGGCTCATTTACAAGCTGGGTTAGTTGTTTCCGCAGAGAAGATCTTAATGAGCTTTCCTACGTTTTTGTCTATGCAGAATGTCAATATTGAAACTGTTCGCAATGATTTCAATGTGAGGACATAGTGATTTAATTCTTTATATCGAGTCAGGCAGCCTATCAAACTTGTTAAAACTCGAATTAAATTGCTATACAGTGCGGGGCTCCTATAAGTAAAGTAGTAATTGAGAGAAAATTCAGGAGGCTTGAAGTTATTACAAAACCTCAAAATTGAAAAGTTTAAGTGGATACAGAATTTTGCGGGGGTGTCAAGTGATCATTTCCATTGCTCTAAGCCAAAACGATGTTAGACTAATTTGGTTGTAGGCCGCACTCTTTTACCACTCTTGGATTGAATATGGCCTTTGCCCTTCCCCACTGGCTGGTACATAGCTCAAGGACAGACTATAGGTGCAGTATCATTTTTGCATACCCTTTCTGCAGAATGTTAACGAATCCACACCTGGTGATTTGAACAGCTGGAGGCAGTTGATTCCGCTTCTGGATAGCAGATGATCGCGTTTTCCGTTTACACTCTCGATAAGTTGGTCATGCTGCAATTGCAGATGCTCTACACTTTCGCCACTGTATTCAGCAAGCTATATACAAGTCTGAAGTTTTGTTACCTCATGTGATGAGTACAAGCCGCTGTCTTCTGCATTATTGTGGAAATCTCTCTTGTAGAGTGGCACTCGACGTTCTTGCATGTTGCTTCTTTTAGCAAACAATGCTAGCAAAGGGGTTACATGCTAGCTCGCTTCTGCCAGAACTTCCGCCCTTGTGCACATATTTCTCCTTCTTCTATTGCCAATAGTGAGGGACTTATGTTACACTGTCATTCCTAGGAAAAAAGACCCCTGATTCACTGGTTTGTAACGAAATCCTCCTTCAAATAAAAATATCATGAATATAAAGTCTTTGATGTGCTGAATCTATATCCGATGGTTAGGTGAGAAATAGGGTACGCACTGAGAGGTGTTAACTTGGCGATGCACAGTGTTGTAACTGTTCGTACACATCAATTATGCTCATTTTACCTCCGAGTGGTAACCATCCGGTACTCGTCGATGTCCACTTGGACTCAACTTGCCAAACTTGTAAGGGCGAGTGCTGACGACACAAAAGATAGCTTCTACGAGTTCTTGACACGATTTACGAACAGTGACCCAGCTAATACATTAAAATTGTCCTAGGAAATTTTATTATTATTAGGAAGAGTGAACATCTTTGGAAGTACTATCGGAAAGTACAGCCTACACGACACCGCCTCCGATAATGGATTCAGGCTAACTGACTTTGTAGCGGTGCGAAACATTTTCGTTGGTAGCACGCGGTTCCCTCATCTCGACATTCATAAGACGACTTCTAGATCTCCTGATCAATCAACCGTCAGCCAGATTAACCACATTGGGGTCGACGCATGGCACCCCTCCCATATTATGCATGTCCGAACGTTCCGATCGGACAACATCGACTCGGACCGTTACCTTATTCTATCCAAGAGGTACGTTAGATCACTACGATCGCAAGAGATTGCCAAATACTTTTACGACCGAGTCTCCCTTAATCTCTTAAGAGGTCCTATGCCGTCAGCATCAAGTATTGAAGACCAGTGGCAACATTGTCAAAAATCTATCAGAGATGAAGCCTTAGATGTGCTGGGTTTCACTCAGCCAACGCAACGAAACTCCTGGTTTGAAGACGGCTTTATGTCGGGAAAGTCCACCATCGACACATTCACGCTATGGCAGATCTTGGAAAAAACCCATGAGTTCCAACTAGATAACCACCACCTATTCATTGATTTTAAGGATGCGGATGACAGCATCTATAGAGATGAGCTATACCAAGCAATATCTAGTTATCGCATCCCTGCTAAACTCGTCCGCTTGTACAGGTAGACGATGTCGAATGCACGCTGTTCCATCAAGTTCGGTAAAGAATTCACCGAGACCTTCGATGTAAAAAAAATGACTTAGACAAGAAGACGCACTGTCATGCAATTTTTTTAACATCATTCTTGAAGGAATAGTGCAAAACTGACGCGCCAACACAAGAGGCACAACCTATCAAAAGCCCGTCCAATCACTCGAATAGGTCGATGACATTGACATAATAGCAGCGTGATGCCAATGGCGCGTTCGAAGCGACAAAGATGAGTTTAATGGTAAATAAGGGCAAGAAGAAGTATATTATAGGCTCCGCTATCAATTCCGACAACGGCACCAGCGCTGAGATCTAATGAATAATAACTCTTGCCAATCGCTGCTTGGCAATTGACTAGCAAAGCCCGCTCTCGAACAATAAAAGCGATCCTATATAAGACCCTAATAATCCCAGTCCTGCCATATGGCGCAGAGGCATGGATTTTAACGAAAATGGATGACGGTGCCCTTGGCTGCTTCGAGCGGAGAATTCTTCGGGTAATATTCGGTCCCGTCTGATAAGTGGAGGGGGAGATAAAACGACGAACTGTACGGGCTGTACAGCGACATCGCCTTAGTTAGAAGATTAAGGTCCAACTACTGAAGTGGCTGGGCCATGTAGAACGGATGGACACCAATGCTCCGGTCCGAAAAATATCCGAATCCGCCCCGCGCGGTGGAGGAAGACCGCAACTCCTGTGGCGCACGCAAGTGGAAGGCGACTTCAACCAATTTAGCGTACGAAACTGTAAACAGCTAGCTAAAGATTGAGTTCCCGGAATAATAACCGTGTGGCGCTCCCATTGTTCCGATTTGAGTTCTGATTTTTTTGTTAAGTTGGTAAATTTATTGTTGACATTCCCTCTAAATCTTAGCGTCATACCTTGGCATTTGCAAAAGTTACGTAGCCAAGAGTACATCTATCTATGTGTGTGTTGGCGATTTTTTACAATTCTAGAAATGGATTTAAATTTGCAACAACAAACTTGTATTATATTTAGCGTAAAAAACGGATTTAATGGTGCGCGAACGTTGGAAATATTGGAAAAGTGTTCCGGCAACGATTCTTTAAAGAAAACGGTCGTTTACCAGTGGCGCGAGCGGTTCAAAATTGGTCGTGAGTCAATCGAATTGATGAACGCAGTGGCAGACCATCGACATCGAAAACCGACGAAAACATTGATGAAGCAAAAGAAATGTTGGTCAATAACCGCAAATTAACCATCAGAGAGATGGCGAAGGACTTGAACATTGCCTATGGATCCGTCCAAGACATTTTGGTTAATGAGTTGGGGTTCCGTCGTATAGCAGCAAAGTTGGTGCCAAAGACCTCAATTTCATGCAAAAAAGAGACCGTGTTGACGTCGCAAAAGAGATGATTTGCGAGGCTGAATCCGATCCCACATTCATCAAAAGGATCATTACTGGAGACAAGACGTGGGTTTATGAGTACGACACAATCCAGAAATCAGGCAAGTGAATGGCGTTCACCAAATGAGCCGAGAGCAAAAAAAACCACGTCGTTTTCAGTAAAAAAAGAAGGCAATGCTCACGGTTTTCATGGATTACAACGGTGTAGTGTATCATGAATTTTTACCAGAAGGCCAGTTAGTAAACAAAGAGTATTATTTGGGCGTTATGAGACGTTTGCGTTAAGCAATTCACCGAAAGAGACCAGAATTGTGGGCAGAAAACTCGTGGATTTTGCACCATGATAATGCACCGTCGCACAGTGCCATCATTATTAGTAATTTTTTGACGAAAAATGCAACGAATACCATTCAACAGCCAACGAATTCACCTGATTTGGCTCCCTGTGACTTCTTTCTGTTCAATCGAGTTAAAAAACCACTATGGGGAATGCGTTTCAGCAGCCGAGAGGAACTAATGGAAAAATCGGAAGCACTAAAGGACATACCGAAAACCGAATATAAAAAATGTTTCGAGGATTCTATCAAGCGCTGGCATAAGTGTGTTGCAGTCGATGGGGATTACTTTGAAGGGGATAATATAGATTTAGATGAATAAACTTGTATTTTTAGTTTTCTGAATAATTTTTTCAAGGTGGTATAGCTGACGGGAATCTCAAAAACAATTATGTTCACAAATCACCCGCCATAATTATCATCAGTTTAAAGTAATCCGCGTCGACTTAATTTTCTTTTGATTTAATTTTCCGAGTTGTTCCCACCTCTTCAACAAACTTGCCTAAGGAATCACAGCCATCGCGAAAGTGCTTGAGATCCCAAAAGGTCTGAGAACCCATTCTCAGCAGAGGACTCTGAAAATTTGGATTACTGCTAAGAAGCTCTTCAATAAATTAATTTATCCGCTTTTTCATCCTTGTGTGATTTTCATTACTTTTTAAATTCTCCATAGCCTTCTGACCTTAGAACAAAAAAAAAAAAAACAAATAAAAAAAAATTTAATACTGCCACAGTACATAAGTTCATAGGTATCCCAAAGAAAAATAAGAAACCTTTTCGCTTACCTTAAATCCCGACTAAATCTGCTAAAGAACACACGACAAAACTTTCTTAATAATAACATCCCTGGGGCATTGGTTATTCGTTGGGTGTCTTACACTCTGCTCTCCACATTCCCCATGCAAAATAAATCTGAAATCCAAAAAGGCTATCCAAGGACTTATCCCCTTCCTTTGAAACTCAAAACCAAATAAAAAGCACAACATAAAGCGGCTATCCAAAGAAGAACCTGTTGAAAATCATCCAGGTGTCCAGGCTGTCCATTTACCTGTCCACCACACCAACAGTATCTATTTAAATCTATCAGAGCTCTTAATTTTCCGAGAAAGGAGAAAAAAAAACCAAGGAAAATACACCAAAAAAAGGTCACCAACAACAACAAAAGAACACTAGTCCAAGAGAGAATATTCGAACAGGACAACGCAGCAACAAAACCTTTACAGTATAAATTCACCCAAAAGTTTACGGCCTTCTCGCGAGCCTTTCTATCCTGTATCTCCGCCCCCAACTCCTGTACGTCTTGTTCATGTATACAGGACACCAGGGCCAGGAACACAAGAAAAACCCATTAAAACTTTACGAAATAACCTTAAGCTAACTTTTGTTCTTTGTAAACTTGGCCAAAGAGCTGAGATCCTTTTTTTTTGGATTTCGGCGCTTTTTTCATCTTTTGCTCTCTCTTCTGCTTCGAACTGCTATTCGGCTGGAGTTTATTCTTTTTTGATTTCCGTACATTATGTACGATGGTTTTACAGTGAAACCCTCTATGAATGTGTACATCGTACTGTCGTCATTCGGGACACAAAAAAACTTCCTGAGAGAGTGATATCCTGTAAGTTACTCCCAACTGGCAAAGTACCTTAATGGGTGCAGTATGCGTCCTGTAATGCTCTTTTCAAGTGCTCGTTAGGCATACTGCGATAAGCTCAAAGACAAAAACGGGTATTAACTTCCACCACCGCAATAATTAACAATAAAAGTTTTGTCTCAGCTTACATCGTTAACATATGAGTGCTGGTACGAATGCGGATACGGGTACTTGGACACACAATAAGAATGAATTCCAGGTCTCTATACAACATTAAAACATTTTTATGCACGTCGTCTTTGGACATTTTTCTTAGTTGGATAACCTTTTGCGGGGGAGGCTAGATCTAACGAATTTTCAGGATATTCGGGATCTGATGAGTTTTACTTTACGCCAATTGTCGGCGAGGTCGCTGATGTGTCGATGTGACAATGTGACGATGAGCCTTTGCATATTAAGTTTCAGCAGGCTTATAGTTGCGTTGAATAAAAAATTGAATGAGGAATGTAACGGTTCTTTTACCGTTATGTAAATTAACAGACCAAGATTCTTGTATCTTGACTGTTAATGGTATTGCTGATGGTATGCCAGAACACCCAAAAGAAAGAGAGAACATTTCGCAGCTCCAAGCAGACTCACTTGGAATAGTAAAAATAAGTCTTCAACAATTGCTTGATAATCTCTGAAAAATCAGTCCTTATTTCGACACTATTTATACAAAATTATAGCTTAGCCTAGCATAAAAATTGATATTACACAAAACAAAGGAAAACTTATTCTAATACAAAATTCTTCGTACCTACATTGCTTATGCACCAAAATTCAAAGATAAATTTTAATATAGAAACAAAAAAAAAAAAAAGATATTCTATCGTGTGCATCAGGTGCATGGTATCAGGTGTATGGTGGTGCATAGACTTCGACAGAGGATAGACGTGTTGACGTGATTCGGCTTTTTCATAAGTGATTCAGTTTAGCTTTAAACATAATTAATTGTAATTTTTTTAATTCACTCGGTAGCCCTGCGGCTAGCGGCGTCGGACATCGAAGCGTTGCGATACGGGTTCGATCCCCCACGTGAAACTTGGAACTTCTGCTTTTTTTTTTTTTTCTTCGTTTTCTACACAAAGTGTGATCAAAACAAAAAAAAAATAATTAATAAATCACGTGATGGATGGTGGAGAGCACTCCGCTCTTCTCATAACGGGAGTTGGAAAAGACAGTAATAGTGTTTCCAGTGCCGTTAAAACCATTAAAAGGAGGGGGAGTTTGAAAACCCCTCCTAACCTAAGAAAAAAAAAGAATAAATGCCGTCGAATCAGCAGATGAGGTCCGTTATGAGGGGGGCAATAACAACTTTGCCTCTCTAGCGTCATCCGAATGGGAAGATGAGGATGAGCAAATAAATGAAATCAACATCAGTATACAAAAGCTGACAGAGAAAGTGCTTGCTATGAAGCAAAGGCAAACTGCACGCAGGCAGAGGGAGCAACTAGAAGTAGAGAGCTCACAACATCAAAAGCCACAAGAGCAGAAACAACAACTACAGCAACAACAAAACCAGCAGAAGCAGAAGCAACAACTGCAGCAAACAATACAGCAGCAGCAGAAACATCAACAGCTGCAAAAACAACAAAAGCTGAAACCACAGCAGCTGAAAAAACAGCAGCAGCAGCAGCAGCAGCAACAACAACAACAACAACAACAGAAGCAGCAGCAGCAGCAACAGCAGCAGCAGAAGAAGAAGGAGAAGGTGCCTCCTATCAACACCTATAAATTAGAGGTAAATGAAACCAAAGACCTGTGTAAGTTGGTCATTGGTAACAATTTTAATATTGTTACCTTCCGCTATCACGGTATGCGCCTTGTTAAACAGACTCGAAGGATATCAACACAGAAGCAAAAATAAAAACGACAATGGACTCTAATTCCCGAGAGGGTTCTTTTTTTTTTTTTTATTTAATTCTTTTACTTCTTTTAAATTCACCCGTGATTATTTTTTCTTCTTGACTGGTCTCTTTAGGGTCTCCGCACGAACTCGTCTCAACGGAAAAAATCTGCGGCCAGCAAACGTCGGTTTTTCTTGCCGTTTCTCATTCAAAAATTCCCGTATCTGCTTCTACAGTTTTTCTTACTTTTTTTGTTTCAAGCTGGAGAAGTCCCAACGGCAGTAACGACTTCTCCTCAAATTTCTTTGATCATGTCCGCTACTATTTCCTTTTGCTCATCCATAAAATGGAACCCCTCGCTGACTGCTATAAACCAACATGGCGTCTCGTTGAGTTATTTGCAGGCTGTTCGTTGAATCGAACATTACCCTGTGGTTGTCATTTTATTTATCAACATGGATCGTGGTGGCCGAACTTCTGCTGGTATGCAACTCATTATAATTTATTTTTGCATAACCATTTTCTTTTCTAGCCTTCTGGACTCCGCAACACTACCCCCTTCTTAGGACTCAGAGTTCCAGCTGAGTTTGTCTTACCTCGGTGTACGGCGACAAGCGGTTTACATGAACCACCTTTGGCTTTCGGCGGTCCCGAAACTTAATTTTGTAAACTAGATCGGAAAGCCTTTTTTCTACTTGGGCTGGTCCTTCCCAATTGTTTTGGAGTTTTGGACAGAGACCCTTTCGTCTTTTTGGATTGAAAAACCATACATGGTCTCCTGGATTAAAGGTAAGTGCGTTCGAATTAATGTCGTACCTGTGTTTCATGGCCTCGGCTGTAAGCTTTAACTTATGCCTTGCCACCTCATGCACGGTTGCCAGCCTGTTTTTAAGTTCCCGCAAGTAGCTTGGTCCGTCTTGGTCCTCTTCTGTTGGCGACCCATAGGCCAAATCGATAGGCAGTCGAAGCTCTCGACCAAAATTCAACATAGCCGGAGAAAATCCAGTTGACTCGTGCTCTGCCGCCCGATACGCCATTAGGGCTGGTTGTAACCAGAGATCCCAATCTGTTTGTGCAGTGTTAGTGAACTTTGACAGGTAGTCCAACAGCGTACGGTTGAAGCGTTCAACCATTCCGTCTGACTGAGGGCGTAAGGGTGTTGTGCGTGTTTTTTGGCTGCCCAACAATTCCATCGTCTTTTTGAATATTTCGGACTCGAAGTTCCTGCCTTGGTCCGAGTGGATTATGTGTGGAACCCCAAACCGGCAAAAGACGTTATTGATTAATTGTTCGATTATCACTTCTGATGTCTGATTGGGAACTGCGATGCATTCGGGCCATTTCGTGAAATAATCCATTACGACAATAACGTATCGATTCCCGGCTGCCGTTCTTGGAAGAGGACCCATGATATCAACTGCTATTCTTTCAAAGGGGCATGCTGGTTCACTTGGTTGTAGCTTACCTCTGGTTAACCGTGTAGGACCTCTCCTCGCTTGACAAGTTTTGCAGTTTTTACACCATAACTTAACATCAATGGTTCGTCCAACCCAGAAGTATCGATCCTTTATTTTACCAATGGTTTTTCTGTAACCCAAGTGCCCTCCGCTAGGACTATCGTGAAGATGAGAAAGTATTTCTGGAACCAGCTTCCTTGGTACTACCGGTAACAGTTTTGCCTGTTTCTCTCCCCTTTCCCAGACTCGATTGAGGATTCCTTCTTGCATTTTAAGCTGTTGGAACATGGACCAAAAACTCTTTACCTCTGCGTTCTCCTGCCAAATCTCTTCTTTCTTAGGCCGTTGTCCTTCTTGTATCCATTTGATAACTTTGCTAAGCGCTGGGTCATCACGTTGTTCTTTCTGCAAGTTACTGTTATAGCTTTCCACGTGTAGGATTTGACCTTGATATTCTTTTACCTCGGCTTTGGTGCAGTATTTGCAAGCCCCACAGGGTCTTCTAGACAGGGCGTCTGCGTTGCCGTGTTGAGGCCCAGGTCGATGCAGTATCTCGAAATCGTATTGCTGCAGTCTTTCTAGCCATCTAGCCATTTGACCCTCGGGTTGCTTAAAGTTCCACAACCATCGGATTGAAGCGTGATCAGTTCGGAGCAAAAATCGTCGACCGAAGAGATAGTGGTGGAAGTGATGAGTTGACAGCACTACTGCTAGCAGTTCTCTTCTCGTCACGCAGTAGTTCCTCTCTGCTCTGTTCAAAGTGCGACTGAAATATTCTATTACTATCTCCGCTTCGCCTTGTCTTTGACTTAGGACAGCTCCAATGCCCACATTTGATGCGTCGGTATCTAGGATAAATTGCCCGTCGTTGCAAGGAAATCCTAAGATAGGGGCCGTAGTTAGCCTTTCTTTTAAACTGTCAAAAGCTCGTTCGCTGTCTTCATTCCAACTAAATCGCCGTTTTTCTTCGGTTAATTCAGAGAGAGGTTTCGCTAAGGTTGAAAACCCTTTGATGAACCGTCGATAGTAAGAGCACAATCCCAGAAAGCCACGCACTTGTCGCTTGGTTTTTGGAATTGGCCATTCCTTAACTGCCCTTATTTTTTCCGCCTCCGTGCTAAGTCCGTTCGACGAAACGACATGCCCTAAGTAGCTTACGCTTCTTTTAAAGAATTTGCATTTAGCCGGGCTCAGCTTTAAGTTAGCAGCTTGAAGTCGACTTAGTACCGCTTCCAGGTTGGTAAGGTGCTCTTCGAATGTTTTAGAGTAAACAATGATATCGTCCAGGTATATTAGGGCCGTCCGCCATGATAATCCTCGCATCACTTCATCCACTACCCTTTCGAACGTCGCCGGAGCGTTGCATAGACCAAAGGGCATAACGTTAAATTGCCACAGCCCATTTCCATTAGTGAACGCCGTCTTTTCCTTATCGTTGGGGTCCATTTCAACCTGCCAATAGCCGCTTTGAAGATCTAGGGTCGAAAACCATTTTGAGCCTGCCAACGTTGAAAAAAGGTCATCCATTCTGGGTAATGGGTAAAAATCTTTTTTTGTGATTTCATTGAGCTGCCGGTAGTCGACGCAAAATCTGGAGGAGCCATCCTTCTTTTTGACTAGAACAATGGGTGCCGCCCATGGGCTCTTAGATGTTTCTATAATGCCTCTTTCGTTCATATCTCTGATGAGCTCATCCATCTCGTGTCGCTTGGCTAGTAGAACTCTCCTGGCTCGCAATTTAACTGGCTTTGCGGACCCTGTTTCAATCCGGTGCCGAGTTAAGGCAGTCCTTCCAAAGTCCGATGGTCCTTTAGAGAATACATCATTGAATTTTCTTATGAGAGTTTTGAATGACGTTCTCTGTTCCTCAGTAAGTTCATCATGGGCTTCATCACACAGGTCTTGTGCGTTGGCACACTTATTAGACGGAAACGCTTCAGGCACCTCGCAGACTTCTACCGACTCTACTCGTCCTACGGTTGTGTTCGGCGGTAAAATTATGTCTTGTGCAGAGATGTTCGCCATGCCTACGAAAAAGGTTCTATCATTTGGATTGATCAGACTCCTTCCCATCTTCACTCCTCGTGGCAGCTCCAATCCTAATGCAGGTTCAACTATCGCTGTACATCCTTGAACATTAGATGGGATTTTGAATTCAATTAAGGTCTCTGTCATTGCTGGTAGCTTTTGATTGGCGGACGTAGTTAACAGTCGTCTCGAAGTCCCTGATGGAAGCAGTAGCGGAAATTTTCGACTTTGAATTTCGAGAGACATTTCGTCAAAGTCCAATTGACATCGTTGCCCCATCAAAAAATCGACTCCAAGTATGTTAGGAACGTCACGCTCCACTACTGCAAAGGAATGAGAGTAGTCTTTATTATTTAAGATGAAACTCACCAGTGCCATTCCTTCACTCCATATGGCCTTGCCGGCTATACCCACCAACTTTGTTTTGGGACCTTTCACCAAGGTATTCCTGGGCAAGTATTTCGATGCTAAGATAGAAATATTTGCTCCCGAGTCCACGATTAGAGAGCATTTTTTTCTTCCCACAAAACCCTCTAAACAAAGGCTTCCCTCGCCGGTGGTTCCTATGAAAGCAGCTCTTGAGTTTTCTTGATTGTCATCCGTACCGCAAATTCTCCCATCGTTCGCCTCGTTGTCGTCCTCGTTGATCCCACTTAAATCCGATGTCTTAGGAGCGTTTTGTAGAGAACTAATTATGGGCAACCGCTCCTTGTTGCCTCCGCTTCTTAGTTTTTTGGAAACGTATCGTTTTTTTTTTGTGCTACTCGTTGCAGGCTTAGTCTCTACACAAAACACACGTCTTCGCCTCGTTCTCGTACTGAGTTCTTGTGCTACGTTCACGGCCTCTGTTAGTGTAGATGGACGACTAATGGTCAGCAAATCTTGAATTGATTCATCCCTTAGCCCCTCTATAAATTGGCTAACGATGACTTCTTCTATCACCTTGGCTGGACATCCGGGAAGTGCTACTGCTACCAGTCGCCGCAGATTTAAAGCAAATTCGGCCATGGTCTCCTTGGGGCCCTGAATGCGACTACGCAGCTGTGTGTAGCTGGATGTAGTGTTTTCACAAAAACGTTGCCTTAGTAGATTCGTCAACGATCCGAAATCTACTTCGCTGCTTTTTGGTAACGCACTCAACACGGAGACAGCCTCTCCACGCAACTGCATCCCCAGGGCATCTGCTTTTTCCTTCTCTGTCCAACGGGCACATCGGGACGCAATTTCAAATTGTCGTTCATAGTCAGCCCAGGAACCGGTACCATCGAACGGTTGCAAAGTCAACGGTACAGGCGCTTTGGCCCGTGGTAACGGCGTTGGGACAAACGGAGTTGAAACACTTGCTGCACTCGAAACCTCGCCTACCCAATTTGTTGTCGTCTTGCTGCTCATCTCCATATCTACCTGCTGTAGATTTGTGGCTCCCAGATGACGTTGAGAAGGGTTTTTTGCATGCGCTTCACTGCCTTGTATGCCATTTGGAGACGACTGGTGGCTGCTATTTACCGCATTCATAAAGGAAAGGCAGCTTACGGAACGTTCAAGATCTTCGACCCTTTTCACAATAGCAGAATTATGTACTGCATACTCCTGCTTCCATTTCGTTAATTTTTTCTCCCAGAATAAGCTCTGGTCTACCATGTACTCCTGTAGCATCGTGCGCAACTGAGTACATTCGCTCGACTGCGCGGATTTCCCTTCTTCTTGTCTTCCTGGCTCCATTTCGCTTAGCGTAGTTTGCTTCAAACTTGAATTGCGATCGCAACCCCACACCTGACACCAATGTTACCTTCCGCTATCACGGTATGCGCCTTGTTAAACAGACTCGAAGGATATCAACACAGAAGCAAAAATAAAAACGACAATGGACTCTAATTCCCGAGAGGGTTCTTTTTTTTTTTTTATTTAATTCTTTTACTTCTTTTAAATTCACCCGTGATTATTTTTTCTTCTTGACTGGTCTCTTTAGGGTCTCCGCACGAACTCGTCTCAACGGAAAAAATCTGCGGCCAGCAAACGTCGGTTTTTCTTGCCGTTTCTCATTCAAAAATTCCCGTATCTGCTTCTACAGTTTTTCTTACTTTTTTTGTTTCAAGCTGGAGAAGTCCCAACGGCAGTAACGACTTCTCCTCAAATTTCTTTGATCATGTCCGCTACTATTTCCTTTTGCTCATCCATAAAATGGAACCCCTCGCTGACTGCTATAAACCAACATGGCGTCTCGTTGAGTTATTTGCAGGCTGTTCGTTGAATCGAACATTATCCTGTGGTTGTCATTTTATTTATCAACATGGATCGTGGTGGCCGAACTTCTGCTGGTATGCAACTCATTATAATTTATTCTTGCATAACCATTTTCTTTTCTAGCCTTCTGGACTCCGCAACAATATTAAGCGATTGGGGAACGATCGCCATGCCATCCACTGTAATACAGTGGAGGGCTATGCGAAAGTGAAAGAGCTCCTGAAGGAAACGACGACGGAGCACTTCTCATTCACACCGAAGTGTGAAAAGCGGCAATCGATGCTGTTGAAGGGGTTGGAACCGTCTTCTGATCCTGAGGAGAGCCTAGCACTGCTCAAAGAGAAGGAGTGCGAAGGACTCAAGTTTGTGGGGGTAAAGCCGTTTACCACAGCCAGAGCTAGGCGGGAGAAACGGAGTCTGCCGTTCTTCTTGGTGCAGCTCAGTCCCGAAAGCCGTCTGGATAGTCTAAGGAGTATCAATGTCCTAGACTACCAGGTGGTTCACTGGGAAAAATTAAAAAGGAGCGACGGCGTTATACAATGCGTTCGCTGCCAGAGGTTCGGGCACGCCGCGTCGAACTGCCAAATGCAGCCTCGATGCGTGAAGTGCGCAAAGAACCACAGCTCCGAGAGTGTGCTCTCGGTAGGGACGGAGCATCCGATAGGACGCAGCTCTCGTGCGTGTTATGTGGGAACGTGGGTCACACCGCAAACTATCGGGGTTGTACTAAGTTCGCTGACATTAAAAAAGCAAAACTGGCTCGGCAGAAGAAGGTGGAGGTCAAACGTTCACCTGTTAGGTTTCAAACACCAGCCGTAACGTTTCAAATTTCCTACGCCCAAATGGCATCAGGAAGGGGAGCGACGGTACAGCAAGCGACTGTTGCATTTCCGGCGCCAATGCCGAGAACAACGGAAGCTGCACCTAACATGCTGGCCATCTTGCTCGCAAACCAAGGGCAGATGGCCTAGCTGCAACAGCAGGTACAAGAACAGGCCAAGCGGGTGGACCAGATCCACGCGCTGCTGCCGGGCCTAACGCAACACATGTCGTAATGGGTACGCACATGGTGGAGCAAACTTTTAAGGTCCTTGCGGTGAATGTTAATTCACTGATTAGGATTGAACGAAGAGCCGCAATGTTTAAAATGCTACAAGACCAAACTCCTGACGTGCTTTTCGCTAGCGAAACTAAGCTAACCGATAAGCACAAACTGGAGTACAATAATTATATCGTTAGAAGAAGAAACCGGCCCAGATTCAAACGTGGAGGCGGTGTCGCGATCTTCATTAAAAAAGGTATAAAATTTCACAGAGTGTACAAGGGAGTGTTGCGCAGGTTCCGGGTGTTGGAAGCAGTCGTCATTTACATACCGCTCAGAAGTGGAAAGCGGCTGTACTTGGCCTCTGTTTATGCACCTGACACTTCACAATCCACCCTATTCATTACAGAGCTCGACACGCTTTTTCGATTTCTGAGGCTGGAATCCGGGCAGAATTATTTTATAATCGGCGGGGATTTCAACGCTAGACACAGAGATTGGGGAAATAATTTGCCAAATACTAGGGGGAACCTACTACTCGATTGGTGGGGTCAGCACGATGTCATGTACAGACTCGGTCTTAAAGCGACGAATAACCCGTCGTTTCCCAGAGGCGGGTCTTATTTGGATCTACTGCTGTACGATGAATGCATACGACTGACAGGTACGAATTCACAAACGCTAAACTGTCTGCGCACATTCGTGTATGACAGCGACCATTGCGGTTTTAGCACCGAAATTACAGTTCCTAACGAAATTGCGGAATTGGAGGAGTTTGTCCAAAGATATTCTTACAACTACAGTAAGACTCGATGGACACGCTTCTCCGCAACCTTGACAAGAGCGCTCTCCTCGAACACGCTCCACCCACCGTCCAATAGGAATTTGTCAAACGAGGAGATCGACAATTACCTAAAAAAAATGGACGAGACAATTAAACAAACTATGGACACTACAATACCGCGGTATCGACGTACGACTAACGAAGACCTGTTCCGCAATCCTACTATTGACGCACTGCACCGACAGAAGAGTAGACTTCTGTTAAGACTCAAAAACTTGTACAGACAGTTAACTGACAGACAAGACCCGGAGATTAGGACTCAGTGTCCTAATTAAAAATATTCAAACGCTAATAAAAGAAAATTACAGAATTTCTGTAAGTTTGTATTGGAACAACAAGGTTCGGGCTGTAAACACCAGCAACCCGAATATGTTTCCGCAAATAAATAAATTAATTCGGAGAAAAAATCAAAACGACCTTCAGTGTCTTAAAATAGCCCGGACAACAGACAACGAACGGTTACTGACAATAGCAGGTATTGATCCAAATGAGGCCGCTGATGATGACGCCTTCTTGTGATCGAGGATCCACAGGAGAAGGTTGAGACCATAGGGGCGACTTTCCAGGAAGTATACAAGGCCATTGATATCATTGGCCCTAATTATGACCTGGACAATCGCGTCTTGCTGTACGACTTCTGCATTCGAAATGAAATAGGGAACTGGCGATCCCAGGGCTCTGGTTTCACCCGGTTCAGCGACGAAAATATGGCAAATAATGTCATGACCAGAGAGAGTGACCTACCCCCGTTCATTTCGAAGGAAGAACTCCGTGAGATCTTCGACACAATCAGGGCTAAGAAATCAGTGGGTACCGATGGTATTCCGAACATCGTGCTTCGACATCTTCCTCAAGAAGCGGTGGACATTTACACCACCATGTTTAATAATGCAATGAATAATGCAAATTATCCAGCGCATTGGAAAACGGCGGTGGTTCAACCTATCCCTAAAAAGGGAAAGGATATATCCAATCCGGCGAATCTCCGGTCGATAAGTCTCCTTCCGAATATCAGTAAGGTTTTTGAAAAAGTAATCAATAGAGCTCTGTCTAGGTGGGTTGAGGACAAACATATAGTTCCGGATATCAAAAGCAAGGTAAGACTACCAAAGTTAAAAGTTGAATAGCTACAGTCACAAAAGACCGCTAGAACCTTTGTCGATCGCGTTTTCATCAAGCTCTCTCAAATCCTACACCACTATACACAAACCGTAAAACATCAATGGGAATGCTGTCAACGATCTCTCAAAGAAGCTGCTTTGATTTCAAATCTCGCTACAACGAGACTTCTGGGTTGATGACGAATGTAGGCAGGTACACATAGCCAGATAAGACGAATATAAAGCTGCGCTGCATCGTAGGTGGAGAGGTGATACATACAGAAAATAAGAAAAGAACAGAGGCCTATCGAAAAGAAGAAGAAAAAGCACGAGAAGCGCCCGATCGTGCAAATGAAACATTTACCCTTGACAAGAATTCCGACTAATTCCCCTAAGCTAGACGAGGTTTAAGTAACAATACGAATATCGGACTAAGATCTATTAAATAGGTATTGGAAAAGATCAGAGAATTTCAGACTGATTACAGAGAATTCTCGCTGTTTCATCAAGGTCGGTAACGAATTAACCGAAGCCTAGAAAGAATTGTACAAAACTCACTGGCCAAAAAAACATGCACGATATTTTTGAGTCCGCCCAATTACACAATTACGCGGTTGACAGTGATGTACTACGAGTATAATTATAATTGGACCAATCGCTTTCGTAAGTATTCAGGCGGAAGCGGCCAAAATGGGTCAGGAAGCGAGGGCAAAACAAAGTCTGTTACATGCTGTTATCAGAAAAGAACGTGCACCACCATCGCCGAAACGTCACCATTGGCAGGTATAACTTCGAGGTTATTAAGAATTTCGCCTACCTTAGCTCCGCAGTTATAAGCAAGAACAACATTAACGCAGAAATGAGACTTAAAATTATTCCGAACAACAGATCAATCTCTCTTTAGACCAATAAAGTCTTATAGAAAATCCATCCCGGTACTGCTCTATAGCACAGATTCTTGAACCCTACCAAAAGCCTATGAAGAAGCACTAAGCCGTTTCGAGGATTAATGAGGAAAGGAGGATGAGATTCAAACACGATCTATATGGCTTGCATGGCGACATCGGTCTAGCCAGACGTCTGAGATGGCTGGGCCATATTGAGCGAATGGACATCATAGCTACTGCACAAAGAGTATTCGAATTTAACTCCGAGGGACGACGCAGCAGAGGACGACTGCATCTAAAAGGTGGCGCACGCGAGTGGAAGAAACCTCAACCACCTTGGAGGCAGCTGCCGAAATATCGTGCCAGCTAGAGAAGCTTATTGGTTGAGGCCCAGGTTCACCTCAAACTTTAGGGCCACTTAAAAAATAAACGGTTTTATATCAAGAACGACACCCACATACACCACGTACACATAGAGAAACGGATAGAAACAGATTCGGCCTACTAGATTTTGAAGTGCACTCTCGCAAGATCTTGCGCGTAGTTAAGCATGTTGCAGCTGAAATAGAGGATGCATTCGCAAAACAGTTTTGCGCTCATAGATCTCGACCATTTTCTCTATGTTCTTCAGCATGAAGGAAGTCAGACTTATAAGTTTCCGATTTTCGTACAGGTTAAACAGTGAGAGTTTGACAGGGATTTGGTTTAAATCCAGTGCCAGGGACCTCACTCTGTATTGCTACTCGAAAGTAAAATTTTTGCGAAAGTGCTTTGCGATTCTAATCTTAGCGGGCACTCTGTAAGAAAATAGAATCGAATGGAAGTATTGCCAACTGGGGGCTATGAAATATGCGAATCTAGTTTCGAGTATCGAACGTTGAAATGTCACTTTGAAGCAACCCTGGTTTCAAAGAAATTTGTGTTTTATTTATATTTGGGAAAGAAAGTATATATTTATGTTGTAAAAATGGAATTGGGGACCGTCGAATTGTGGTTTCATGAAAATGACACACAAGGAGAAAGAGTTCAACGCAGGCGAATTAGAGATAGATCGAATATAATGGAGCTAAGTGGTAAAAGGTAGACCAAAAATATAGCAGTATTATTAACTTCTAGTTAAATCTATTTTATTTCGTTGCAGCTTTCTTCAACACTTTAGGCTTTCAAAAGAAGCATTCATGTATCTTCTTAACACCATAAAGCCAGAATTGAAGATTCCTTGTAGGCGAACAGTAGTACCAAGCATAATTAAATTATCTGCCACATTAAATTTTCTTGCAACAGGAGGGTATCAGCATCAAATAGGAGAAGATAGACACACAGGATTTGCACGGCAAACAACGTCTACAATAATATCTGATGTGTGTCGTGTAATAAAAAAAGTTATGTGCCTAAAACATATCAACTTCATTATGACAAACAATGAAAAGAAAAGTTGCAAGAAACATTTTTGGAAAAAATCGGGCATTTCAGGTATAATTGGAGTAGTAGATGGTACCCATATTCAACTATTACGCCCGACTAAAAATGAGCATCTATTTTTCAATAGAAAATTAAAACATAGTATAAATGCAATAATAAATCTAAAATCGAAAAATTAAAGTTTCAATTTGTAAAATATGTATGTTTACTCTTAGGTTTGTGATCACGCTATGGCTATCAGATCTGTGAATGGTCGGCATGGGGGAGCATCCCATGATTTTCATCTTTGGAAAATAAGCAAGGAAAGTGACTTTTTAAAAAGGAATTTTGAAAACGGAGACAAGTCATCCTGAATTATAGGTATGTATGCCAAACTTAATTGCAATATGTTATTTTCGTAATCTTCAACCTGTATATACATATTTTGATTGCATGGGACTCAGGATATGCTTTAGAACCATGACTCTTGACACCTTAACGGATTGCACCTGAAAACTCAGCCGAATCTCATTTTAATGATAAATTTTCAATTGCGAGGTCAACAATAGAGCGCACATTTGGAGTTTTAAAGGGAAGATTCAGATGTCTCCTCTCTGCAAGAGAACTTCATTGCTCCCCAGAAAAAGCAACGAACATTTTAAATGTGTGCTGTGCCTTACACAATATTTGCCTCCAATACAAAGTTGAAATTCCAACTTCAATACAAATTGATATGGAACAAGATGGCATGCCTTACAATACTCAGCTAGTTGTGGAAAATTTAGATTTGTCTACTATTGCTAAAATAACTAGGGATCAAATTAGGAATAACTTACTGGCATAGGAATTTTGTTCATACGTATACCCACATTATATATAAATGTAAATAAAAAACAAATATTTTAACTCAAAATTTATTATATGTATTACTTCATTCTAATTATGGATGATAAACAAACGAAAAAAAGATACTTCATTTCAACTTACTACTATAGTTAATTAGCATAAAAATCAGTCTACTCATTAGTCTCAGTCTCAATATATGACACAGTTTTTATTTTTTTTTTTTAGTTGTAAAATCTCCTTTTTCAATTCCAGTTTTACAATTCTTTCTTTAGATTTTGTGATTGCATTTTCTTTTTTGAACTTAAATTTTTACTTGTTAAGTTTGTACTGCTTCACCCTTATTTCACAGCGTCTTCTTTCGTATTTTAAAATTCCTTTTAAATTTTGGTTAATTTCCTGTAGCATTTTATAGGAGTTAGTCTGATAAGTAATTTGATTGTCCACTTGTTTTTGAAGCAGACATCTTTGATTTCTCGGTGTTAGACTTGGTGAAGGCAAATACAGACTGTTTTTATCAACCCGGTTTATACTTGCACGTATTTCAGGAGATAGAGGGGGTTCGTTCTCATTGGACTCGCAGTTTAGAGGTTGAGGTAAAATATCAGAAATATTCTTCGAAGTCGATGGTTCATTCAACCCGAAACTGAGAGTATTACTCATCGCATCCACTGCTACGGAGAGATCCAGTAATTCAATTACTTTCTCCTCAAGAGAAGTTAAGGTGGAGTATTTACTGGGACCACCACCAGTTCCAGATATACTTATTTTATTTTTTCGCATGTTGGCCTTGGTATGAATCTTGAAGTCGGCCCATACCTAAAGGAGTAATAGTACAATAATTGATTATCACATTACTTCATTTCGAACTATTTGATTCTTCTCACCTTCTTCCATTCTATTCCGTTGCGCATAGGGGGCCTTTCGGCATTTAAATCTAGGGCTAGATTTTCCCAAATATTTTCAGATTTTCTCCTGGCTTCGGCGGTCTTTAAATATCCTCTTGAAAATTCTGGGTGAGCCATCATATAATCCACAAGTATTTTAAACTGCGCTGGTTTTGTATTTTGATTTTTGGTGGACTCCCTACATATATTGTAAAACACTTTTAATCAATTAATTTCACAAAATTATTTTAAAAATATATACGTATACCACTTTCATTGTATTTTAAGCTCAAAATATTTTGTTATATATTAAAATACTTATATCTTAAAAGAAATAGAATTGCTTATCTCAACATCCGCAAACCAAATAGCAATAGAGCAAAATGATACGAATTCGAGTTACTTTGACATTTCATTTAGCAATACAGAGTGTCAGATATGCGATAAGAAATTGACATTGAAGTTGGCAACGAAAGTTTGCTCGATTTTTGTAAATTTGGATTTGTGATTCGAATTACAGAGTGCCAATTCCTCGAATTTGAATGATTTGACTTTAAAGTAGCAATACAGAGTGAGGCCCCAGGCTAGCAGTGAAGATTCTCTTCAAAGTTACCAGCAGCTGGTCTATACCTTGTTGCAAGATAACAGGTTATACTCGTATACCATCGTTGCTAGGCTACTTGAAGCCATCAAAGATTAGGTTAGGTTAGGCTGGCGGACTGATGAGGTACCTGCAGCCGAGTTCATTCTACTCGTATACCTCATCACACTTAGGTCTATGTAGACCCATTGTTATGCTCGAATGCGAGAACTGGAAGGGGATGGGAATTTGATTACTGTTCCTGGTTCTGGTTTCCGCTTTGTGTTGCTATTTTGGTAGACATTTGGGCCTTGTCAGCAATCTTGTTGCATCCGCGAATCTGAAAAGAGATGTAAGCTTCAAATTACTGCGGCTGGGATAGTGGCACAAAAAGTGTAGGGTATTTTCCCGTGACCGTTTAGGATCATGTCGACGAATTGAAACAATTCGAATTAATTCGAAGGAAATTTAAAATTTATTGACAAACTCGATTAAATTAACCTTTGTTCTAGGAAAGTTATTGCAATCGTAAAATGCTTGGATTTTGACAGGTTGATATGCTGAAGGCCAAATCACGAATGAAATAGAATAGACAAAATATGCTAAATGGTAGGTGGTTATAGTGTCGCACTCTTGCGGTCGATCCATGAAGTTGATGTGTTTTCTTTAAATTTTTATTTAACGATCAGTTGAATGTAGACTCCTACAAGCGTATGTCCACACATCCTCTGCAGAGGTAGTCGTCGCGCCCTCAGAGCGATCCAAAAGGCGTAGATAGTTCAGATCTGCTTTCCAAGAGAATCTTACTTGTTCTGCTTCTGCTACAGTCAATATCTCAGTCTGGAAGATCTGGCAGGCGTCGTTGTGAAAATCGTTAGTTCAATTGATCGGAGATGGTCCCGCCGCCGGTACAAGCAATCCTTTGTGTTTTTGTCATTAACATAAGATTGCTGGTTTAATTGTGGATTGCCACCATACTAAACTACCGTAGGTTAAGACGGGTCTGACGCTAGCCGTATACATCCATAGGATAGTCCTCATTTTCTCAATCGTTGCTTTGACAGTTAACTATCTAGTATAATACCTAGGTATTTGCACTGTTGGATAGTTGGAGGGTTATCCCATCTTTGGAAGGAAGGTTAAATTGTTGCATTATCATTTTATGTCTGAATAGAACAATCTCTGTTTTTTGCGGGTTGATTTCTAGCTGACAGAGCTTGGCTTCATTTAGAATTTCATGTTTTAGAATTTCAATGATCGTGGAGAGGAACATGAGGGTGGCAATACGAACCACATCATCCGCATATGCAGTGGATTTTATTCCCTTTTTAGATTCAGAAGTGTAGGGTCCACAGAAGTGGTGATATCATTCCTCCTTGAGGTGGTGACCCTCAATATCGTATTACCTAATGTTGCATTGGTGTTATGTTGCGGAGCATACAAGTTGTCAGGTTTGTTAATGCAGTATGAGCTCTAGCATTTCCTAAATTTCGACTTATAGCGGGAATGTGGACAATGTTAAAGGCTCCTATGATGCCAAAGAAGACTGCTAATGTGTGCTCTTTGTCGTAAAGGCTTTTTCCAATCGTGTTGACAACATAATGAAGGGCCGTTTTCGGGTCCTTACCTTCTGTGTAGGCATGCCGGTTTGAGGCTTAGCCTTCTATGTGCACATTATTTCTAATATGAGTTTTTGCAAAGATTTTAAAGTGTTTGATGTTAGGCTTATCAGCTTGAGGATTTTTGGATGGATATGGCTGGGATTACCTGATTTGGGAATGAACACTAACTTTATTTCCCTCCAGTATTTTGGCACATACCCTCAATATTTTTTTTTTAGTAACGGTATCACAGCCTGCTTTGTTTTGTGAAGTCTAGGGGATTTCTAAGTGGAGAATGGACCTATAACCCAACTTATTTTCTTTTCTTCTACTATAACCTCTGAGATTGATTGCTTGCTTGGTTAAAAGGGTGAAAATTATTTATTTTAATTATTTATAAATGAAAGACAACCACGATTTATTCAGTTTACTGAGTTTAATGTTGCTACGACGGCCACTGAAATGAAAATGTGTCATTCTTACTGAGGTTATTTTGTCTAAAAATGTCAACTGTCAAAATGGAATAAGTGGCGTGCATTTCAAATTTGTACTAAATAAATATTAATGATACTTTCAATACTCCCACTCATTCTGAACATATTTACAAGTTATAATGAAACTTTAACATGAAAAATTTACATAAGGATTCCAAAACTTAAAAACAAAAATAACCATCAAGTTCCAATAAACTACTGGAATCAATAAAAGTTAAATTCAATCTTAATTCATGCCAAGTCTCGTGATGATTGACTCAAAAATTGATTTCGCCAATGGTGATTCTTGCTTGCCACGTGCTCCAAACCAATTTTTTCTTTTCGGTACAGGTCGCGAACGAAAAATAGCCTAACATCAATGTGTTTCGTTCGATGATGCAACTCTGGACTTTGCACCAATCTGATTGCACTCAAATTGTCAACACATGCCAACGTAATATTTGCCATTTCCCAATGTGGTTTTGAATTCATTGCTCAGTTTTGTCGCCAATCACTTGATCGCTGTGTGATAAAATTAAACCATCATCGACATATAGCAAAACAATTGCCTTACTATCATCAATTTGACCGTGGAACAAACATGAATCCGCTTGTGACTGTTCCATACCGCAACCGTGTAGATATTCAACGCTTGAAGCCTATTTGAGATCATATAGACTTCGATTTAGTCGACTCACCTTGTTTGGTTCATGATCGATTCCCTCATGTACAAATCACCATTAAGAAAAGCAGTCTTTACGTCAAATTGAGTCATTTCTAAATCTTCGATTAATGCTATATCCAAAATGCTACGAACTGCTTCCTACCGTACAGTCGGAAAACGTCTCTTTATAATCAATACCGGCTGACTGTGAGTAACCCTTCGCCACTAATCGTGCTTGTATTTTAACTTGAACACCTATTTGTTGCCTATGACACGACATTTACTCGGTTTCTCAACAATATAATGTCTTGAACTGCTTTCATCCAATTTTTCGATTCACTTGAGCTCTTCAACTTTGTAAAAACCGTTTGCTTTAGATTTTGACGCAATTTTCTTAACTCATTTGTTTCGGCCGTTTCTTGAGTGAACGAATCATTGCCAGTTAACAACCCGTCATTCTCATGCTTCGAATTACTTACACTGTCAGACGTTCATAGACCTCCGCGGAGTTTAAACGTGTTCGGCAGAAAGTGAGAAGTGATTCCCTTAATTAAGACATTTGACGAATTGGATTTAAGCTCCAATTAGCTAAGTGATAGTGTGTTCGCTTGAGACAGGAAAGGTCGTGGGTTCGACCCCGGGTCGTGCAGACACTTTTTTTTCATTTTTATTCAAAATAGGAAAATGTAATAAAAATCATTTAAAGTGTTACTAAGTGTTGTACTAAACAGCACGTGATAGATTGTGGAGAGCTGTCCGCTATGCCAATAGCGGGACCTGCTGAATTATCAGGTGAGGCTTCAAGCAGCTCAAGCCAAACACCAACAGCTAAGAGAAGGAGGAAGCTAAGGCCAACTTCCAACTTAGTCCAACGTCCCTCCCTTCCAACTTCCTCTGTAAAACTGCTTGGTGGAGCGAGGGAAGGGAACAACTTCGCTTCATTGGCACCGAGCGAATCAGAAGACGAAGAGTAAGAGATGAAGGCTATAAGTAGCAGCATCAAAATGCTACAAGAAAGGGTACTGGCCATCAAAGAAAGGCAAATGGTAAGAAGGAAGAGGGAAGAGGAAGAACAATCCGAGCAACAACAGCAGACGCTGCTTGCTCCAAAGCAGAGCCAACAACAATACCAACAAAAGCGTAAAAAACACCAGCAACAACAACAAGAGCAGCCACAACAACGGCATCAGCAAAAACAACAGCAGCTACAAAAACAGCAGCAGCAGCAGCAGCAACAACAACAACAACAGCAACAACAACAACAACAACAACAACAACAACAACAACAACAACAACAACAACAACAACAACAACAACAACAACAACAACAACAACAGCAGCAGCAGCAGCAGAAGAAGAAGATTGCGGAGAAGATCGCCATGCCATCCACTGTAATACAGTGGAGGGCTACGCGAAAGTGAAAGAGCTCCTAAAGGAAACGAAGACGGAGCACTACTCATTCACACCGAAGTGTGAAAAGCGGCGATCGATGCTGCTGAAGGGGTTGGAACCGTCTTCTGATCCTGAGGAGATCCTGGCGCTGCTCAAAGAGAAGGAGTGCGAAGGACTCAAATTTGTGGGGGTAAAGCCATTTACCACAGCTAGAGCCAGGCGGAAGAAACGGAGTTTTCCGTTCTTCCTGGTGCAGCTCAGTCCCGAAAGTCGTCTGGATAGTCTAAGGAGTATCAATGTCATAGACTACCAGGTGGTTCAGTGGGAAAAATTAAAAAAGAGCGAAGGCGTTATACAATGCGTTCGCTGCCAGAGGTTCGGGCACGCTGCGTCGAACTGCCAAATGCAGCCTCGATGCGTGAATTGCGCAAAGAACCACAGCTCCGAGAGTGTGCTCTCGGTAGGGACGGAGCATCCGATAGGACGCAGCTCTCGTGCGTGTTATGTGGGAACGTGGGTCACACCGCAAACTATCGGGGTTGTACTAAGTTCGCTGACATTAAAAAAGCAAAACTGGCTCGGCAGAAGAAGGTGGAGGTCAAACGTTCACCTGTTAGGTTTCAAACACCAGCCGTAACGTTTCAAATTTCCTACGCCCAAATGGCATCAGGAAGGGGAGCGACGGTACAGCAAGCGACTGTTGCATTTCCGGCGCCAATGCCGAGAACAACGGAAGCTGCACCTAACATGCTGGCCATCTTGCTCGCAAACCAAGGGCAGATGGCCTAGCTGCAACAGCAGGTACAAGAACAGGCCAAGCGGGTGGACCAGATCCACGCGCTGCTGCCGGGCCTAACGCAACACATGACGTAATGAGTACGCACATGGTGGAGCAAACTTTGAAGGTCCTTGCGGTGAATGTTAATTCACTGATTAGGATCGAACGAAGAGCCGCGATGTTTAAATTGCTACAAGACCAAACTCCTGATGTGCTTTTCGCTAGCGAAATCAAGCTAACCGATAAGCACAAACTGGAGTACAATAATTATATTGTTAGAAGAAGAAATCGGCCCATATCCAAACGTGAAGGCGGTGTCGCGATCTTCATTAAAGACGGTATAAAATTTCACAGAGTGTACAAGGGAGTGTTGCGCAGGTTCCGGGTGTTGGAAGCAGTCGTCATTTACATACCTCTCCGCAGTGGAAAGCGGCTGTACTTGGCCTCTGTTTATGCACCTGAGGCTTCACAATCCACCCTATTCATTACAGAGCTCGACACGCTTTTTCGACTTCTGAGGCTAGAATCGGGGGAGAATTATTTTATAATCGGCGGGGATTTCAACGCTAGACACAGAGATTGAGGAAATAATTTGCCAAATACTAGGGGGAACCTACTACTCGATTGGTGGGGTCAGCACTATGTCATGTACAGACTCGGTCTTAAAGCGACGGATAATCCGTCGTTTCCCAGAGGCGGGTCTTATTTGGATCTACTGCTGTACGACGAACGCATACATCTGACAGGTCCGAATTTACAAACGCTAAACTGTCTGCGCACATTCGTGTATGACAGTGACCATTGCGGTTTTAGCAGGAGTTTGTCCAAAGATATTCTTACAACTACAGTAAGACTCGATGGACACGCTTCTCCGCAACTTTGACAAGAGCGCTCTCCTCGAACACGCTCCACCCAACGTCTAATAGGAATTTGTCAAACTCCTCCTCCTTTTAGTGGCTTTCGCCACGGCACCGGCAACACTATTGTTGCCTTTTGTAATTCCCGTTATGGGAAGAGTGGAGCGCACCATCCATCACGTGATTTGCTTGTATACTTTTTGGATTTGTTGATAACAGCACTTTGAGGAGATAAAAAAAAGAAAAAGTTCCGGATTCGGCAAGGGCTCGAAACCGTGTCTGGCTATTCGATGACCGACGCCGCTGACCGTTCGGCTACCGAGTCAACTAGTTGGACTTTGACTGATTATGCTTAGGAGGAAACTGATTCACTATTATTATTATTTATTTATTTTTTGCTTTAGAAACACGTTTGTTTTTTGTCAAGATCTGCGAACGACTGTGTTGTGCTCCCGTTGTTGAAAATTCAGTGAACCAATTCTTGCGCATAGTCATGTGCTGTATTACACATGAATCACCAAACCATATGTCATCGTAGCTCGCCGACAAAGCTGTATCGGTTCTCTGAGGTCTTTTTTCTTGCTTAACCTTTTTTTCATCGCCAACTATTCGCTATCTTATTTCGAATGGTTGCAGTCGACGATATCGTTACGATGTCGATTTTTCCGACACTTTCCTTATCCGAAACTACTTTCTTCGGTGACGAATTCCCGTCTGGTTATTCCCCTCGGCTGCCCGGTCTTGGTTTGAGTTACTTAAGATAATGTTACGGGTGCCAGACACAGTTTCCAACGTCTTTCTTGTCGTTGCTATTGTTGTTGTTGAAGATCTGCCGTCCAGCAAGGAATGGCCGATGTAGAAATTGCTTTACGAATGCTTGGTCTGTTTAAGGTGCGATATGCCTAACAACTCGGAATATCCTAAGACTACGTTTCAAAATGTGGTTCGCAGAATTGAAGGCGCTCTCTGCATGAGCACTTTCATCGACATTGAGTGTACTTTCCACATCGCAATTTTTGGCGACATGTATATCTCGGCCAAATGGCACGGAGAGATGAATCACTGGGTTTGTGGGAAAGACAAATGCCAGGGAATATGACATTACTTGAGAATGGTGTTTCCATTGCTATGGTATATGTTGGTCTACTCACTGCTTAACTTTCTCAATACTTGGACGTCTATGCTCAGACTTATAAATACATATGATATAGCTGTATTGTCTGTTGGATCATGCTGACCAATTGTCTACTCTATGAAATTCATATCGTGGGCTGCTCTCTCAAAGGCACAACGTGCACTGGAGCTTTGATGACCTTGCGGGCCGACTGTCCTTTGACTCGTGTCTTACGGACATGTCTTCTGGTACAATGACACCAGAACTCCTGCTGCGGGAAAAAATATGAAATCGAAATTCGATTCCACCTAAACCAGGAAGGGAATATAGTCGGGTCTTCACCGATGGCTCCAAAACCGATTTCGGATGCGGTGCTGGTATCTTTTTGGAGGACGACAATGTTAGATTTCACTCCTCGCTTTAGTTAATCTTCTAAGCGGAGACACAATCCTAATTACAACGAACTATATTGTGAAAAGCCGATAGAAGGTTCGAAATATTTATTTCCATAGCGATAGATAAGTTGCATTTAAAGCCTTGCTAAGCCCTCTCATTACCTCCAAGCTAGTTCGTGAATATATGAGTAAAACTTCTCTGATTGTAGTCAGAAGGCTGCTCCCGAGTCACAATTGAATTACGGGAAATGAAACCGTCGATGAACTTGTTATGCAAGGCTCAAAGGAGAGCTTTTCAGGACCCAAGCCTTCTTTAAGCCCGCTTGGTTAGGGCTTCCATTGACAATTGGGCTTCATATGAGCATAGCTGCAGATGACATAACTCTCAAGGCGGGCCAAACGAATGCTGTTCCTCAGTAGGAAACACTATAAGCTATTTACATTTGTCATGACGAGGCACTACGCTTGCGCTAAGCAGCTAAGTGTGTTGGGCGTAAGTGACTTAACATCTGGCGATGCTTGCTGTGTAATTGATGACGAAATAACGGAGTACTAACTCTGTGAGGTTCCGGCCTACGCTCGCGTTAGGCTGCAGGTACTGTAGGCACTTTATAATTGAAGCGCTTTCTCATCTGCTTGTATTCTGCGAAAGACAATTTTAGTAAAAGGAACATACAAGGGGTTGAATGGATTCGTTCTTTGTCTGGGTGATCTGTTCCAACAGTAAATAAAAATTGTTTCTTAAAACCAATTTTGTCTGGCCCACGTTGCCACTCAGAAGGTGTCCATATTGTATTATCTTGTATTAAAGAGTTTGATAAGCTCCCGTGATGCAGCAATGAGAGGAGTTGACCTTTAAGCACATTCAGATTTTTGGGTTGAAGTGGCAGCGCAAGAATCCAAAAATTGTATACTCCGCAGATGATTAGGGCTTGGAGGTGACACTAAGTCGACTTCGGTTTCCAATAGTTCATCCAAAAGCGATTTGTTGCAATGGATACTCGGGCGGGGTTGAGGATTGATTAGCAAGTCGTTAATTTTGTTGCACACTGTTGTGATATAAATTTCAATATTGAATGTCCTTGATAGTGTTGCTTCTAGTTCATCACCGACATTAATGACTTTGCCGACGATTACGTCGGATCAAACTGCTCGGAAGTTGGTTACTTGTTGCAAAAGAAAAGGCTGAATACGGTGATAACTGAGAAACCCTACGAGCTGAACAGCAACATCAATCTGCTTAGAATAGTGTTTATAGGATATCTAAGAAGATGACACCTGTAGAGCGGATGGAAATAAACATTTTGTCCTGCATAGTCTTCGACTTTAACCTATGGTGTAAAGAGAAGACATTCTTACCAGGCGTTCTGCCAAATTGCTTTTTACCCTCAATGTGTGCAAAAGGACTATTACTGGCTTAGGGGAAAGAGTCACAACGTATGTTCTTTGGACAGTCGATTAACTAGCAATATACATTGATGACAGTGATTTCATCGGAGTATTACGTATTATGGACCTATTTCCATCCTTTCAATGTAAAGATGTCTTTCGTTATTACTTTTCCATTTGAAATGAACATTTGACTGTTCCAAATCATGAAGGTTGGAGAAGAAAAGAAATAGGACAAACACTTCCCATTTTCAATCCTAATTCCACTCAGTGAAGCAATTTAGCCAAAGTTAAGTGAAATAATTCCAAAATAAACGCTCAAGTCTCCTTATGAGAGTCCTAAAAGGAAAAAAAATCACTTTCCATTCCATTGCTGGCGTGGACGGGAGTGGGTGAAGAAGGAGAACGACCTTGAGCGCTAGTGTCCTCTATGTTTAGTGATGGGATCTTAAAATCTTCCACCCTTGTGGACAAAATCCTTCCAATCCTCTTAATGTTAGTATCCCTTGCTCGAATTTTGCTCGTTCATCTCGTCTGCCCACAACTGAATGCTCCCTCCCTTCGGCAAGGCAGTTGAAATTGAGTGTGAATGTGGACACATAGCAGTGCCTTTAGGTTTGTTTGTTTGTTTCCTTGCTTTTCTTTTCTTTTGTTTTTATAATCCGCTTCATAAATAAGTTCCTTGCAGAAATTTCTTTTCTTTGTATGTCCTAGAGTCCTGATCCTGTTTCTGCTTCTCAAGTCATAAGTAAGACAATGTGGGTAAGGTTACAGAGGACATTCTTAGGTACCTCATAGGAAAACGACTTAAGGATTCGAATTTGGCAAGGAACTGGAGTTGGAGACAGGTATTTGGTAGTTATAACTAAGGGAACGACAACAAAAAAGGGAGTACAAAAAGTTTTCTGGATTTTTTTTCGGTTTTTTTTATTTAGGTTTTGTCCTTTTAACGCATGTACATACTCATGTAGCAGTTGTATACTCGCATCTTGGGCTTCCTTTTCGATGGAAATAAATCTATTTGTTCAGGTGTTTTGGAGAGGCAATATTTTCTTGACGACTTTTCATGTTGAACGCACACGTACTTCTTGGATAGATGATGGCGCAATGTCAATACTTTTAGGATGGTACTCCAATTAAATTGGCGTTTTGTGTAGGAAATTCGATTAAACGGTCGACTATGGGAATACGAGTTACGAGTGAACCTGTCAATTTGAAATCGAAAATAAGGTTCCGGGTGCGAAGTATATTTGGGAAGATGTAGCACACACTCATCTTTTGGTGAACAAAGAGAAGTGGTTTGAGTGGTGCTGCTGTTCTTTGATGATTTTTTTTTTAAATTATCCTTTAAAGACACTTTTTTTTTGAGAAATGTAAGAGAAATAACCACGGTAATTTCCAGCGGAGAAATATCGAAATCATTGCTGCTTTCGCATAGCTGGACCCTATTTACCGTCTGGGGGATTATTGTTGGCATTATCCATTTAATTTGATTCAAATAGTGAATGTCCAGCGGTAGATTATCAATTTTTTTAGAACTACTCTAAAAGATAAGTCAAAGATTCGAAAGTGATCTTAAGCAAAGCACCAGCAAGTCATCATCGACTTTTGCTGATACAATTTTTCATGGAAACAACACCAGAAAAACCAACAAATACTATGTAATTTCGGAGTCAAGGTAGACGAAATCTTGCCAATGGTGATGTTCAGGAAATCCCATCGGTGGTGAGCCTCCCTTTCTCATGACAGCATGTCCTTTGTCTTGCTTTCCTTTACCGTCGGACAAATTTTAGCCACTTTCGCCTCAATATTCACGCAAGCTCAATTGACTGTGCTCGTCCAATCACATCGACTTCATCCGCGTATTCAAGAAGTTGTGCAGATTAAGAAAGGTGTTGCCTCTTTTGCTGGCCGGTGAGTTTTGCGCGATTCTTTCTAGGGCGATGTTAAAAAGTCACATAATAGCGCATCGGTTGTTTAAAACCTTTCTTGACATTGAAGGTCTCGGTTAGTTCATCACCGATGTTGAAGGAATTTCACAGAGATGTCAAAACTAACTTGTCGCTATGCACGCTGTCATATGCGGCTTTGAAGTCGACAGATAAGTGGTGAGCTTGATTTAAAATTCTCACTTCTTTTCCAAGAATACAGTAGTGTGAATATTTGATTGATGATGGACTTTCTATCTTTGCTCAGTGTTGAAAATTGAAAGTAAAATTAATTATAAAAACAAAAATGGCATTTACAGAACTAAACAATTTATTGCACTCTGCGGAAATGATTATTGATTGCATGGATACCGACTGCAGTTCGGACGAAGAATTATTGTTAGATCTTTTAGATATTTGTGAAGATGCTTGAAGACGGCTGCTCTTAATCTGCTCTTAATTTTTAAAAAAACTGATTGGTCATAGCCCTAGATTTTAGGTTCATAAAGATCATGAGCATGAGCTCCACTTTTCTTTCACATTTCATTTTCGCGGAACTCCTTCGAAAACTGAGTCCGCAGTGTGTTCAGTTTCCGTTTAATTGCATCTACTGTGATGCTTGGTTCTAAACACTTCAGAGAATCTAATACACTTTCCAATGCATCCACTTTTTTTACTCTATCTATATAATATGGGTGGCGAGGATCATATAAAATTGGGTACATTTCATAATTGAAAATGATCTCGCTTGTTCATTCTTTGGTCCATTTCATTTCAAGCATAAAAGCAGAAGAACAGAGTTCAAAAACTCACCAATTCTTTCCGCTAATATGCTTCTCCAAGGAAGCAAGTGACATAAACTGAAGGGTTGGGGTCAAACAACGGATTGGGTACGGATCGGCTTTTTGACTGACCGTCCACCTTACTTGCGGTTGTTGATCCTTCAAATACCATAGGGGTGAAAAAGTGACTTATGGACCCATGGCTGCCCGCCACCCTTCTAGGATTTTGAAGAACCAATGGAAAAGAATGTGGATGAGTGAAGGCTAAAATAAAAGGGAAAGAGTAGGACTTGTTGTGGTAACTTATATGTTAAAATGTTGGAATCGAATGCTGGCTAATAAGTCATTACGACTAGTTATAAGTTTTAAAAATCTAAATCTATTGTCGTATACTAGCCTGTTGGCTGTCTCTGAACTGTATTTTTGTCTCACGGTGGGGAGATCACCCCCACGCACAACCCCCAACCTAGAGGGCCAATCCATTTTATGGCCACTTGGGCGAGAGTCAGTAACCCATTTAGGAGGTACCAGAGCTGCCGACCCCTTTATGGTTCATTTGCCACCATCTCTATTTCAGCACTGTGACTAGTGCTTAAAATTCGTAGGGACAGATAGATATGATGGAGAGGTAGATAAGGTACCCTCTGGCATGTGTCCTTCTTGTGAGGTTGTGAGGTTCAGTCATTTCTGACAGTGAATTGTGTTTTTATTTCCCTTAGTCAACCTCTATCCTGAGCATCGAACTTGTTGAGTTGTAAAGACTGAGTAAGATCAATGCATCTCTGGAAGTTCTCCATATAAGTCCCAAAACTAAAGGATGACACGATCTGCCACTAAAATTCCTCCCCCAAAGGAGGAATCAAGCTCGGCAAGCTCCAGCTAAGGCGCTCTGCATAAGACACCGAAATACTTTACGCGTTATCAAAAATTTAGGATCCATTCCTGAGGTTGAAAGAAGTGCGGACATAAAGAGCAAGATTGAGTGGGCTAACAACATCCTAAAAGACGGATTTCTCACTGCTTCCACTGCTCTCAAAACGCCAAAAGGCTCCCCGAAGCGCCGGAGATCGTTGAAGGAAACCATCCCGATTCCCAAGAGACTCAAAACTTATAACGCCAAAACCCCTGGGCCATACAACAGCACATATCTGAGGTCTTTTAGCAAAGTCCTAAAGGACGCAATAACGATCGCGGTAATCAAAAAAAAACGACACCGACGGATCGATAACATCTGAACGGTGACAGTTGGTCAAGTTAAAGCTTCCGGGCAGTTTCTTGCCCATCTTGCAGGAAAAACCCAGACCACCTTCCATCACCAGCGACGCTGACTGGCAACAACGCCATATTAAATTAATCGCATATGTCGATCAAAGTTCTCTAGATCTTTACAGCAAAGCCGTAGGCGGATTAGGAGAGATTTGGCTAGGTGCAAAACTCGAAGTCGGGCCTAAGGAGGATTTCTCTAGCCGAATCCTCCTCCCCGGAAAACATTCTGAAGATCATCAGACTCATCAACCCGACCCTTCCGACTCATGACTGGAAAGTCGCGAAACTGGAAGAACTAAGGGGACTTTATAGATGCGCGTTCATTGTGATTAATATGGAATGGCTTGCTCCTCTGGCGCAGATTAAAGGCATGTCTTGGTTCGGCTTCGAGTCAATTCACCTATGAGTTTATAGAAAGAATGAGCTGGATGCTAATAAGAAACCTCCTCCTCCTTTAACTGAAACTGTAAATTCGACCTTAGATCTTGGAGCGTCGATATCCTTTACAGAAATGTATATCAATGACTCCAATTTATCCGAGACGACAACTAAGTCACCGGTCCCCTTTTCTGACACTCTGTCGGAAATGGAAACCAATGACGAAATAAAAACAGATCCTTATTCTGCGTCTTTCGAAAAACGCAGAAGATATCCTAATCCACGAACCATGGATCGTAGAAGGCGTGGTTCGTGGACTTGGGACACATCTATATGCTCCGCTCTATACAAGCTATACAAGAGATAAATGTAAGATTAGAACTTGTATATTAGTGAAACGCATTTTCACTTCTTAACCTCAGAGACTCCGAATTAACCATTGCCAGATAAGGAATTCGCCCTGACTCTCAATTAGACTATGGCTGCTTCCTGCCCTCTTATTCAACCAGCACTGGGACCGCTTAGAAACGTTTGCAGAAAACTTTTCAACATAACAAAAAGTACAAGAAAAGTGACTGACTGGGACTTATACAAGGAATCCCTCAAAATATATAAAAAAAGAACTGAGGAAGGTAAAGCGATAACCTTGGAGGTCATTCTGTGACAAAATAACAGAAACCTCTGAGGTATTTTGGCTAAGGAAAATCTCTCTACAAATCCTATGATGCTTAGCTTTATTGAAAAAAAACCGATAGCTCTTGGACAACCTCAAGTGATGAATCAATCAATGTCCTACTGGAAACTCACTTTTCGGGTAGCTCGCTATGCAACCCAAACAGGACTACTATAACCATGACCGAATTGACAAACTCTTTTGGGCGCTGCATTGCTTCAAACCATACAAGACTGCTGGTCCAGACGGTATAATAGCTGCCGAGCTACAAAAGTCCTCATATATTATCCTGCCTACGCTAGAGAATATCATGAGGAGCTGTGTAGAAATGATCCACATTCCACTGTCATGCAAAGAAGTCAGTGTAGTTTTTATTCCCAAAGTCGGAAAATGTTCTCATGTTGTCCCAAAGGACCTTAGACATACTCGTATAAGTAAGTCTATCACCTTTCCTTCTGAAAACTCGAGAACGACGGATTGCAATCCATATACGAACTAAAATTGACTCACCACTTTTATCAACGGCTCAACATGTCGGTAGAAACTAGCCACATCGAACTATCCCTACAATATAGACAGTACACAATGGTTGCTTTCCTAGACATGGAGGGTGCCTTTAACTACGTCAACACATCCGCAATCACGACTGCGCTGTCAACTTTGCAGATAGACGACTCACTTAGGGAGTTGATCAGTCTTATTCAAAATAGAAGAATAATGACCTCCAAACTGGGTGGGCCTTCTGCTAAAAGTGTCCTATCTCTCCTTCTCTGGAGCTTAGTGGTTAATGAACTGGTGATATACCTGGAAGCGGGTGGTATCAGGGTGATTGCCTATGCGGATGACGTTGCGATAGTCGTCTAACGTAAGCATCTTAATACCATTAAAGAACTCTTTCAGCTAAATCCTAACAGTTTAAGATTGGGAGTAAACACCAATAAAATTGAGCTAGTCCTCTTTTGCAGGAAGTATAAAATTCCAATTATAGATCCTCCCTTAATGAACGGTACCAGTTTAGTCTTTTCCGCTACAGCAAAATATTTGGGTCTCATTTTTGACAGAAAACTAAACTGGAAACCTATACATTTCGGTCATAAAACCGATGCTCACCTACGGGGTTGATGCCTGGTGGATGGCCTTAGACAATTCAGTCCACTGCAGCAAACTAAGCATAGTCCAAAGAACAGCATGTCTATGCATAAGCGGAGCCCTACGTTCTACTCACTCTGCCACATTGATTATTCTGTTTCACTTGACACCTGCTGAACACCAGCTGCGATAAGCTTAGATAAGCTAAATCCAAGCCGCAAATTGGTTCCAAGAGTAAGAGAATCATAGATCCACGTGACATCACAATGGGCCAATAGGCCTAAGTAGTTTGGTCTTTCAGTTTGGCCAGTTTTAACTAACCTAATCTAACATAGTCAACTCTTATAAGTTTGACAGGTCGCGTCCGGTTGGATGAGTCCCATACCTTCTCAGCGACTACAACGTGGTGGTAAAATAAGTACATTTTATGGGTAATTATAGTTCAGCACTCATCGCCAGATTGACGCCAATCAGTTCCTTACCTAGTCGTACCCACCCCGACGCCGATGTGCTCCTTCAGTGCCTAGTAATATGTGAAACTTAATTTACGAGAGAAAATTTACGACAAAGAAGCTTAGATGATGCTACCCAAAATCCTAGTTATACCAGTTGTCCTTTTTTCCGATTCTTGATCTCTGATGATTCTGGTGTCGATCGTAACGCCATCAATTTGGTTGAAGGTTTGATAGTCCTCTAAAATGTTGGAAAAGTTGTAACAGAGTGTCCAGTTGTAAGTCAGTTGGCTTCACATTGAGTAGTCAGGCACCTAACATGCTATTGCGGATTGAGTAATCGTGGAACTTTATTCTTCTTCGTAATGCTGCACAGTACCTAATTTGTCCATTGTCTTCATGAATCTATCAATTAATGTTGTTATTGTCCAGTGTGAACT
This sequence comes from Volucella bombylans, assembly GCA_949129095.1. Taxonomy (NCBI): domain Eukaryota; kingdom Metazoa; phylum Arthropoda; class Insecta; order Diptera; family Syrphidae; genus Volucella; species Volucella bombylans. The sequence goes on along the minus strand of OX422140.1, from coordinate 140,628,255 downwards.
GTGGGTTAGTCTTTCCACTCACTGCGCTGTTTGTCCTATTATGTTGTCCACGAAGCAACTCTCCGGACCTACGGTTGTCTTCCGACCCAAGACAGAAAAATTGGCTTTCGAAGGCTTGCCATTATATTTCGAAAGAGTGATGATGTCGAATTTTTTATAATTTATATTTTAGTGACTGTGTTGAATCCATCCCACATACCCTCATCATCGGGTTCTTCAATTTCTAGATCGAACGTACCTTCCTTGGCTTTCGAATCTCTCATCACGCTTAAGACGTTTTGCCATTGACCTTTAACTGACGGTTCATACTTGTTCAAAAATCTACAAAAAAAAATTGTATACATACGTACAATTTATCAGCGATCAAAGGTGAAATATATGTAGGAGAGTCCGAAGGACAAAATGCCAAGACTTACTGCTAATATTCACAACTCTCCACCTGTCACAAGCTATCAACGCTTTTAGAACTCTCGATGGTTCAGTATTAAAAGAAGAAAAAAAGGATCCTAAAGCTAAACAAAACTATTAGCGAAAGTCTTATGCTCATGGATTCTCTGCAGCAGATGAAATAATCAATTTACACTATTGTCCGCACAGCCGGACATAGATTTATTCATGAGACTTTCAACTTTTTAGCCATCCACGAACTTAAGCATTTTAAAATCTGCCTCTACTTCTTTCGTGTCTTTGGATGACCCACACTAATAGAGATCTAGCACGAAAATGGCGGAGAAAAAAAAATCCCGACAAGAATGAATGAAAAGTAGGAAGAGAAAGTATGAAGGAAACTTTCCATGACTTCAACTTTGATAAATAAGAAAAGTTTCATAGCGAACCAAGTGAATGCACTTATTTCCTTCCAATTTCCTCCACGTTCAGTTTCAGCCTTTGTCGCTTTCGTTTTATGGCGACTCTGCGCGATTAAGTTGTGTTTTTGCATTTGAGTTCCAAGGGCCGTACTGGAGGGTTATTATGTCTGGTTACTAACCACAAACTAATCAGATACACTCGAAGTTAGCAAGTATTCCGGATGTGGCAATGCGAATGTGAATACTCTCCAAGCCTACGGGTCTAGTTGTGGTCTCCCAAAGGTAATACCATCTAAGTCACTGATAAGGACCACAATTACTGCCACCCAGTTGGCTTCGGCTCAGCCCAAGACTCAACAACTGAATGTTAATTTCCTCAGTTGAATAAAAATGAAGGGGACCATCGCCAGGACAAGAAGTAGAAAAAGAAAAGGAAAATGAAAAAAAAAAGTTGGAATTGGAAAAAGTTTTCTCCTTCTCTGCCGCTTGAGCTTTGGAGAAACTTAAATGCATTTCGCAACTCGCACTCCAAAGTGTGCCGGGGATAAATTTAAATAAACACGCGCTTGCCAGATGTAAAAAAAAATTCCCTCGCCTCCTGTATCCTTATTTTCTCAGCTTAATACCGCTTTTTTCTTGAAGTTGTTTTCCCCGCCATTTTCCTTTCTTGGTTTTGTATCCCAATCCACCCTCTCGAGCGTGTACAGAATAAACTTTTGCAGGTTTGTTTTTTCCTGTGCATTTGTGGGCAACAAACGTGATGGGTGGTTGCATACATATTTTGTGGGAGCAAATGACATCGGCCAAAGGCACCCCAAGGACATCACAGCCGGATTCTTCTTATCCACAAGCGCAGAAGGAGAGGAAGTTAAACAAAGAACGAAGAACTACTCAGGGATTCCCATTGGTAAGACTTGGAGGTAATGTGTCCGCCTGAGGCAGGTGGCTGAAGGTTTCTCTTTTCTTTATCGCTTCTAGAACATTTTTCTTCTTGTTCTTCTTCCTTCGAAAAGCCACATGCATACCTAGAAATATTGCCAAACGGAAGATGGCATTACGATCGCTTATTTCTTTTCGTTCCCACTTTTTCCTTTCATTTTGCCCCACCATCTTTGCCCGTTTTTGAAGGCTTTGTTTGCCATTATTTTGCATAAGTCAAGAAAGAGAATTAAGACGACTACAAGGACCACTAATGTGGGTGGGGAGGAAAAAAATAAAAAATAAAATACGGGACCCCAGAGTTTAGTTGTTGGAACTTCAGCTGAAGAAGAAATGTTTAAGTAGGCAATAAATTTTAAGTTTTTCCCTCTTCAAATGACTGCCACAGTGCAGGAGTGCGGTCTTATGGGGGGAAATGCATTCATTAGGCGCTTGCCTAATGTACTTTTACAATATACTAACAGGAGACTGTTCTAGAGTGTAACAAATAAGCTATTATGGGTTGCTGGTGGTTTGCTCATCTGTTTCTCAGTGACAAGCGGTATGAGGGATCCTATAATTCTTACCCAGCTACTGGAGTAGTTTGTTGCGTTCACTTCCGGTTAAGCGGAGTTTCAATTTTCTTTTGGTGTGCTGTGGAACAAGTTGAAAGCTTCTATGTGGCCCTGGACACATGGACGATCCATTTCTATGAGTAGTTGCCCATCAGTTTTAAGTGATTTTGAGGCTCTATTTTGTACTTAATTGCTTGATTCATTATTCTTGGAGCAGTCTCAGTTTGTGTGATTGAAAAATGATAATTAGGTCAACTTCGTTACCAATGTTTTTGGCCATGGATCTCCTGAGGGTTGTTCGACGAAAGACACTCCTCCAGTATTATAGATGTTCGAACTTTTCGAGAAGTGAACATAGAGTCGGACCACTACCTCGTGGTAGCAAAGGTATGTCTATGGATACCTCACACACTACAACAACGAAGAAATACTGTGAGGAGATTGAACGGTTGCAATCGCAAAAAATTTCCAGAGTCTTTACCGATCGATTATCCGTCAACTTCACGATATATCCTATGCAAAAAATACTAAGCCACCAAAAATACCGCAGAAACTATGCTGGGTTTCACCTGACCACCTCCACGAAACCCACGGTTTGTGAAAGAATTCAAGCAAGCCCGCATTCTGAACCAACTCATCTACGAAACGGCACTGCACAAAAGAAGAACGGCCCATGAACACTATGAGTAAAATAAGAAGGAAGAACACCGGCTTCTGCGGAGGAAAAAGTAAGAGTATTAGAAGCGCGTGATCGAGGAAATAAAGAGGTGCTATTCCAGGAACAATGTTCGGAAGTTTTACCAAAAAGCGAAAAGAATGTGACAAGGTAACAAGATTTCAAAATAGGCCTGTAGAAGTGAACAATGAAACTATGTAGTAGAGTCATATTCGGTAGTGAGGATATAGAGAAACCATTTCCGTAGACGGCAAGGACAACCCGAATTCCGCTCTCAGGCAGAATGAACCATTCAACCTGGGCGGTAAATTTAAAAAATGTGTCCAACCGACCAAAGTGAGGTGAGGACAGCAATATCCTGGCTTAAGCATCTGCAATATGGCTGCTGGTGCGGACGGCCTATCTGCCGAACTATTTAAGGCTGAGGTAAATGACTTGGTAAAGAACATGCACCAGCTTATTTACAAGATTTAGTCGAATGAAAGCATTGCCTGATCCATAGAAAGGAGGCACCCTGAACTGCGCTAATTACAATATCAGCAATTTGATTGGCCCCTATCTGTGCGGTTTAAGGCCAGCAAGTCGTAATCGTAATCGAAACACTTAGACTACGGCACATCCTGGAAAGAACCCAAGAGGTCTAAATCGATTGGCACCACTTCTTTTTCGATTTCAAGGGCGCATATAACAGCAACTATAGAGATGAGCTATAGAGAGCCAGTCGTTCATAGACCTCAGCGGAGATCAGACGCATTTCGCATTTCGTGTTCGGCTTTACAAGTGTGGAAAAATAGTAAATATAGTGTTAAACAACAAAATCTGAAGTGTTCGGTAGCCGAAGTGGTAGAAACCCGGACAATAATCTCGGGGTTGTGGGTTCGCTTCCCAGCCTCTGCGAAAATTTTTTTTTTTATTTATTTAATTCATTTGCAAAGATAATTTTAATAAAAAGTGTTTGTTTTGTATTACAAATTCACGTGATGGATTGCGGAGAGCGGTCCGCTGTGCCAATATAGCGGGATCTGCAGATATATCAGGCGAGTGGTTCGAGCCAAACGCCAAAGCCAAAGAGAAAGAGGAAGCTAAAGCCAAGCTCTAACTTGGTACAACGTCCCACCATACCAATGTCCACTGTAAAGCTTGGTGGAGTGAGGGCAGGAAACAATTTCGCTTCATTCGCAGCAAGCGAATCGGACGATGAAGAGGAGGAAATCGAGTCGATAAGTAGCAGTATCAAAATGCTACAGAAAAGGCCATAAAAGAACAGCAAATGGTCAGAAGGAAGAGGGAAGAGCGTGGGCAATCACAACAGCAACAGATGTCGCAGCTTGCTCAAAAACAGTTCCAAAAAAAACAATAGACAAATACAATAGCAAAAGTGCACCAACAACACCAACAGAAGCAAAACAAACACCAGCAACAACAACAACAACAACAGCAGCAGCAGACGAAGAAGAAGGAGAAGGTGCTTCCTATCAACACCTATAAATTGGAGGTGAATGCAACCAAGGACCTGTGTAAGTTGGTAATTGGTAATAATTTTAATATTAAGCGATTGGGGAACGATCGCCATGCCATCCACTGTAATACAGTGGAGGGCTACGCGAAAGTGAAAAAGCTCCTAAAGGAAACGACGACGGAGCACTTAGTCCCGAAAGCCGTCTGGATAGTCTAAGGAGAATCAATGTACTAGACTACCAGGTGGTCCACTGGGAAAAATTAAAAAGGAGCGAAGGCGTTATACAATGCGTTCGCTGCCAGAGGTTCGGACATACCGCGTCGAATTGCCAAATGCAGCCTCGATGCGTGAAGTGCGCAAAGAACCACAGCTCCGAGGAGTGTGCTCTGGGTAGGGACGGAGCATCCGATAGGTCGCAGCTCTCGTGCGTATTATGTGGAAACGTGGGACACACCGCAAACTATCGGGGTTGTCCTAAGTTCGCTGACATTAAGAAAGCAAAACTGGCTCTGCAGCAGAAGGTGGAGGTCAAACGTTCACCTGTTAGGTTTCAAACACCAGCCGTCACGTCCCAAATTTCCTCCGCCCAAATGGTGTCAGCAAGCGACTGTTGCTTCTCCAGCGCCAATGCCGAGAACAACGGAAGCTGCACCTAAAATGCTGGCCATCTTGCTCGTAATCCAAGATCAGATGGCTCAGCTGCAAAAGCAGGTGCAAGAACAGGCCAAGCGGGTGGACCAGATCTACGCGCTGCTGCCGAGCCTAACGCAACACATGCCGTAATGGGTACTCAGATGGTGGAGCAAACTTTGAAGGTCCTTGCGGTGAATGTTAATTCACTGATTAGGATCGAACGAAGAGCCGCGATGTTTAAATTGCTACAAGACCAAACTCCTGATGTGCTTTTCCCTAGCGAAACTAAGCTAACCGATAATCACAAACTGGAGTACAATAATTATATTGTTAGAAGAAGAAACCGGCCCAGATCCAAACATGGAGGCGGTGTCGCGATCTTCATTAAAGAAGGTATAAAATTTTACTGACTGTACAAGGGCGTGTTGCGCCCTTGGTGTTGGAAGCAGTCGTCATTTACATACCTCTCCGCAGTGGAAAACGGCTGTACTTGACCTCTGTTTATGCACCTGAGGCTTCATAATCCACTTTAAGCATAACAGAGCTCGATACGCTTTTTCGACTTCTAAGACTGGAATCGGGGGAGAATTATTTTCTAATCGGCGGGGATTTCAACGCTAGATACAGAGATTGGGGAAATAATTTGCCAAATACTAGAGGGAACCTACTACTCAATTGATGGGGTCAGCACGATGTCATGTACAGACTCGGTCTTAAAGCGACGGCTAACCCGTCGTTTTCCAGAGGCGGGTCTTATTTGGATCTACTGCTGTACGACGAACGTATACGACTGACAGGTACGAATTTACAAACATTCGTGTATGACAGCGACCATTGCGGTTTTAGCACCGAAATTACAGTTCCCAACGAAATTGCGGAATTGGAGGAGTTTGTCCAAAGATATTCTTACAACTACAGTAAGACTCGAAGGACACGCTTCTCCGCAACCTTGACAAGAGCGCTCTCCTCGAACACGCTCCACCCACTGTCTAATAGGAATTTGTCAAACGAGGAGATCGACAATTACCTAAAACGAATGGACGAGACAATTAAACAAACTATGGACGCTACAATACCGCGGTATCGACATACGACTAACAAAGATCTGTTCCGCAATCATACTATTGACGCACTACACCGACAGAAAAGTAGACTTCGGACAAGACTCAAAAACTTGTACAGACAGTTAACTGACAGACAAAACCCGGAGATTAGGACACTGAAGTCGTCGATTAAAAATGTGCAAACGTTAATAAAAGAGAATTACAGAATTTCTGTAAGTTTGTTTTGGAACAACAAGGTTCGTGCTATAAACACTAGCAACCCGAATATATTCCCGCAAATAAATAAACTATTTCGGAGAAAAAATTAAAACGACCTTCAGTGTCTTAAAATAGCCCGGACAACAGACAACAAACGGTTACTGACAATAGCAGCTATCAATCCAAACGAGGCCGCTGATGATGACGACTTCTTTGTAATCGAGGATCCACAGGAGAAAGTTGAGGCCATAGGGGCGACTTTCCAGGAAGTATACAAGGCCACTGACACCATTGGCCTTAATTATGACCTGGACAATCGCGTCTTGGTGCACGACTTCGACATTCGAAATGAAGTAGAGAACTGGCGTTAAGAGGGCTCTGGGTTCACCCGGTTCAGCGACGAAAATATGGCAAATAGTGTCATTACCAGAGAGCGTGACCTACCCCCGTTCATTTCTAGGGAAGAACTCCGTGAGATCTTCGACACAATAAGGGCTAAGAAATCGGTGGGGACCGATGGTATTCCGAACATTGTGCTTCGACATCTTCCTCTAGAAGTGGTGGACATTTACTCCACCCTTTTTAATAATGCAATCAATAATGCACATTATCCAGCGCATTGGCAAACGGTGGTGGTTCAATCTATCCCCAAAAAGTGGAAGTATATATCCAATCCGGCGAATCTCCGCTCGATAAGTCTCCTTCCGAATATCAGTAAGGGTTTTGAAAAAGTAATCAATAAAGCTCTGTCTAGGTGGGTTGAGGACAAACATATGGTTACGGATAATCAACTCGGTTTGAAGGCGGGACATGATATCTCACATGCCGCGTCTAAACTGGTATCCGATATCCAATGGAATTAAAGCAAAAAACCATGTACTGGCCTTGTTAACTTGGTGAAGGCCTTCGACACCGTATGGTTAGAGGGTCTTTTCTATATCCTGACTAGGCTGGAGATCAGTAAACCACTCTTGTACATTCTTTCTAATATGCTAACCAACAGACAGTTCATCGTGAAAAATGGTGATGTGACTTCTGTTGGAATATTTCAAATTAAAAATGGTCTTCAGCAAGGCGCGGTCAATTCGCCGATCCTATTCAACATTTATACAAGCGACTTGATAGATTCACTTCCCCATACTATTGCGTACGCAGACGATTTGATAGCGTACAGAACAGGTCAAAAAATAGAGGTCATTAATACTCTCTTGCAGCGTGACTTCGATAAGATAAGACGATTTTGCGACGACTGGAAGTTGAAAATCAACTTTCAGAAGTCGGAAACCATTATCTTTAGGACGCCGTTGTCTGGAGCCTCTAGGGATACCAGAAAAAATTGGCGAAAGTTCTCGATCATTTGACAACATGGACAACCTCTTGCCTGTCGAAATGTAGTCAGATACGTTGGAATCAATCTGGCTAGATCAGTTTCTGTATTTTGGCAAAAATGTAGATGCTGCTCTGGCCAGAGCTAAAGGTACTTTTGCCCTTACAGCCAACTCGATGCGAGTGTAAAGGTGAGCTCACCAGAGTCGGAGTACAAAAAATTTTATCCTAATGAGGTCCTTTACAACAGGGCGAACCTAATACGAGTGGACAACTTCGTAATTAAGCTGACTCGAAGGCACATTGCAAGAGCAATGACCTCGACGAATAACCTGATATCTGGGGCTTACTACCCCAATTATCTTTACGACGAGAGTGTGCGCTCTGACGGCTTCGTTCCACCGGAAGCATTCCTCTACTAGATCAGAAAGGGTTGATCCAGGATATATCAGCGGTCCCGTTAATCTTCCATATCGCTCGGAAAGCTGGGGACAGGCGACTCAACTACAACAGAGACGTCGCACACGGCAGTGTGGATTGTCTCAGTTTCAGTAGGGCGGTGGGGAATCGCGATAAGAGGGATGTCGTTCGGCAGCACCAGCATTTCTGGTGGTTGAATGATGGAGAAGATGTTTCGTCGTCGTTTCCGTCAATTGTGGAATAGCCTCACTAATGAGGCAGCGCTGACCAATCTGTTTTCTCTGTAAATAGCGATGGCCAGCTTACATAGGTTTAGGTTGGCATCTAAGAAATATATACATATAGTAGTATATACAAAGGTATACGCTAATATATGTATATAATTGTGTATAATGTCTATGTGTGTGTATGTGTGTATTGTGCATGTAGGTTAGGTAGGCTAAGGTTTATTTTAAGTTAGATATTAATTTTTTTTCTTAGCTTTAAGTAAGCTATAGAGAGCCATGTGTAGCCTCGGCATCTCTGCCAAATTCGTCGTATTTCACAGGATGACGAAGAAGAATGCTCGCTGCTTCGTAAAGTTCGGAAACAATCTCTCCTAGATCTTTCTCAAATGAGTAAGAAGACCTTGTCAAGGAGACTCTCTTTAAGACCCTTATCATCCCAGTCCTGGTTTATGGTGCAAAAGTAGGGATGAAGATATCCCTGGCCGTTTCGAACGCAAAATTCTTTTAGTCATTTTTGATCCCATTTGGAGTTTGGAAGAGGAGAACTCTATGACTTGTATAGTGACATTCATCTGATCAGAAAAGTGTACATTAGTCGCCTAAGATTACTAGGATATGTAGAGAGAATGAACATCAAGTACGAACGAAGACATTTTGATCTCAACTCGGAGGGACAACGCAGTAAAGGAAGGTGCGCTCATAAATAGAAGGGGACCTCAAAAAATTTGGAGTGTACAGTTGTTGGTCAGAGACCGCGCTAACTGACTAACTGCCTATGTGTAAGTGAAGTTAGAAAACATTGTGTGAGATTAATTTTCAATCTGACCCTATTTTTTTTCATAGCAAATTTTATCCAAATTCGTAAATGTATGCACAGAATAGAATGTACTGTGCATTGATATGCTTATCTTTATATTCGGCTTATCTCTTAGTGGACTGTGATTGGATTTGTGCAGCTGTATAATGTCTAACTTAAAACTAACTTAAGCTACCTAGTACTGGAGGAATTGGACGACGAAAGTATCCCTCCTTCTACTAGCCACCAAAATTGCTGGTGCTGCCGAGCAACATCCCTCATGTCGCGACTCCATACCGCACTACTGAATCGGAGACGCACCGCACTGCCGTGTGCGACGTCTCTGTCGTAGTTGAGTCACTTGTCCGCAGCTGTTCGAGCGACGTGGAAGATTAGGGGCACCGCCAATCTGTCCTGGATCAGACCTTTACTGTCTAGATAAAGATTTTAGGTTAATACATTGAAAACTTACTTCCGATGCACCCTTTGTCACTTTTATTATTTACGTAACGTATGCTTAACCAAGCTTTTGAATATAATTTATTATGCCATTTTCTATTCCAAGTGTCCTGAGAAAAATCTGTCGTAAATCTTGTAGACATCCTAGTTTTCCTTTGTTTTGTGCCATAAAAATTCTTCCGGTCCGTCATTTGTATTGTTTTAAGGTTAAAATTATTCTTTTTAATGCCTGGCAATCGTAATTTTCCTTTAATGTCTCGTTATAATCTTCGTGGTAATCTTTCTACCATCTTATCAGTACCAAATTACCTTACCACCACTTACCGTAATTTAATGGACTGCGTGAGGTTCATCAGGACAATAATATTTTTGGCATTTTGGCATTTTTTTTTCATTTTTCTGAATTACTTTATTTTCATGATTTTGGTAATGTTGTAATTTAAAAAAATATATATATAATTTTTTTTTTAATACTACTATGAATTCTTTAAGGGTCATTCCACCCCATAATTTTATTTAGTTTCGCTCTAACAAATTGAAGTGAGATTCCACACTATTTTATACTCATATTCAAATACTGAATGTCACCAATCGTTCTTATAATTTTTATATTTATATTTAGTGAATTATTTGATTGTATCCTTAACCTATAAGAAAATACTACTACTAATATTCTTGTGCCATTACACATGTTAGGTATGATCGGAGTAACAATTTTTTCACATAAGATCGTGTGATGGTAAGCCAGAATGATTTAGAGAATTCAGCAATTCTTTTGGGTTTTAAATATTTCTGACTGTATCAATTGACTTATAGTGTTTTATTTAGCCAGTAACTTATTGCAAAATAAAATCATTTTTTTCATTGGCTGTATACTTTCTATATGATACTATTGCTCGTGAACAAAGCCAATGATAGTCTCCTTGTAGAAGATGACTAGACTATGGGACATAACTTATTAATCAGTTCGGTTCCAGGGCTACTACCATTAGAGCTTGGAGAAAGGATTTTTCCTTCTCCACGTTGAGAAGCAGTGAAAGAGGAAGGCAAGTTAACATGTTGTCCAATATTCGCAGCACTTACATTAGCATCTTTATTTATGGCATCTCTTAAATGAATATAATCGTCAGCTCCCAATTTTTGTCGGTTCCGACAAATGTAATAGCCATCATGTCGACTTAATATTGACTGAAAAAATCTCTGTAATAATGTAATGCATTAAAAAAGTTAGCTATGATCATCAATCTGTATGCATACAACTGTATACATGAAACCGTTTTATTTTTATTGTAGCAGAACTGTACTGAGGGATAGTCAGATAATAACCATCTTTCCTAGTTACAATATAAATATTGAAGGATACTATAACGATAAAACTCAGAAACTTTTTTCAGCTGGCTATCTCTACTATGCAGTACTATGTCTTTAGATGCTTTGTCTTCATCAACTAATGGGACGGCAACCTCATTAACTGTCGTCGCATTGTATTTACCTTGGTTCTGGTTTTGTGACGTGCGAGAGGATAGTTAATTGCAAGCTTTCGGATGAGTTCTGTTCTAGATCGTATATATACTGCGAGTGTATAGATTATGGCAATTTAATGCCGTGTGTAACTCATTTATAAAATCAGTGGGGGCACTGTTCCATGAGATGGTAGATTTGCCCCTAAACCTCAAAAGTAGACATACAGTTCACTTCCCGGATTTGTTTCGCTCCAAACTCAGTCATCTGAAAAAAGCTATTATGCCTATGTGTATATTTTAAAACAAAATGTACAGATAATGGATTTGTTATTGTGTGTGGTGGCTTCTGAATATCGGAGAGAATTACTTTTACAGCAGTTAGGTTCGTAACTTTTTTGTAGATCTACTGATGACCAATATTTTTGTAGTACATTATTTCGGCATATATTCAACGCCACCGATAAATCAGCCAAGCAGCGCTTTTCCCCGGACTTGACTTATAAATATTGAGAGCCTTTAGACCATTTTTATGGATATTCGTCAAATCACTCGTCTATGCCGATAAACCAGCGCAAATTGCGGGCTTGGAAGATAAGATTAAATGCGTTATTACCGAGACACCAGCCAATATGTTCGAAAAAGTGATTCAAAATTGGACTCTCCGTATGGACCATTTAAAACGTAGTCTCGCATGTACTCGAATCAACTCAAATAAAGATTGTATACCCTTTTGCAATTTTCCTATGTTTTTTTGACAACTAAAAACCAAACGCTCAAAAAATCACCCATCATATGAACAATTCAGTCTGCGTATGTTTGTACTCGCAAAACGCGAAAAGTAGTCGGTCGATTGGCTTGAAAGTTTGACACAACGTTGCATTCGTATACGCGCTTAGCGTATTCCATTTTTTTTGTTTCTTTCCAGTTGATCGTCGTCTGTTTTTTCGTGGGCCATAGTACGAGTATTACGAGTCAAAGAAGAAAATAATTAATCATTAATTCATTAATCATCTACTCGTATAATGCCTCGCTTACGTTGGAACATAGGCTGCCGCTCTCGACATTCGATCGCAGAACATTAACATAGATGATAGTGAACGGTTTAGAGTCAATACTACTTAGATTCGAGCAGAAGAATCGGTAGGTCAGCGGGAATTAATACTTGAAGTCTTACGAATTGAATAGAGAAAAAGAAGGGCAGCACGATCGTCTCAACAACGCCAATAACAATTAGACCAACAGCGAAGACATATGCAGTTGCAATATCTGAATATCGAGCTGCATATAACCGAATTAATTTTTCATACGAACCGGATATTCAGTACAATACCCCATGTAAATTCGTTCAAATCAAATCAGCACTGCAAAATAATTAAATTTAAAGGAGAAACCCCGGGAAAGTGCTGCGCGAGCGAAAAAGTGAAGCTACCTGAACTTGAGCGATCAAAAGAATCACTAAAAATTTTGTTAAATACAATTACTGATGATTCAAAACATTGCCTCAAAAACATTAGAATTAGAATTTCTCTTTTCAAAGGACTTCATTTGGCACTAACGTTAAAGCGGACCATTTTATGCAGACATTTGGAAATTAGAGATAAATTTACTACAACAGTAATTGTAAATTCCCTGAAATCTACGAATACTTCATCGGAGATGAATTTACGCTGCCAAATCTCTACTGGAATCAGAAGGCATATTGTTGAGTGGTTGCGAAAAATGTTTGATCTCATGCCATCAGACAGCCATAGAATTGTTATTCGCGCTGATCAAATACCAGCCAGTGAACATGTCAAACGATATAATGCACCAACAATTGATGACGTAACAATTGTTATGGTTGGAAAAGAATTTCATCTTCGCGATATCGTTTTGCAGCGCAGAAATGAGCAACTACAAAGAATTTCTGACACTCATAGATGCTACGATCCATTGCAATATATGTTTTACCAGCATTTGAAGATCCTAAATTATGGCCACATTTAAGTGATCAAGTTATTCAATTATTAGTGGATTAGGGTCCTGTTCAAGTAGACAATTTTGATTTCTCTGTAACTAAAAGCAGGAAGTTTAGTACCCGTGTTTGCCAAAGAGATTTAAAAAATGGCGAGAAAACATCAAGGGCATGGTTAATTTACTCGAAATATTCGGACTCTGTCTTTTGCTTCTGCTGTCTCTTCGCGAGACAAATCCCTTACATAAAACAGGTTTTCGGGCTTGGAGAGATTTAGATTTAGGTTTGCAAAACGGCAAAACAATAGAGCAAGACAACGGAAATTTTCTGCAACTCGTGCAAGCTGTAAGTCAATTCGACATGGTTCTAGCAGAACATCTACGCAGAATCCATCATCAAGAGACGAAGCACGCATACATAAGTAAGGGCATTCAAAATGAGCTCATAGAACTTTTGGCAGGCGAAGTTAGAAAAGCTATTTTAGACAAAATAAAGCGAGCTAAATATTTTTCGATAATTAATTAAGCTAGTATTAGGTGAGCTTTCGAAGTTAAACCTTGCTTTATCAAATTGCTGGGGCCAAGGATATGACAATGGTGCAAACATGAAAGGCAAAAATTGTGGTATGCAAGCTAGAATTAAAGCTCTGGAACCAAGAGCTTTGTTCGTCCCATGCTCCTCACATTCGCTGAATCTAGTCATCCTTGATTCTGTTCAATGTTCTTTTGACGCAGTGGCGTTTTTTGATACGGTTGAGAGTTTATATGTTTTTTTCTCTAGCTGTGTAAACAGATGGTTGGTTCTGAAAAAAAAATTTATAAGTTTGACACTAAAACCCCTATGTACGATCAGATGGGAGAGCAGAATAGATTCGATCAGGCCATTATACCTATACTTAGGAGAAGTTTATAAAGCCCTTGTTGAACTATAACAAACTGATATCCGTAAATCCAAAAATATGGCCCAGTCCCTTAGCGACAAGGTGACTGATTTTAGATTTGTTCGCTGCGTTGTAATTTGGCACACAATTTTAAATAGGATTAATATTGCTAGCAAGTTCTTTCAACAACGGAATATGTGCCTCAAGCTGGCAGTTGAGATTTTGTGTGCAACAAAACAATTTCTCATAGAATTGAGAAATGATGAAAAATTCTTCTTGTTTTTAGAGGAAGCTAGGATCATAGCTGTTGATCTAGAATTTCCCTGCACTGAAGTTCTTGCGGTTTTGAAAAAGGTCAACTCAGTTTTCCTACGAAGGAAGAGATGAGCCCATTATACAAGGTGTCCTATAATTCGTCAACGATAATTTGGGAAATGATTCCTGGGTGTATTCTAAGAAAAAAAATTGTTCTACTGTAAGGGTCTATCTCCAATGCTGACATCACGTATCGAGAATTTAAGGAAAGGCTTACTTTTGTACACCCTGACACATTTTAACGGAAATTGCTCAGTTAATACTAATGGCAGAAACTTCGTTGATGACTTTGTTTTTAAAAGAAATACTATCCTTTATAACTGCATTTAAATAAAGTTGATGTCTTGTTAGGGTCTTCAGATATACAATTTCTAAACATGTTCCATTTTTCTTGCCCATGCTAATTTTTGACTTTGAGGTCACTTTTCTCCAGAAAATGCCGTTACTATTTTTTTTCATATGAACGTAACAATAGTAAAAAAAAATAATCAACAAGTTTGCAGAAAGCCCCACAGATTTTATTATACTTGGAAAAACCTGCAGCAGGTAAGGCTATGAATAACAAATGATTTTGTGTGGTTTTAGATAATTTTTATTTTATGTGTATACTAATACAGTTATAACAGATTCCCAAAGTGTCCGCCTTGGTTTTGTATGCATGCTAGAGCCCGTTTTTTTATTTTACTACGAATGTTTATTGATGCTAACTGCTGCCTCACTTTTGATGACGCTTCGAGAATACGCTCTTTCAATTCACTTAAAGTTGCTACTTCGGTTGAATAAACAAGTTCTTTCATTCTTCCACATACAAAAAAATCCAATACGGTAGGGTCAAGTGATCTTGCAGGCCAGTGAACTAGTCTAGTCCATTTCTTCCTACTCTCCATCTAGCCAATTTTTAACCTCAAGACCATAGTGGGCTGGAGCCCCGTCCGGTTGGAAATATGATGAAGCTACTCGTAGTTGAATTAGTGGAACGTCCTCCAATAGTTCTGGTAAATCATTTAGCAAAAACTCCAGATAGTTTGTAGAATTCAGAATACGTGGTGAAGTGCCCGATTAGCTTGTTTCTAAGTACACCTGCTCACCTAATGACGCAGAATTTTTGTTGAAATGATTTATGTCAATTAAAACATTAGATAAATGTTTCTTTTTTGAAAAAATTATTTTTTCGAGGTTGGAACGTCTTTCTTTATTAGAGTCGAAATTACAACTGAACTTAAATCTAACTTATAGTTATAATGAAACCTATGGAATTTCTAAGTACGGCATGAACCTGGTGTCGAATGGTGTTTCAGGTGTTGTATCAACAACATGATGGTAGAGCATGTCCGTGCATAACTCTAAGTGTTTCTGAGAAGGTGCTTGATGACATTCTGGGAACATTGACTGCTGTTGTTTAAATGATGCGCATATAAGGTGTTTGATGACACTCTGGGAACATTGACTGCTGTTGTTTAAATGATGCGCATGTTGGATATCGAATGACTCTGTGAGAACAGGTGATGCGCGTGTTGATATTTGCAATTGCAGATTGTTGGTGTTAAATTGTCTCCTTGGGGGAGAGTACGATAACTTTGACGCCAAAAATTGATAACGGTATTTTGTAGAGGGGTTAAAAACTAGCATTTTTTACTATGGGAGGGGGGTCTATCTCGCCCCGTTTAGGAGTTAGGGGCAATTTTAGAAAAAAATGGCTTAAAATGGGAAAGAAATTATTTAAAAAAAACTACGGTAATACCTACAATAAAGTAATATAGAGGATTTGAAAGCCTAAAATTTGTTGTTTAATATAAAATTTATATCAAATTATTCGTGTGAATAGTTTTTGAATAATTCGCATTCAAACTTAAATTTTTAGTAAAAAATGAAAAAATTTTTTTTTTAAATCAATATTATTCAAAATTATGAGATGATGTACCCAATTGGTTTTTTAATGCGCATATCAATTCTGAAACGAACACAAAAAACCGCATGGCTTTATACGAGTATCTTCTAGTTTTTGAGAAAATTGAAAATTTCTAAAACTATTTTTTATAAGACGTATTTTGTTTTGGTATTTATGGTGATCTCACTTTGAGGATTAATATTGATGATAGGGTCATCTTTGTAAGTAAAGTACAGCAAATCATTTAGCGTGACCCAGAATGCACCACGAGGAGGTAGATTTGCATTGC
The DNA here is from genome assembly GCA_949129095.1 of Volucella bombylans. NCBI lineage: Eukaryota > Metazoa > Arthropoda > Insecta > Diptera > Syrphidae > Volucella > Volucella bombylans. The sequence continues at coordinate 140,611,906 of OX422140.1, read as the reverse complement.
ATTCCGCGTCCCAGTCAGTCAGTTTGTGAGTAAGTTAGTTGTTAGTTAAGAGTAGTCAATTAAATGTTCAATGTACGAGTACATATTAAAAAGGTACATAAGTTTCGTCAATGAAGTCATCGTCCGTACTGGTGTCAATGTCGAGTTCGTTGAGTTCGTCGATGATGGTGAAGAGCCGAGGTTGTTTTGGTGGTAAAATACCTTCTAAGTGCTCATTGTGAACGGTCGGAAGGTCGAAGTCCTTCACACTTTCTTTACCTTTGACAAAACCTGGGTACACTTTTTTTACGTCAATTAAAAATTCCGTGATTTGGGAGCCCATGTCGTTCTTATAATTTTTTTCAAGGCAGTATTTCCGGTAAAAGAAAAGTGTCATATATTGGTGAAGGTGCTGCGTTGTATTGCGGTATAAAATAGATTTTTTTCAGAAGCTTGTTCTGATTCTCAAGATCATTTATAGTATTGGTTGCATATTCGCCTTTTCTGTGGTTTGTAATTTCATGAGTCGTAGAAGTAGGGAACATTTTCTCAATACCTATGTATTGGCGTCCGACCTTATCTTCTTTACAAAATAACCCCAACACTACGATTTTCATTTGTTCGGCCTTTGTGGTATTTCGTTTTTGTAAGAAAGGTCTCGTCGATTTGTATAGTTTTTCCTTCGCCGCCAATGTTAACATCGACGTGAGATGCTATTATTTCGGCTATTTCACGACAATAGTTATAGTAATCTGTTATAGTAGATTTACTAAGCTCACTTTTATTGTCGTGATGGCGCCAAGCGATTATATGCTAATTTTAAAATAATAACATACATGTAATAATATTTTTAAAAAATCCTTAGGTTGTAGCTTAAGGTTTAATTAATTTAGGTCGAGTTGGATCCCCCCCCTCCCATAATAAAAAATGCTAGTTTTTAACTTCTCTACAAAATACCGTTATCAATTCTTGGCGCCAAAGTTATCGTACTCGTGCCTCTCCTTGTATGTAAATTGCCCGCAGCCCACGTATGAAGATTATGAAAATTTGTGATCCAATCTCTTGTAAATTGAGATTCCTCCGTCCAAAAATTTCTTCTAATAAACTCGTTGTCATCCAAGCTGCGCTCCAACAACCAGTTAGAAAACTCAAATCACTTTTCCAAATCATTGGGAAACAGTTCTTATACAAGCGTATGATGGTATAATGGATAAAGGTTTTCTCCATGCAGTACATTAAAAATTTTATGTCTGGAAAAATTGAATTGCAAAGCTGAGCGTCTGATGCTAATTGACGGATCAGTTGTAATAGCTTCCAGTATTCTTTAATTAGCCGAAATTCTTCTTACTTGTGGAGCTCTTGCGTGATATCGTGTATTTGAAACTGATACCGTTTCTCGAAGCCTTCGATACGTATTTTCAAATACTCCTTCACTAGGAAGTCGTCGGTTAGGATAAAGTTCATGGTATCTTCGTCGCGCTCTAGTTGAACTTACTGTGCTCAGCCCATAAACGTCAATAAAGTCTGCGTATTTTTGTTCTGTAAGTGCATTTCAAATAGCGTTTCTAATCAACATTAACGTTAGTGTAAAAAATTAAGCTGATGAATTAATTTTTGATGAACAGGATAAGGAAATTAAGGTAGTCAAATAGACGAGCATGCTTGAAAACTTTTTAGTAGATATGGTATTTAAAATTATTGGAAAATTAATAATTCTTGGAAAACCACTGTTATTGTCAACTGTTGTTAGAAGCGTAGGTAAAAAAAACATAAATTCCTAAAATCCTAAAATCATAAAATCTATGGGTTTTTCTACAAACTTGGTGATGATTTTTTTATTATTATTGTTACGGCCATAAGAAAAAAATAGTTAATAACGTTTAACGTTTATTACGCATTTTCGGGAGAAAAGCAACCTCAAGAAAAATAGAACAGGCTTAAAAATTGAATATCTGAAGACCCTAGCAAGATATCAACTTTATTTAAATAACTGCATTTAAAGGGTTGTATTTCTTCTAAAACAAAGTCATCAACGAAGTTTCTGCCATTAGTATTAACTGAGCAATTTCCGTTAAAATGTGTCAGGGTATACAAAAGTAAGCCTTTCCTTAAATCCTCGATAAGTGGTGTCAGTATTGGAGATAGACCCTTACTGTAGAACGATTTTTTTCTTAGAATATACCCAGGAATCATTTCTCAAATTATCGTTGACGAATTATTGGACACGTTGTAGATCCGCAAGAAAGATTAAAGGTAGAATTTTATTTTAAAGTTTTAGATCAAGCCATTTCATCAATTTCTGAAAGATTTGAGTAGATAAATGAATTATATCAATGTGTATATAATATTGGAAAGCCCAAATCAAATCCAAGTTTACTTCCAGCTGAAGACTGTTCTAAATTAGAAAAAAAATTAACTTATAATGGCAGTTCCGATTTATGTGGCTCTGAATTTTATAGAGAAATCATCATGTTGTCAACTTTGATTAATGAAATTGATTCCGCTATAGACATTTTTAATTTTATTCATAACAGAAATATGAAGACTCTTTTTCCAAATCCAGTTACAGCCCTAAGAATAGTTTTAATTTTACCAGTTTCTGTAGCATCAGGAAAATGTTAATTTTCCAAACTTAAGATTATAAAAAATTTCTTACGTTCTTCAATATCCCAGAAATGATTGGTATCTTTGGCACCGATATCAATTGAAAAAGAAATTATGTCGGAGCTTGATAGTAATTTTCTAGCGGAAGGTTTTGCCAAAATAAAGGCCGTCGTACCTTTGATTCTTTATACCACCTCTTACTACAATCTAATCTAATTTATAACCAAGAACGTGATACACTGATCACGTGGAGTAATCAAAACCAATACACCGTGTACGATCAATGGAAAACGCTCTAACCGGTATTCTCGAGAGTTGTTAAAAGACACAATTACTGACAATGATGGTTACGCATTGACGACGAAGTACAGAATACAATGGAAAAGCAATCACTTTGAAAGTGAAAAGAAATGGCATTGAAGTTGATAATAGTTGGGTAGTTCCATATTCACCATTTTTATCGAACACTTTTAAAGCACATATCAACGTTGAGTATTGCAGTTCTGTGAAATCCATAAGATTTTAGTGTATACGTCAACGAAGGCAGCGATATGGCCGTGTTTAGAATTTCAACAAATCGGCAGATACTCGTATATCACAGCCTCGTGCCATATTTTAGGATTTCCAATCAAAGAGAGGGATCCAACTGCGAGGCACTTCATTTGCTGAAAAACGACGACCACTACTAATCCATTTCAAGTACGTACGCTGTTCGCAATAATTTTATTACAGAGACTACATGGCTGAAGATATTCTGCACAGATACGTCAAGAAACATAAAAACATGGCTTGGATTTTACAGAAGGAATTTAAAATGAAGCACTAATCTTCATTGATGATCTTTGTCTTGCAGTGTGTGGCAAATTGTTGGCACAATTGGGACATCGACAGCAGCAAATTGGTTCATCAATGCAACATTCGACTGCTTAGATAGCAATCACACAATTGAAATGACGTACAGATCATGCTCTTTTGTACATATGATATCGATTTTTCTTCCGAATTCCTGAGAGATTCTTTTGAATTACGAGACTTTGCCTCCATTAACCTCAACAGCCTCCATTACTTTGCTGGCATACTCCCCTGGAGTTCTTGTTATCTCCTTGCGGACATTGATGAGAAAGTTGACTTTGTCCAAACATTGATAAATGAGCTCTTTAATATGCTTGTTCCTCTCAGAAAAGTAAACATTCGCAACAAAAAATGCCCCTGGTTTACAAGTGAGGTGCTTGACGCAATACGGAATAGAAGAAAGGTTTATGCAAAATGGAAAATTGAACCTACAAGACATAACAGAGAGGTTTTCTGTAGAGCCAGGAATTTTGCTTCCATGATGACAAAAAGAGCAAAAAAAAAGATATTTCTTCTCCAAAATTAGTGCCGACCAACCAGCAAAAAAAATTTGGAGAAACTTGCGCTCAATTGTTATAACCAAAAACCAAAATTCAACGAATATTCCAAACATAAATGACTTGAATAAAGCATTCCTATCTTGCCCCTATAATAATACCTCTTTTCACCTGGACAACAACCTTATGTTTAGATCTCTGCATAATTTTGAGTTTAAATTGGTCACCGAAAGCGAGGTGATTCTTGTATTTCAAAGCATTAAATCCCAAAGCAGTTGGTGAGGATGGAGTACACTTGAGTTTTGTGAAAATGTTACAGCCCTACATAATTAGTTGTCTCACCCATATTCTCAATTTTTGCATAGCTTCTTCAACTTTCCCTAATTTGTGGAAAAAAGCCAAGGTTATTCCTGTTCCTAAAAAAGAAAACCCAAAATTGGCATCAGATCTCCGTCCTATAAGCATCTTACCTTGTTTGTCTAAGATTCTCGAAAAAATCTTTGCAAAACAAATAACATGTCATCTAAGTGGTTTTAATTTTCTGACGTCAGTGCAATCAGGCGTTCGCGCTAACCACAGCTGTTCAACAGCTATGAGTAAAGTACTTGATGATATCAGATTAAACTTTGATAAGGACTATCTAACGCTGCTTTGTTTACTCGATTTTTCAAAAGCTTTTGATTGTGTCAATCATGAAATTTTATGCACTAAATTAAGATTTTACTTTGGATTTCATGAACGTTCAGTTAAATTAATAAGGGAATATCTTATTAACCGTTCACAAAGGGTAGTAGCCAATGGAAAATATTCAACGCCGATCAATATAACCGCTGGTGTACCTCAGAGCTCGATCCTTGGCCCTATATTATTTTGCATATTTATAAATGACCTACCACAAGTCTGCCAAAATGCTACGGTCCATCTTTATGCTGATGACGCACAAATTTATTTATCTCGCCCCATTAGGCTTGTGGAAGATATTGTGGCTAGATTTAACTTAGATCTAGCCTCAATTGTTACTTGGTCACAGAATAATGGTTTACTATTAAATCCTGGCAAAAGTCAACTGGTACTTATATCAAAAAACATTTTTGTACTGAATGGCTTGAACCTATTTATCTCCATTCAACAAGACTTACTTTCTCCAATACTGTGACTAATCTTGGCTACAAAATAAATAGTACACCTTCTGCTTCAGACCACGTTAACTTCATTGTCTCCCGCATTTACTCAGGATTAAGAAAACTCTGGATTTTTTCTTGCTTTATCTATGGGTTTTTCTACAAACTTGGTGATGATTTTTTTATTATTATTGTTACGGCCATAAGAAAAAAATAGTTAATAACGTTTAACGTTTATTACGCATTTTCGGGAGAAAAGCAACCTCAAGAAAAATAGAACAGGCTTAGAAATTGAATATCTGAAGACCCTAGCAAGATATCAACTTTATTTAAATAACTGCATTTAAAGGGTTGTATTTCTTATAAAACAAAGTCATCAACGAAGTTTCTGCCATTAGTATTAACTGAGCAATTTCCGTTAAAATGTGTCAGGGTATACAAAAGTAAGCCTTTCCTTAAATCCTCGATAAGTGGTGTCAGTATTGGAGATAGACCCTTACTGTAGAACGATTTTTTTCTTAGAATATACCCAGGAATCATTTCTCAAATTATCGTTGACGAATTATTGGACACGTTGTAGATCCGCAAGAAAGATTAAAGGTAGAATTTTATTTTAAAGTTTTAGATCAAGCCATTTCATCAATTTCTGAAAGATTTGAGTAGATAAATGAATTATATCAATGTGTATATAATATTGGAAAGCCCAAATCAAATCCAAGTTTACTTCCAGCTGAAGACTGTTCTAAATTAGAAAAAAAATTAACTTATAATGGCAGTTCCGATTTATGTGGCTCTGAATTTTATAGAGAAATCATCATGTTGTCAACTTTGATTAATGAAATTGATTCCGCTATAGACATTTTTAATTTTATTCATAACAGAAATATGAAGACTCTTTTTCCAAATCCAGTTACAGCCCTAAGAATAGTTTTAATTTTACCAGTTTCTGTAGCATCAGGAAAATGTTAATTTTCCAAACTTAAGATTATAAAAAATTTCTTACGTTCTTCAATATCCCAGAAATGATTGGTATCTTTGGCACCGATATCAATTGAAAAAGAAATTATGTCGGAGCTTGATAGTAATTTTCTAGCGGAAGGTTTTGCCAAAATAAAGGCCGTCGTACCTTTGATTCTTTATACCACCTCTTACTACAATCTAATCTAATTTATAACCAAGAACGTGATACACTGATCACGTGGAGTAATCAAAACCAATACACCGTGTACGATCAATGGAAAACGCTCTAACCGGTATTCTCGAGAGTTGTTAAAAGACACAATTACTGACAATGATGGTTACGCATTGACGACGAAGTACAGAATACAATGGAAAAGCAATCACTTTGAAAGTGAAAAGAAATGGCATTGAAGTTGATAATAGTTGGGTAGTTCCATATTCACCATTTTTATCGAACACTTTTAAAGCACATATCAACGTTGAGTATTGCAGTTCTGTGAAATCCATAAGATTTTAGTGTATACGTCAACGAAGGCAGCGATATGGCCGTGTTTAGAATTTCAACAAATCGGCAGATACTCGTATATCACAGCCTCGTGCCATATTTTAGGATTTCCAATCAAAGAGAGGGATCCAACTGCGAGGCACTTCATTTGCTGAAAAACGACGACCACTACTAATCCATTTCAAGTACGTACGCTGTTCGCAATAATTTTATTACAGAGACTACATGGCTGAAGATATTCTGCACAGATACGTCAAGAAACATAAAAACATGGCTTGGATTTTACAGAAGGAATTTAAAATGAAGCACTAATCTTCATTGATGATCTTTGTCTTGCAGTGTGTGGCAAATTGTTGGCACAATTGGGACATCGACAGCAGCAAATTGGTTCATCAATGCAACATTCGACTGCTTAGATAGCAATCACACAATTGAAATGACGTACAGCTGTTCGTCCAAGAAAATACATTGAATCTCCACCCAGAACATATTTGGCATGTTTTTGTGATTTTTTAATTGTTCTTTTGACGCATTTTTCTCTCGTCTTCAACCTCTCACCGCATGCTATGAAAATATAATACTCTGTGGTAACTTTAACGCCGATTTACTTAAAAATGGTAGCAGATCTTGTGGGCTACTAGAAAATGTTGCTACATTAGGGCTAATGGTCACTAACTCCTTTGCAACCCGCTTCGGATCGGATTCTCCACCGAGTCTTCTTGATTTGTTTGTTCGATCCGACCGCTCTAATGTTTTGCTGCAAGACCAATTGTCTTTTGAGGGAATGTCAGATCATGATATGCTCTTTTGTACATATGATATCGATTTTTCTTCCGAATTCCTGAGAGATTCTTTTGAATTACGAGACTTTGCCTCCATTAACCTCAACAGCCTCCATTACTTTGCTGGCATACTCCCCTGGAGTTCTTGTTATCTCCTTGCGGACATTGATGAGAAAGTTGACTTTGTCCAAACATTGATAAATGAGCTCTTTAATATGCTTGTTCCTCTCAGAAAAGTAAACATTCGCAACAAAAAATGCCCCTGGTTTACAAGTGAGGTGCTTGACGCAATACGGAATAGAAGAAAGGTTTATGCAAAATGGAAAATTGAACCTACAAGACATAACAGAGAGGTTTTCTGTAGAGCCAGGAATTTTGCTTCCATGATGACAAAAAGAGCAAAAAAAAAGATATTTCTTCTCCAAAATTAGTGCCGACCAACCAGCAAAAAAAATTTGGAGAAACTTGCGCTCAATTGTTATAACCAAAAACCAAAATTCAACGAATATTCCAAACATAAATGACTTGAATAAAGCATTCCTATCTTGCCCCTATAATAATACCTCTTTTCACCTGGACAACAACCTTATGTTTAGATCTCTGCATAATTTTGAGTTTAAATTGGTCACCGAAAGCGAGGTGATTCTTGTATTTCAAAGCATTAAATCCCAAAGCAGTTGGTGAGGATGGAGTACACTTGAGTTTTGTGAAAATGTTACAGCCCTACATAATTAGTTGTCTCACCCATATTCTCAATTTTTGCATAGCTTCTTCAACTTTCCCTAATTTGTGGAAAAAAGCCAAGGTTATTCCTGTTCCTAAAAAAGAAAACCCAAAATTGGCATCAGATCTCCGTCCTATAAGCATCTTACCTTGTTTGTCTAAGATTCTCGAAAAAATCTTTGCAAAACAAATAACATGTCATCTAAGTGGTTTTAATTTTCTGACGTCAGTGCAATCAGGCGTTCGCGCTAACCACAGCTGTTCAACAGCTATGAGTAAAGTACTTGATGATATCAGATTAAACTTTGATAAGGACTATCTAACGCTGCTTTGTTTACTCGATTTTTCAAAAGCTTTTGATTGTGTCAATCATGAAATTTTATGCACTAAATTAAGATTTTACTTTGGATTTCATGAACGTTCAGTTAAATTAATAAGGGAATATCTTATTAACCGTTCACAAAGGGTAGTAGCCAATGGAAAATATTCAACGCCGATCAATATAACCGCTGGTGTACCTCAGAGCTCGATCCTTGGCCCTATATTATTTTGCATATTTATAAATGACCTACCACAAGTCTGCCAAAATGCTACGGTCCATCTTTATGCTGATGACGCACAAATTTATTTATCTCGCCCCATTAGGCTTGTGGAAGATATTGTGGCTAGATTTAACTTAGATCTAGCCTCAATTGTTACTTGGTCATAGAATAATGGTTTACTATTAAATCCTTTCAAAAGTCAACTGGTACTTATATCAAAAAACATTTTTGTACTGAATGGCTTGAACCTATTTATCTCCATTCAACAAGACTTACTTTCTCCAATACTGTGACTAATCTTGGCTACAAAATAAATAGTACACTTTCTGCTTCAGACCACGTTAACTTCATTGTCTCCCGCATTTACTCAGGATTAAGAAAACTCTGGATTTTTTCTTGCTTTACACCAAGAAGTACCAAATTAAGATTGATCAAGACTCTATTTATTCCGATTTTTAACTACGCCATTCCTATCCTTTGTGAGCTTGATTCGACCTCTCAGCACAAACTACTCGTTGCCTTCAACGATATGGGAAGGTATATACATATATGGAATAAGAAGATACGAACACATATCCCACTTCATAAGTTTGTGCTTTGTTGCACATTTCAAAATTATTGGGAATTACGGTGCTGTATCTTCTTGCACAAAATAATCCGAACCAAATCACCAGTGTACTTATATCAAAAACTCCAGTTTGCTCAGTCACAGAGAACTTAAAACTTCTTAACACCAACATCTGACTACCTTAACACATCGCGTCTCTTTCTCGTTTACACCACCAGAGTGTGGAATAATCTTCCTGCCACTATTAAGCAAATAATAGATGCAAAGCAATTTAAAAGTGCACTACTTGCACACTTTCGGTAATCAATGCATTTTTCTCTCTGTTTTCATTGTATCTTCATTCTTCATTTTTTTCTTTTCTTTTTTCCCTTCTCTTTTCCTACTTCTTCCCTTCAGATTTCCGCTCCCTTCTCCATACCATATTCATTTTCTTTCAAATACTTTTACTTAATTAAATACTAAATATTATTTAATCATTATTTAATCATTTTTTATATTTTTTTTATATATATTTTTTTCTTAACGCCTTATTATTGTTTTGTTAATATTATTATAACTAAATTAATTTCTCCTTATTGTGTTCATAATGCGATGTTAATAATGTTAACTAATAATTTTTAAATTGAGCTACATAAATATACGAGTATTATAAATATGTAATAAAATACTTGTACTCCCGAATAAATTGAAAAAAAAGAAAACAACGGTGCTGTAGTTTGGAAGTTATGAGGGGAACCGACTTTGAAAACGTGAGTTGTGCGGAAAACGCTTTAAAGTCTTGAACACTAAAAAATCTGGTATAAGACGTTCATAAGCGAATTTTACCGGCTTACCTTACACTGAATCATCAATGCCAGTTCCATGAATATTTTGGCACAACATTCTTAACACATTCAATTAAAAAAAGAAAAAAAATGCAAAAAGATTAATACCCTACGCCCATTTAAAGTTGCCGTTAATTGCTTTTGATAAGTGCACTAGCGAAAAATGCTTATCAGTTGCTTCATTTCTCGTGAGTCATGACAAGTGCAATTAATCTGTGGTGCCTAGAGCATTTAAGTTGTTTTTTCCCCTTTTTTATTATTTAACCAACTTTGCGAAATAGGATACGTTTCTTAAAATCAATAATTTGTGAATCTGGTGGTTGTGAATCATTGTGTACTCGTAACATTCAAAGTACTCGTAAAGTAAAAGCAAAAAATATTGTGCGAAAGTTTTGCGAAGCAAGAAGTTGTGTATGTGTTATTAAATGGCTACTGAAATTTCTTTTCATTAAATTTCTGATGTTTGGAGCAAAAACTTGAGGTCGAATCGATTTGATGCCATCCTTGGTCATGTTTTAGGAGTGTTTGATAATATACCTCTACCTGATGAAGCATTATAAGAGACTAAAGTAAAAATAACAGGCTTCTGAATCAAAATGAGCCAAAGTTGGCAAGCAGCAAGAGCGCTTTTTGCACTATAATATTGTAGTTTATGGCCTCAGAAATGTAATCAATTTTGTTAAATTGTGACTGGTGCAAATGCTAGTTTGTAGTGTATTTAAACAAATGTAAAATCAAACAGATCTTAAGGAGTTGTCACTTTGACATTTGGTTTGGTTGGCTCTCTGGGTTTCCGGCAGCTGACCCGAAAGGATGCCTTTCACGCGACAATCAATTTTAAACATGTGAAAACAAATCTTTATTTAATTAATAAATATTTTGAAACTTTTTTGAAAATCAAAATAATTGAAATATATTACAAAGTTCTTCTAAAAATAGACCAAACAATAAAGCAGAAAGACTACACAAAGATTTTAATACATGTTGTTATCAGTGGTGTAGTGTGGGTGTCAGCCGCCCGGGGCGGAAGAAAATTTTGCCACCCTATTCATTTATTTAGGTATTTCAATTTAAAAGACTATAATATATAGTAATTCTAAAGAACAGTCATCATTATTGTGTATTTTACAGGTTACAAATAAAAAAGTCATGTATATATGTATATATGTTTTACAATATAATAATCACATTTATTATAAAAATTCTTACACATATGCCACTTGCATTGATATAACAGGTATAGAACACTTATAATTACACCTTGACACTTAATCAAAAAGATTAAGTTATTAGTGAATTGAATATAAGACGCAAATTGACTTCCAATCACAACTAGAACGATACTGTTAATATTTATATTTTTATTGAAAAATAATATAAATACTTGTGTAACAACCCAATAATTAATTGGCAACATAAACTACTTATTTTCATGCACTATTTATTGAATTGTAAAAAACCTGAATTTAAATTAAGTTCCAAAAAATGTTTCCACTTTAACAGATGTTTCAAAAAAGCTCTTCCAGCTGTAATTATTTTACTCCACCAGGTGGGTATAAATAGCCGGCACCGATAGCGAGGTCTTCACTCTTGTTCAATCAGAAGTTTGATGTGTTATTCGATGCGATCGTTTTTTACCGTCCTTGGAAGAACACACCACGCTTCTTGTGCGTATTAGTTCATTAGTAAATATATTTTTCCATGGCTGATTACTTTGCCCCTTGATTGACCCTTTTAGAAGCCCATACTTTAACAGATACTGTAGTCTCCGGACCGCATACCTGTGGGTAAGGACTCCTAAAAGGCAGTAAGAATTAATCCTTTGTTTAATTTTTTGTATTATTGTTTCGAATGAGTTAAAAAAAAAACAATAAAACAAAAATTAACTTCTTTCATTAGGCAAAGAGAGGCGTATATATCGAGACACACGTCCACTCGCCTTTTACCGCTCTACCGACTCAAGTTGCCACGACGGCATCCCCGTCTACGCTACACTTGTTAAAAACAAAACGTCTGCCTTTAACTAAAACTTTATTCGTCCACTTTTTTTAAGAGCAAAGTCTTTTATTGCACTATTAATGTCTACAGCATCGCACACCTCTTGCTCTATAGGCAAGATAGCCAGATTGATTAGCCTTAAAGTACTCATTGTTGATCTTAAATAAAATCTTGATTAATTTCAATTTTGAAAAACTTTTCTCACAGTTGGCATTGCCTATGGCAATTGTGAAGACTATTCGGAGCATTAGTATTTCATATTTTATAAAAATAAATGAAAAACGAAAAATCTACTGAAAAAACAGATTTTCATAAAATCAATTTAAAAAAAAAATTAAAAAATTTTGAAAAATTTTCTAAGTCCCAAAAATGAAAAATCTACTGAAAAAAGAGATTTTCATAATAAGTAAATAAAAATGAAAAATCAATTAAAAAAAAATAAATTTTAAAATTTTCACAAATTTTCTAAGTCCCAAAAATGAAAAAAAAATTTTTTCAAAAATTTCATATTTTATAAAAATATGAAAATCATAAGATTTTCAAGTGAAAAGCATTTAAAATACCACTTTTCAGTGAAATTGAATTTTATATAAAAATTTTTTCAGTCTTGATAAAATGCTACTTGTCGATTGTGTGTTTAAAAGGTATATTATGGATAGTGTGAAATTGCTCATTTTGATGGTAAATATGAAAAAATGAAAAAAAATTTCTAAGTCCCAAAAATAAAAAATCTACTGAAAAAAGAGATTTTCATAATAAGTAAATAAAAAGGAAAAATCAATTTAAAAAAAAAAATTTAAATTTTGAAAAATTTTCTAATGTTTTTTTCCAAAATTTCATATTTTATAAAAATAAATGAAAAATGAAAAATCTACTGAAAAAACAGATTTTCATAAAATCAATTTAAAAAAAAATTTAAAAATTTTCTAAGTCCCAAAAATGAAAAATCTACGGAAAAAAGATTTTTCATGGGGATTTTTTGGGGGATATTGGATTTCACAATAAATTTTAATAATTTAAGTGAGTCCGCATTAATTAATTTATTTTCGTTGACTGTGTCAGCACTGGGAGTCAGTCGAAGGCGTTCCAGCTTGAAGGCCAGCTCGTCAATTTCGGCAGATGTATAGTCTAAATTACATTTAGTGTCATCCGAACCTAGTAATATACCCGGCGTCAAATAAACCAACTTATCCGCCAAATTCTGTAGCTGCTGAAAACACCCATGAATTTCTACAATGATTCTATCTAACGAAGAAAACACCTTCTGTCTCAACTCATTTTCACAAGACAAGTTAGCATCTCTGGTTACGTCATCAAAAACGTTCCTTCTTGTTATGCGCCTCTGAGGTTCCATGGAAATGCTAAGTTCCTCACACATATTTTTTGCATAACTTACAGCGCCATCTGCCCATTCCTCTCGTTTCTCTATTAGTACCATCTGCAAAGCATTTACTTTCTGAGCGCACGATATTATGTCAAGTCCCTTTGTTTGTAAATATTTTTGTGCGTCATTCACTTCATGTACATAGCACTGGTTGTCAGAAGCCCAAGAAACAAACAAAGAAAAATGATTGCATTGTAATTAGCAAAGTTCCTGCATCTGTTCTTGTGTTTAAGGTTTCACCTGTCTCTGTCAGTTTTTCCAACGTGACGAGAATGTCTTTGTAATTATGTCATGTCATTTTTATGGCATCGCTTCTTGCACTCCACCACGTGTCTTGAAGCCTTTTCAAACTTTTGCCTGTAACTGCTATCAGAATGTCCCAACGATGTGCGGACATAGAAAAAAGTAAATAGCAACATTTTATTGTGCCGAAAAAAGTTACTGAACTCACCTTAACTGAGACAGCGTGTAAATAAACCAGGTTTAATGAATGATTTGAGCAAGGTACAAAATCAACTTAGGGATTTATTGCTAATGCCTGGAGTGCGGTCGAATATAATCGAATAATGCTTAGCCTTTATTTGAGCGATGATATGTTGGCGAACTTTATTTCCCAAAATTGCAATAAATTCGTTTTGGATTTCTGGTGACATATACGTGATTGAAATTTTGCGACAGACTTTTTAGATTTAACAAGACCTTCACGCAGTACAGTATCGTACTTTGCAATTAAATGCACCAATTCTAAAAAGTTTCCCCTACTAATTCTGGTATCGTTTTCAGTATGGCCACGTAAAGCCAAATTTTGTTTGGCAAGGAATTTTATAATATCAAACATTCTGATAGGAACGTCTTGTTTAATTTTTTTTTTTTTTGTGCCACAAAGTTTTGCTCTTTCTTTTCCTCTTTGAAGTCTGCTCTGCAACTCCTTCCATTTGCAATAATTTTGGTTGTGTAGCGCACTTGATTCGCACTTGATTTCGCACTTGAAATCTTAGGATCAACATTGTCAACATTTCTAACAGGTACCAGATCAACAGTCGAAACCCAGTTGTCTTTGATAAATTTAAGCCCAATGTGGAATCAGAAGTCTCAGGAACAGGACTTTTCACGTAATTACTATTTTGCAACTTAGCTCTTCTTTTATTACGGTAAGATGCCCCACTTTCTCATACTCTTTTCATTTTTGATGATAAAACAAAAAAAAATTATTTACATTTATAATTTGGGAATATGCCTTTAAAGGATAATACTGCTAAACTGGGACACCCTATATACGAGGGGCGTTCAATATATTCTCGGTATCGATATGAAGGAAAATGCGAATTCACTTTAAATTGCTTTTATTTTTCAATATAATCTCCCCTAACATTAATGCATTTGTTACATCTTGAGATAAGCTTTTTTAAACCCTCAAAAAAATAAATTTCCTCTTTCTCTGCAAAATACCCATTTATTGCCGACTTGAGTTCTTCATCATCCGAAAATCTTTTTCCGCGAAGACATTTTTTCAAATCTGGAAACAGGAAATAATCACTAGGGGCAAGGTCTGGACTATAGGGTGGGTGTTGGATTTCTTCGAAACCACAGTCTCGCGCAGCAGCCTTGGAAACTCTACATCTACAGCATGCGATTCTCACTTTTTTCTGAGGCGCTGTGAGCATTCATGGCACCCACCTTGCACTGACCTTTGAAAGGTTAAGATGGACATGAAGAATGGTGTGAATGGTACTAATTGAAAGCTTGGTGATCTCTGCCATCATTTTCACCTTTATTCGTGCATCCTCAAGAACAAGTTTTTCGACTTCTTTGATGCTTTCTCCCGTACAAGCAGTAGCCGGGGCGCCGGAGCGGGGGTCGTCTTCAATGCTCTCTCTGCCTCTCTTGAACTCACCTGACCACTTTTGCACAGTTGATAATGAAGGTGCGGAACCCTGGTAAACAGCCACCATCTCTTCATGAATAGTTTTTTGACTTTTTCCTTGTTTAGTGAGAAATTTAATTACAGCGCGATGCTCAATTTTCACCATCATCGTCTCAGTTGCCATTATGATTCTGTTTAACTAGAGATAAAACGCGAATTAATAATCACATTTATATGAAATTTTACATGAATGCACTAAAATAATAGTATTACTTGATAAATAAGTCAATTTATATATACAACCACAATTTCACCCCGATAGCGAGAATATGTTGAACGCCCCTCGTACATTTCCACAGACCTTTAATATTTAGCTAGAAGAGCTTTTCGTTTGTTTTGCTTGAAGAGCTTTTCTTTGTTTAGCTTGAAGAGCTTTTCTTTGTTTAGCTTGAAGAGCTTTTATAATTCAAGATTAAAGAGGCAGCATTGCCAGTACTACAGTTATTTATTAAGTGACATTGCCAGTATCAAATTTAATATATAAATACAAATGTTTTAATTTTATGATTTTTGTTATATAAAATGTGTTGTTTGTGTTATGGGTTTGCTACACTAATAAATTAAAAAAATATATAAAATATAACAGTAAAATACTGAAATTTACTTTATCTTAATAAATTAAAGCTTGATTAACATAGCAGATAGTCAAACATACAAATACATAAATAAAAAACGTAAATAAAATATAGTATTTAATACTCACATAGTTGTATGTATGCGCACACGAACAATACAATTTTTAATGAAGTTCAATAATTTAACAATCACAGTACGTACTTATAAGCACTAAAATCACAGTTTAGAAAGCGTATGCATATATACGATACGATTAAGTTAATGTGAATTGGACAACTAACGATCCATCAATCAAACTTTCATTGAATTGTCAAAGCATCACTCACGGACTTCCCTGAAGGAACTTACCCATACTGTGTCCTAATTTGCAGGTGTTATTATACAATATTGAACACTATTCTGTCCATGTCATTCCTGTTGCACGTTAGTCATATACAATCCAAGTACAAAATAAAATACGGGGAATTGCTTCAAGTCAGTGCAGACCTTGTTTCCAGTCGCTACAATGAGCAAGGTGTCATTATTACACATTCTTGCGCTTTTACACTGCGCATGTTTTGAAAGATTCAAATGAGTGCAAAAGAGAAGGATAGTGAAACAAAAAATACCCAATTAACCAAATTCCCACTGTATGTGGGTAGGATATTCATTGCATCTTTTTGACATTTCTTTTTCTCCTTCTTCTTATTTTTTCGCATTTATTTCTTTACTTCTTTGGCTGTTGTTACGACCACAACATTTCAGTATGGCGGATGAATTTAAATGGACCAACGAGTTAACAAGCGGGCTCATTTTTAATTATGAAACACTGAGCGCCAAAGATGAAATGAAAGAGAGCTGTCAAACAACATGAGAAACTAAAGAATAGGAAAAAGGCTTCGTGTAAAAATGCGCGCATCACAGAAGGACAGTTCAAAAGAAAATAACCAAAACAGCGCATCAAACTCATGCGCTGTGTCATGCGTCAAACGCAAAAAAATGTATTGTAGGATTTACTGCTTCTGAAATGTGTTACAATGAAGCTATCTCCCTTCTACAAGAGCAATGTGGCGACACAAAGCGGCTCATCGACAAGCAAATGCAACAGCTCGTGTTAATTAAAGATTACCGCAATGGAGCTGGCTACACGTGCGGCCTATCTTGGGCAATTAACAAAGGTAGTGAAAGCAGCGTCCGATTATTTGCATTCCGAAGAATCGCAATTAATTAACGGAGCAAAATTTGATGCGATTGAAGAGGAGTTTTGCATGTATTTGCAACGGTTACGGGCGGTAAACGACAGTCTCAACACGGTTAACCAAAAAATTGTAGAATATGGCCTTATCACTGCAGACTTGGAGCAAGAGATGACTAAAACGGCAGAGTATGAGGATTCTGCAGTAACAACGTTAGCTCGTTTGTAGAATAGGTTAAAAAGACTTACGGAAAAATCGAGACCAAATCCGACAGTAGTCAATTCTCCACAAGTAAAGGCAACTCAAAATCAAATAAACCTTCCTAAACTTGCGCTTAAAACATTCGACGGAAGTATGAAAGACTGTTTCGTATTTCAATACATGACAACATGGCATTGTCTTGTACAGAAAAGTTTAATTACCTAGAATCATGTCTGGTAGGCGAAGCCAAAAAGGTTGTAGCGGGGCTCACGGCATCTGAAACTTGTTACGATGCCGCCATTTCGCTGCTTCAAGAACAGTACAGAGATTAAGAACGGCTAATTGACAACCACATATAACAGCTTGTCTCGCTTCGTCCAGTGAATTTAAGTTCAGACGTGTACAGTCTACGAAGTCTTTACAATTTAATCACTACGTGCAAACGGTCTCTAACAACGTTAAATGTGCCGTTTCATCAATATGACGTCATGCTAAAGTCAATTTTGTTGCGTTGTCTGCCAACAGAGCTCCGCATAAGGTACCACCGAATAAAAGAGCGGGAACCAAGTAGCCACAGTAGCGACGAAAGAGAAAAAGAAACAAACGGAACGGAGCCATCTCTCTCTGATGTTACAACGTCTTCATCCAAATTGCACATTCACAATCTTATGGAATTTTTAAGAACTGAAATCGAAGCAATGGAAAAGAGCAAATTAACTGTCACAATCTCTCAAAGTCATGCGAAAGTCAATAGCAAATCCACCGCGGCAAGCTTAATTACAATGAATGAATAAGCCGAATGCATATTTTGTCACTCATCCATCCACTGCACAAAAGAATGTGACTCCAACTTAACCCTTACGCAAAAAAGAGATATCCTTACAAAGGATGGTAGATGTTTTAAATGTGCGAAAAAGGGACATCCATCTAAAAAGTGCAGAAGTGCAAAATGGATTAAGTGCAGTAAGTGCAAGGGAAACCACATCACCACCATGTGCAATCCGAAGTTTGAAAAAATATCTTCACTTACTACTACGCAAAGTAAGGGTGAGAATGAAGAAAGCAAAAGGATGTCAACAAATTTCAGGTGCAACTCACACAGTGCATATTCAAACGTTGTCTTGAAAACCGCACGCTGCATTGGAGAAGGAAGGAGACAGAAGGATAATAGCTATTTAGCTACGAATTGTCATCGATGGTGGCAGTCAAAATAGTTACATCTGCGAGTGTGTTGCAAAAAGGTTAAAGCTGCGCAATATCGGCCAAATTAAGATGACAGTCGTTCCCTTCGGTTCAACATCGAAATCTCCAGAAAAGGTTTTAACAAAGGTGAAGATTTGTTTGAGATGTCAGTATGATCATAGGGCAGTGGAAATATATATAAGCCTTGGTTGTAGCACAAATTTGCATTGATCTCCTAGATGCTCCAAGTGAAAAATGTGTGTCCTTTGCAAATCTTAGACTTGCTGACAAGGTTTATAACAATAGAATCGCTACAGAAGCTGGCGCGTTAATAGGCGCTGACAACTATTGGGATGTAGTGACTGGGAAACAAAAACAAATTACCGAGCTGTTGAAATCCTCTTTGGATGGACAATGCAGGGATATCATCAACATGCAAATATCAACCAGGCAAGTTACAGTGCAGCATTTTTTATTTCTAAGATCTTTCCTGCATCTGAGTATTGTTCAGATAGTTTAGCGGCGATGTGGGACCTTGAGTCGATCGGAATAAAAGGCGAGGCGGAAGAAAAGATTTCTACGACAAACACATTAACCAGGCAGTGCATTCGGCAATCGGGAGATCGATATATTGCGTCGTTACCCTAGAAAGATGTTTATTCCAGTTTCCTTGGGGACAGAGGGCAGGCAGTGAGTGGCACGTGTCAATTCCTTAGTACGTCGCCTTTCAGGAAATCCTCAGAAGTTGCTGGAATATGATGGGACATTTCAAGAACCTGTCATCGGCAGGGAAGCAAAAAGGACCTTTTACCTTCCTCATCATCCCGTTTATAAGGAAGAAAGTGAGACTACGAAAATCAGAATTGTGTTCAAGGCGTTTTTGCGGAAGAGGATCGAGATTCACATCGATTTGTGTGGTTTTCGTCCATTAAAAATCGTACGTACCAGGACTTTAGAATGACTAGCGTAACCTTTGGAGCGAATTGCAGTCCCTTTCTCCTCTCTGCTACTATTCAACACCATTTGCGCCAAAATAAGGACGAGTATCCGGCAACATGTGCGGCCTTATCGAAAGGATTTTATATGGATGACCTGGTAATAAGCTTCAACACCGAACACGAGGGGCAAGTAATTTTTCGAGAGTCTATTAAAATAATGAAAGCTGCTTCCATGTCGTTGCGAAAATGGCATTCAAATAGTCAGAAGATACGTTCCATGTTTGATAGTAACGTAATTGGAACCACCCACAAGGTCTTAGGCCTCACATGGCATGTTTTTTCGGACGAACTACAGGTACCATTGAAATCGCTAGAAAGTCTCCAATTGTGCGCTGGAAGGGGGAGTAAGCGAAACGTGCTGCAGGTGATAGCCCAAATTTATGATCCTTTGGGCATTGTTTCACCAACGGTTATTAGGATGAAAATCCTATTTCAAGCATTATGGAAAAGGAAAATAAGCTGGGACGAGAATATTCCCGCAGAATTATTACCTGAATGGATGAAGGAATAAATGGGGTTCTTCAGTTAGCCAACAGGACGATTCCGAGGTCAGCATTGCCGTTACAAGAAACAAAAACAACTTACATACATATTTTATCCGATGCAAGTTTAAAGGCTTATGGAGCTGTGGCTTATGTTAAAAGTATAAGTGTTCATGGCGAAATCAACATTTCATTTCTTTGCGCTAAGAGCAGAGTTACGCCGCTGAAGGAAAACAATGAAGCGGAGTTGACTCTGCCTAAGTTGGAATTGACAGCTGACTTGATAGCAGCGAAGTTGTGCGCTTATTTGAGATGTACCCTGAAGGTAGCAGTCCAGAGGTATCTCTTGTGGTCAGACTCCAAAATTGCTCTAAACTGGATTTACGGAGAAACGAAACACTGGAAGCCGTATGTACAAAGCCGAGTGGCTGAGATCAGAAGATTAACAAGATTAGTGGATTGGGGTCATTGCAGCGGTAAGGAAAATCCAGTGGATTTGATTACACGAGGTATATCGGGAGCAAAGCTTCAGAAATCTACGATTTGACTTCAAGGACCAGAGTGGTTAATTAAGTTCCCTGTTGAGGAAGAGTTGTGTCTACCTACCGAGGATCAAGATGGGGCGTCCCAAACTGTCCTTTTAACAACGGAAGGAAGAGGTGTTTCCTCCAATGGCGAACCATTATTAATCTTGGAGGACTTTAGTACATGGGGACATTTGCTAAGGACAATAGCTTGGGTTCAACGATTTAATGCAATTTGCCGCAAGAGAGACAGACCGCATAGCAATCACTTAACGTCAGATTAACTTGATTACGCTGAAAACTATTGGGTCAGGTATGTACAAAATTAGGTTTATGCTAATGAGATCCGATTTTTGCAGAAAGGCCAACCAGTCGACAGAAGCTCTCCAATAGCTGAGCTTTGCCCCTTTTTGGACGACAGCGGGTTTTTAAGGTTAGGTGGTCGCCAACAACTCTTAGATGCCACCTTTGATGAATAACACCCAAAACTTTTGTCAGGTAGCTCGCGAAGTACGGTACTTCTTATTGACGATTATCATCTGAGGACTTTACACGGAGGCGTTGGTATGATTCTCGCGAAGCTAAGAGAAAAAATTTGGATCCCTAGGGGTCGGCAGCTTATAAAGAAGATCATCAAAAGGTGTTACATTTGTAAAAAACTGTTTGGTCCACCAGCTGTTCAACCGTATGCCCCTCTACCCAAGGAAAGAATAACACTGACAAGACCATTTGATAACGTGGGTATCGATTTTGCGGGCCCCTTGTTTTACATCACAGATTCCAGTGAATATATATAAAAGTCCTACTTGATGATCGTTACATGTGCGGTGGTCCGAGCGGTCCATTTAGAGCTGGTGACCAACATGACTACTGACGGATCTTTAATGGCAATAAGACGCTTCATTGCGCGGCGTGGTGTATCTTCATCAATTTTTTCGGACAACGCCACAACTTTTCGCCGAGCTGCTTTGGAGCTGAACTAAGCTGGTGATATTATAGACGATGACGTGTTACATAGATTCCTTTCTCAAAAACGCATTAAATGGTATTTTATAGTTGAAAGAGCCCCTTGGTGGGCGGGTTTTGGGAAAGGTTGATTCGGACGATTAAGAACACGCTTAAAACCGTGATTGGACGAGCCAAGTTAAATTTTGACCAATTAATCCTGTTGACTTAACACCGATAACGCCCTCAAAATTTCTGACGATCACATATCGACCACATACCGGTAACATAACTTCGGAGACCAGTGCGGAGATACAGGAGCTTTGGAGACACCGTATTAAATATACGAATAAGCTCTGGCGGCGATGGCGTGTCGAATATTTGCAAACATTGAGGTTATTTCACACAAATATTACAAAATTAGCTGTTCATCTGAAAGAAGGAGACGTTGTCTTACTATTTAACAACTCCAAGCCTCGAGTACATTGGAAGTTGGCTATCATCACCAAGGCCGTCCCTGGGCGAGACGGACGAGTTCGTTCTTGTGAAGTTAGATGCGGAGACGGAAAGGAGTTTAGAAGACCCATTCAGCTGCTATATCCTTTGGAACTCGGTGCGGCGGAGGGTGTTGAAAAATAAGAGAACTAGATTTTTTAAATGAAGAACACTATTGCTGTCTCTATCTTGATTTTCTTTCTTTACCTTTATATTCCTTATTTTCTTTCTTGTACAGTCAGTTGCGATTTTGAATTACGACGGATAAGACCAAAAATAAAATATTGTTCATTGTTCGAGGAGCCTTTTATTTTGAAACTGTTAATCGGGTGGGCTTTATTTATTAGCAATTATTTAAAAGAATTCAAAGTGAAGAAGTTGAAAATGAATGTTTGACCGATGAATTAATTAGCAAATGCATTACGAAAAAGGGCCAGCCATATGAAGCTACATTACCGTCGAAAAAGCTATTCATACAGGCAACAACAAAAAGGATGCGGTCTAGACATTCGATTTGCTTACTACCAGATTATTAAGAGTCCCAGCAAAGTCCCTGCCATACAACAGTAGATCGCAGATGGAATCGCTGAGCCAGTTCCGAAAGGTAAATCATCTAAACTTGTATTTTATCTACCGCACAGACCCGTTTAGAAGTCTGAAAGCACAACTACGAAAATGAGAATTATGTTCGATGCTTCGGCTAGTACAGAGGAAGTGGCTTCGTTGAATGATCAGCTACATGTGGGTGCGAACCTGATGCCAGATATATTGAAGGTCCTACTAAATTTTCGGCTCGGACGTTTAGGTATTATTGCGGATGTGGAAAAGGCTTTCCTCCAGATTCCTTTAAATGAAAATGTCCGTGAGACAGTTATCGTTTTATTTGGCACTCTTCTTTGAAATCGCCCAACTAGAACCACGAATATGAAGACTACAGAATGACGAGGGTCACGTTTGGGTTGAAATATAGTCCCTTTCTTTTAATTGCAACTTTACGACTACACTTCACTCGAGAATTAAACCAGTTCGCTCATACATGTGAGATATTAAGGGATAGTTTTTATATGGACGACGTGGTAGTGAGTGTCGATACGGAAGAAGAATGCGGACGAGTTAGCAAAGAAGTCGTAGAGATATTGAAAAACGCTTGCATGAACCTAAGTAAATTCAACTCCAACAGTCTACTCATCAGAAAGTCTCTTGTTTCTAGTGATACATACACCACCAATTCAAAAAGTGTTAGGCCGTAGATGGTTTGTATTGAGTGATGAACTAGCAGTACCTTTAGAATCGGTTGAAACACTTATCACTTCTAAATTAAACAAGGGCATTAAACGAATTGTTCTACAAACTATAGCGAAAATTGTTGATCCTTTGGAGATGCTGGGACCAGTTACTGTCAAGATTAAAATCTTATTCCAATCCATTTGGAAAAAAAAATTATTGTGGGATGAAGATCTTACTTTTGATTTGCTGACTGAGTGGGAAACATGTGCACAAAGTATGATGCGTTTAGAAGAGATGACATTTCCGCGATCTGCACTTGGGATTACTACTCCTGGACTACAGGGACAGCGACCTACGTAAGAAATACGTTAACTTTAGGAGAAAACAGCGTGCGCTTTTATGTGTCAAAAACAGAGTAGCTCCATTAAAACAAACGAAAAAACAATTGCCTGCATATTTATCCTCTGATGAACTCTTTGAAGCTGAAACATATTGCCTCAGGTACTTACAACTTGAAAAATTTTCTAACGAAATTTGTTTATTGTAGAAAGGCCAACCTGTGTTTTCAACATCTAATCTTGCTCAGTTGCTGCCTTTCCTTGGGGATGATGTAATAATGAGACCTCTACCGATTGAAAGATTAAAGCTGTCGCGTCCCTTTGATAACGCTGGTGTCGATCTGTGGATTTGGAATTGGTTCCCAGCTTGTCTACCGAGAGTTGCATAGACGTTTTATTTCTAGAAGAGGAATACCATCCGTAATATATTCCAACAACGCACGGACATTTCGAAGAGCGGCCCTAGAACTAGATGCTGGTAGTCCAGCTTTTGGAGATGAGATATTACAACATTTTCTCACAGATAAACGTATAAAATGAAAGTTTGTTGTTTAACTAGCGCCATGGTGGAGTGGCTTTTAGGAGCGCCTCATCCGGAGCATAAAAAACATATAAAAAGCTGTCATTGGAAGAGCTAAGCTTTCTTTTGAGCAGTTGAGAACTCTTATTGTCGAAGCTGAGTATATGGTGAATGTCCGAATACAAAAGCATGTTGTGGAAGCGATGGCGGATTTAATACATGCAACTTCTACGTTCGTGTCACCATAACCAAAAGGGATCATCGGTGCAACTGAACCCCAACGATGTTGTTGTTGTTTTCGATTCATCGAAGCCCAGAATCAGCTGGAAATTAGCTGTTATTGAAAATACCTTAGCTGGTCGTGATGATAAGGTCAGAGCTTCCGAAATACGATATTCAGATGGCACGCATACTCGAAGACCTGTTCAGTTCTTGTATCCCTTGAATTGCTATCCTAACAAATCATGTATTGATTTAAGATGCTCTTATACTGGATTAGCTTTGTAATATTCTAATATGTTGTTACCGTTCTTTTACCCCCTACCTCGCGGCGTTGTACGAAAACTTGCTCGGCCAACTGCGGAGACTGGTCGTGCGTAAAGATGTTAAATAAATGGTCGCCACGTGATTATCCTTCCGTATAACTTCAACACATCTTTAATCGCGAATTGGTTGTGACGATCGCGAACAAATCCCGTCTTCTCTCAATTAACACAAACATTTTCCGAATAAACCACTCGCCTCAAAATAGTACAAGCTTAATTCTATATTAAAGTTAGATCTCTTAACTCTATCGAAGATAGTAACATATACACCTCGAAATATAGAGAAATGAATCAAAGCCTATTGCTTCATAGGCTTTGATTCATTTCGGATCCACTGATAACAAACGTACGAGCTCCTCCAAGGACAAAAACAAGCAAGATAACTTCAGAAGTATTGGAGCTATTAGAAGATAGTACTTGAAAGCAGCATAACAATGCAGAAAGTCGAAAAGACTTTTCGTCAGATCTGTCGGGTTCAGAAGACCTGATAGTGTACAAAGCCAATAATGAAGTGAAAAAAAGTTGTTTTTATCATATTGCACGCGCAAGAGTTTTGTCCATCTAATTTCTGTAACATCGTAAACTCAAAAGAAAAATAAGTAGACAAGGTTTTCCAAAGCATCGAAATAAATTATCGAAATCACGCATGGTTGAGCGGAAGAGCTAAAAATGACGACGCACACGATATGAATAATATCATTCTGAACAGATTCGCAACTGAAGCAGTGACATACAAATGCATTGACTCCGTGGTGAACCAAAGTAAAATACTCAATTTCCCAACGAAATTTTTGAATTCTCCCGGTGTTCCCGAATTAAGGTCACACATTACGAATTTGAAAATTGGAGCGTATTATGAATTGTATTACTGTGAAACATCAATCAGCCAAAGTTGTGCAATGGCACATGATTAGTATCATAGTTAAAAAATTTATGAATGATCTAATTGAAGCAACGATTCTGATTGGACCTCATGAAGGTGAAGACGTACTACTCCACTAATACCACTAATTTCGTTCGAGTTCAAACGACTTCAATTTTCAATACGCCTTGCGTTCGCTATGTCTATTACGAGTAATAAAGCGCAAGGGCAAACTTTGCAAGTGTGCAAAGAATTTTAATTTAGAAAACAATTGTTTCTCTCATGGGGAATTATACATCACATGCTTCGGAGTCGGTAAACCATCTGATCTTTATGTTTATGCAGAAATCGCACAAAATCAATCCAACCGTGACAGTCAGAGATTGCCAACACACTTTAATGCAGATTGCCAACTTCAATAGAGAATCTCTGTTTTATTTTTGGAAAATTTGTCTCGTTGACAACCTCATGTAGGTGAGATACGAGTAGTACTCAACTTTGTTCAAAAAAAAAAACAACGTCATCTTCCCCCTTGTTTCCAGGGCTGTTGGTTTTACTCGTATCTATACCATACATCGTTATTCCCATTCTGAGATATCTAAAATATTCACGAAATTGCCCGAGAGTACCCATGCACATCAATTGGGTGATCCTTAAGATCCTTAGATTCTAAAACTGCAAACATGCAAAGACTACAGCTCCAGTATAGCTTCCATTACAAGAGGACCCCGCCAGCCATTACCAGTTATAGTGGAACGTAAGCAAATCAACGATAACCACCAGAAATACCGGAAGTACCATGCTATGAGTATGAGGAAGCCAAAAGGATTTTCTTCAGGGTTCTCTACCGAAACCGATGTTTGTACTCAACATTGGTCGGTCATAATCTTCAACCAAGCTCTCGTCTACTTTCGGTAGTTTTTGCCCGTAATGGAAGCTTGAAGGAGAACATAAATGAGAAAAAAAGATCTGAAAGGACACAAGGAATTCTCGTTTCAAATAGACAATGATGCGATTATGTTGTGCAATGGTAATGTGAAATGATAGGACCGACTCCTAAACCAATATCCCTGGGTCCTTAAGAATTCTGACGTTGCATAGTAGCTGCTATCACTTTTTGATTCACCTCGTGTATGATGGTCGGTGAGTTGAGTTGAGTGGTGCCCGAAACACTTTGTTGCTTCAGCAATCACGCAATGAAGCTAGAGGTTTACAGTGTGTGTAACCACATAACCCTGTGGCAGGCGTCGATTTGTAAAGTTTCCCTTAGAACCAACAAATACCCGGAACACTCGGAACACCAAACTAACCTGTTTGTACACTTTGATGCAAATTTTATGGAAATTGTTTTAGTCAGAGGGTGAGGAGTGCAAGTGTGCACTAGAGAGCTCTTTGTTGGGGGCAAATTTACAATACATAAGCATCCTCATCGGCAGGAATGGCAACATTCCTTTTACAACAATCCCATGAGTAGCCAGCCATTGTTCTGACTTGCATTTGAGGGTGTTTGTTGTTGGTTTTTACGGTTGTGTTGTGTAATTTTTTTCTTCTTTTTTCTTCGATACCTTGCATCCGTAACCGGGATAGTTTGCCTAAAAACACCATCAATGACGGTGCAAAATGTATTCAAAAGTGAAGCATATAAAAAAAGTGTATCTCCAACCGAGGGAGGTAAAGGTAAAAGTGTTTCCGGCGTGGTGGTAATATCCTTGAAAAGCACACAGTCATAGGAACACTTCTACTCGTAAAGTGCATATTTGTATCGGTAAATTGGTTATAACAGCAACACATTTTGTAAATTGCTCATAAATTTAATGATTTTGCCCGGCAAAATGACTTCATCTTTGCCACAGGTGCGGAGGATACTACTTCATCGGCAGAAGTCGGTCCTACCGTCATCATCATCATCATCGTCGATACGATTTCCTCGACACACCCTCCGAAGAAAGTTCAATTTTAAATTTAATTTTATGAAAGCTCTTTGTCAGTCTAAGTATCTTTTGGCGTAAATTTAATGAAAAAAGTTTTACAACCAACAGCAACAACTAACAATTTAAATAATCGAAAGTTTTCCTCTAAGAGGATGCCACAGTTTTTCGGATTCGGATGCACATTATGGTTAGAAGGGTTCTTCACCATTATTTAAGCGCTAATATCTCTATTCAGTCAGTGCAATATGTTTAAGGAATAGGCGACATACATGTAATGGATCGATGCTCTAGGAGTATGTCGTCAGTATGCTAACGTGAGAAAACAACTTAAGACTCTGTAGCAACGTTGCAGTGGAAGCGACGACAGAATGGGAGAAAAAGAAAAGGAACAAAAAAACACTGCCCGGTTCCTTTTCTGAGATGTGCTCTCGTTGATTGTTTATTGACAACTGATAATTGTAGATGGATACATACATAACGTCAGAGAGACTATACTGTGCTACACCAGATGTGCGAGTATAACTTTGCTACATACCGTCCGCCTCGTTATTTTATTCCAAAAGGTCGAAACAAAATGTTAACAATTCAAAATTCTTAAAACTTTAAATAACTAAGTTATTTAACGGTGTTTTACAAAAGCAGCAAATCTAATTAGAACTTAAGTATACAAATTCACTATCTCAATTCAAATGCTAGGACACAAGTTTTGATTAAAAAAAGAAAGTTATTGGCTAGTGCCTTAATACAAAATGAGGGATTATACAATATTTAAACAATCCTTAAGAAAATATAGTTCATGAAAAACAATGTTAAAGTTTCTTTCCATAATTAATCAAAGCTTAATGCGGGTGCAGTATGTTAGAAATCAAAACAATTAATACTCGAAAATGTGATTGATCTTAATGAGAAATTCAGTACTTCAATTATAACACGTATAAATTCAGAAGATTCGTTTAAAAGCTACTATAAGTTTTAAATACAAGAATAATTGATTGCCTAAAGGCTGTAAATGAAAATTTAAAATTACGTAGATTAGAAAATAATAACAAAATTCAGTTCATCAAAGTGAAAAAAGAAAAATAAATAAAGAACTATTGTATCTTAAACTCAAATTTCAAAAGCTTTTTTTTTCAAACACAAAAAAAAATCAATATCGCTAATAAAGGGTTTTCCAATAGCGACTTAACAATTTTGAATTTAATATGTGAACGCACTCTTTCACTAATCATCAAACTGTCACTGCCAATTTATTCTTTATTCAGTAAACTCAACATTTTCATCATGGTAAAGTACCCTAACGAGCAACCTGTGCAAATTATAAAAATTTTCTACCGAAATTCGGAGTCGGTGACTGCAGCTTTAAGAGCGTTAACTCCAATTTTCGGTCGTAATTCTCGCCCTAGTAGACAGGCAATAACAAGTTTAGTGCAAAAATTTGAGCCTATATATTCGTTGTGTGATGTTGCCGTGTCAGTGAGACAACGGGTTGGGCGAAGTGTCGAAAATATCGCTGACGTTCAGGCGTCCGTAGCAAACGATCCAAATCAGTTAATTCCACGGCGTTCTCAAGAATTGGGCATCGCTCAGACCACATTATAGCGTATTTTGCGTAAGGATCTTGGTTTACACCCATACAAGATCAAGCTGGCTCAAGAATTTAAGCCGATGTACCATTTGAAGCCACGTACGTTCTCCGATTGGTTTTTGGAGAAGATGCGCTAAGATGTTGAATTTCATCGCAAAATCATCTTCAGTGACGAAGCTCATTTTTGGCTCAATGGGTTCGTCAATAAGCAAAATATGCGTTATTGGTCGGGTGAAAATCGACATGTGCTTCATGGATCACCACTTCATCCACAAAAAATAACAATTTGGTGCGGTTTGCATTCCGGCGGCGTTTGGCGTTATTGGGCCATTTTTTTCGCCAACGATAACGATCGGCATGTTACTGTGAATGGTCAGCGTCATCGCGCCATGATCACCGATTATTTTTGGCACGAATTGGAAGATATGAACTTGGACGATATGCGGTTTCAACAGGATGGTGCCACAAGCCACACAGCACACTCTACAATCGATTTATTGAAGAGTAAGTATGGGCCAGTCGATTGGCCGCTTCGTTCGTGCGATTCAACCCCGCTTGACTATTTTCTGTAGGGCTACGTTAAGTCATTGGTTTATGCCAACACGCCAACGACGTTGGAAGAGCTCAGAGCCAACATTGAACGCGAAATAGCTGCCGTGTCGGCCGAAATGTGTGGCCGAGTCGTTGAAAACTGGGTCCAACGAATCGAACGCTGCAAACGTGCCCGCGGCGGCCATATGAGCGAAGACGAGTTCCATTCATAAACGTTTTGATTGTACTTCAAGCCGATAATAAAGTTTTTGAAATATTTCAAATGGTTTGCGTTTTATTTAAAAAAAAGTAGTCAAGTCCTTATTGGAAAACCCTATACAATCCCATGCAGTCGAACTTAGAAACAGATCTTTACACCTGCGCAGCGAAAAATTAAAAGAGGTTAAACAAAAATAGTAGCGTATTTCACAATTTGCCTGAACAAGATTATCCGAGATACTTATACAAGTTCGCCAGCATGAGGTTACATTTTGGATAGCGCTGAATTTATTGACTATGGTGCTGATGATGTTGGGCCCTTTAATAGAGACTGATTTTCATCTTCGGCTCCGCCCGCCGTTTGAGCTGATGATTCGCCTTTAGGTGGGGCGGATGAAGCTAGGTTTGGCAGCAAGGCAACCTTGCAACTGGTCGAATGTATTGACTAGAATGTAATCGATTGTCAATCAGCAAAACCATTGCTCAGGTATGGATGTTAGGAGTCTTAAAACACCACTTTGAACGTCGTTGCATGTGGTTTAGGCACTCAGAGTTCCATCTGCGCCAAAAGTGGTTGCGCATTTCCTATCGCGTTGTAGGGTTTCGTGGGCTCTCACTGTCGATATAGTTAGGGTCGGGCAAAACGCTAAGTCCACTTATTACCAAATGCCCAGGCGTCAACGCATTTAAATCGGCAGGATCGCTGCTCAGT
Source organism: Volucella bombylans (assembly GCA_949129095.1). Classification (NCBI taxonomy): domain Eukaryota; kingdom Metazoa; phylum Arthropoda; class Insecta; order Diptera; family Syrphidae; genus Volucella; species Volucella bombylans. Next base: position 140,581,595 of record OX422140.1, on the reverse strand, counting down.
GCACAAAGAGGTTGCGTGTTCATGCACTGCTCGATACTAGCAGCAACGGTAGCAAATTCTTCTTAGGTCAACAAGGTATCGCCAACGACCTTGTGAAGGTGCTGATTGAAGATATTTACGGCAGCCTCCCATAGCCCTCCGTGATGCGGGAAGGAGGGGGTCGTGAAGTACCACTCGACGCGCTTATTCAATAACTCGGCAGCAACATTTTCCTGAAACTCTGACCCTCTCCTCGAAGCACATTTGTAGCAAATTTGTAGCGTTGTTACTATACATGCGGCAACAGTTGCCTTGTCTGGCAGTAAAACGGGTGAACGCTGCCATAAAGGCCTCGGTGGAAAGGGCAGTTACAACTTCTAAATGGACTGCTCTTGATGCCATACATACGAAGACTGCCACATAACCGTCTTGGCATCGAGTACCTACTTCTGGTGCTAATCTGAGTTGAAAATGTCCAGCGTAGTCAACTCCGGTCTCTGCAAAAGGTCGCTCCAGGACCACCTGCGCCTTAGGTAATGTGGCCATTTGTTGTGTGCATGGGCGAGCTGCGAAACGTGCACAGCGTATGCACGAGAGATTTTCTGAGCGAACAAGAATGCGTCCACTCAAGATCCATACAAAACTTACCAAGCAGCTCCAAACGAGCGATATCGGGCCGTGCATTGTCATTGCGTGCGCCTTTCACATCAAGAGAGTTGCCAGCCAAGAGTGTCGAGACAGCAATATCGGATGTTTCTCTTCGTATGCCAAGTAAGCGTTATGTAACCTGACGCCTACTCTTAGCAGCCCAAATTGACCCAGAAACGGTGCATGGTGGCGCAGTTTACTGCTATAACTAACGTCTTTGCCAGAGCTGACAGCCTGAATCTCTTCCTGAAAAAACTCTGATTGTGTAGACCGATACAGGACCCGCTCCGCCCGCCGTAAGTCCTCGAGAATTACAATCTTCGGCGGGTTTTCGGTACGCTTCAGGCTTAAGCGCTGCCAACGGAAGATTAATGCCAACACTCGGACTGGTCGGTCAAACGAACTGAACATGGATAGCCAGTCTGACCAAACACTTCTTCGTACCACCAATAACGCAATGGATTTTCGCTGCTGGGGAACTGGTAGGTTTGTCCGAAACGCCTGCACACAGGGTACTTACCAACCGGGCGAGTAATACGGAACCCTGCTACTACATCCGCGGTAGACGTATGCATTTTACAGGAGCAACGGCTCTTGCTCATCAGCAACACACTCGTCCAAGTTCCATTTGTCTGTTGACTGACAGCATACACTGTGGCAACGTAAGCACGCTCTAAAGCGTCACTAAACCCATGGAGTCACCATTCTTGACACGATTCGATCTGGAGCCTGCCGATCTGCATGGTTTGAACTGTCTCTAGATCATGCCATTCTTCCTGAACAGTTTGCATGACCTCTTCATCCCAATCCACGCCCAATAGCCAGCTTGGATCAGGATTTTTGACCGAATGAGAACTGGAGCCAAAAGTCCAAGTGGGTCAAAGAGCCGGAGGCTGCTTGATAAAAGACGCCGTTTTGTTAGCGGCAAAGGGTCTGCTTCTCTTCGGATCTGAAATTGAAAGGTATCTTCACCTATGTCCCAGCCGAGGCCAAGAGTTGATGTACACGCAGGAGCTCCCAATGTTCTTTGAGTGAGACAGCCCTGGGAATTTGTTGGTAGTAATTCGTCGACGTTCGCTGCCCACTTGCCTAGTTTACAACCCGCGGTGTGAAGGATTGAAATGAGATCACACTGAGCCTTTTGGGCTAGGCTTCTTCGAGGGTATCCCCGCCACCCAACACGTTGCCCATTTTTTACTGAAATTGAAAGGTATCCTCACCTGTGTGCCAGCCGAGGCCAAGAGTTGATGTACACGTAAGAGCTCCCAATGTTCTTTGATTGAGACAGCCCTGGGAATTTGTTGGTAGTAATTCGTCGACTTTCGCTGCCCACTTGCTTAGTTCACAACCCGCGTTGTGAAGGATTGAAATGAGATCACACTGAGCTTTTTGGGCTTTTTCGAGGGTATCCCCGCCACCCAACACGTCGACCACGTAGGTGTTGATAGTCAACAAAGTGGAACCTATTGGAAATCGATAGCGTTCCACCTTTGCAACCTTGTTTAGGACCCAAATCTACGCGAAAGGGGCAAAATTCGGTCCGTATGTTACCGTGAGTAAACGAAAATACTCCAAGGGACAAGATGACTGTTCGCGCCAGACAATCATTTGGCGTTTCAGATCAGAATCATTTACCTGAATCTGCCTAAACATCTTAACAATGTCACCCGTAAACGCGTAGCGAAAGAACCGAAATCTGAGAGGTACAATCCACATGTCTTGTTGTAATTTAGGACCGGCGAAGAGGGTGTCGTTTAGCGACAGACCATTACTTGCAGCCTTTACATTACCATTACTTGCATTGAACACGACCCGTATGGCACCCGAACCCTCACTCCTAACCACGGCGTATTGAGGTAAAAAATAGGCATCGGAATTCTGAATAGTACTTATGTCTTTTACCTTTTCCATATAACCCAACGATTCATATTCCTGGAAGAATTTTTAGCGAATTTTCTTTCAGCGGAATGAAAGCGACGAATCGCAATGTCTAAAGAACCCGGGAACTTCGGTTCACTAAGGCACAGGGGCATAGGTACCGTGAATCTACCACTCGCGTCTCGCGTATGTTCCTTTTCGTACGGCTCAACAACACTACGATCTTCAGGACTAAGTTCAGGGGGGCGCTCAACACTTTCGATATCCCAAAACCGACGTATTTGCTCAGAGATAGTCTCTAATTTCGTAGCCACAAAAGTTTTACTAACGCGAGTTGCGTCTGCCGACACACCACAATCTGGCACAGCTCCAACCACGACCCATCCGAAAAGTGTTTGTATTGCCGACGGTGACCCCGGCATTCCGATTCGCGTCCCGTCGCGTAAAATCGATGCATAGAGAATTTGCTACTATCTTTTCTTGAGCCTTTACGGTGGCCACGTCACAATGAAGAATAGTATTATGTTTACCGACGCACTCAATACAGGAGGAGGATTGGCACGATGACGCTGAATGACCTTTTCATTTGTTCTCTACGATCCGAAACCGAAAGCTTTTTAAATATGTCCTCCTTGGAACTGTGGACAAGGTTCGCGAGGCCGACGGGTTTTTTCTGTCGCCACGTTTGTCGAGGTCATACGACGAGACTTGTGTTTGACATTAGGCTTTTTCAAGTTTCTGGGAATTGTTCAACGATCGCAATAAGATTTCTATAAAATTGACAAGTATAGGAATATCGATCGAATTATTTCGACGCTTCCCAGGCTTCTCTGGTCTTCGTGTCCAACTTGGATATTAAAATGCCAACATACCAATCATCCCAGGACTCAACCGATCGACCAAAGTTAGGAGCGACTCGTCTAGCCTCAATCTCAGCGTTCGAGCTGAGCTTGAAAAAGCAATGGCTTGCTGTCGTACTTACGTAGTAGTGCGTTCCAAGTGGCAACGAGATTCGCACCGGTAATACTTGTGTTCTTCACTCGCTGCGCCGCGTCGCCGAAACTGGCCAGTAAATACTGGAGCTTATTCACCGGTTGTATATTAGGCTTATTATACACAAGTGAGGTAACCATTTCCTTCAACGTTGGCTACTCGAAAATATCTCCACCGAATTTTGGGAGTTTTATCACAGGTAAACCACAATAGGTTTCACGTGGTAAATGCTGTTCGAATGTTCCTGAGATAATCTGCCCGGGCAGTACTATAGCCATAGCCACATTATCAACAGGTGACAAGTCGGAGTTTATTCGAACCATTGCCTGAGTATAGGCCCATCACCGAAATAGTCCACGACGACGTACTCGGAAGTCTCGAAATCTGTGTCCCCAGACCAAACAACTAAATCACCATTTGCCTTCATAAATCGTGTCCAATACGAATTCAATAACTCTCTCCCACACACTTCTTGTTAGAGTATTTGCCCCCAGCTTTAAAGTGTTCGCGATAAAATTAGAAATTAATCGCCCATCTTGAGCTTGATGGCCTAAAATGACAGTTAATTCCGACTTTTCGTTGCTCATCGCGTGGTTTTAAAACGGTCCAAGAAAAAAACAAAACACAACAAACCGATCACTCCACGCACCGAACCGATTCCGCTGTGGGAAAGGTTTTCCGCAGGGGTTTACATGCAATAATAAATGACGATTAGCACATTGATTGCACCATTTATTACACCGCCGATGATGGTCGTAAGGTATACATTGTTTGTGATTATAGTGACACACACATGGGAATACGAAACGGAATTTAAGGGGATTGGAGACGAGACTGACAGCGCTTCGGATGAACCTCGGTGAGGTAGGACGCACTGTCTGCGATGTGTACACTCGTAGTGCGTAGAATATGACGACGATGATGGAGATGTAGGCTGCACACTCCCGTTGTATATCGGATAAGCAGAGACGCCGGTTGCGACTTTGTTTTATTTAATCAACCGCGGCGCGGAGATAACCGATAGAGCAGATAAAACTAAACTACCTACGCTCTGCTACCCAAATTGTAGCAACGTTGCAGTGGAAGCGACAACAGAATGAGAAAAAAAGAAACGATGAGGAGAAAAAAAAACAAAAAAACACCGCCCGGTTCTTTTTCTGATATGTGCTCTCGTTGATTGTTTATTGACAACTGATAATTGTAGATGCATACATACATATCGTCAGAGAGACTATACTGTGCTACACCAGATGTGCGAGTATAACTTTGCTACAGACTCCATATTATCGTCAGAACTGCGTATGTCTCCGCATCGAAGTCAGGTGCAAGTTTGTCTAACGAATAACAAAGACGCTACGTCACAACCTAAATAGATTCCATAGCTATCAGTGAAGCATGTCTAAGTAAATGAAAAGCTGACTCCGTATCCCTGGAGTAACCGGAATTCCGATAATATTGCATTAGGTTGCACGTTTCTATCGTAAGATTGGAGCTAAATGTATACGGGGAAGAAGATAGCCTTTAAATTGCAGTCCTGGCAAAGCCAGGTGAGTGATAAAAAAATTACCACGACAAATCGTTCTTTATAGTCTGCTGAAAGCAGTGGTGACGTACTTGTTTGTTTCAGAATTGGTCTTATCAGAAGCCGAGTAGATCCAGAGGACCCTCAACCTAAGCCGTATGTCTTTCAGAAAACTCCTTTCCACTGCCAGAAAGCCGAAAGCATCTTGGAGGTTTCCGATACAACTCTTCGTTGGCGAAACCCAAATTGGTGTCAGTTAACAGTAGATGAGTTTAGGCAGTCAGCTTCCATGTTCTCGGGAAGAAAACAACTTTAATTTTGAGAGGATAGTTTGAAATCTAATTACTAGTGCGTTAAACGTCAACTGACAGTTTCTGAGCTTAATCTGATAGCCAGAACAGCAACAACCCCTGTGTATGCCTGACCGCCAAAACTAGAACCATTGAGAGTAGTAAGCGCAGAGCAGATAGCAAAATCGATCACTTCCGCCACCGCATATTGACTAGCCTTTCCAGTCTTATTTCCAATTAGCGAAGTATTTATGTCTGGAGCGACAGCGCTTAAGGACCCACTTAACTCTTTCATCATTTTCAAGTTAGTTCGAGAATGTTTTTGATAGCGGTTGGAAGCCTAAATTCACTGAGTTTTGTCTGAGTCTCAGTTCAATGGGATCACGGGAAATGATGATGCCAATGAACTTGGTTCAGACGAGATTTTTTAAGGATCAGAACCTCAGTTGGGGTTTGAATTGATTTTCATATCCAAGGAGTACAACCAATTAGTTGTTTGGCTGAGTGCCCTGTTCCTGGTGCTGCTCAAAAATCTGAATCATACGATAGATAGGATCAAGTATGCAAAAACGGAAATATTCGGGCATTCATTTCAGCTGCCACAAAAGATTGCACATGTCAGGATGCGGACTCGTCTTGCAGATTGGCTACGGTCAATGGCCATCGCCTGGGTGTGATCCGCATCAAGACGTCATTCCAAAACATCAGCGTAATATATATGTGTACACGTCCATTCCGATGAAGCTGAAGTTTCTATCAGCGGAGCCTACGCAGCCTGTGCGGGGTATGATGTCAAAATTGTACTCGCGGAATTCGGAAAGGAAAACATCTTTGGCGGACTAGTCGAAAAGTACGGCCTTTACGACACGACAGTAGACAACGTCTTCCGGCTAATCGATTTTGCAGCAGCTCATAATACGGTGATGGGTAGTACTAGGTTTCAAAGACTACGAATCCACACAGCAACTAGACGCACTCCAGATAATCGAACCGCCAACCAAAGATGAGTGGCACGCATCAGACATTTTGAATGTGCAAACATTGACCACTTCCTTATTGCAACCAAATTCAGAGCTCCAACAAGAAAAAGCTGCGAACCGTCCAGAAACCGTCAATCTATGGAGCCAGTATCACGACATCATCAAAGAGGCACTCGAGACTACGGTAGGCTGCCAGCCACCACCATCCTCGTATTATGATGAGTGTGCACGCCGCCGGAGAGAATTCATAGAGAATGCACACCGATGCAGCATGGTAATGCACTGTTTGCAGGGGAAAAGAGAAACCACTACCCTCATTGCAAGTAGAAAGTCAACATGGTAAGTGGTGCAGATCGGCCGATTCTCCGAAAAATAAAAACTCCACCACCGCAACTTTAATTCCAAGTGGCGATATTAATCTCCAACAGAAAACGCATACGGAGATAAAGGAAATAAAAGTTATGCTGGAGGAATGTGCGAAAGCAGTGGAATTCACAAGCGCAAAATATGATGATCTAAATTCTGTTCTTTCCAAGAAAGCAAACAAAAGTTGCGATGATACAAAAGGCGAAAACCAAGAGAACATTAACGTACGAAGAAATATGTAAAAATGTAAACAGAGACAAATTCTATGTACGCAACGCAAAACATAAATGTACATTAATAATGAGTTATCAGCATACTTCAAAAAATTACTCTGGTTAACCAAAACGAAAGCAAGAACGGTTAACTGGAAATACATATGTATCTGTGGATGAGACACAAAAAAGTTCTCGTGAGGAAAAATGACGGAAATGCTGTTGTAGAAATGAATTTAACGGTTGATGTTGAAAAAATTGTTTAAACAGCAATTTGTGTTTGTACTACAGTCGCGTCAAAAAATTAACAAATACAATGGTTGAATTAAACGAAGAAAATGAATTCGTTAATATTAAATTTAAACATTTAGAATGCCTTAAAGAAATGAAGGATACGATCTATTAGAGCAAATTGGAATAATTTTATTTTAAGCGTTAACGAATTTATTGGAAAATTTGATGTAATAGTGCTCTCTGAATAAATATTAAAAAATTGAGAACTCATTTTATATAATTACTGGATTCCATGAACCATTAGCCTATAATAGAACTGATAAAGAAGGTGGCGGCTTAATGGTTTTCATAAAAGATGATATACTCGTAGAATACACAAAAATAAATATGAATTATGTGTATTATGAATGTGTTACAATAACCATTCAAAGAGGACAGATTGAAGCTACAATTTTTGCAATATACAGACCGCCTAGACTTAATGTAAATGAATTTATAGATGAATTAGGAAAAACATTGACAAAATAGATAAAAGGCAGACTTTGGGAATAATTGGTGATGTCAACATTGATGCAAATGATGTATATCATCCTAATGTGAGCAGACACCTTTCATTGATAGCATCAAGAGGATTTATAAACACAATTAAATCGGTTACGCGTGTCCAAACACAAAAACATTAATTGATCACTGTTTAATTCGCACTAAATGTATGGATATTATATCCGCGGTAGTAGAATTATATTGCTCTGACCACTTTGGCATATACTGTGCGACTATTAAATCTAATGAGAAAGAAGAAAGAAACGCTCGTGAAATGTTCAGTTATATTAGTAGTTATGAGTTGTCACGACAAATTGAACAATTTAACTGGCAACAGTTGTTTGATCTGACAGACGTAAACGATTTGTACAATATCTTTAGAGAATGTTTTAAAAGAATGGTAAAATCAACGACGTATTTCAGAAAAAACAAAAAAAGATCTAATGAGCATAATTGGATAACCGCAGATCTAAGGAATGCATGTCTAGAAAGAGATCTTTTATATGAAGATATAAAAACAATAGAAGAAACCAAGATTATGAAAAAGAATATAAAGCGTTTCCCAACCACCTAAATAAAAAGATACATAGTACTAAAATGAATTATTTCAAGCAACAATTCTTAAATGCAAAAAACAATCCAAAGGAGACTTGGAAGATCATCAATTCAATACTTGGCAAAAAACTCCTAAATCTGGACGATCTGTTGGCTAAAAACTTTGCTACGAGTATGATAATCTCGCGAATCATTTTGTACAAAAATTTTCTTTAGACATAACAAATACTATCCATACTCGTATATGCGAACATAAATCTTACCCGGGTCCATCCAGCAGTGTACAGCGATGAATGTATATGAAAGAAGTTAGTACTGAAGAAGTACAAAAAATTCTTAAATTATTTAAACACAACTTAAGAAATAATGCTGAGGTTCTGGCTCCGGTTTTAGAAAAACTTATAAACTTTCAAAGATCCCCGAAATACTTACAATATCCGTCATTCGATCGATATACAAGGGTGGCCCGAAAAATGATATCGGGAACTACCGTCCGATTTCAATTCTATCGGTAACGGATAAAGTCCTCGAAGAGGTGTTATTCAAAAGACTTATTGAATATTTAGAAAAGTATAATACTCGTATATTGTCAAAAAATCAGTTCTGCTTCAGACAGAAAAAAAGTATAAATCGGTTGATCGGCGATTTTTCAAACTAAAATCAAGAAGAAAAAACATAGCACCATAGTAGTTTTTATCGATTTAAAGAAAGCTTTTGATACGCTATGCCATAAAAATATTCTAAAGCAGATGGAAAAAAACGGGCATAAGAGGACCACTTTTGTCATGGTTTGAGGACTACCTAGAAAACCGTAAATATAAAGTCAAAATTAAACAAAGCTTAAGCAAAGAAAAATCTTCAAAATATGGAGTTCTACAAGGATCGAAATTAGGACCGTTAAAGTTTATTATATATTTACATGAACGATATGCTTGCAGCTCTTAACAAAAGCACAGTTTACGCATACGCAGACGACACCACAATTATCGTGAACCACAAGGACGTTGAAGCGGCTGAAAAAATCATGCAGAAGGAATTCGATATAGTCACAACATGGTGTCACGACAACGGCCTGATCATAAATGCAAAAAAAACTAAACTAATGCAGATACGTCCTCCGCACATCCTAAAACACAAAATCTTAATAAAAATGCATGGTTATGATTGCGTACATAATGTTGACAGTCGTCAACTTTTTCGAGCTGATAACAACTGCTCAACGATCCTGGATAATGTATCTATATACAAATATTTAGGGGCCACCGTCGACTACAATTTTAGGTGGAGCTACCATGTTGAGGCACTAATAAAAAAAACTCAGGGGATCCGCTGCCGCTCTTTTCCATCTTAGCTATCGATGTCCAGCAGATGTTCTTCAACAATGCTATTATAGCCTAGTGGAGTCTCACCTAAGCGTGGGGCAACACGCTGCAGCTCCATCGGCTAAACTCATTGCATGCCAGCATACAAAAAATAGTTAAGAAGTCAGAACGACATCATGGTAATGACATAAGACAATTCCTCACAATAGAACAATTGCATAAGATGGACATACTATCAACTTTCAAAGATGATAACACCTATAAGCTACCAACCCAACAGCAGTTAACACACGTAAACGACAACAAAATTAGTTTTTGCTCCCAAGATTCTGGAATGGATATGGACGTAGAAAGTATGCAGTTGCAGTTCCGGCAATATTTAACGAGCTTACAACAATTTTAAACAACCTTTCGAAACCAATTTTTTTTTAAAAATATTAAGAAAATGTTCTTGAATTCAAATTTATAAACGATAAACACTGTTTTTTTATGTACGTGTAATGAATTTGTATTTTGAACTCAACATAATGTAATGTAATTAATTTTAAAGACCAATCTTCTGCAGAAGCCAGAGGGCTTGGCTTAGCAGATAATACAATATGAATGTCAATCTTTTAGAACAAATAAAAATTCAATTCAATTAATTCAATTCAGTTCCCCAGATCAACGATACCGAGGAGTCTCGCGATAGAAACAACATCCGGATGTTGTTCAGGAAAGCTAAGCGACTAGCAGCTGGTTTCAAACTTGGGACGCAGTGAAGGAAACCAAGCCACCCAAGTACAGGGAATAGCAGATGTGTTTAAGCAGCACTTTCAGCAGTTACTTAATGATCATCAGGTAAAGGGAGTGATAGGGCAAAACCAGAACCCATATTCAGTCAATGAAATAGTCACCCCCTTCCAGTATATAAGAGGTTGGCTCAGCTATCAAAAGACTGAAGAACAACAAGGCCGCCGGATCCGATGGTCTACCAGTGGAGCTTTTCTATAATGGAGCTGATGTTTTGGTATGACCTATGACTGGACTATCACTCTATATGCCCCATCCTCACGAAAGGCGATCTTGTATCTTGTAAGAACTATCGAAGCATATCCCCGCTAAATGTGGCATATAAGATCCTATCCAATGTATTGTGTGAACGTCTCAAGTCTTTCTGCAGCTTAGTGTGTCAGCACGTACTAGTATGGCTTCCGTCCCGGCTGATCGACAATCGATCATATTATTACAGTAAATTCTAGGAAAGACTAACGGATTTCAAGTCGATACTTACCATCTTTTCATCGACTTCAAAGTCGCATATAACAATATTCATCGTCTTGAGCTCTACACAGCGTTGGCCGAATTCGGGATCCCGGCAAAAATTAACCCAACTGTGTCGCGTGGCGCTGGAAAACACGCGGTGTAATGAGCAATTTTGAAATAGTTCCTCCGAACGAAACATGTACCGGATTTCATCAAGAGGATGCCATGTTATGTATTTCTTCAAGTTAGCGCTGGAACAGATAGTACGCATGGCAAGTTTTAATACGGACAGCACTATCTTCAACAAAGCTGCTGGGATACGCAGACGACATCGACATCATCGGTTGTTCCCAGCGCTCCGTCACTGAGGCTTTTATGGAGATCGAAGAACAGGCGAAACGAGTTGGCTTGAATTAAATGAGGACAAAACCAGTAACTTGTTGTTAACGAACAAAGAGCACCTGTCCACCGCATAGGACAACATGTCACTGTTGACAACAGTAACTTCGAAGTGGTTAATGAGTTTAACTTCCTCGGAGTAAACATCAATTCCTCGAATGACACCCTAGTGGAGATTCATCGAAGACTTATCGAAGGAAACCGCTGCCACTTCGGCTTGGCGGAGCAAATACATGCTCTACAACACATTGATCCTGACGTTTCTATTCTATGGAGCCGAGTGCAGCCCAATAAGCAGAAAAGCATAGCAGATATTGAATACTTTCGAGAGAAAAATTCTTTGTCGAATATTTGGTCGCGTGTGCGAGGAGGGTGAATGAAGGGGAAGATACAACCGCGAAATCTGTAAGCTGTATCAAGATGTGGATATAGTGCAGGGTACCCAGGATTGCAGAGAGTGGAAGGTTACTGTGTTTCAGGCAGATACTCTCGGATACTAACGGTTCGGGAGCCCGTTAAGAACAAGAAAGATGTTGGTCCTTGACGTCATGTAGATTCATTGAAATCACCCTCCTACGTTCTCCTTCTGCGATTCGGTCATTTCTGACAGGACATTACTCGTATGGTGTTGCTTTTTCTATTCTTTAATACTCGCCACTCGCAATTTAAGTTTGATAAGTCATCCAACGTGAAATAAGCATAGCTGATGTGTATTTTGTGTATTAAATTGGCCCCCGCTCTGTTTTTCCCCTAGTCGTGCAAAGGTCAGTAGTAAAAATTTAATATTACAATTTAAGCAACATGGTAAGGCAATTTCGTAAATATGCGGGCATAAACGAGTGTGAGTAGCTCGTATTCAGTACAATTATGAATGCTATAATGGCTACCATATGGTAATTTTTTTATGGCTCAACTTTTGGGGGATCTATTGCGAGTCTTCGACAATAGAAGAGCCTTTCTGAAGACACCTCAATCGCATATGTCTGCTTCCCACCCACTTCCATTCAATGAGGTTATTGCCCCGTACTTCCGTTCACATGTCAATTTGAAGAGAACAAATGCTCAAATGTATAGTAAGAACCCCTTGAATATATTTCAACATACTCGTACAAACTATTGTAATAAACACACCCCGATTCTATTTCACAATCACACACCACCACTCACCCGCACACCGCAAAGATACATACGAGTAGCTACAAATTGATTTCAATACATTCATCGATGCTGATGACGTTGATGGTTTACTGTCAGGACACCCTTACGGTCTCCGTCGCAACCGAAAGGTTGTTTCGAATAAATTCAAAGTGAAGTTTATACGGCCATTACCGTAAAATATAACGGCTATTAATTTTAACACAACATTAAATTCGATCTAAAGCCAATGTGCGTGCTAGGATAGTAGAACGTGTGTGCTGTTGTATGTACGAATTAAGTGCTGCCACCTGTCGAACGCTCATTATAGGTCAAAAACAACAACTTTGTTAAGCTGACTTGGTAGGGACTGTTGTCGGAATTAGCCCAAGAGATGGATATGGGCCTACGCCTTGGCCCAAATGGCATGGGATGATTGTGTGATTGGTTGCATAAGCTATCATAGAGAATATATTGGTCTCTAGTGCATTTGGCATATCATGTGTTCCATAAATTACGCAAGGCACCGATCAATTAATTGAAAACGTGTCCATTATGTTCGCCTAAAGGCTTTTGCCAAAGTATTTCTGTTTATCTTCGAGAGGAGAGCGGTAATGAGGCTTACTTCGAAATTTATTGAACATTTCAGGGAGTTGGATGCGCATTTTGATGATGTAACATGATGATGTATACACGTAAGAGAGAACACAGTTGAGGGTAATTTCATTTACAAAAGCCAGTTCGGGTTGAATGGTCAAGGCTGAAACAAAATTGAAAATATCGTGTATGGTGGATAGTTCAAGAATTCTTCGTCCCGATTTCTACAGGGTGATCACCGGATGAATAGAATGGATGTGTGAATAAAAGGTGTACAGTACATCATGTGTCTTCAATTCATTTTACTGTTAATTAAAGTTGACGCGGCGCACAGAGGGGCAGATGGAATTAAAAGTTCCATCACAATTCACAGGCGATATGAAATGATATTTAAAGTACAAAACTGTTATCATATGTCACAATAAATAAAAATAAAACATATAAGCACTTATAAAAATTTATTATTTTGAAAATATTTATCATATTAGAAAAAAATGTGAATCATCGTTTTCATCATCACCCCCACTTTCGTCGTCCTCATTGTCACTACTCTGTTCAATAATTGTAGACTTCAATTAATTCAATGCTTCTTTAGGTAAGTATTGAAGTTTTTTTTTTAATCGGTAGCTTTCTTTTGTTTAACAAAAAACAGTTAAATATATCTAAGTTAGTTTTTTCACGATTGCACTTCTGCGAGTAATATTCTCTGTAATTTTTGAAGTCCCTATTTCTAGCTTCTTGTGTTTCTTCACTTAACTGCCCCATAGGCAACAAAACAAATTCGACTGTTTCGGGTCCATGAATAAACTATTTTTTTGAGCAATGTAGGTGAGAAATTGTACCAGAGGTACTTAGCTATAAAATATCTTGCTGTATTATAGGAAAATATTCGGAATTTATCAACATCAATTTTGTGGCCACTTGATACAATTGTCATAATTGTATGCATTCTTTTAATTAATCCTGTATTATACGTATAAGGGGCACTAGTATTATGTATTATTCACACTAGCAGTTGGAATCTGTTTGCGACAGAAGTAGCATCGATTTTTCATATTATTTAATTAATAAACACAGTTCCGAAGTAAATGAACAGTGCCCTTTATTTTAGCTGTACATACATTACATTGGCGTGAAATAAATAAGAAAAACGCGTGCGAAGAAAAAATGTGTTGGGTAGTTCTAATATAGCTACAAGAGCATTTTCTGATAAAAAAAAAATATTGTCTCCGCTGGTGAAATTCTTAATAATTATAATGGCATATTCATCGAGAACACCGATGGATTGGAACGTTTATAAGGTTCAGCTAGAGCAGTTTTTCATTGCTAATGATATCGATGAAGGAACGCGAAATGCGAAAAAACAAAAAAGCTAATTTAAATGGTGGCTTGTGCCCGACATCATATAAATTGCTGGAAAGTTTAATTCAACCATCTGTTATAAGTGCAGAGACAACCACCTATAGCATCTGTATCGCTGCGTTAAATAAGCATTTCGAACCAACAATTTCCGTATTTGTTGAGAGAAATAAATTCTATATAGCCAGCAAAGATAATAATGAGTCAGTAATGAAGTGGGCGGCTAGAGTGCGGGAGCTGCCAAAAAACTGTAAATTTGACAGTCATCTGGAAATGTCTTTGCTGGAAATAGTTGTGGTTAATAATGGGGGTCCTCCAATTCAGGGCAAAGATTTTATGAAAAAATTTAACATACAATTTCAGGGGTTATATTTTTGTGAAAAGCCGGGTTATGATTCGATTAACGTGATGGATTCGTATCCGGAAGTTTTCGATGAAAAACTAGGCACATTTAATAAGCATAAGGTATCGTTGAAACTTAAGGAGGGTGCTGAGCCAAAGTTTTTTCGACCAATGCGGTTACCTTTTGCTGTTAAAAATAAGGTAGAATGCGAAATTTAGAAACTGGTTAACTTAGGGATACTAGAGCTGTAGACTACTCTGAATGGGGTACACCATTTGTACCAATTTTTTAAAAAAATGGTGATATGTGTATTTGTGGAGATTTTAAAGTTTGCCGAAAATTGAAGAATTTTCTGCTGAAGTTCACGGGGAATTCTCTAAGCTCGATTTGTCAATGGCATATCAGAAAATTGTCTTGGCAGATGATTCAAAGAAATTAACCACTATTTCGACAACCAAAGGGTTATTTCAAAATACCAGGCTGGTCTATGGATTAGAACCAGCACCAGCAATATTTCAAAAAATTATCGAAAGACTATTATCGGGTATTAAAGGTGTCATAGGTTTATGGATGATGTTTTGGTTAGTGCTAGGAATAGAGGTGAACATTTAAAAATCTTAGCAGAAGTTTTAAATAGGTTACAGGATGCAGGGCTAAAAGTGTCCAAATCCAAATGCGAATTCTTTGTAAAGTCGATCAAATACCTTTGGAGCGTTTGAAGGATGACCTTCACATGTACGAACAGCGTATTGAAGCCATATTAAAATTACCCAAACCAAAATTGTTTTCTCTACAGAAAAATTCAAAATTTTGAAAAGGAAAATCCAGAATTAAGTATTGAAAGCATGAAATAAATAATGAAATTGTTGAAGAAACCAATATTAATGTACAAAATAAAATTAATAATACAGATGAAAAGAAAAATAATGAAGTAGAATCTAATACGGAAACTAAAAATGTTAAAGCATGCAAAAAAATTAATTGGAAACAATTTCAGGATACAAATAGATATCCGAAAAGAGAAAAAAGAAATATATATAAATAAAGAAAGAAAGTAATCTAAAGATGTGAGATCATAGGATCGTGGAGGCCTGTCCACAGGTCCATTAAGCGAAATTATGCACTCAGCAAATGTTTGCCGCAATAAATTGTTGGTGTCGCGCGCCATGTGGGATGTTGCTCCATCATGTTGAAACCAAAGATCTGTGACGTTAATGCCATTTAACCGAGGAACGAAGAAGTTAGAAATCGTCTTTCTATAGCGCTCTCCATTGAGGGTAACATTCTGGCCGGCATCGTTCTTAAAGAAATATGGGCCGATGATTCCACCAGCCCATTAAGCACACCAAACAGTGAGTTTCATTGGTTGGAAGGGCGTCTCGACAAAGTCATCTTGGTTTTCTCTACTCCAAACTCAGCAATTTTGCTTGTTTACGTACATATCCAGATAATCAAAAATTGGCCTCATCGGAGAACAAAATTTTGCGTTGAAAATGAGGTTCAAGCTGAATCATATTTTCGGCCCATTCGCCGAATCAACGATGCGTATAATGGTCATGCGTTATCAACTCTTGCACAAGCTGGATCGTTTAACCTTTTAGGCCAAAATCTTTCCGCAAAATCGTCCACAAAGTCGATGGGCATAGCTCCAATGGCTGTGAACGATGGCCTCCACAACGGTAATAACTTCTTCTGTTCGAAGTGTATATCATCATTAGTTGAATCACTGGCACATTCTGGTTCTTCGTTCAAACTCCACTATTATGGTGGTTTCGGAACAGGCTATTCTTCAATTTATTCCATAGGCCGTAAAGCTGATGGTGAATTGGGATACTGCACAGTATGCTTGGAAATCGAGCCGATGCCGTGTATGTTAATACCAAAAATATTTTCATGCTAAACAAGCAAAACAAATAAACAACTCATAGACGCAAGTTCTCTCCCACGAAATCTGTCACAACAGCAAATAGCCGAATGTGAAATCAGAAACACGAAGATTAATTTTACACCTGCAACGCTTCGTCGTTGGTGCTGCGAACGAAAAGAAGCTGATCGATGCAGATTCCTTCACGTTCGTGGTTGATGAGGCGAGGTTTGATTTTCTTTAAATTTGTAAGTAAGTTTAGTCGATTTTTAGAAATTAAATAAAATGGAGCAAAAGCTCTAAGAAAAAAATATTTATTTTAAATGAAAATTTAATTTTAATTTAATTGGCGCCAGAGCAGGGACCACAGGAAAAAAAGAAAACACAAGTAATACTCGGAAAGTTTCGGGATAAAAAGCCCTTAAATAGTGCTCCCCCCGCGAGAGTTATTAGTTCGCAAAATAATCGATTCGAAAAATTCCTGTGGTTCCACGGTCTTTTTGTGTCAGTGAAACTTAGGGCCCCGGAGTAGCCCCACAGTGCTTACATAAGTGCAGTAGGAGAAAACGGAAGCTTGTACGAGCTAGCCGCTCCGACCAGACCACCCTGCAAAGTAACTCAGACCCCCGGAGATACAATGGAGATTGTGTTATTGTAAATTAGATTACAAATTTTAAAATTTGTAACAGTATGCGTATTAAGAAAACACACGAAGTGCATAAAATATATTTGAGAATAAATTGTTTTTTGAAGAAAAAATAGTTTAAAAATAAAAAGTGAAGAAAGAAATTCAAGTAATAAGTAGTAAAAGTAATAAGTAGTAGACGTAACAAGAAATACAAATAACCCAACCCTTAATACTTACCTGCTCAAACACTAAAATGCCTCAGACTAGAAGTCAAACTTCTGGGCCACAGGCTCATGCAAATCCTACCATTATACATAATCCTCCAACCGTTCAACCCGCTCCCCTAGCTGGCTGACACTAAATAAAAAACACTAAAGCAGAGATTCCATTTACAAATCTTTATTCATCAAATTCCAATCAACTACTAAATAGATTTCCAAATCAACAGCACCGATATCAGCAACTCCTTTAAATACTCCATTGCTTCATCTACCCACTTTCCACTGGGACTCTTTACAGATGATGGCTGCTCCATTGCGAGGCAACATTCAAATACACGTGGTGGTATATCGACTAAATACTCTGCATCAAAGCATATTTGGCGTAATTCCCTGATGTTTACAACTGCCAATTTACCAAAATCTATAAACAGAATTCTAAATTCCAAATGCTGTCTTGAACTGTGAATGACCTGCACAACTTTGGCTGGATAATACTTGTTTTGGAATGGTGCTGCTAACAGCATGCCATTTGATACAGCTGACGTATTTCCAAATTTACGCTCATCAGCGTCTGGATTATTTAGCGTAGAAGACATTTCCTTCAAGCGATCCACTTCACTTATAGGTTGGTAATAGAATTTAGAACAATATGAGTAATGTAGCCTCGAATTGTTTTTGTAAAAACAGTTGGAATGACAACAATCTCGGAATTTTTTATAATCTTCTTTTTTTGGAATCCAAGCACCTTCAAACATTACGCCTATGCCATGTTCCTCAGCGTAGTTAATTCTAGATCTAGCATCCATAACCCTTATGGATCAAGGACATCTTAGCTGCCTCATCTTAACTGCTTTGTACACTTCTAAGTGTACAGTGCCAGAAACCTACACCTTCATTCTGCTCTCTCCACAGTATTTGTCCTCTGTGTCACTCTTAAAATGCATCAAAACCTTTTCAGATCCAGGTTGAAATCATACATCAATATTCTTTGGATCATACGAGCTTCTTTAATCGACTTTGTGTACAATTGACTAATATGCTTTGTGTTATAGTCATTAAAGTAAGCGGTACTACATGGATTGTTTCCAAAGATAGTGTGATATGTTGAACGTTCCAAATCTGTATTATTTAAATTCGAGCGAACAAAATAGTATGGATAAAAGGCTCCAGATATGACAATCTTTAAAATGATTGCCTTCTCTCTATCAAGCCAATACGCTGAATACGCTGATATGCTGTTGTCTCTTTACTACCCAACTGCATGAGACGTTCTTTCAATTCCAATACCAATAAAAGATTTCACTCCCGGTCAATCAGTATACGTAAAACAGAACGAACGCATTAGATCCAAGCTAACCCTTCGCTACAAAAAAGAAATGGTCTCAGAAAATAAGAAAAGAACTATCTTAACTCAATCCGGCAAAATTATTCATAAATCCCTAATTAAAAATTAACATTTATTTTAGGCTCCTAATCGCTTCCGCAAGTGCAGAGGTGCGTATGCTCTACTACACAAATTCACAGCTTATAACAATAAACTCAGGAACAGCCAAAGTGCAAACTGGGACACTTAAATTAGTTCACGTCATAGACATGAAGCAAGATGAAGAGGTGCTTAACAGTATAGATAGCACAATCAAAGAAGTCATTAGTACAACCAATCCGATGTATCCCTACCTATCCCATGGAATCCTATAAGTAAAAATTCACCTAAACAGGCTGTTTTTTTTTTCCCAAAACACAAACCAAAAGATCACTAGATTTCCTAGGCGCTGCCTGGAAATGGATCACTGGTTCGCCAGACAGACAGGATTTTGAGATAGTAAAAGCCAAATAAACAACGTACTTAACAACAATACTGAGCAAGTAATTATTAATAAACTACTAATAGGAAAACTTTGCGAAACAAGAAATGTAACCAATAATTTAGTTAAGAAATTAGAATCCAAAGAACAAGATAAGTATGAATATCTATTACAAATAAAATTTAAAATAGCAATGTTAAGGGAAGATATATCGAACATTGAGTATGCTATCCAATGGGTCAAAGCTGGCATAATTAACTCTTTTATACTTTCTAATTCCGAAGTAAATAAGTATAATAAAAGATAGTAGTAAGTAAAGAAAATATACTATACCTTATGTACATAAACGCTATAGAAGCAATTGAATTCGGAGAGGCAAAAATAGCTTCAAATAATACCTTACTACTTTATATTTTAAGTTTTCCCACCACTGATGTGGAACTTTGTGAAAAAATATTAGTGAAAGCAGTTAAAAAAAAGAATACTATAAATAAAATAGACTTTAAGGATATTCATAAATGTAAAAGCAAATTTTATGGAAATAAAAAACAATGTAAAACCTTTAACAACCTTTCAATTTGTAATCCTAATAACTTAATTGATGTAAGTAACGATAATTGTATAAGCAATTTGTTAACAAGCCGAACCTCATCTTGTACTCGAATGAACAACCAATACGTGCCTACTATTGAACAATTAGCTCCGGGAATAATACTACTTAACCAATTTAACGATGAAATAAAGGTCAACGACGATGCAGTAAAAATAAATGGAACATTTCTCATCCAATTTTACAACACAACAATAAAAGCAGGGCAGTTCGTATTCACCGAAACAGAGATCACCAAATTAACTCCCCTTCCAGCTATACTTCAACCAGGTGCAACGAAATCAAATTACGAAGAGATTTTGTCACTAGAAATGATCAAAGAGTTCGACTTTAATAATACCCGTATCATCAAGAAGCTAGAAATAAAGTGGAGCAAAAGCTCTAAGAAAAAAATATTATTTTTAAATGAAAATTTAATTTTAATTTAATTTGTACGTCAGGGAGACAAAAGTAACAATCTGTGGCATGGTCTTTCGGTTATCTCCACACCAGGGTACGGCAAAGCGCATATGACGTTTTGTATCTTTCAACCAACTTATAACAAGTTTTACAACATACATATGTATGTACGAGTATGTGAGGAGCCCATGATATATCTTGATCTCATACTTTAATTTTAAAATGAAATTCCTAAGCTTTTCGGTAAAGTTGGGTGAAATTACATTTGGAAATAAAAGTTAATTCCCCACACACATAACAAAAATTGTTAACCCACACTTCGTAGGCATTGTACTTACTTGTTAATGCACGGTAATGAACAAACATGAAGATGTAGAACACAAACACGATAGTAACGACTTTTCGCGGCACAAGATAGAAAATAACTCCGTACTCTGTTGAATGCCTGCTAATGCAAAGTATTGAGTTAGATGCGTATTTATTACAAGAAACAGACAGGAATGTACTTGTCTGAACACGATATGTTTGTCAAATCACGCAGAGTGGTGCAATATTTATTCCTTTACGTGAACAACTCTATCCAACATGCGTTGCATTCATACATACATATATAGGGTTTTCCAATAAGGACTTGACAATTTTTTTTTTTAAATAAAACGTAAACCATTTGAGATATTTCAAAAACTTTATTATCGGCTTGAAGTACAATCAAAACATTTACGAATGGAACTCGACTTCGTTCATATGACCACCGCGGGCACGTTTGCAGCGGTCCATTCGTTGGACCCAATTTTCAATGACTTGGCCACACATTTCGGCCGAAACGACCGCTATTTCACGTTCAATGTTGGCTCTGAGCTCTTCCAACGTCGTCGGCGTGTTGGCATAAACCAATGACTTAACGTAGCCCCACAGAAAATAGTCAAGCAGCGTTAAATCGCTCGAACGAGGCGGCCAATCGATTGGCCCATGTCTTGAGATAACACACTCACCATACTTACTCTTCAATAAATCGATTGTAGAGTGTGCTGTGTGGCTTGTGGCACCATCCTGTTGAAACTGTCGTCCAAGTCCATATTTTCCAATTCGGGCCAAAAATAATCGGTGATCATGGCGCGATAACGCTGACCATTCACAGTAACGCGACGATCGTTATCGTCGACAAAAAAAAAAGGCCCAATAACGCCGCCGGCATGCAAACCGCACCAAACTGTTATTTTTTGTGGATGAAGTGGTGATTCATGAAGCACATGTCGATTTTTACCCGACCAATAACGCATATTTTGCTTATTGACGAACCCATTGAGCCAAAAATGAGCTTCGTCACTGAAGATGATTTTGCGATGAAATTCAACATCTTAGCGCATCTTCTCCAAAAACCAATCGGAGAACGTACGTGGCTTCAAATGGTACATCGGCTTAAATTCTTGAGTCAGCTTGATCTTGTATGGGTGTAAACCAAGATCCTTACGCAAAATACGCTATAATGTGGTCTGAGCGATGCCCAATTCTTGAGAACGCCGTGGAAATGACTGACTTGGATCGTTCGCTACGGACGCCTGAACGGCAGCGATATTTTCGACGCTTCGACCAACCGTTGTCTCACTGACACGGCAACATCATACAACGAATATATACACACAAATTTTTGCACTAAACTTGTTATTGGCTTCTACTAGGGCTAGAATTACGACCGAAAATTGGAGTTAACGCTCTTAAAGTTGCAGTCACCGACTCCGAATTTCGGTAGAAAATTTTTATAATTTGCACAGGTTGCTCGTTAGCTTACTTTACCATGATGAAAATGTTGAGTTTACTGAATAAATTGACAGTGACAGTTTGATGATTAGTGAAAGAGTGCGTTCAAAAATTAAATTCAAAGTTGTCAAGTCCCTATTGGAAAACCCTTTATGTAAATATAAAAAAATTGTTTACTAAAAAATTGTGAGTGATAAGCAATTCCATACATCGAAATATGTACAAGGTGGAGCAAAATTAATCATCCAATTTTGTTTTTGAATTAGTTTTTTACTAAATACGAGTAAAAAATGATTTTGAGTGATGGAAATCTTTATTTGGACCTTTGCAATTGTTTCTGTTAAGTTGAGAAGCTGATACCCGCCAAGTGGCTGCCGCCAGTGTTGATACACATTTGTGCCCGTTTTATCGAATTTTCCATGACTTTCCGCAAGATTTCCGGTGATAACTGTTCGCATTCCTGTCGAATATTCTCCTTAAGGGCTGCGATTGTCTGAGGCTTTTTGGTATAAACCCGTAGCCCCAAGTAGCCCCAAAGAAAGAAGTCTGGGATGGTTAAATCGGGCGATCTTTCTGGCCATGTCAAATCACCAAAACGTGAGATTATGCGACCAGGAACCGATTCCTTCGCAATATCCATTGTGGCTCGTGCTGTGTGTCCATCTTGTTGAAACCACATGTCCACCAAGTCCCGCTCATCCAATTTCGGCAGTAAGAAGTCGTTTATCATGGTACAGGGCCAGTAACAGTGACCATATGACGCCGATGGCGTCCTGAAAAAAATACGGCCCAATCATTCCTGCCGCGTGAACGCAGCACCACACAGTGTCTTTGAGTGGATGTAATGACTCTTCGTGCATCACACGCAGATTTTCAGTGCCCCAGTAACGAAGATTTTGCTTATTGACGTAACCGCTTAAGTGAAAAAGCGCCTCGTCGCTTATGATGATTTTCGACACAAAATCGTCTTCTTCGTTGTTGAGTAATTCACACGCGACTGACGATCAGGTGGCCTAGTGAGTTTGCCCAGTTGGCGCGACACGATTAGGAAATCGACAACGGAATTCACGTTACGGTAACACCTAAACGTAATGATTTGCCAGTGTGTAATATAAGTAAGACATCTGGGATGGCTGAAATTATTAAAAGGTGTAACCTTATTGTTTGGGATGAATGTACTATGGCCCATAAAAAAGCACTAGAAGCCATTGACCGAACACTGCAAGACATATTAAATTGTAAGTCTTTGACGGGAGGCGTAACGGTTCTTTTATCTAGAGACTTTCGACAGACGCTTCCAGTCATTCCAAAAGGAACCAAAGCAGATGAGATTCAAGCTTGCCTTACATCTTCTTACCTTCAGAGTCATGTTAAAACCATGAAGCTATCCACAAACATGCGAGCACATCTTTATGGCAATACACTATCCAGTGAGTTTGCGAAAAAATTAATTGAATTGAGAGAAGGAAAATTAAGTGTTGGTATTGATGATAGTTTGAAACCTGTTCAAGTTAGTACAGAGGTCGATTCGGTTAATGAACTGATTGAAACGGTATTTCCAAATCTACAAAAAAATTACCTTGATCATAGATGGTTACGCGAAAGAGCAATTCTCGCACTAAGAAATATCAATGTCAACAACATCAACAATCAACGTCTGGGGATGATACCTGGGGACTGCCAAACATATAAATCGATTGATACCGTGGTGGATCTATCGGAAGTTGTGAACTATCCAACTGAATTTTTGAGTTCTTTTGAACCACCGGGCTTACCTCCACACAAATTGCAATTAAAAGTTGGAGCTCCTATCATGCTTCTGCGAAATTTAGACCAACCTCGCCTTTGTAGTGGAACAAGACTTGTGGTTAAGAGACTATTACCTCATGTTGTTGAAGCTACCATTATTGCTGGATGTGGCTATGGGGAAGAAGCATTTTACTACCCATATCACTTATACCTTCCGATACCCCCTTCCAATTCAAAAGGCTACAATTTCCTATTCGGCTAAGTTTAGCTGTTGCTGGTTTTCAATTAGAGGAACCTTGCTTTTCCCATGGCCAATTATCCGTAAGATGTTCCAGAGTTGGAAGTCAACAGAATCTTTTTGTCTTCACAAAAGACGAAAAAACGGGTAATATTGTTTACCATGAAATTTTTTCAATGTAAAAAATTATTCGTAAATTTAAATTTTGCAGTAAACAGTTGAGTATATGCTTCCTTTGTACTTAAAATGATGAAATATTTGTAAATACTTTCTTATTCTTCCCCCTTATATGTTCTTACATATACCGCACAATCATTATTTTATTTATATATAAAAAAAGAAATAAAACAAAACTGAAATTCCATATTCATATATGGATTCGAAAAATATACGAGTATATACGTACATATGTGTATTCAATTTGAGAAAAAAAATTATTGTATATCCATATGTACGTACTTCATGCACATATGTATGTAGTGGACGATAATATTTTAAAATTGAAAGGCGCGTTACTTTTTGCGATCTAAATAAGTGTTTTATTTCGTATATTTGTTTTTTTTACAATTTGTTTTGTATTTTAGTTATTGTTTTTACTCTGATCGACGACCTCCGTGCTACCACTAGGTTGTTGGACTACCCTCGCTTCCATCGTACGCCGCCTTTAAATAGTGATCTTCTACTTAGTCATCAGTTCAGTCCAGCATGTCCCAGATGCCCACGGCACTTAGCAGCTTGTGCCACGTCCACCATTTCAGGGCTAACATCAACAAAGCCCATCCACCGCCTACCCCAATTACCATAATAACGATTGTTTTCATTGGCGACATTGTATCTTCAAAAGACAACATTGTTCATGTTACGCTGGCTTTTATGCTTCCAAATGTAGGTCGCACAACTTCCATTCGTAACACTGTCTTCTTCGCAAACCAATGCACTTTGTAAACAAACCCCAAACGTCTGGGTCAACATCCGACGACTGACGAGTCATACGTCTGAAACTGTATCTTCTCGAATTGAATGACGATTTATTGGCGCAGATGGTGGTCGTCGACCGTAAATTACTCATTGTTTATTGATACTCTTATCGTTGTTTATAATATTGATTGCTCATAGTCTATCGCTCCTACATTAAATTACTCATTGTTTATTGATACTCTTATCGTTGTTTATAATATTGATTGCTCATAGTCTATCGCTCCTACATGTATGCATCTATTAAAGGACCCAGCAAAGCGAGTACATCCATCTAGTTATAATAAATAAATAAAAATCATACTTAGAGCTAATCTGCTATGCCAGGCCCATATAATTCACCTTGCTCTTCTTCAAAAAGCGCCTTCTGGACTGTTGAAGCTCTTCTTCCAGATGATCGGCCCTCTTTCTAGGCAGCCTGTTGGCGATGCTCTGCTACTCGTAGTCCTGTTTCATCTTTGCTAGTGACATAATCTCTTGGTCCAACAGGTCCAACTATCACTACCACCACATTAAATATTTTTAAAATAGATGTATAACCGTCATTGAATATTGAAGTAGCAAAGCATTTTGATAATTCAATAGTTTTCAGGCCACTGTGGAGGTGTTTCGAAGCAGAGTGCCGAAGTAAACCATTGTAGCTTTCGATATTATGTTATTTTGCGTATTATTACCCTTATATCTATCAAGCAACTCACGCCGTAACAAGTCCTCGTACATTGGCTTTAGAGCTTTTTGAACATTTGGATCAAGTGGGATATAATCGTGCTTGAACTTAATCCTGCTATCAGGGCATTCCTTCAGCTTCAGGGTGGCGATAAGCGCACCAACTCTTTGCGCCTTCTGGAGAGTTTCCATGGTTTGGATTTTTATCAGTCGAACTCAAATGATGAAATGTAGCCCAGATTGCTTTATATGTACATTTCATCCATATTACGATTATCTTGATGTCTCAAGATCACTAGGCCGTAATACTTTTGAAGTTTATTAATTAAGTTGACAGTTAATTGTAGTGTGGTCTTACTTTTTCCTCATAAGCTCTTATCGGCGTTTTCAAACTGCGGCATCGTAATCCCATCCTTTTTTTAACATGTAGATTACATTATAGTTTTTCTACAGAAATATCATATGGATTCAAATCTAACAATCCTTTGTTCTTATTTCTTTGCCTTCCCCAATATTTCGTTTGCCATCCTATATTTTAAATACACAACTAATACCTGCCCGATGATGAAAGAATGATGAGAGCGCGAGAGAATAAAATGTTCCTATGCGATTTGAAAATGTTTATATGATATTTCAAAGCGGTTACAAATTTTCAATGTGTTTTATAAGCAGAAATGAATGTATGCGTGTTGAATATTTCTATGCGGTTTGAAGTGGTGTTTATTCGAGCGTATTGAAGCAAAGCGGAATGCTTCAACGCACATTGGGCTGTCGGATAAACTGGGTATTTTACACTATCTACTTCTATTTTTGAAGCCAATCCTTTATGATTTATGTCGCAATCTTTAGGATCTCTGTCTTTTTTATTTTCCCAAAAGACACAACTCCGACAGTAAATAGTATTTTCCTGCCAGTGTTACTACACCAAAACGTGAAGTATGGCCACGTTTTTTCCACATGCAATTTCCCGAAACTGTCCAATTTGTCTCTGAATTTTCTTTCTCTAATGTCTGCTTCGTCTCTTCTTCAACAGCTCTTTCCATACTAAATTTACAAACTGATTCTGCTGCTATCCATAAATTCGTGAAACATCCAGCGAAAGTTTGATGATAAAATGTACTTGCTAAATCCATCAAACCACAAAAAAGATTAATTCCGTTTATTCCGATACCCAAAAGACGCATCACAGTCACTAAACGTCTATTTATTTCAAATGCATTTTCAATCATAGGTTCGGAATTGATGTACGAAACACCGTATTCACACATGACAGCAATTTTGAATCCTAAACCTCGCGGACTTGCTTGATTAAAGTGTTTAGTGTGTAACGCATCTGCACAGGAATTTGAAGGATTAATTATGTTTCAATTACCGTTGAATATTATTATTATATATTTTTCCAATTTATCGAACTGATTTGCCCTCATTGAAATGCTCGATCATATTTTTCAGATATAAAATGATGTTTGACTGCGTTGTCGCTCCATTTTGTCTTTATTCTACAACTGGTATTGACATTTGAACGAATAAATTTGGTATTGCTTAATATCAGAATTTGAAGGCTCCATACCAATAAAATTAATTGGTCATAAGAAAGCTTTAAAAAAAAGTAGAGAAAAACGGCAAAAAACAAAGTTGAAAGAACACAATTGAATCACTTATTTTCAAAACGTGACATGTCCACATTTGAAAATTTTTCAGGAGACTAAAAAAAAATAATTAATTTCTGTTTTCTTGGAGTATAAATTATAACAAATATGTGATAGTGTACGGCTTGAGTAAGTATACTAAGTTCCATTTATAACGTATTTCTAGGACACATATAAAAAAAGATAAAAATAATTAACTGGTTTGGACATGTCACGTTTTGAAAATAAATTAAAAAAAAACTTAATTTTTGCATGTCATTAAGTTTAAACAACCATCAATAGAGGAAAACAGCATGAAAATAAAAATGCTTGACAAAATTTAGTAAAAGAATATTTTATTTCATTCTCCAACATCAGAACAAACTTCAATATTGAAACGGTTTTCTTTAGAAGCGCTTGTCTTCCAGGCGAGAATGCGATCATAAAACTCTTTGAACCCATCTGAAACCTACTGGACCACTTTGCGGATGTCATTAATTTTTTTATGTCAATACTATTGCTACCGTCATATACAAGAGCCGTTGGGAGCGACACTGGGCTGTTTAACTTTCTAAGTTTAAAAGTGTGTGTTACCAGTCCATCGATGAAATCATGTGTTTCTGTGACAAGTAAGAAAAGAATATTAACGAAAAAAATAATGCTATTAAAATAAATTCTTTTTAAAGAGGGGGCTTAAATGGCTAAAAGCTATAAATAAAGACGACCTAATTCATTAAAAACTTTCGAATGACTGTCAGATTTGTGGAAAACATTTTTCATGTAATATGTACGGAACATCGAAAAGGCGATTTACAATGGTCCCAAATAAATGTATACCAGGAAAAGATGCTACGGAAGTAACAGAAATCGAAAAAGATGCTGTAGAGCTAAGCAAGAGGTCAGTGGAGGACACAAAAAATGACGAAGAGGAAAGGCAAAATACTCAAGATGCCAGATGAGAGTAAGAATGAAGTAGTTGAAGCTCAGGTTACGATTACTCAGCCTTTTATTTTTTCAACAACGAATAAACGGTCTCAAACAATTAAAGTGGAAGCTTTGAAGTCGAAGTATTGAAATTGAGAGCAGAATGTGAAATATTGAGCGAAAAAAGAGAGTGACGATTTCTATATAGCGAAATCAAAGTATATTTTACCAACGGTATTAGCATGGATTGTGGAAAGTCAAATCATAATTATTTGGCATTCTCGTCAAGGATTCAGGTATTTAAGTGATTTTAAAAAATCTAGCTTAAAAACATGAATTTTCCATAAAAAAAAAAAACATTATTGAGATTTGGTAAAGGTTGGCCTTCAGGTCCTGGTCTCCACAACTAATTTTTTAATGCCTTAAAGCTCAAAATTCGAAACTTACCAGAGATAGCAAAAAATTGTCTCATTTGTTTAGATGAAGTTTCATTGTAAACAAATTTATGTTTCAATAAGTCTTCCGGAGAAATATCAGGTTTAAAAGACAACGGCTTAAAAAAAAGACTCCGCTACCTGCTAAATATGCCATAGTAATTGTGGGTAGGGGTATAACCCACCGTTACAAGCAATTAGTATGGTACTATTTGTTAATTCTGCCTTGATATCATTTATCGAGGATTTACGAAAAAGCTTCCTTTAGTATACCCTCACCCATGTTAACGAAAATTGCTTTATTAATACTAATGGCAGAAACTTCGTATAGGACTTTATTTTTAGAAGAAATATCAGCCTTTATAACGGCGTTTAAATAAAGTTAATGTCCTATTTGAGCCTTCAGATATCGAATTTCTAACCCTGTTCTATTTTTCGGGCCCTTGCTAATTTTTGTCTTTGAGGTCACTTGTCTGCAGAAAATGTGTAATAAACATAACGTTTTCTATTACAATAAGAGTGGTTTTGCAAGAAATAATAGTTTTCTAATAATTTTTTTAAAATTGCATAGCTATAGTATAAAGCGTGCTTGCTTATTTGTCAAAACTCTCATTACCTTACCCTGTTCCTTAAAAGTTCTCAGAATGAGTTAGGTTTGATGTAAGAAGTTCTATTTGGATAATTTACCAAAAATATGGTATAAAAGATTAGAAAAAAAAAATAATTCATCAGTTTAACATTTTACGCCAAGGTTATAGTTGCTTAGAAACGCTATTTGGAATTACAAACCAAGAATACGCAGACATTATTTACTTTTACTGGCTGTGCAATGGAAGTTCGACTAGAGCGCGACAAACATACAATACCATGAATTTTATCCTAACTGGCGACTTCTTAGTGAAGCACTTATGTGAATATTAGTGCACTTATGTTACTACATAACGACTTACAAGTAGAGAACATTTCATTCCTTCTAATTAGAAATTTAATTCAAAATAGTTTAGAAAATAAGTTTGCTCTTTTGCGAAAAGGAGTAGGAAATTCAAGGGTTTTAACGCGTTTCAATTCACGTGTTGCTATAAAAAATCATTTTTTGCTAAATATATGGAAAACATTGTAGCAACTAATTATGAGGCAAGTGAAAATATAGAACTCCCCTGTATCGATATGTTCACAGATACAATACCACCAGAGAAATAGAAAACTAAATATGAATTCAAATGCAAAATTGTCGATTTCGGTAGCCAAAACGCTTTTTACTATTTTTTTGGTTGGATTCTTAAAAATTGGAATTAGAATATGTACCAGATACATCTTCCATATCTACGGACTGTAAAGAATTTGAAAATGGAGATCTTATAAGCCCTCCCCAAAATTTTTTAGATAATTTAGAAAATCTTGTAAATAAATTCTTATCAAACCTATGTACCTTTTCACCCCTTTCTTACAAATGGTTTTTTATACCCATCAACTTTTCACAATTTTAGATTAAAAGACTGTACTATATGGTACGGTCAAAAATGAGCTCGGACAGTTGGTGTGTCTACCTTTAGTGCCAAAAGTATATTTATAAAGAACGAAGCTAGGTTCAAGTCATTATCTGTGGAATAACACAGCATTCAAATTGCCGCCTCGGCTTCGTTGGCAGTACTTCAAGCAGTCGGTCCAATATCTGCAGAGTTATTCCTGCAAAAGCGTGTCGAATGTTGGTCTCGACCTCGTCCAAAGTGTTGGCTTGCAGCAGAGAAAATAATCGAGTGGTGTCAAATAGCAGTTGATGAACGCTCGCAATGAGTGAACGAGTCGCCAAATTTCTCCTACACAACTTAGCGCCGTCTTGTTGTAACCACAATATCGATTTTGCCGAGCTCTGATCACAGAAAGTCGATTAATATCGCTCTATACCTGATACCATTGACGATAACGGTGTCTCCTTCCTCATTTCAAAAGAAATAAGATTCGAAGATGCCGCCATGCCATAAGCCGCACCAAACAGTCAATCTTTGTGGATGCATTAATGCTTGGCCGAACACTTGTGGATTCTGTTCGCTTCAAAATTGGCACTTTTGCTTCTTGACGTAGCCGCTGAGAAAAAAATGGGCCTCGTCTGGGAAGATGATTTTTTGGCAAAAATCCGGATCTCCGGCAAACATTTCAAGCGCCCAATTAGCGAACTCACGGCGGCGTTTTTTATGGTCACCCTGCTTCAAGTCTTGCGTCAGAACAATCTTACGAGTATATGGATGTAGGCCCAAATCCAACCGCAAAATAAGCTGGGTTGACTCTCTGGCGATGCCCAATTCAGCTGATCGACGCCGAATCGACATTTCTGAGTCTTCTTCGATACCTTTAATTTATTTTAAACAAATCATTTATTTGGTGGCTTTAGATGCAAAAGAGTGTACTCACGCTAAAACTTTTCCTCAGTGCGACGAATTGCCTGCACAAAGAAGTCATGATGACGACCGACCTTACGACAAAATTCACATTGTGTATTTACAATTGAGACGGAGTTTGGATAATATTTTTGAATAATTTCTGCACGTTCGGCAAGCGTAAAACGATGCATGATAAAATGGCAAACCATACTGAATATTGGCGTTGGTAACTTTGACAGCTGCTGAAACATAATAATTGGAAAAACTTTCATGGCTATCTGTTCACCCTTTAAAAGTATTAATTATTTTGAAGGCTTTGCGTTTATCCTTTAAATTCATAACATAACATTCAGATTATTATATTTAAACAGATTATACAAAGAAATAATATTCATTTTTAAAAGAAAGAAACAAACGCGTTTTCTTAATATTTAATACTTACAAAGCGAAGACCAGAATATTGTTCCCTTCTAGCTTTAACATGGTTTCTAAATAATTTTTACTGCAAATTATGTTGTTTCCAAATAAGCTGATTTTCCAAATAGCTCCAAATATGTTGTATAACATTTATATAAGGGGACTGAGGAGATGTACTGGAACATTTTTAAATTTAAAGTTGTAAGGAAGCCACAATCGGGTGTTTAGAGCTTTGTGCTTGGAATCGTTGTCTTGATAGAAATAATAATCGTCATATATTCCAAATTGTTCCGCACTTTGATCCAAATTATTTATAAGTATGACAATGTATTTGTATTGATCCATGACTCCATCAATAATGACGAGATTTCCGGGTCCATCAGCAGACATACAACACCACACAAAAACTGACCAACCTCCACGTTTAATTGTCGCGTACAAATTATCTTCCCTTAGCTCCTTGTTAGGTTTTCGACATACATAAGTCTGTCCATCAGAACGCAATATTGTAAATTACACTTACTCTCGTCCGAGAACAAAACATGTTTCCAGAACGAAAGGTCCTTATCTTGATAATGTCTGGCAAATTTTTTGAACGGTTTCTTTCGGGCGACTTGGCCGTGTAGATTTGTTTTTTTCGCAATACTACTCGAATCGTTTCACGGTTTACCTCTTTATGAGGGTAATTTTTAACTTCTGCTGTTAGATTGGGAGCACTTAGACGGAGATTTTTTTTTGAACTTGCCTGACAATCTATCGTTCATCTTTTTTAGTGATCTTCCTTGGCCTCCCAGATTTTGGTAAATTGTTTATTAAATTGTGGGTTTTATATCTCCGATAGTTGAGTGGCTTCTTTTTACTATATATTTTTCCAATTTATCGAACTGATTTGCCCTCATTGAAATGCTCGATCATATTTTTCAGATATAAAATGATGTTTGACTGCGTTGTCGCTCCATTTTGTCTCTATTCTACAACTGGTATTGACATTTGAACGAATAAATTTGGTATTGCTTAATACCAGAATTTGAAGGCTTCATACCAATAAAATTAATTGGTCATAAGAAAGCTACGAAAAAAAATAGAGAAAAATGGCAAAAAACAAAGTTGAAAGAACACAATTGAATCACTTATTTTCAAAACGTGACACGTCCACATTTGAAAATTTTTCAGGAGACGAAAAAACTAATTAATTTCTGTTTTCTTGGAGTATAATTTATAACAAATATATATAACGTATTTCTAGGACACATATAAAAAAAGATAAAAATAATTAACTGTTTTGGACATGTCACGTTTTGAAAATAAATTAAAAAAAAACTTAATTTTTGCATGTCATTAAGTTTAAACAATCATCAATTGAGAAAAACAGCATGAAAATAAAATTGCTTGACAAAATTTAGTAAAAGAATATTTTATTTCATTCTCCAACATCAGAACAAACTTCAATATTGAAACGGTTTTCTTTAGAAGCGCTTGTCTTCCAGGCGAGAATGCGATCATAAAACTCTTTGAACCCATCCGAAACCTACTGGACCACTTTGCGAATGTCATTAATTTTTTTATGTCAATACTATTGCTACCGTCATATACAAGAGCCGTTGGGAGCGACACTGGGCTGTTTAACTTTCTAAGTT
The DNA here is from genome assembly GCA_949129095.1 of Volucella bombylans. Classification (NCBI taxonomy): domain Eukaryota; kingdom Metazoa; phylum Arthropoda; class Insecta; order Diptera; family Syrphidae; genus Volucella; species Volucella bombylans. The sequence goes on along the minus strand of OX422140.1, from coordinate 140,548,665 downwards.
TAAAAGTGTGTGTTAGACCATGGTATGACGCCATACAAAGTCCAATTGGTTCAGGAGTTGAAGCCAACTGACCATCCAATGCGTTTTCGCTTCGCTAAGTGGGCCTGCGATCGACTTAGAGAAGATGTCGATTTTGCCAAAAAAATCATCTTTTCAGATGAAGCTCATTTTGATCTTGGCGGGTATGTAAACAAGCAAAATTGTCGCATTTGGGGCACAGAAAACCCGCACGCATACATTGAAAAGCCGATACACCCAAAACGAGTCACTGTTTGGTGCGGATTTTGGTCCAGAGGCATAATTGGGCCATTTTTCTTCGAAAATGAGCAAGGAGTGGCCGTTACAGTCAATGGCGATCGTTATCGGGCCATGTTGAACGAATTTTTGTTCACAAAAATTGAAGAGGAGGATATTGGTAACATTTGGTTTCAACAGGACGGCGCTCCGTGCCACACAGCCGAAGCTACACTCGATGTTTTGCGCCCTGTTTTTGAAGATCGCATTATCAGCCGCAGAGCTGATGTCGTTTGGCCACCTCGGAGCTGCGATTTGACACCGTTGTACTATTATTTGTGGGGTGCCGTAAAAGATAAGTGTTGCGCCGACAACCCAGAGACAATTGATGCTTTAAAGGACAATATTCGTGAAGCCATTGGTGAAATACAGCTGCACACAATCGATAATGTGCTTAAAAATTGGACCGATCGTGTAGGCTACTGCATGGCCAGCCGAGGCAGCCATTTGAATGAAATTATTTTCCATTATTAACCGGAAGAATAAAACTAATTATCTCTGCTGGGCGAAGATGAACTATTTTCTCAGCAGCAGCTGCTCTTTTTACATTATCGCACAGAGAAGACGATTTTATTTTTATCGCATTTTAAGCAAACATCAACCTGTGGTCCTCCGAACCGATAGCCAAAGTTTTGTCTATAAAATTTGTGGAAATAGAAATAACTTATTTCTTCTTCTGCTCAATACTGCCTCACAAACATCTGATGCAAAATTTTGATTATTAAACGCGAATCTAGATATATGAAATCCTTACCGTAATGTGTTTCTTTTTTTGGCAAAGATCCCATGAATTCAAACAATCTATCGATAATTACCTGTGGCTTGGAATGTGCTTTGGGGTTGACTCCACGATGGTCAATGGGAGACTTTCTATGTGATTGCAGAAAAGCTAGTCGGTCTAACTCCTTACGCATTATATGGCAAAAAGCATTCTTGCATACTTCCACGCTACGAGCACCACTAATAGCAAAGTATTTATAAGTCACTGATTTGGGTTTTGTTTTTTCGTTGTCCAAACCAACCCGTGATCCACTTCGAGCAACTGGCCTTGCTTGCACAAACGATTGTGCATAAAGATATTGCTCATTTTTTGTCGGGTGATTGCGAAATCTTTTGCGCATTTCTTCTCGCTCATTTTGGTCAATATTTTCTAGCTGGGACCACATTTCACTTAAATGTGGTGTATTCTTCCCCTCTAAGCGTTTTTCTTTTGTCACGTTGCGATCGTGATTTTGGGTATTCCGAACTCCTTTCTTCCGCTTGCTACCTGAAGGCTCTCCCTCAGAAGCCGATGAAAAAGGATCTTTTTATATTATAAAAAATACATCTGCACAATCATGCTGTTTGATTTTTTTCAAATACATACATAATACCTTACTTTGCTACTGTTTTACTTTCAAAACGTGTCATATCCAGACATATCACTTTTCGAAAATAAAAATGATGTATTATGGTTGGACTTATCAGGTTTTATGTGGCAACGCAGACATGTCTGCTTTCCAGGAAAAAAGTATAAAAGGATTTTTGGAATCCGTATCATTGTGGGTTAATGACTCCAACTGATGCATATTTTGCCAGATCTGTTGCAGATAACGGGTTAATTCATTCGATTTATGGTAAAATGGACAGTTGTGAATACAAAAATAATAGCAACGGACCTTCACGTCATATATCAATTTTCGAATTTATGCCAGCTTTTGGTGCAATCTGCCTCACTACGTAAAAGTATGGTAAGAAAGCATCCTGACGATTGCCGGCTAAAATGATGAGTGCAATAATCAAATTAAGTAGTTAGTGCAAGGAAAAAAAATGTTTGAAGGGGAGATATAGTGGAGGTTATTGTGCAGATCTCGGTGTTCATAGTAATGTGGGGGTGGTGCGGCTAGAGTCCCAAATCGGAAATCAGAAGCGGTAAAAATGGCTTTAGCATTCAATGAAGGAAAACAAAGTATGTGCTGTCAACTAAGAGGGACACACAACTACGACCATACCAGTCCTTCTTTACTCTATGCTTAGACACTGACGAATGAAAATGCTCTCGCGTGATCCGAAAGGAAGTTCTTTGGGTAGTTTTCGGCCCCATGTACATCAGTGGAGAATACATAGACGTTCCAACAGTGAACCACCCAGGCTATGCGGCGATGCCGAACTTGGATAACTTAGAATGAATAGACACCCAGCATCCCGGTCTGGAAAGCTTTTGACTCCAAGCTAGAGGTACAACGCAGTAGAGAGCGACATTCAGCTTAGGGAGCTCACACTTATGAAAGGGGACCTCAGCCAACTTCGTGTGTGCAACTGGAGTCAACTGGCAAAAGACCGCGCTAGTTGAAAAGGCATATTATCTTCGACGCTAGACCATACTGGAGTATAACGTCATCTAAGTATAATAAGTAATATTAAATAACAGCTAGAGCAGCAGTTTTGGTTAGTCAACGCTGCGGGGTAATAGCTGATTTCTCGAAAGGAAATAGGCTGGTGGGGTCAGCATGTAGTAATTTACAAATAGTAGTAATCTGCGTTGGACCGCTTCGATGCGTAGAATATGGTTTCCATCATACCTAGCTAGTGTAAGAGTCATAGTAATTTGTAAAAAATATAAATAAAAATAATATGCTGTCTCCCTAAAGGTACTTGATTTTAGTACTTTCATATGTACATATGCTTAATCACTTTAATAATAAGTTATAAAGACGTCTTACAGAAAACATCTCGTTTTTTTTCTGAGTTCACCGTAGGCAAATCCATTAGTAACTCTTACAATGTCAAGCTAGCAAAATAGGCATCTTTGGTGATACTGTCGGAATTTAAATACTACGTGGCATTATTTCCAGAAATGGACACAGGCTCATGGAATTTGCAATAGAACGTAATATAACTATAACCAGCACACGGTTTCCAAACCTCGCTATCGATCTGACGCCCGATCAAGGCAAGACACCCCACAGGGGTTTTTGCTAACATCGACTCCGACCATCATCTTATTTCAGCCACTATATGGATGTGGATATTTGTAATAGCCCAAAAGTAGTAAACCATTGTGAGGAAGTTCCACGACAAAGGGCTAAAATCTCAAGAGATCTCTAGCTGCTTTTCTGATCGACTCGTCTTTTTCTTGAGAAGTTTGATGCAGAAGACAAGTAGGATCACTGACAAACGATAATTAGGAAGGCCGTCTGAGTTTTAATCCACCTTAAGGAATAAACTTCAGGTTTGATGACGAATGCAGACAGTAAAGTTTAGAAGAAATAACAGATGTAAAATGCGGCCCTAGAGAAAAGAATGAAAGGGGCTCGCGAGCTTAGAGAGAAGAAGAATGAAAATTCAGAAGTTTTACTAACGAATGCAGCGAGCATTCCGAAAGAGAAATCCGAATAGAAATATGCAAGGCTGAGGTAGAAAGTCTCATACTAGAACCATAGTCAGCCCTGAGAAACTGAAAGTATTATTTCAGCAGACTGTTAAACGATGATAAGGAATATCTGACAGAATAAACCATTCAATCTGGAAGAAGATAGATAACATTTTCGTCTACTCGACCAAGATGAAGTCAGGACAGCAACTTCCAAGCTTCCAATCTAAAAAAGTACCTGAATGCGACGGCTTTACTGCCGAACTATTTAAATCAGCAGGTGATGATTGGATATGGAGCATACATCAACTCACCTCTAAAATCTGAGTTGACGAAGGTACTCGACGAATGAACTCTTAAGACTCTTCGTCAATAGTCTGACCTATAAGTGTAGTTTTTGGCAAGTTAAGTCCATTTACATTACAGCAGATCACGGCAAAAACCCAAGATTTCGGAATCGATACAAACAATCTCTTCATTGATTTCAAAGCGGCATGATTAAATTATAACATTCGAATCCTCTGAGTGAAGAAAAAACTCTCCGTCCTATTCGGACTCCCACCCCTGGAGAGCGAATATCGAAACCAAACACACCTGAGTTTCTCCTCCTTCTACCTTTCTGCCCGCGACTTGAAAATAGTAAAAGGGTATCAACCCCTTAGGCGTAAGTTATAAAAAAAAGCGGCATATGACAGAATCTATAGAGGTGAACTCTGCGGAACCAGGTATAGTTTCGGCATCCCTGCCAAGCCCACTCGACTGTGCAGGATGACGATGGTGAATGCAGACTGCTCTTTCAGGGACAGTAATGATAAAACCGATAACTTCAATGTCAGAAGGGGGCTTTTACAAGTCGACGCACTGTCATGTAATTTTTCCAACATCGTTCGAAACTCGAAAGCCAACTTTTAAAAGTCTGTTCAGTTATTCGCATATGTTACTCAAAGAAAATCGAAATAATGTAATAAATACCGCGAGCGGTCAATTAAGCTTTTGTTACTATTGAAACAGAAGCGGCATATAGTATATTCTATCTATAAAGTTGGATAAACAACATAGGCGCACGCTGGGGCAGAATTGGTGGCAAAAACTTTTTTATACTTAAAAAAATTTAAGCATTAATATATCTACCATTTTCATTAGCATAAGGAATTTCTTAAAATTTATGACTATCACATACTCCAACAAGCACCTAAAAACAAGGTTATGTTTTTTTCGAATGTCCTCTGTAATAAATAAGTAAACTTAATTTTTTTTCCAATAAAAGTAGAAAAGCAAAAAATTGTAAATATGGTAAATACTTAAAAAAAATACATAATTTTCAATAAATTTTCAATGATTAAATTTAAAACAAAATCTTCTCTAGTGCTGTGTTCATTTGTGGTATCTTCCTCAGAATCACTAATTTGTTGAACAGTAGGAGATTCAAGCAAACCCAATGCTTCAAGGGGCAGGAGTTGTTTTTTTGTCAGTCAGCTTTCTCATGCTAGTTAATATGTGATCGGAACTTAACAAAAAAGAATTAAAAGTATCTACATATATTAACATTTTTCCTGCTTGATTTCAGGGAATGATGCTCTCTATAATTTGTAAAGTCCTTGATCCGTAACTCTTGAGCCTCCTCATTAAGTTGGTCAATAGAGCATGGGCTAATATTTCAGGTCCATGAATAAAATATTTATAAAGGGTGAGTGACATGTGCATCCACGGATGCTTTTCTAAATAATATATGGCAGTATCAATTGCAAACTTTCTGAACTTCTCTACAACAATTTCATAGCCTTTAGATGCAACGATCATAATATATTAGCATCCATCGTTTTTATGAGTTCCACATCAACTTTTGTAATTTCTGCGGAAGTTTCAGGATTTTGAAAGAAATGTCTGGCCGTGTTGCCATCATTTGAATTACCAAACCCGGGCTTTGGTTTGTCCACTATCAGACCAGAACGATCTTTAAATTCTTTTTGTATTCTGTTTTTATTTACGGCAACAATATAATATACTTATCATTATCAACTTGGGCTTGCCGCTTCCTTAGAGGTAATTTGTAGGACAAGAGGAGTACGTTTTCGAGAAAACGTATCCATCCATGAAGAACGGATAGACTGAACTCCAAGTTCTCGGTTCTAACTTCCCTTGTCAACACATCTTCGATATCGTTGAAGTTTTTTGAAGATGCACGACATATAAAACACTTTAGCGTGAATGACCCTTTACAGCGTTTTCAACCATGGTGAAATGTAGGGTATGACAAACTTGCACCTGCTTTTTTTCAACTAGCATTGTTGTCTTTTAATTTATTTATTTATAGTTATACGTGGACGTCTGCTCTCTTTCTTCTGCTATAGACATTTCTGTTGATTTTTTTACAAACTCTATTTTTAATGGCCTGTAGTATCTTGTAGAGCCCGGGTGTAAATTTCCCCATACAACTTTAGAATTAGCAGAAAGTCTAAGCGGAAAAACACAGATATGAAAACTAATGAATCAGATGCCTCAAGGCCATGGAAAGCTTGTTTGTAGGAGCTGTGTCCTGACCCTCCGTCAAATCCGCACTTGGAAAATAAACACATGTTTTCCATTCTACGCTTGTTAGTAAATTATTGTAATAACTTCCTCCTGCGATTCTAGCAAACGCGTTTTGTTGTGAGATCCAGCTGTACCTGAAGGGTAACCTCTACTGGAGTTTGGGTAACTTTCATGCGTTACGGGGGTGGATAGCATTCCTTTTTTGCAGCTTATACGGAGGAAATTTTTCGGGGGCACTCATTCTTATAATATCATATTGGTGCCATATTGATAGTTGCGCTTCAGCTGTAACCCCTAGAGCTTGTCGAATTGATATTTTTAAACTTTTTGATTCAAGTGAGTTTTTATAAGATGTTCTATACTTTTTTGCTCGATGAGGGGTTATTGTCGTTATCTCTTTTCAGATTTCAGCAGCATTTTTATTCGTCCTTCTACTCTCAAGCTCATTTGAGTAGCATAACTCAACATAGAAACTCAACGTAGACTCTCTCAATTTTGCAGTTTTCATTTTTTTTTCGTTCAATACTTTCATCAAAACAAAAATTTTGTTCAACACAACAGACAAAGGAAGCAGATGTATTAAGCCAAGAACTGTTTATATTTAAAAACAAATCGAGTTTTCTGTAAGCCTTTTTTCATCGAGACTTACAATGTGACTTAAAATACGATAATGTTTTATTCAAGCCTTTATTGGCGTAGTTTCGAGTTCGTCTTTTTAAACTCCTCTGCTAAAGAATTAAGTTGGCTTTCTAAATTATTACTTTCTGCTAACCGCATAAAATTAACAAGCTCCCTTCGGGTCGTAAACATTACATTGAACATTACAAGAAAATTCACCGACTTCTTTGTCAGAAAGCACATTTTTCAAAAAAAAAAAAAAATAAAAAAATAAAAAATATAAAGGAATTTGCAAATATTCACAAAATTTTTTTACAGTTCTGAAAAAACGATAATACGAGTTACTAATAAAAAATAGTTTTAAGCTTTGGACGACTTTGGAACAAAACATTACCGACCGAACATGTACACGCAAAAGTAGAAAAATAGGCATTGAAAAGGGTTTTGATGATTATTACCGTAGCACTCTCTCACAAGAAAAAAAAAAACTCTTACATCCCATAGCTGGTATGTGTACCATTTGAATTTGAATGCTCCATACGGAAATTTAAATTTTTTTTATAACCGTAATATAATATCTTTTTTTTCAAGCAAAAAATCTTCTAAACTGCTTTATAAGAAATTGTAGCTATTTCTCCAACAAAATATTTTATCCGATCATATAAGGGACTTTGAAGTTTTGAGACGGAAAGATAAACAAAAAATTGTTAATAGTCAAAAAAAGAATAAGTGTTATTTTGATAAAACGCATAAAAAGCCGCATGTATATAAAATCGGTGACTTTGTTATGCTAAATGTCGTCAATATTGCAGGAATTAATAAAAAACTTATTGACAAATACAAGGGGCCTTTTGAAGTTGTACAAATATTAAAAAATCGTTATTTAGTAAAAGATATCGAAAATATGCAAATTTCAAGATTACTTTATGAGGGTGTAGCTTCGCCCGAAAATATGAAGCCGTATGCTAATTTAAATGTATCTCATTTATCATAAGCTTCAGTATGTATGTATGTACATTAGTATTTTTTTAGTCAAAAGAGTTGTGAATTATGTTCAATCGAAATGATGTGTTAAGTTTTTATATTCTGTATTATTATGATATATTGTTGTACGAGTATGTATTTAGCAAGTTCGATAATTATGTGCTATTTTGCGTTTTCGATAAAATATTAGTATTTACTCGTAAATAAATCGAGGACGATTTTCTGTTAGGATGTTGTTCATAGTAATTTGTACAAAAAAAAATAAAAAAATAAAAGCGTGAAGCTACCCTTGCTATTACGGGTGCAGAATTTCACTTCTGTATCATAAATAAAGTTAAATTTTTCAGGGAGTATGAGATAGCTTATCATTTCCTTATGTTGAGTTCAATGAAGTTTTTGTGTCATCATATTGAGAACATACTAAGATCGCCATGTAAAGGTTGAAAGTCAGAAACATTAGAAAGTTGCTTAGGTATGGATTTTCATTGGCAAATATTTGGGAGTTTTCTATAATAGAGGGTCATCCAGAAAGAGGTGTCATTTTAAAATTCGCGCCATTGTTGGACTGTACTAATACACTCAACTAATATGTATTTTGACAACTTCTGATAATCAAAAACAACGACGTCATTAAATGTGGATCAGAACGTGTTGAAATAGTGAAAATTCACTACAAAAATGGTGAAAATATCGCAGAAACATTGCGTGAAGTTCGTACTGCTTTTAGACATCATCAAGTGCCTTCTCGCAGAGCTATAGTGAATTTAATCGATAAATTTGAACGTCTCGGACAGGTTAGTGATGTGAAAACTTGATTTGATAAATTGTGTTCGTCTGGCAAGATCAGCTGCCGTAGCTGCGGGTATGACTGAAAACCCCGATGGGTGCATACCGAGACGAGGACAGAAATTGGGTATATCCGCAACTATAGGGTTTTCCAATAAAGACTTGACAACTTTTCTTTTAAATAAAACGCAAACCATTTGAGATATTTCAAAAACTTTGTTATTGGCTTGAAGTACAATCAAAACATTTTTGAATGGAACTCGACTTCGTTCATATGGCCACCGCGGGCACGTTTGCAGCTGTCGGTTCGTTGGACCCAATTTTCAACGACTTGGCCACCCATTTCGGCCGAAACGGCCTCTATTTCGCGTTCAATGTTGCCTTTGAGCTCTTCTAACGTTGTCAGCGTGTTGGTATAAACAAAGGACTTAACGTAGCCCCACAGAAATAGTAAAGCGGCGTTAAATCACACGAACGAGGCTGCCAATCGGCTGTCCCATGTCTTGAGATAACACACTCACCATACTTACTCTTCAATAAATCGATTGTAGCGTGTGCTGTGTGGCTCGTGGCATCATCCTGTTGAAACCACATGTCGTCCAAGTCCATATTATCCAATTTGAGTCAAAAATAATCGGTGATCATGGCGTGATAACGCTGACCATTCACAGTAACGTGACGATCGTGCAAACCGCTGGCATGCAAACCGCACCAAACAGTTATTTTTTGTGGATGAAGTGGTGATTCACGAAGCACATGTAGATTTTCACCCGACCAATAACGCATATTTTGCTTATTGACGAACCCATTGAGCGAAAAATGAGCTTCGTCACTGAAGATGATTATGCGATGAAATTCATCATCTTGGCGCATCTTCTCCAGAACCCAATCGGAGAACGTACGTCGCTTCAAATGGTCCATTGGCTTAAATTCTTGAGTCAGCTTGATCTTGTATGTGTGTAAACCAAGATCCTTACGCAAAATACGCTATAATGTGGTCTGAGCGATGCCCAATTCTTGAGAACGCCGTGGAATTGAATGATTTGAATCGTTTGCTACGGACGCCTGAACGGCAGCGATATTTTCGACACTTCGACCAACCCGTTGTCTTACTGACACGGCAACATCATACAATGAATATGTAGACTCAAATTTTTGCACTAAACTTGTTATTGCCTGTAGACTAGGGTGAGAATTACGACCGAAAATTGGAGTTAACGCTCTTAAAGTTGCAGTCACCGACTCCGAATTTCAGTAGAAAATTTCTATAATTTGCAGACGTTGCTCGTTAGTGTACTTTACCATCATGAAAATGTTAATAAATTGACAAACCGTTTTGATGATTAGTGAAAGAGTTTGTTCACAAATTAAATTCAAAGTTGTCAAGTCCCTATTGGAAAACCCTTTAGTTTACACCGCATTTCGCATAGAAATCTTGGCATATATGCGTATAAGGTTCAGAAGACACAATCACGCACAACGCCGTACTTTTGCTGATTGGGTTGATGGCTCATTTCCATTTGTCTAGGTACGTATACTCTCAAAGATGTTAAATCTGGGGCTCCGAAAATCCAAGAGAAATACTATAGTGGAACAACCTCTCATCCACAAAGAGTGACAGTTTGGTGCGGTTGGCTGGCGGCCAAAATTTTTTCGAGAATGATTTTTTTGCATGAAATTGATGTTATGGGTGTGTGATCTTCCTTTTGACGAAAAATTCCAGCTTTAGGGCGAAACTGTTGCCAATTGTTTAACTTAGAACCATTATTTGGCAAAATTTCTTCGTCAGTATGTGAAATTCATCGAATTTTGTACAGCCCAAGATTAGTTGTTTAACCTTTGATGGCTGCATTTTGGGTTCTGCTCGTATGTAACGTCACCTTCTTAAGAACTGTCTAGTGGGTAAACTGCCCTCATCCTTTACTGCTGTCAGAAAGTAGTCAAAGAGTAAGATGTAGAAATATATTTTTGCAAAAACTCGTAAAATATAATACTCGTATTACTCGTGTATGCCCAAATATTGGTTGCACTCGGATTGTTGAACGCTCTTCACTTTAATTAAGTGTTTGATCTCTGAAGTCATCTTCTAAAATCAGTCACATGTAAAACCGACAAGCTTGTCCGAAAATTCAACCCTACTTGAAACTATTAAGTCATTAAATCTCAATTTCTTACATTTTGAGCACAAAGTTAAAGAGTCAATTGATATGGACGAGAAATCTGATCCAACGCAAGACTGACCAGAAAAATCACGTAACAATCACTTGCCAATTACTTCAATGTAATTCGAATCGACCACAAGGCAAAAGAGCCCATTAGAGTGCATCTACGTTAACGACTCCTTACGTACATACGTAGATACAAGTACTCGTAATCGTGCATGTGTATTTCAAATTCATATGCTCGAGAACTACCACCCGTTCTGCCGTTGTTCGTGTTACATTGAGCAAGCAACAAGTCAATAAATTTCGAAAATTGATCAGGATAAAGATATGTAATTCCTTAAATGATTACTCCTACAGGAACAATTTCATCCTTTTCCGCTTCTAGATGGCTCAGCTTACTGCAATCAAAAAACTACCGATGGCATTGTTTCCCAAGCCAACCGCCCGCTTAGGATCTCTTTTACTTCCTCTTACCATCTTCCATTTAAAGGGGTGAAAATCCAAAGGCTTCCAACGGATTTGGTGTATGGTGTCCTTTTTCATTTTTTTTCTTTCTTTTTTTTTTAATTTTTTTTGTGTTCTCTCTTCTGCAAACGAGAAAATGAAGAATCGATAGATAGAGAACGGCTTAAGGACGAGATTGAGAGGGTGAAAGAACTGCAGTTCACAATTGGCAATCTACACTCGTGTGAACACAGCAAAAATTTCTCGGGCTCTGGTTGAAGAAACCTCAACAAAATCAAAGAGAGAATAAGCAGGGGGAGAAGAAAAGAAAAAAAAGACTATTCACAAAGCGATAAAGCACAATGAACAAGGACACAAACGAAAGTCTTCGTAGCCGTTGTCATAGTCGCTGTAGTCGATGTAGTTGCGTCGAAGAAGAAGGAGGAAAATGAAGAGAAGGCGGTAACCAGCAACTGCAGTTTGAATCCAAATGTAAAAAAGTGAGTTGAGTTGGAGCATCACTGTCACAAGAGAACGCAGACCCAATTCCAGATCCAGACCCAAACCCAGACGCAACCTCATACCAAGCCCAACACCCAGCCCATGACCAGGACCGGGACTGGGACTAGGACCAAGAGCCAGAGCAAGTGCAACGAGAATTTATGAGAATTGAAAATGGTAAATTCAATTTACTTGATAGGATCAATTTTACTGAAATTTCCCTTCTCCTAAATGCTTTTTCGTTTTATTTTGACTTTTTGACTGCTCACTCCTTCGTTTTCGTCCTCAATTTTTCCATTTTTCCTTTTCGATTTCTTTTTTCGTTTAACCGATTTGGCAAGCCAGCACTTGAATATGCTTATCGAGTACACTACATTAAAGAATCAATTGATTGGGGTCGGGTAGGAGGTTTTGAGCCTCGATTACAGGGTTTGGGCTCTTCTCTGGGTTATTGTGAAGTTCGATTTCAAAATCCAATTCTTAAATTGAAGTAGAACTTAAAGTACGTATGGGGCTATGCCAGTTGTTAGGCAGTTTTCCAGCAGGCAAACTCAAAATAAAAAATGATTGAATTAAAATTATTCAACTTGGGTTAGTATACTCGTACTTCCAACACGAAGTGTCATTTTTATAGAAAAATGCAACAGTTTCTTGAGAAGAGGTGATATTTTTATTTTAGTGTAAAGCCTGCGGTTAGTAATGAAATACAATGTCTGCCAAATGTCTGCCTCGGTTCTGCCTACCAATAGCCATTCTTTTGACGCAATTTTTCCTCACGTTTTCGAATAATAGCGGCTGTACTTAGCTAATAACAGATCTGATATTTTCTTCTAGTATGTTTATCATTGGTAGAGCATTGGCTTGGACTTTATCTTTAACATGGCTTCAAAAAAAAAAAGTTTAATAGTGTTAAATCGCACGAAAAATCACACGTTCAAGAAATTTGTCACGCAATAGAACCTTTGTTCCACCAGCTGTGTAGCATATAGCGCCGTCCTACTAATGCACGTTGCGCACGTCCATAGCATCAATTTCGTGCAAAAATAAGTCAGTAAACATCGTTCGGTAACGCAAAAAACTGTCACTCGTTGTGGATGAAGAGGTTGTTCCACTATTTCTCTTGGGTTTTCGGAGCCCCAGATTGGACAGTTTTGATCGTATACGTACGTACCTAGACAATTGGAAATGAGACTCACTACTCAAAATAATTTTGTGTAAAAGATCCTGATCTTCTTCATTTATTTACAGCGCCCAATCAGCAAAAGATAGGCTCAATTTCTGTGATCGTCTCGGTATGCACACATCTGGGTTTTCAGTCACACTCGCATCTACGGCGGTGATATTTTCAGCTGACCTTGCAGGACGAGCACGAGTTGTAGTCCTCACATTACTAATTACTCTAAGACGTTCAAATTCATTATATTGTAGCTTGATGATGACCGAAAGCAGTACGAACTTTACGAAACGTTTCCACGATATTTTTACCATTTTTGTAGTGAATTTTCACTATTTCAGCACATTCTGCGAGTATGTATCGATCCATATTTAATAACTTCCTGGTTTTTACTTATGAAAAGTCATCGGAATGATAGTTGAAAATTGACAGTTCAACAAAACCGGGAAATTTAAAATGACACCTCTTGTTGGATGTCGGTCTACTAATCATCATAAGAGGGCTCGAGTCCCAAATGTGGGCGGAGTTCACGCTAGATATATAGGTTGATATTTCGACGGGTGCCTTGTGACAGGAGGTGACTACTCACTTAGTCTAGCAGACAATACATTGTTCCTATACCACGATAAGATTGCTCCAGTGCAGCTTTGCCCGTAATAACTGGATAAAAGCACGCCCGAAACTGAACTATTAGCTCTATATGCTCCATATACAAGAAAGGCGATACTGTGTCTTGTAAGAACTAACAACGCATATCTGTTCTTAGCGTCGTATATAAAATCCTATCCAACGTATTGTGTAAAGCTCTTCTGTAGCATACTGATCGGTATGTAACAGTTTGGCTTTCGGCAGATCGATGATCGACTAAATTATCACACTAATGCAAATCATGGAAAGAGCAAATGAATTTCACGTTGAGACTCACCATCTCTTCATTGACTCCATTGACACAGACTTGACCTCTATTAGACGATGGCCGAATTCGGGATGCCGGAAAATCTGTTACAGCCATGCTGGATGATGTTGAAAAACATGATGTGCGATGTGTAACAGTTTCAACGGACTTTTCTAACCGTTTAACGGATTATAGCTACGAGATACAACGTCTTATGGTGATTTCTTCAATCTAGTCCCGGTTCGGTGTGTACGATTAGGGTGGGCACTGAGCGGCGTCAACCTGGCAACGCCCATTGCTGCAACTATGACTATCATCAAATCATCGTGCAATTGGAAAGCTGCGCGAAGAGAGCTTGGAAGCGCATGCTACTCATCTGCTCACTGGAAAATGATATTTGCGAAACGGCTAAACTTTCTCCACTTCCTTTCATATTTAACCCATTTACATCATAAGCGCATATATCTTCTTTTCATTATTTCTTCTTTCAACACAATAATTGTGAAGAGAGTGCTTTCCATATAATCGTCATTGTCAACTCCACTCAAAAAATATACAATGGACACTCCTTCCACGTCAATACATTCTCTCTAAACTCTGGTTTCACATCAAAACCGGCTTCTTATCTTTTCCACAAAACATTATCAAATGCCATTCAAGCAGGTACTCGGTACGTGCTGAGACTCAGTCATAGATAAACTAACCTAGATGTCAAACTCTACTAATTCTTTTACAAACTCTTAACTTTCGTACAGACGCACTGTAATGAATTCCAACACTTTTACATCTCTATAACTTTGTCAAAATTTGCTAGAAAGAGAGCAATTTACAAGTAAAATTGGTAGAATGAGAACGATTTGCACGAGTGTGTGTAATGTGGATGACGTTTTTTGGTTAAAATAGGCGTGGTTTGTATAAAAAGGGAGGGAGATTGCCATTGATCACAATTCACACGTATTTACAGACAGAATCACACGGTTAGGGGCGATCAGTAGTAGGTTTTGATTTTCCAATATCTGGAAAGTTTGCCATCTAGGTTAGTTCATCTATGGACTCAGCATAGACTAACTATAGACTATTGTCCGGGTATCTCTCTTTTTTTGAGCTTAGTATACTTTGATAGAATGGAAATAAATCAAAAGAAAGCAAATATTGGTTTTTTGACATGCCGGTCTCCACTATAAGTGAAATTACTTCAATGGGATCTGCCTGCAATACATTTTGCATTTGCATTGCGTAAAGCAGGAACAGCAGACTCGTCAATCTCGGTCAGTTGAGTTATACGCCTACGCTTTGTTCTTGCTGAAGACACCAAAATCAAGCTTTGGGCGCCAACGATGAGCACTTTCCACCATTTGCTGAGATATATTACATTTTAATACAATTGATTGCTTTTCATTCAGCCAATCACATTGATATCGCAGAACTGAAGTTTTTTTGTGATCGTAACGCGTCCAGAAAACAACGATTTTTTTTATATATGTAGCTAATAGATTTTTCAAGTTCGGTTAGTTCAACTATGTAGCCGTTTCAATATTATGTTGTATATCAGTTTTTCCGCGCTTCTACCCTTTTTTGTGCACCAAAAATTGAAAATATATAGCCGTGCAAACACATACTGATACGAATCGCATTCCAAACCCAAATCGGAAATAATAAAAAAGTGTAATGTGTAAATGCACATTGAACATTGTATATGAACACAAAAGACGAAAACAAACACATAGCACAGAAAAACAGATAAAGAGACTTCGCTGGGCAAAACTGATATTGAAAAAAAATTGACGACGAGTTAGTATATTAAAGATTACAAAGCCATCTGCAAAATTCCGCAAGTAACTTCAACACTTTTATTACCTTAAGACTCAGATTAATACAATGGAGAAGAAATATAAGGGGGAATTTTGGGGGAACACAACTAAAACTTCCTTTTTAGGGGTAGGTTGAACCACCGCCGCTTTCCAATGCGCTGGATTCATTGCATTATTAAACAGGGTGGTGTAAATGTCCACCGCTTCTAGGGGAAGATGTCGAAGCACAATGTTCGGAATACCATCGGTCCCCCACTGATTTCTTAGCCCTGATTTTGTCGAAGATCTCACGGAGTTCTTCCTTCGAAATGAACGGGGGTAGGCCACCCTCTCAGGAAATGACATTATTTGCCATATTTCCATCGCTGAACCGATTGTCCCGGTCATAATTAGGGCCAATGGTGTCAGTGTCCTTGTATACTTCCTGGAAAGTCGCCCCTATAGCCACAACCTTCTCCTGTGGATCCTCGATCACAAAAAAGTTGTCATCATCAGCAGTCTTATTTGGATCGATACTATTGTCAGTAATCGTTCGTTTTCTGTTGTCTGGGCTATTTTAAGACACTGAAGGTGGTTTTGATTTTTTCTCCGAAATAGTTTATTTATTTGCGGGAACATATTCGTGTTGCTGGTGTTTATAGCCCGAACCTTGTTGTGCATATGCTTATTTTAGTGATGCCTCTGGTGCATAAGCAGAGGTCAAGTACAGCCGTTTTCCACTGCGGAGCGGTATGTAAATGACGACTGCTTCCAACACCCGGAACCTGCGCAACACTCCCTTGTACACTCGGTGAAATTTTATAACTTCTTTAATGAAGATCGCGACCCCGCATCCACGTTTGGATCTGGGCCGGTTTTTTCTTCTAACAATATAATTATTGTACTCCAGTTTGTGATTATCGGTTAGCTTGGTTTCGCTAGCGAAAAGCACATCAGGAGTTTGGCCTTGTAGCAATTTAAACATCGCGGCTCTTCGTTCGATCCTAATCAGTTAATTAAGATTCACCGCAAGGACCTTCAAAGTTTGCTCCACAATGTGCGTACCCAGTACGACATGTGTTGCGTTAGGCCCGGCAGCAGCGCGTAGATCAGGTCAACCGCTTGGCCTGTTGCACCTTTTGCAGTTATGTGCAGCTTCCGTTGTTCTCGGCATCGGCGCCGGAAAAGCATCAGTCGCTTGCTGTACCGTAGCCCCCTACCTGACGCCATTTGGGCGTAGGAAATTTGGGACGTGTTGAACGTTTGACCTCCACCTTCTGCTGCCGAGCCAGTTTTGCTTTCTTAATGTCAGCGAACTTAGGACAACTCCGATAATTTGGGGTGTGTCTCACGTTTCCACATAACACGCACGAGAGCTGCGACCTATCGGATGCTCCGTCCCTACCCAGAGCACACTCCTCGGAGCTGTGGTTCTTTGCGCACTTCACGCATCGAGGCTGCAGTTGGCAATTCGACGCGGCATGCCCGAACCTCTGGCAGCGAACGCATTGTATAACGCCTTCGCTCCTTTTTAATTTTTCCCAGTGAATCACCTGGTAGTCTAGGACATTGATTCTCCTTAGGCTATCCAGACGACTTTCGGGACTGAGCTGCACCAGGAAGGACGGCAGACTCCGTCTCTCCCGCCTGACTGTAGCTGTGGTAAATGGCTTTACCCCCACAAACTTGAGTCCTTCGCACTCGTTCTTTTTGAGTAGTACCAGGATCTTCTCAGGATCAGAAGATGTTTCCAACCCCTTCAGCAGCATCGATTTCCGTTTTTCACACTTCGGTGTGAATGAGTAATGCTCCGTCGTCGTTTCTTTTAGGAGCTCTTTTACTTTCGCGTAGCCCTCCACTGTATTACAGTGGATGGCATGGCGATCATCCCAGAATCTCTTAATATTAAAATTATTACCAATGACCAACTTACACAGGTCCTTGGATGCATTTACCTCTAGTTTATAGGTGTTGATAGGAGGCAACTTCTCCTTCTTCTTCTGCTGCTGTTGTTGTTGCTACTGCTGCTGGTGTTGTTGCTGCTGCTGCTGCTTTTTCAGCTGCTGTTGTTGTTTTTGCTGCTGTTGCTGTTTCTGCTGCTGCTGTTGTTTCTGCTACTGCTGTTTTGTTTCTGCTGCTGCTGGTTTTGTTGTTGCTGCAGTTGTTGTTTCTGCTCTTGTGGCTTTTGATGTTGGGAGCTCTCTACTTCTAGTTGCTCCCTCTGCCTGCGTGCAGTTTGCCTTTGCTTAATAGAGAGCACTTTCTCTGTCAGCTTTTGTATACTGATGTTGATGTCAGTTATTTCTTCATCCTCATATTCCGACTCGGATGCCGCTAGAGAGGCAAAGGTGTTATTGCCCTCCTCATAACGGACCTCATCTGCTGTTATAACGGCATTTATTCTCTCTTTTGTTAGGTTAGGAGGGGTTTTCAAACTCCTCCTCCTTTTAATTGCTTTCGCCACGGCACCGGCAACACTATTGCTGCCTTTTCCAACTCCCGTTATGGGAAGAACGGAGCGCTCTCCACCATCCATCACATGATTTGCTTAATTACTATTTGGATTTGTTTAATATCAACACTTTGAGGAAAAAAAAATAAAAAAGTTCCAAGCTTGGCCAGGGCTCGAACCCGTGTTCAACCATTCGATGAACGACGCCGCTCATTTCATTCATTTTCATTTTAAATGCATTTTTATTATTTTAAATTCATTAATACTTATACGCTATACAAAAAAATGCTTAAAAATTAGCTTAATTAACTTAAAATTATCTTATTTTAACTTACTGGCCCCATGCGGGCAATCTAAATTAAACATAATACTTAATCAATGTCTTTCGACGTTTCTTGCGATTACAAATCTTTTTTTTTTCTATATTTATTTAAAGTAGAACTAAGAAAACAATTTTATTTAATACAAAAACTTAGTATACGGACTTTTTTTGTTATAAAATCTTAAAAACTAAAACTTATAAACTATCTACATATAAATAAATCTTAACCTACTTAATCTACTTAACCTACTTAAACTAACTTATTGTATATATCATAGAATTTTTTTTTTCCTAGATGCGTTACTCGCTCTTCTATTCTTTTAGAGAAGCTGTTACCCATCTAAGTTCTTATATACATTTTTTTTTATAATTTTTTTTTTTATTATTTTTTCTCTTATATCTACCCTAATCCTAATCCTAGCCGGCCATGACTAAAAAATTAGGCTAACCGATGTTCTGATTAAAAGGGTGTACATTATTAGTCTAAGATGGTTAGGACATCTAGAACAAATAGACGCCAATGTTCCGGCCTACAGAGGATCAGAATCCATTCTGGAGAGGCAACGCGGTAAAGGAAACTACGCCTTAGGTGGCACACTTAAGTGAAAGCGGACTATAATCAACTTGTTGTGCGCAACTTGAGGCGATCGCGCTAAATGAAAATGGCTGTAATTAGCCGGTCAGGTACACCACGGATTGTAAACAGGAAAAGATGGAAAAGCCACTTCAATTACCATTCATTTCTTGTGACTTTCCAATTTTCTTTCACAAGCTCTGTGGTTATGTTAATTTCTATTCGCAATTAGCCTCATTTGAGGTATTAATTCTATCTCTAATTACCACTCAGAACGATTCCAAAAACTCCAATTTGTAGACATACTCGTATACTCGTATATGGCATGCAGTAAGTTGTAGGAAAACCTCCACTAACTCGACGTCTTCACTTCATTGATGGAATGCTTAAAATCCTGTTAACAGCGCTCTTCATAATGAATCGACTCCCATTACCGCCCAAGGATGAAGCGCAATTTTCATCGACTTATTGCGTTCCTTGTGCTGTATTAAATTTTACAACCGTGGCTAAAATGGAACACTTATGTAACACGCGCTCATCTCTACGCACCGTGTCGTGAACCAATCTAGTGGTCCATTTTTATTGCTCGCAAGCCATAATCTATCAAATGAAACCAACGTTGTCCAAATTACATCTCCTCGTCATCGTCCTCCTCCTTCTCCAATGTTGCCACACCCTCGCCAGAATAATAAGGAACTTTTAGTTTTCACAAGATAAATCCTCGTGGAAACACGCTTGCAGACTTTCTCACCACCATCGACGTAGTCGTGCTGCAATAAACTTCCCTGTTTAAGGGTCCCCAAAGAAATAGAAGAAGAAAACAGAGAATTTTATAAACAGACTAGCATGTTGAATCAAACAGAACCCGGAACAGATCCTGAATCACTCATACACACGCAACCACTCAAGTAACTAATTATTTACCTACTTAAGCCGAAAGTTTATTCAAAAGTTTTTCCCTAATTGAAGGAACTACAATGTGGGGTGGTTGTGGATACGAGTTGCCTGCAACTTTATTTCAATATACGAGGTAAGGTACGCATTTTCGATTCCTAGGTTGGCACCATACTATTCGTGAAAGTGCTGTCACCTAACCATCTCCCCGATGATGTCAGCCCAAGCCCAACCACAGCCAACAGGCATAGGCTTGGCGTCCTGGAACCAGATGATGATGAAGGAATTTACGAATCCGCTGGGATCACTAAAATTAGATATTAAAAGTTGTACCACCAACGAGAAGGCTCCATGAAATTATAATGCCGGAAAGATGATGTCGTGGGAGTAATAAACACGGCACAGGAGACGCAGGAAGATGACCTACTCGTAGCAACCGAGTGGATATAAGTCAGGCAAGTAAATAGAGGCAACGCATATAGAAATTTAGATAGAAGTGGTGTACGGGATAATGAGGACACCAAAGACCTCAGCTACGTGATTTGGATGGCAAATTTCAGTTCGGTTTGGTTTGGTTTTGCGAATGCGGATAGATTTTACGTTGGTTGCTCTCTGGAATGTGTCATAGCTCCACTTTCTGTTGAGTTAACACAAAATTGGAAGAAAGTTGCGAACAGGGAGTTGGGACAGACCTTATGGCAAGTGGCGATTTAGATTGCTGTTTGTCGACTCCTTCTGAAATAGAGTACTTAATTCGGAAAGCAACTTTGGCTTTACTCGTTTGTAGGTCAAGCAAACCTTGCCCAAAAGTCAAATGTTCAGATATGAGTACCATTGCAAAGGTAACCGAGTTAACCAGAACTTCCACTGAAAGGGGTTACTTTGATATTGACTTTTGATGTTGAGTATGCATGTGTGTGGGAGTGTAAATATGGCTCTCCTCTAATAGAAATAGCGACGTTTTGATGAGGTTATCTCGAATGCTTGTAGGCATTCGTGCAGATAGGAGCAGAGTTGAAAGTATGATCGTAGAAGAATATTGGCGACACCTTCTCCACTTGTGCTGCAAATGAGTTTTTACCTCTTCATCGCGTGCCAGTTCCTTTAGTATGTGTTTTGCTAGATATTGATGCGGACGCGTTGCCGAAGTTTGTCAAGCGTGTGGTAATTTACATTATAAGTGGCTCGTTCAAGTTGTTTATTTTGCTTATTTCTATGATCAATTAAGGAGGTTCCATTTAGGGTCACGAGAATGTTATTTAAGCCTACTCTCATTTCTATTGTTTTCATTTAAGGACTACATGACGAGGCAAAACGTGATTTAAGGGCAGAGCTATTAGTTTCTGTCACTTGGGCCAACTGCAGGTATTTGTTCATGCAAGATACTTTCAATTGAATGGTGCAGAATGACATCCTTTCTTGTAGGGAAAAGAAAATTTATGGCATATCGCTCATATCGGTTGGTTTATATTCAAAACTTTCATAGCGACTGTATGTTTGGAGACCTTGTTTTTCACTCTGCTGATAACTTGAAGGAGTCAGCGCACCAAAGATCTGCTCTGCTACCACTGCTTCCAATTTTACAATAAGTATCTAAAACACAAACTGGACACCCAAGCTTGCGCAAGAAAACTGGTTGTGGTCATTTAGAATTATAGAATATCCATTTGGATGTCTTTTGGGAATCCTCGTTACCATATTGTAAGGGGCCTTTGAAAGGACATCAGATTAGAGTCTCCTTATTTGTTTAGGCGGCTCTACGTTGCTGGGCGCCATTGTAATGGTTTTCAGAGTGTTCGTTTGGTGAACTTTGCACTTTTTTGTTAGTATCAAGTTACGCCGGTTGCACGGCGTTAACTCGTCGGTGGGGTGGGATCTTGCTGCTTTTATCTGATTCTTACTGTTTTATCGTGCCGATTAAAAGAAATAATATAAAAAAGGATTTAAAGCTCATGACCAAAGGTGTTAGAAGGAGTTATATGAGCATAATGAAACTTATTGCGGTGTCAAATAATTTGACAATAAACGTATCCAAGAATAATTTTTATTACATATTGTTTCAGAGGGGGCCGTGGTGTAGTGCCATCCCTTCTCACTCGTACGTAAAAAAGTTGCTAAATATAATTTTTAGGAAATTTTGCAAGGATAAAAATTTCAGAAAATTTAGTAAGTAAACATTTTCAGAAAAATGCATTTTAAGTAAAAAAAAAAGGAACAGCACATTTTTATAATTTTGAGTTTAACGAGCCATAACTTTTTTGTTGCTGCACAGATGTACCCAAAGCATCCAAGACTTGTATGCACCACTGAATTATCTTTCTAAAATGTCTAAAATTATTTATGTACCTGTACCAGTTTAGAAATTATAGCGTTTAAAGTGGTTATACCTTCAAATTGGAGGTCACCCACTTTGATGGGCTGTAACTGCCATACAATTTCTGGTTCGGTGGAACTTCGGGAATATGCCCTTAAAGGATTATAATGGTAAACTGGGACACCCTGCATATGAATGCACATTATAAATTAAGCCAAGCTTCAGGTGTTGAAGTTCGTACACAAATTTTAGGCGGATATGTAAATTGAGTATCTTTTATATAAATTGTGATTAAGTGATACTTCTCTGTGGCTTTTACAGAATTTGTTTACTAATACAAAATCTACCTTGTTAAAATTTAAGCTAAATACTTATCTTTTTTATTGTTTCTTATTGTTAACCGATAAGTTTGCACTAATATACCATATGTATATTATACTTGTTTGTCACGAAATTTAGTTGATATATTTTAATATTTTAGGTTTAAATTAAAAAAAAAAATAAGGTTACGATAACTTTCGCCGATACATCATTGACGTATATACATTAGGGTGGTCCTTATTTTCAAAAGTCGCAATTTTTTATTGAGCACGCAATTTTTTTGTTCTATGACATCTAAAAACATTACACTAATTTTTTTTACGACCACGTTAACACGTGCCGCACTGAGCTTAAAGTCTACGCTCTTATCTACCGTACTAGTATTACCTATTGTATGTAATGTATGTATCTTTCTTTCACTCTCTTGTATAATTTTTTTTTTCTAAGCAGGCGTAGGTTTTGGAATTTAAAATGCACTTCATTATTTGTCAATCGAAACTTTTAGCGTCTCTCGATCAATTAAGTTTTTAAAAAATGCCACGTGAAAATTTATTTTTGATCGGTGTTATGAAAAATCAAATTCTAGGTTCTAAATTACCTTCAAAACGAGATGTACTCGTACTTGGTGTTCAATTTTATAATATGCGAAGAGTGAAGTTACTTTTAGCAAATATGGGGTGGCCGTGGTATAGTGGTACTAGCAATCGCTTGTTACTCGGAGGGTCAAGGTTCGAATTCTACCCATGACAAGTTTTTCAAGTTTTCCATTTGTGTAATTGAACTCAGTCAGAAAAATTCTGCGTGTGAAGGCATAGCACTGACACGTAGATTTGGCTGTTGTAGAGTTTTCAAGTACAAAAAACAAGTGTGAATTATAAACTTCGAATCACTCTGAGTGAAGAAAAAACTCTCCGTCTATCTATATATCTATAAACTATTCGGACTCCCACCCCTGGAGAGCTAATATCACAGATAATAAATCTGTATAGTCGCACAGGCAAAATTAAGTCGCTGTGCCAGTGGATTGGTACACTGAAATACACAACGCGACTTGGATTTCGAAAATATATCTATTCCAAAGAAATTGCTTAAACCACAGATGCTATAGTTTACATCATGTCTGATTATGATTCACTCTAGTTCGATCGGGTACGTCCCATTGAACGGAAAAATGGTTAGATTTTTTCCTTCGGCGTGCAATATCTATGTAACTTATAGCATCTGTTCTAAATTTTCTAAAAAAAACTCTTTAGTAGAGTTGTGTTAAACCGTTCCTTTGCCGGAACGAACATGGAACGGTTCCTTTCTTGAATGGAACTAGTTCCGTGGAACTATTTAGTTCCAACAATGTATCAGAATTAAAAGAGGTTCATGTCCGCGGATTTAAGTAGTTCCACAGACATGTTCGGATAGATGCAATGATGCATGTCCACAGAACTACTTAGTTGAAGTTGAACAGATTGAATATTGAATGACAACTACATGTGTGCGGAAATGTAGAGGCCGATCTACATCCATATTCACTATATAGGAAAGCGTGGATTTATGCTATGATTTATGCTAAGGAAGATTAAAACATACCAATGTTTCAAGTAAAAACATACATACATATATACAGCTACAGCTTTTAAAAAAACGTTATTTGCAATTCACAACAATAACGAAATTTAGAGGAATTTTAATGCATGGGTACATTTGTAGTTACACAGCAGAAGCAGACAAGAAATGTCCTGTTTTCATTCTAGTTGGATTAGTAGTTCCAGTTCCAATACTGCGAAAATACTAACACATACGACAACGTCAACGCTAAACTACATACGCATGTAAACATGAACGAATGCAATAGATGAAGAAGGTACACGCGGCGCTGTCCTGTACAGTGTACACTTATACAGTCAGCCTCCGTGTCAATCAGAATAAAATAAAGATTTTGCTAAGTCCGCTTTCATACGTCGCAAGTTTCGAAAGATTCAAATGAGTGCAAAAGAGAGAAATAATGAAACAAAAAATACCCAATTAACCAAATTCCCACTGCATGTGGGTAGCAATTTCATTGCAAGTTTTTGACATTTCTTTTTCTCCTTTTTCTTTCTTTTTCGCATTTGCTTCATTACTTCTTTCGCTGTGTTACGAGCACAACATTTCAGTATGGCGGATGAACTGAAATGGAGCAAAGAATTAACAAGGGGGCTCATTTTCAATTATGAAAGACTGAGCGCCAAAGATGAAATGAAAGAGAACTGTCAAATAACATGCAAACTCAAAGAAGGGGAAAGTCTTCATGTAGAGTTGCGCGCATCACTGAATGACAATTCAAAAGAAAATAACCAGAACATGCGCATTACACACTTGCGAAGTGTGAAAGCGGACTAAGTGAACTTCTTGTGTGTGAACTATCGGAGTATCGGACATATCGGAACTATCGAACATGTTTAGGTGTAGTATGTGGAACGATTGGAACTAGTTCCGACAGCGGACTTAGTTCCAGGAACTATGTAGGTCCGGAACTGCTCAACTTTACTCTTTAGATACGAACTGTTCACCGTTGTCACTATGAATGAATTCTGCCACACCGTATTGGTGGAAAAGGTTGCTTTTTGTAGAACAAATTTAGAGAAGCTAATACAACGAAAATGAATACGTTTCGTGGCTTGGTCCTGGGATAGGGTCCCATAAAGTCTATATAAAGTTTATGAAATGATCGGTGAATTTCATGATGAGAATTTCATGATGGAGGCCTTATCTCTCTTAGTTGACTTATTTTCTTTGCATTCTAAGCAGTCGCGAATGAAGTAGCGCACCTGGTTCGTCACGTTTGGCCCATAATAAAGTTCTTGAATTTTTGATAGTGTCTTCAGCAGTTTGGAGGTTGGTGACACATTTCAATAATAGACTGCGTACTGCTCGGGTACACATAATCTCCACTGTAATTCAGAAAATAAATACTTTCTTATGAACAACTCCATTTCGTACATCTACATCTGGTAGGTGTTTTTTTTTTATTTTTTATTTTCTATGACCTTCTTTATAAGATTTTGGTACTCGGCCGTCTTAAATTCATTCGATTCGAGATTTATGCAAAAAGAAGTCGTCGCAGCAGCTGAAAGTCCCTCAATAAACTCGCAGGAAAGTGCTTCCGGTACAATGGTTTGTATTCCTTTTCTATGCTGAATATCGAAAGTGAACGCTTGTAGTTTTAAAGACCATCGTGCCAATCTTTAACTTAAATCCTTAAGGCTCATAAGCCATGAGATAGCTTGCCCATTCAGCATTCTTGTTTCGTCACGCTGTATTTGCGCTGACATTCATTCAGTTTTTCAGAGAAGAATGCTATTGGTTTTTTATTGTTTTCATCATCGTAGTGAAACAAGACACCTCCCATGTCATAATTGGATGAATCGCACCGAATAATAAAATGTTTGGAAAAATCAGTGTTTGATAGTAAAGGAGCAGAAATGAGAGCAGTCTTTAAAACTTCAAAAAGCATTAAGGCATCGGGAGTCATAAGGAATATTTTGTTTTTCTTAAGAGTGTCTGTCAGTGGACCAGCAATTGCAGCGAAATTCCGTATGAATCTTCGATACCAACCGCATAGGCGAAGAAACCTACGTACTTGTTTCACTGATATGGGCACAGGCAAATCCTTTATTTCCGACACTTTGTTTGGATCTAGTTTTATATGACACCCTCCGACGATATATCCTAAATACTTTAACTCCTTAGTTTTGCCGCTAGCAGGGTTTCCGCAACTCTTTCTAAAATCTCTACGTCTCTATACAAATAAATGGAAATGACCAACAAATCATCCAGATACACAAAAACTTATTCTCTGAGTGCACTGGGTATCACTTTATCCATTAACCGACACATTATTTGAGCAGCATTACTTAACCCAAAAGGCATGACGGTAAAAGGAAAAAGTGACTCTGGACTCTTTCCCTAGAGGAGTTCGCCAGAACGTGTCCTTTAGATTCACACTAGTAATGTAATGTGTATCCTTAAGACGGCTCAACAGACTCTCTATATGAGGAAGAGGATAGGCGTCTTTTTTTGTGAGTGAGTTCACTTTTGTAGAGTCTAAACACAGCCTCTTCTCTCCAGGTTTCCTGATGAGAACGATGGGTGAACTCCATGAACTGCTGATCTCTTCAATTTCTCCCAAAGAAAGCATCCTATCTAATTCGTCATATATCATCTCTTGAATTCTTGGTGAGACAGGATAGAGCCGCTGTTTTACTGACTCAGCATTACCTGTGCCAATAATATGCATTTCTAATAAAGTTTCTCCCAAACTTTTTTCGGAGAAATAGGGAAATTTTGTTATAACCTGTTGAAGTCTTTCTTTGTCAAATTCATTCTAATTCTATTCATTTCCGGATTTAGATCTTCAATTATCTCGCCTATGATGATTGGCGTAATTCTAAACTTTTGCCAGAAGTCTATACCAAGATAAAGTGATTGGGACAAAGATGGGATAAGGTAAAAGCCTTTCTCTTCAATTATTAAAAACAACTTCAGTGTTAATCCTGCCTACGATAGATTGTTCCCGACCTTCGGCGGTTCTGATTAAACACGAGAAATCAAGAATAGGGATATTTAACTCTTGAACTTTGTCAAAGCAGTCTTTACCGAGACAAGAAATGCTGGCTCCACTAAAAGGCCAATCATCTCGTTTTCATGAATTTTGATTGTTGCATAAGGTCGAGAATCTAATACCTTCGATACCTTCTTCGAGGGTATTGCAAGAAATCCACTGCTTTTAAAAACTATTTTAAAATTTGTTTGGATCTCTGCATAGCTTAAGTTGGTCTATGTTGAATAACGAATGTATATCGCTATCATTAACCAAAGCTGTAAAGTAGTGAAGCAAATTTGTACTGCAGTGCCAGTCAAGTAAGTACCCAGTACCTTGTACTCTTACTTGTACTTCGTACTCAGTACTTCAAAATCAGTAAAGTACCAGTATTCTGATAAGCAGTTTGTTTAAAGTACCTTTATTGGGTACTGCAATACGTACATTTTCAAGTACAAGTTCGTACTGACTCAGCCTGACTTGAGGATTTTGGGTCTGGGGATTTTGGGCTTGGCGACCAAACATAATTTCTTAGGTTTCGAAATATGGGAAAACTGTGTTTAAGGATTTTGTATTTGGGGATTTTGGTTTTGGGTTGCGTACCCTACCCAATTGTCCATTAGTTGCTTTATGATTTGAAATCATTTCCGTGATTTCGACATTATTTAATCACAGATGCTGTAGTTTACATAGATATTGCACGCCGAAGGAAAAAATCTAACCATTTTTCCATTCAATGGGACGTACCCGTACGTCCCAGTTCAATCGAATTAGAGTTAATCATACTCAGACATGATTTTACTCTAAATTGTTTTGTATTATCAAGTTGCGTGTTCTCTTTGTTGGATAGAAGTTTTAGGTTTTTCGCAACGTAATTTTTTAAATCAGATTTGACTGATAATAAACATTATATTTGAGAACGGTAGGAAGGTCAAAGCAGAATGCGCTCTCTTTAATGTTGTGTTTATTGAATTCTGATTCTGAATGCCTCAAACAAAATTAAATAAAACGGCTTCTTAAAACTTTATATTATTATTATTATAATTTATTAACTTATAATTGAAATTATAAAGCTAATATATAAAGGCAAGCATAAGCTACTAAGACTTTCGGCTCTGAGTTAAAATTAATTTTCATATATACATAAATATTGTTAAGAATTATTAAAAATTTTGGAAAAGTAATATTTATATATCAAGCTTATATTTATTTATAAACGAATTAATAAATGTAATATTTTTATGGCTAGGGATTTTTAAGGCTTCGAGGTAGATGCTGCTTGTGGTTGATGCGAGTTTGGTTCGGCACAGTTTTGTGTTTTCAAAATATGTTGGAAGTCTAATTGGGCGCCGCAAGATGGGCATGTTGGTTGACTTTCTTTACGAAGAAGATGTTGATGAGTGCTGGACGTTTGGCCAAGGCGCATTCTTATGAAATATGTGTCCATTAATTTAGTTGTTGTTGTTGGAAAGATGGGTTGTGTTTTATAATGATTGATGTTAGAGTAATGATGACGGTAGCTATTCCATTCTATTAATGAATTTCGTTTTAATTTTTTTTTTTTATATCACGGGTAAGATCGATTCGGGTAATCGGGTCAAAGTTAAATATCGGATTGCGGTAGGCCTGAGTTGCATCTAAATCGGCTAGCTCGTTGCCTTTAATACCCTTATGGCTACCCACATGAGTTTAACAGTTTGTTGTTTTTTTATTAGGAGGCCACGTATTCGAGATATTATTATCGTGTTGTGATTAGGATTTCTTACAGCCTGGATCACTGAAAGGCTGTCTGAGACAATAACAAACTTTCCAGTGTATGCCGTGCAAATCTTTATGGTTTTAAGATTCGCGAATGCCTCTGCAGTGAAAATGGATATCTTGTTGTCCGTTTTCTAAAACGGATGCAAAGGATGTATTTTGTGGGGTCTTAGATCCATTAGTGAAAACCAATGCCCAACCATAGAGTTTCAGTTTAGATATTATACTGAGATAAGCTTGGTTGAACATTTCGTTTGACGTGCTGTTTTTGTTTACATTTGACAAATCCATTATAGTCGTATTTGGTGGTAGAGACCATGGTGGGAATAGTTCTGTATATATTACAACTTTTCCGGTAGATATACACAGGTCTTTTGCTGCCGTTATAGAAGCGGATATTGTTGATTGAATCCGTTTGGCGTTTTGCTGCTTAGAATGTCATTAAGAAGGTTAGTAAAGGATAGGTTAGTTGTTGAAGAGTCTTTGTGTTTGCAAAGAATATAAAAATCATCAGCGTAGCACGTATGGTTTAGCTGTTTATGTTTGGTAATGAAAATCATCGAACGCTATGATGAATAACACCACAGATAGAGGGAATCCTTGTGGAATACCATTGAATAAGGGGTAGAAGGATGAATACGAATTGTTTGCTTTGACACAGATTTTCCTGTTGGTAAGGAAAGATTTAACATAATTGTAAGCATAAAATGAAGAGAAAAAATGTAAGAGCTGCCGGTGGTAGGTTTTCTTAAAGTAACACTGTTTTTATTCATTCAGTCCTCAGCGCTCGTCCGAGACGGAGTAAATATTTTTTATTATTGTACGGTTGAGTTTTTTTATTTCTAAAATCGCTAAGTAAAGTAAGTAAATCTCTAAATAAAGTTTTAAAATATCAGAAGTGCGATAAAGATCCACCCCATCGCGAAAAAAAAATAATTAAATAAACTCCAAACAATACGCGTGCATAAAACGGTAATTTCTCGAATGTCTACTGTTGAGTACATAAAACACACACACTCAAGATCGACAATGGATACAGATATTGAAAGATATAAAATCTACACTGCTACGCAGTTGAAGTCCTGGTTGGAACATTTAAAACAAAAGACAACGGGAAATAAGAGTGAGTTAGTTTTGCGGTTACTATCTATACCGGAGAGAGAGCGTAGAGAATTTCCGTTCCCAGAGAAACACTCTAAGCAGAAACAATTGACAGACGACGGCGATAATGAATCTGATGATGAGAGCATGTATGCAGACAGTGTTGATGATACACAAGCAATGATGATACGAACAAAGGACAAAGATAGCACGCGGAAAAACGAAAACAATAACGATCGAGCTGAAGAAAGAACAACAAATGAACGCGCTGATGAACGAAGCACAAATGAACGGCCACATAATGATAGAAATGATGACAGAGAAAATAATGAAAGAGAAAATGAAGAGAGTTCTGATGAGGAGAAGTCTGATGACAATGGAAACTCACCACGAGCACAAAAGATCACCATGGAAAAGGAGTTGCTATTGATGAAGAGAGAGCTGAAAATACTAAGGAAAGAGATTGAGCTTCAAACGAGGGAGAATAATTTATTGAAGAGGGAAAATGAAGCTTTTAGAAGAGGAACATCAAACGACAGTTAAAATTCAAAAGGTAACGACTATTTTAACAGTGGGGTGAAAGAATTATTGTCTGATTTTGATGGAGAATGTTTTCTTCATTGGGAAACACAATTAAAAAATTTAATCGCGGCATATAACCGGGATGACAAAAGTGCCCGCATTTTAATTTCATATCGACTGAAAGGAAATGCACTTAAGTGGTTTCATTCGAGATCTCATCTTGTACAAATCACAACTGATGAACTACTTAAAGAAATGTCGAAATGTTTGTTAGCAAGGAAAGCCGATTGACAATGAAGAGGGCATTTGAAGGAAGGATGTGGTCACCTACGGAGACCTTTCAACAGTATCTACACGAACAAACGATAATGGCCAATAGATTGTCCATAGAAGAAGTTTATTTTGAAGAAGATGAAATAAAGTTGAAAATATATGTAGTAAATAATGACACTATGCAGTTTGCAGCTGTACTTGGTAGAGATTTCCTAAAACTAGCAAATTTAAAATTGAATAGAAATAAAGAAACTTTGAAGCAAAAGATAGATAAAAACAAACAGTTATACCAAAATGAGTGCCGTAATCTAATGAATATTAAAATAGAAGAAAATAAAAATGAAATAGATCTATCTAATAATAATGAATTGAATTTGGAAGCAAAAAGAAAGTTTAATGAAATGGTTAAAAAATTTATGTACTGCAAACGTCCATTGGGGCAATATGAATTTTTAAAGATGCCGTTCGGGCTTAGGAATGCTCCTTCGACTTTCCAACGATTCATTAACGAGGTGTTTGAAGATCTCATTCGAGCAGGAAAAATCGCAATCTATTTAGATGATATCATGATAGCCACAGATACGGTTGAGGAACATTTAAATATATTAGAAGAAGTTTTTGAAAAATTGGTTGGGAATAAACTGGAACTACGACTTGATAAATGTCGATTTTTAGAGTCAGAAATTCGGTATTTAGGATATACGATATCAAAAGGAGGGATACGACCTGACGACAAAGAAATTGAATCTGCCAAGAATTTTCCTATACCGCAGAGTGCTAAGGAAGTGCATAGCTTTTTAGGTCTATGTTCGTACTTCAGAAGATTTATAAAAGGATTTTCTTTGTTAGCTGAGCCATTGTATAAACTAATTAGGAAGAACACTACATTTAAGTTCGAAGCAAATGAGATTAGAGCATTTGAAAGTTTGCAACAGAAATTGATTGAGTCACCAATATTAGCTATTTATGATCCACGAGACGAGACAGAACTTCACTGCGACGTAAGTTCGGTAGGATACGGAGCAATGCTCCTACAGAAGAAAACCGATGGGAAGTTCCATCCAATTTTCTATTTTTCAAAACGAACGACAGATTGTGAATCTAAATATCACAGCTTTGAGCTGGAAACCTTAGCGATTATTAATGCACTTAAGCGATTTAGAATTTATCTGCACGGTCTAAAGTTTAAAATTATCACCGATTGTAATTCTCTGACGCTTACACTCGACAAGAAGGAAATAAATCCTAGAATTGCTAGATGGGCTCTTGAGTTACAGAACTACGATTATGTTTTGGAACATAGAAATGGTAGTAAAATGCAACATGTAGATGCACTTAGCCGCATCACGAATATATTAGTACTTGAAGATAATACTTTTGAACAAACCTTGTCGATTTGCCAAAATAGAGATGAAGATATTCAAAAGATTAGAGAACGATTGCAAATAGAGGAAGATACTCGTAGTATGTATGAGTTCCGAAATGGTTTGATATATAGGAAAACTGGACAGAACATTCTCTTTTTTGTACCCAATAGCATGGAAAGGAGTATATTGCACAAATATCATGACGAAATGGGGCATGTAGGAAGCGAGAAAGTGTTAAATGCTGTATTGAAATTGTATTGGTTTCCTAAAATGAGAAAAAAAATTCAGGACTATATTAGTAATTGTCTGAAATGCATAG
Organism: Volucella bombylans; assembly: GCA_949129095.1. Lineage (NCBI taxonomy): Eukaryota > Metazoa > Arthropoda > Insecta > Diptera > Syrphidae > Volucella > Volucella bombylans. The sequence goes on along the minus strand of OX422140.1, from coordinate 140,516,340 downwards.
TCTTCTCGGCGAAGGCTGGTAGGCACGAGGGGCTTTTACATAATATACCTAAAGGCGATGTGCCCCTCGATACGGTCCATGTGGATCATTTCGGTCCAGTAACGCTTAAAGCGTCAAAGAAGAAGTATGTCTTCTTGGTCATACGAGTAGATGCCTTTTCGAAGTTCACGAAGCTATATGCGGTACACTCCACTGGTACAAATGAGGTTCTAACTTGTCTGAAGGATTATTTCTGTGCTTACAGCAGGCCCAAGATAATGGTGTCGGACCGAGGAAGTGCGTTTACCTCTATGGGTTTTGAGGAATTTTTAAAAGATAATAATATACAACATGTTAAGATCGCTACGGCGTCGCCACAAGCTAATGGACAGGTGGAACGTGTAAATAGAAGCTTGGCTCCCATGCTTGCAAAGATGACTAATGGCGGATTGGAATTTACGTTGGAAACGATCTTGCCCAAGATTGAATTTGCTATGAATAACACTATTCATAAAAGTACTGGGGCATGCGCAAGCCAATTGCTCTTTGGAATTATACAAAGGGGAGAGATAATAGATCAACTGAGGGAAAAATTGGAAGAGATAAATAAGAATGAGGAAGATAGGGATTTAGTAGGTATCCGAAGAAGGCAGCTGAAAGAATTGTAAAAAATCAAAATTATAATAAACAAATGAAGGATAAAAGGAGGGTTTCTAAAGAGTATAGGGTAGGAGAGTATGTTATGGTGAAGAACTTCGTTAGTCAACCAGGAGTATGCCAAAAGATAATTCCCAAGTTCAAGGGACCTTATGAAGTGCACCAGGTATTACCAAACGATAGGTACTTCTTGAAGGATGTGGAAGGATTCCAATTGAGTCAGATACCTTATACAGAAATATGGGAAGTGGCGAACTTGAAACCATATATAAAGTTTAGTGAGCAAGTTGGGGTCAATCGGGACGATTGTTTGCCAGGACGGCCGAATTGTAAGCATAAAATTAAGAGAAAAAATGTAAGAGCTGCCGGTGGTAGGTTTTCTTAAAGTAACACTGTTTTTATTCATTCAGTCCTCAGCGCTCGTCCGAGACGGAGTAAATATTTGTTATTATTGTACGGTTGAGTTTTTTTATTTCTAAAATCGCTAAGTAAAGTAAGTAAATCTCTAAATAAAGTTTTAAATAATTAAACAATTTTGGACCAATTCCCCAATTTTTAAGTTTCGTTAGGATTACATGTGCTCCAACTCTGTCAAATGCTTTTTCAAAGTCATGTGACAAGGCAGTGACATGGTTGCGTGTCGATAAGGCATTGGTAATATAGGCATCTAGATGTAGAAGGGCGTCAGAACACCCTTTTTTAGGTTGAAAAGCAACTTGATTCGGTTTTATGAGCTTACGAGATTCGATTATCCAAAGCAGTCTTTTTGCAACTATTTTTTCGAGTACTTTAAAAATGCAGGGTATGAGGGAAATGGGTCTATAACCATTTACGTTGTTGATATCTTTGATGGTTTAGGTAGAGGCAATAGAGTTGTATGTTTCCAAAGTTGAGGAATGACACCCGTTTCTAAAATACTATTAAACAATTGAATTAGTCTAGTAGTTGCGAGAATTGGAAGGCTTTTTATCATTGGATATGAGATCTTGTCTCTACTTGGTGTTTTGCCAATTAGTTTGCTTAGGCAACTGTTAAATTCCAGAAGGGAGATCTTAACGTCAGTAAGTTTTGCGGTTGGGGACATGGTGTTGATATCTACAGTAGATGTGAGCGAAGTTATTTTTTGGCCAACATAATTGGCGTGAAAATGTTCGTCTTTTGAACTGTTGGACCATGTAAGTGCAAAATAGTTACTAAGATCAGATGGGTGCGAAATAGGATCTGTGGGGGGGGGGGGTATGGCAAATTTTATTGTGTGCTGTGTATATTCGCCAGTTAAGCAGCGGATGTTATGCCATAATTTTGCTGTGGAGGGGCTTGGGCTTATGGTTGAGGTAAACATTTTTAAGCTGTGTGATTTAGCAGTTTTGATTTCTCTACGAAATTCCGCATTTTTTTTTTGAAAATAATTAAGTTGGTCTGATTTGGGTATCTTTTGAAGATGCGCCAAGCTTTCACTTTCTCGAGTCGTAGTTCATTGAGTTTAGGACTCCGTTTAGGCGACCGTTCTTTTTGCGGATTTTATTTTACTTTGCGGTATCGACATGTTTGCGGCAGAACGTACAGCTTTGTGGAGAAGTGCGGCTTCTCTGTTTATATTAAGTGAACGATTGTTAACTGTCAAATAGTCTGATACGTGCTTGCGAAAACAAGCCCAGTCAGCAATATCAGTTTTGAATTTAAGGTTGACTGAGGTATGTGCAACACTTAAGCCGACAATAATAGAGCATATTATTGGGAAGTGATCGCTATTATGCAGATCATCCAAAACATTCCAAGAGACTTTACCTTGCAACTCGGCAGAATAGCTTGTCACATCAACATCCGTTAAAGTGTTATGGGTCGAAAAGTGCGTAGGGGAACCATCGTTTAGTAGAATAAGATTTGAGATAGATAAAAATCTTTCTATTATAGCACCTTTATTGTTGGTGAATGGAGAACCCCAAAGTGTGCTCCATGCGTTAAGATCACCACATAGCATTACTGGTGAATTCACTTGGCAGAAAATATAATTTAAAAAATTTTAAATTTCATAAGCTAGTACTTGCAGGTTTGAGTTAATGTTTTCTTTAGTGTGAGACACGTTTTTTTTAATTAGAATAGCAATTCCTTGTTTGGAAGTATTATTGCACGGAAGGTTGAGAAAGTAACCGCGATAAGAATTAGGAACGATCGGTGTTGAACCGAAACAACAATGTGTTTCTTGAAGACAAATTATAGATGGGTTATGTTATTTTATTAGGATTTTTAATTCGTCTAAATTATTATAGAAGCCTTTCAAATTCCACTGGAGAATGTATAAGGTTTCATTGGAAATGGTTTGCTTTTTTGGTTTGGAAGCAATTGGTTTACTTACATTATTTTGAGTTTTATTTTTATTAAAGAAAAATGCAGTTTGGTTAATGGAGTTTTTTTCTGTAATTCAGCACCTTCAGGGTTTGAAATAAACAGCTGATATCGGGGAGTGTCTTGTTTGCGTGGGTACTGTGTTATGTATAAATGGAGTTGTTATGTTTTTATTTGGAGAAGGTGGAGTTGAGGTTGTTATTGTTTTCTGAGCATGTTTGTGAATATTGGTATGTGTTGTACTACTATGTGAACGAGTGATTGAATATGTGTCTGAAATAAGTGAATGATTGGGAGTGTGTGTATTTCTTGTTGGGAGAGTTGGGTTAGGGTTTGGATTAGTAGGTAGAGAAGTGGAGTGTATGGGCAGAGGATTAGCATTCGTTGATTGAGTGTAGACTTTAGCTATGGAGTGTGATGTTGAGGCAATTGGGGATGTGTGATTGTGTTTAGTTTGAGTTGAATATGATTGAGTGGTTTGGTGTTCTATCTGTTGCACCGGTGGTTTTACTGCTTGTTTTGTTTTAACTGCAATGGTTTCGGTATGAGTGGGGTATGGATTGCATTTTGTTGGTTGCAGATTTTTTTAGCATCTGCCATTGTACACTTATTTGAGGTTTTAATTTTTATTATTTCTTTTACCTGTTTATATGATGGGCATTATTTGGAAGATGCGGGATGGGGTAGTGAGCAGTTACCACACATACTGCGGTTGCATTGTTGTGGAGTGTGGGGGGAAGATTATAAAATTCGCATTTGGCGCTACCGTTGCATCGTTTTGATGTATGTCCTAATAGCTGGCAGTTACGACACCGCATAGGGTTGGGGACATATTCTGTAATTTTGGCTGTATAGAAGCCTATGTCTACCGACTTGGGAGGTTGGAATAGGTCAAACATAAATAGTATTAGACCACTTGGTTTTTGATTGCCTTCTGTGTCTTTCTTTAGGAATTTGAATACGTCCGTGACCCCTTGGGGGTTCATTTCACTGATTATTTCGGCTTCTGTGACATTAATGTAACATGGAGCGTAAGCTATACCTTTGGATTGGTTTAAACGTTCACGCAATTTGACATTAATGGGGCAGATGTTAGCAAGGTCTTTGGCTTTGAGGAAAGTAAGTGCAGTTTTTTGCGAATTGACGAAGATGAGGAGACTATCGTCACGAAGTTGAGTGATGTTTGTGTAGTCTTTGCTGATGGCATCAATCGCTTTTTTTATTAGGAACGGGCTAAGAACAGAAATGGGTTTTTCACTAGTTTTTGAGGAAACGACAATAAAGCGCGGATTTTTTTGTGATTGATATGAAGGGAGTTCTGGAAAAGAATTCGTTGGAAGGTAGTTAAGGTTGGTTTTTTTTTTGGTTGAGATATATGATCGGGGGGATCTGGGTCAAGGAGTCGGAAGCGATTTCTTGGCTCGTTAGCCCTTTTAGCACAACTCTGCAAAAGAACTCACTAACACACGCGTACTTTTAATAACAGATAAGAGATTAGGAGAGCACTGCTTTAAAGGAAAAACAGATTTTGCACTTAGCAGAGAGGAAATCACACAGTAAACTTAGAACGATGCTTACTGTACGAGAGCTAGTCGGTGTAAAACTTTATAATTATGTATTTTGTTAACTATGGGCAATTCAGCTCAAGACGAAATTCTATAGGGAGGTAACCCTATGGCTCGACCGTCTTGGTTTGGTGGTTGCTACAAAAGTGATCTCTGATGGTCTTGCATAATTGCTAGAAACCAGTATTTTGACGTCATTAATTGTCCAATATTTATTGAACAATAGCATCAATAATTTCGTAATCAAAAAAGAAAACGGTTCGCGAAAGTGTGTGTGCCACTGCAGTGATAATGATGACTAAAATTAGAATTGCTTTTAACATTAGATAAAGAGGAAAAATAAACAACATAAGGAATATGTTCGAGCCATAGGGTAATAGCAATATGTTTGGCAAAAGTTAAATTCAACAAATTCAAATTCAAATAAAATTTCGAACATTAAATATTTTAATAATGAACAAGTATTATTCGTACGTTTTTTTCCAGATAAAATTTGAATTTTTTGATTTTTATGCTATGTTTTTTTTTTATCTTCCACGAACAATGCTTCCGTAATAGAACGAGGAGAGCAAAGTATAGTATAGAAGGTCCTTGCGATGCTCATAGCAAGGACTTTTTTCATCAAACCATTTCGGATCTCTAGTATTTGTTATCCTTATGCATTCCAAGGCCATTGTCTCTCTTATATTTCTTTCTTGTGGACGTTCTCTGAAAATTCTATTAAATACTTTGAAGTGAACTTTACAAACGTTAAAAAATTCATAAGTTGGTGCGTTCAGACTTCGTTGAGAATAATTTTTTGCAAAGATGAAAAATTCCGAAGGATATGTTATTTTTTCATCAGTTTTTAAAAATAGTTTGGAACAATTTAAACATTGGTTCCTGTTCGGAAATACAATTCAATTTAATTGAAAATAGATTGAAATTGTCATCTTTGTCATATCAATTTAAAACTTAATTTAAATGTAACTACTAAGGTCTTATGTAAACAAAGAAACGGAAAGTAAAATTAGGAATTGCAAATTAGTAGTAGAAATGTATGACAGTTAAATTATTAAATATAGATGTGATTTCCGGAGAAGAGTAAAAGACTCTCCTTGCTGTAACCCTTGAAGCCGAACAAACGTGTTTTATTTAAAACTGCATTTTCTACCCATTTTTTAACCCTACACTAATCTAGGCAAAGTAAAACCATACACACCCCAACATTTGGTACTTACGAGCCAGATAACATTCTCCCAAACATTTTAAACATTTAAAAAAAAAAGGACAAGTGCAAAGTGCAATATACATATATATATATATATACAGTGTTGTGCATATCAATAGCAACCATTTCACCCTTTAACAGTTTTTAACAATAACTTTTTTTTTATTTACTAGAGGTTTCATTTAATTTTTTTTTTATATAAATTAATATGCAGATTAATGAAAAATAACGAAAAATAACTTTTTAATTCAAGTGTTTCAACTCAATAAGTAGAAAAAAATAATAATGAAAATATTGCACTGTGCATAACTAAAGCAACTACAAAATTAAAAGTAGATAAATGTTTTTTTTTATTAGTATTATGTAAAGTAACCTTTGTTTTGTATAACAGAGGCACATCTTTTTGTCATTGAAGCTATTAAATTATCAATAGTGTTTTGTGGAATGTTTCTCCAGTTTTCTTTTAGTGGCTTTGTTCGGAAAGCGCTGCCCACCAACTCGTCGCTTGAGGATGCCAAAGAGATTTTCGATTGGGTTCAGGTCAGGTGATTGGGCAGGCCAATCCAATACCTGCACCCTATTTGCTGCCAGCCACTCTTTTACAACCTTTGCCGTGTGTTTAGGGTCATTGTCATGTTGGAATACCCAGTCTGGTGGCAATTTCCGCTGAGCAAAAGGCAACATGACTGACTCTAAAATATGCTTGTAGCCAAAACAATCCATTATACCTTTAATCTCATGTAAGGGTCCTTGTCCAAAACCAGAAAAGCAGGCCCAAACCATTGCCGAACCTCCTCCGTGTCTTACAGTGGCTTTGCAGTTTTGTGGTTTTAGTCATTCACCCTTTCGCCGACGAACAGTTGTCATACCATCGCTTGCAAAAAGGTTAAACTTCGATTCATCGCTAAATAGCACTGATTTCCATTGGTCAGTAGTACAATGAAAGTGTGCTTTTGCACAACTCAACCTGAAATATGAATAAATTTTATAAATTCAATCAGCAATATTTTAACACAAATATCATGCCTTTTCTCTATATGCTTCCTGGTCAGCAATGGTTTTCTAGCCGGCCTATAACTTTTGAAACCTGCTTCTATAGCACGTCGGCGAACGGTACTTGAGTCTACATCTAAATTTAGATGTTTAACTACCGATTGCGATGATAAAAATGGATCTTTTTTTATAGCCAAAATTATTTTTCTGTCCATTCGTTTTGTCGTCTTCCGTTTCGGTCCGCCCAAATGAATGGTTTTAATAGATTTTGTGACCTTATACTTCTTAATTAAGAGCGAAATGAGCAACTTATTGATATTATACTTTTTTACCAAAGAATTTTGAGAAAATCCACTTTCAAACTCATCAATTATTTTTTGTTTTAAACTTTCGGGATATTTATCGCGAGCCATGATGCACTTAAAAATAAACACACTTCTTTGTTCCAAGCTACAATTGCAAATGCTCCTAATGTTTGAATCACCATCAGTAACTCACAAAACATGAAATGTAACAGTAATTTACTGTTAATCAGGTGAACAAAATCACAATCGTTAAAGTTGCTTTTGTTGTGCACAATTGAAAAACAATCATTCTAATTGTATTGCTCGATCCTAAAGTACCGTTAATTTGTGTATCATTTTCATTTTCGCTATTGTTGTATTAAACAGAAATCATTGCTAAATGAAACGGATGAGCAAAATTTTAAATAAAGCAGTAAAAGTATGTTAAAAGCTAAAGGATTCAAATAAGTAACATTAGTTGCTATTGATATGCACAACACTGTATATAATAATTTGGTCCTTTTCGAGCCGAATATAGACTCCACGAAACATTTAACATTTTAAATTAATAAAAAAGAAAAAGTGCAAGTGCAAGTGTGCAATATATATATATAGATATATATAAAACAATAAACTTATGTACATTTACTCCCTCGCGGTCGGTGTCTTGCCCCTTGTCTTGCTCCTTTTAAACCTTAAAGACTCTTTCGTGTGGTTGTGCAGAAATCGCATTTCCCGCGCCGTGTAAAAATTAATTTCAACTTTAACCTCAAATGTCACCAGCTGGGCAAAGCTAACCAAAGGTTGTAAGTTTCTGAAATAAAATATTAATTAATTAATATTATTTTAATGAACTGCATCTAATAAAATGAAATAAATATTGTACTTGATACATACATTGCTTTGTAATTAATTTACAAATAAAAAACCTTAAAAATGTCGAAATTGTCCACGGGTGCAGATCAAAAAGGTGTTCTGGAGCAGATTCTTCGTGACCACACCAACTTCAAAAAGACTGGAGCATCACGTCATACAGCCAGCTATCTGTCAGGTCATCTTCTTATTCTAGAAGGGAACTTCAAGAATGCGCTTGGTCTTCTAGCGAAGATTCGACGAGGAGAAATTGAAGAAGGTCTGGAAGAAGAAAATTTTGAGCTGCTTCAAGAAACATATTTCACTTATCGAGATGAATTGGTCGACGCTATCGACAATGAAAAGTTAGCATCCAAGGAGAAGATTGTGGAAGGTGAATCCACAGGTGCTTCTTGTAATGGGCTTTCATTACCCCAAATTCAAATACCACATTTTGAGGGCTCGTACACGAAGTGGCGGGCTTTCCACTATGTTTTTTTGTCCTTATTCCACACAAATAAGATGCTGGGTGAAATCCAAAAGCTTCACTATTTAAAGTCGTCTCTTACAGGTGAAACTGCTCGTTTGTTGCAGCATTTAGGTTTGTTTTCTGGCAATTATGACAAAGCATGGGAACTGATTGTCGCCGGATACGACCACAAGCGAGTGTTGGTAAACGCTCATTTCCAACTTTTTTTTGAGTACCAGCAGTTGACAAAGGAGACTGCAAGCAACATCAAGTTTCTACTGGAGACGTCCCAGGAATGTTTCCATGCTCTAGAAAATTTAGGATTGCCGGTTAGTTCTTGGGATGACATACTAATTTATATTCTGGTGCAAAAATTACCTGCTTTTACTCAGCGTTTGTGGGAGGAGAAGTTGGGTAGTTCGAAGGAGTTGCCAACACTGATACAATTTACAGAGTTCCTGGAAACACGTTTTCGAACCTAGGAAGCAGTACACAGAACGAGTGGCATGAAGGTCAGCGGTTCTTCTGCACACAGGGCTGTTGCTGTCGAGAAGAAAACGGTGTTGCACGTCGGGAAGAAACATTTTGCATGTCAGGTATGTGGTAGAGGTCAGCACTCCCTTCGAACTTGTCAGAAGTTTATTGCCATGGAGATCTGTGAACGATCTAAGTCAGTGGGCAGAATCGGGGTTTGTCGAAAATGTCTAGCGTACAGCCACAGGACTAGCCATTGTCAAAGCAGTGTGCGTTGCTATTAATGCAAGCAGGCACACCATTCTCTAAACCTACAGGGATTATAAAAATACAACAACAGGTACACAAATATTTCATATAACATCGAAATTTAACCCACTTAAAGTAGCCTCTTCTGAAGTACATCAGCCAAGTGTTCTTCTGGCAACAACAGTTGTTCGAGTCAGGTTATCAAATGGTAATTATTTTAATCTGAGGGGATTAGTTGATCCTAGATCGGAAGCAACGTTCACAACTGAATCCGCTGTCCAGTTATTAGGGCTTCATCAGCGTCGAACGATCATTCAGGTATCTGGATTGGGAAACGTTAGCAGTGGTTCATGTCAGCGGTATGTAAGTCTTACCTTTGGATTTTACCAAAACCTTTCGAGACAAATACCCCAGCCTATGTGTTCAAATCGCTGACTGGTCTGTTGCCGTCCGAGCCTCTAGCTCTGCAAAACTGGAAACATATTCAAGGTTTGAAGTTAGCTGATCCACAATTTGATAAGCCTGCGACTGTTGATATTCTCCTGGGAGCTGACGTTTACTCTGAGTTTTAGGATCCATTATACGTGGTGGTGGGTTTGGTGCATCGAAGTTAAGTGCCTTACGTAGGTTTCATCAACTGGAAGGAAGATTCCAGAAAAACCCCACGCAGCACAAGGAGCATCCAATTGTTTAAAGCAATGCCAGAAGCTTCCTCAGATGACAGAGGTCGAGAAAAAGAATACCATACTGCCTACACCACACCATTTCCTTACTCCTCACCATGTGGTTTTCAATAAGTCAACCAAAACCACGAAACTTCGTCGCAATCTTGCATACCACAAACGACTTGTACGAAACTGCCGGGCACAAGCTGGAAAAAGAGACAGAGATCCACTAAATGTAGACGCAATCGGCACAAGAATATCTGAAGTTCCTCATGGAGACACTGCCGTGAAGAAGGTAAGTTATCTAGAGCAATGGATCTGCCAATTGACGCACATCCCGGAAAATACGGACTTGGTCGGACGAACCGAAACCGGAGAACTGAATCGGTCACTTGGGAAAAGTTTCTTTTGCCATTAAATACCGCAAGCGAAAAAGTGAGACATTTGAACGACACAACACAACGTTTAAACGAAACAACACACCATTTATAAGACACACATTAAATTCATATGAAAATTAAAAGCATTTCGTTTCTTTTAAAACCAATTTATTAAATTAAATAAATACAAATAATTACAAACTTATTTTGTCCCTATCCCTACACAGTACAACACTTATAAATACAGTCCACTCTAAACCAAACAAAATCATTCATACCAGACAACGTTGCAGAGTTCCAGAATTCCAAAATGCCGACGGGAATTAGAGAATCAAAACCCCGACGGCACTTGAAGTTTTTCACTTAACACTCAAGGTTGTCCACTCAAAACACAACACAACACTTTAACTGATAACAATTTTTAATAAATATTCTAACATATTCTAACATATAATACTATATAGTAATAATAAATATCTTAAACTAATCTTATCCAAATTTGAAGATAATAATAATAATAAATTTGTAAAATAATAAAAAAACAAAACTTACTCCAGATGAATTGCAACAACAATTCAAAGGAAGGCTAATTCGGCCATCATCAAAACACTAACCGTTCGCTAAAATTTCGTCGCACAGCACAACCAAAAATTGCGTACGCGGAGAACAGTTATTGTACAAAATAACACCACAAATTGTACCGAGTTGTTGGGAAAATTATTACAATGAACTTTTAATTTTCTCATTTCTTTTTTTCTTTTGTTTTTTTTTTTTTGCACTGCACTCGAATATCACTTTCGGGAAACAATAACAAGCAATCGATGTACATATGTATATCAACATGTACACATGCACGTATATACGATTGTGTACTCGCGCCGATGTACACAACCCAAAACGAAATCGAATTGCGCGAAGGAAGGAAGCAGACAAAAAGGATTAAAGAAATAATTAATTAAAAACACTTACCTTATCAACAAAACTAAAAAAAAAGGGAAAACAACGAAAGCTAGATAAAAATAAAAACCGAACAACACCCGCGACGCGTTTTGACCTAGTTTTGGTCAACGATCAAAACAAACTATTGCACTAGGCGAATTACGCACATTTTATCTCCCTTTGTTGCTAGTTTGTTATATCGTCGTCCTTTTCATCTACATGTAATGTTTCAATTTATTAATTACATGATCTTGTCTCATTTACATGTAGATAGTCAACACACTCGCACTGATACAACACACAAAAGAAGTACAACATACTCCAAATGCGAATTGGGTACAGTAAGGTACATGATCGAGGACACTTGTGGACGAAAATCGTCCATCGGGCGGGAGCATGTTCGGAAATACAATTCAATTTAATTGCACATATGTAGATATTTTATTTGTTGAAATTGACATCTTTGTCATATCAATTTAAAACTTAATTTAAATGTAACTACTAAGGTCTTATGTAAACAAAGAAACGTAACGTAAGTTTAGGAATTGCAAATTTGTAGTAGAAACGTAAGACAGTTAAATTATTAAATATGGATGTGATTTCCGGAGAAGAATAAAAGACTCTCTTTGCTGTAACGCTTGAAGCCGAACAAACGTGTTTGCATTTTCTACCCATTTTTTAGCCCTACACTAATCTAGGCAAAGTAAAACCCTACACACCCCAACAGTTACTTAAAAGCATTTTAAAAGCATCATTACAGAGTTTCATCGCATACGATTTTCTTACGATCCTTAAGCAATGAAGAAGTTTTTGGAATATTAGTTTGAGTTGGGGACAAATCTACGTTTAAAAATTCTACATCATCTTCATCACAGTTACTGAAAGGAGAAAAATTAATAAGATTTGACGAGAGAATTTTCGACATCAAAACATTAAATTCCGAAACAGGCGGATTTTTGTTGTAACCACCTTTGATGCGAATAATAGAAAATAAATTTTCTAATACGTCTTGATGAATTCTCTTTGTTAGAAAATAATCCACGTTCTCATATAGGGCATTGCATATATCATGACAAAGTAATAAGACCCCGTTTATAGTTTGTTCCGTTCCTTTTAAACAAAAGTTTCTTGGAAGGTTAACTGATTTTTGTATATCTTTTAAGTAAGACAAAAATTGTTTCAACTCATTATAAGCCGGATCCTCTAGCTGAACTCCCCGCCTTAAAACATTCTTGTCATAATGTGCACCACTATCCACGCAGTCAAATACATTGTTCACTTTTAGTTCGAACTGTTTCGTTGCTACATACAGCTTTATTAGAGCTTTCTTTGAGGCAATTAAGTTCAAAAGCAGTTTGAATCGATGCCGCAGTTGTCCGGCTAAATATTTGCGTTACAAGGTGAACATGCATTTTTTCGAAGCCATTTGGTGCTATATGACAATATCTATATTTTAAACATGTCTTAGCTACGTTGTCAACTTCCAATTTGTATTTATAGTTCTCTGATAACATCAAAAGACACTTTACCATCTGGAGTTTGTAGATTTGATTTCAATTGAACATTACGAAGTGATTTTAACAAATGAGGGAAATCATAAAAACAAAATATTTTTTCATCATTAAAAATTATAAATGCTGATTTTATAAGCTTTTCTATTATTGGCCCCTTGATCGCAAACAATAGCACATACCTTTAGACCAAGTTTTGGATAGATTTTCAAATTGATTTTTATAATTTCGCTTAGGTTATCCCCGTTTACACCGTTTGCTGACACAAAATAGTTTAAAAAACTTTTCCAACTATCAAACAAACCATTTAGCATGAAACCAAAGATTTCTTTAGTAAAAAAATCTACTTCTTTCTACACCAAGGTCTTCGAAATCACATATTAAATCATTTTTTATATATATTATACCATATGTGAGGTTTTTACGAATCCTAATATCATCAAATATCAGAACAACACAACGTTCTCGCTGGTTTAATAAAGCGAAATTTGACTTAAGATACGAATGCGCATTGTTTTCATATTCTGGTTGTAATCCTTTTACAGGAGCCCATCTACAGAAAGAGGAACTGGACGTTTAAAGCCAAGTCTATCACTCAAAAATTTATAGGCCCTTTGTGATCTATAATAAATATTTTGGGAAAGTTCTTTTTCGTTGCTGTTGTATTTTGTGGTCTTTGATTCCTTCAGAAGCATATTACAAAATATTTTTGAATGGTCTGAAATATATGCGCTCTGCTTTTTTTTATAACGTTTTATTTTTAAATTTCTTAATTTAAGTTTGTAACTTAACAATATTTTTTTTAAAGTTGCATTTTTTTTTCTCTTTTGCACATCTTTCCAATAACTGATCGCATCTTGCACACGAAGTGCTACAACTGCTCGACGTTCTTCTTTGTTTAGTTAAAGGAGACTTCAGATCTTCTAAATTCAAGTTTGAATCCAAATCAGAATTTAAATTTAAGGAGGGAACAGCATCCGCCTTAAGATATTTTTTCCCTACAAACTCGGGACAAAAATGATCTCCACAAACAAGATATTTGCCTTCATTTTTAGAACCACATGCCTTCATCCACAAATTATTTAAAATTTAATTTTTTTCCCTCGAAGGACATTTAAAAATTTTCAAGTCAGGGTAATTCCTTTTAGTTTTCTTACAAACAAAACAAGAAACTCCAGATAATCTCTTGTCACCCATTGCTATCAAAAAATAAACTGCAAAATATTATATCGCTGAAAAAGTACCGCTGACAAAATTTACTAAGAAAAATTGTTCAGTCACATAAATGAACATCCAAATCGGTCGAAACTCGACGGCGAATGAGGTAAAGCAACTACACAGCCAGTGAGCGCGCCGCGCAGCGCCGTGAACTGTGGTTGTTTTATGTATGAAGATAAGGGTTGAAGACAGAAACCACAGACACATCTGCACGGCGCGGTGCATGCCTGCTCGTCGGTTGTACACACAATACAACACATACGATCCCAAGAATTGACTTCGGTTTTATAATACATTTTGTTCATACATATTGTTCAGAACTTGAAGTTCGAAGTAAAAACAGGCAATCAAAAACTGGTTAGATTTTTTCCTTCGGCGTGCAATATCTATGTAAATTATAGCATCTGTGGTTTAATCAATGCTCTTCGTAAGCTTGGCCAATCACCTCGAGAATTGCCCCGAAGAAATTGCCAATACCAATCCTCAGCACCTCCTGCTAATAAGTGTTGAAATTTCATCAAAACTTCCTCCCAAGAACAATTACAATTTAACTTAAACATCGACTCTAACGACAAAGTCTTCCACTGACATACCCTTAGATGAACCATCGAATTTCAGACCCCATCGATCTAATCGAAAAGTGTGTCCTCCCCATGATCTGGGCTGGCTTAGCCTGTTATTATAAAACTTTCTGTTGAATCCCAAGCAGTTTTGTGATTCTGAGTTACGAATATCGCCTGGGTGAGCAAGGTTATTAAACTGTTGTTGACTTGGGGGATTTTCTGGTGGAATTGGAATCGGATCACGCCTGTTGATCTGCAAGTTCATTAATGGCTGGATTTCTCTCTCTATGTTACTTGTTATAAGTGTAGGAATTAAAAGTTCCATTACAACATTTACAACTTGCTTAATGTGTTCATCCAGCTGCTTTTCGTTTGCCGCGTTATTGGAGATGAACTGCTGTTGTGAAAGATTAGCATCAAATGACCGAAAGTTGCCAGCAGCATTCGTCATGTTTGCATGTGCAACATTAAGAAAATTATCAACTTGTTGATTTGTAGATGGTATTAGAAATTGTTTCTCAACAATGTTTACATTGTTTACATTGTTGATCAATACAGTAAGGGGGTTTAAAACGCTTGTTGTGGTAGCAGTAGAGCAAGCAGGCTTCATTATCGGGTTTTCTAATAAGGACTTGACAACTTTTTTTTTAAATAAAACGCAAACCATTTGAGATATTTCAAAAACTTTATTATCGGCTTGAAGTACAATCAAAACGTTTATGAATGGAACTCGACTTCGTTCATATGGCCACCAATTTTCAACGACTCGGTCACACATTTCGGCCGAAACGGCGGCTATTTCGCGATCAATGTTGACTCTGAGTTCTTCCAACGTCGTCGGCGTGTTGGCGTAAACCAATGACTTAACGTAGCCCCACAGAAAATAGTCAAACGGCGTTAAATCGCACGAACGAGGCGGTCAATCGACTGGCCCATGTCTTGAGAAAACACGCTCATACTCTTCAATAAATCGATTGTAGCGTGTGCTGTGTCTTGTGGCACCATCTTGTGGACGTCTAAGTCCATATCTTCCAATTCGGGACAAAAATAATCGGTGATCATAGCGCGATAACGCTGACCATTCACAGTAACGTGACGATCGTTATCGTCGACGAAAAAATATGGTCCAATAAAGCCGCCGGCATGCAAATCGCACCAAACAATTATTTTTTGTGGATGAGGTGGTGATTCATGAAGCACATGTGGATTTTCACCCGACCAATAAAGCATATTTTGCTTATTGACGAACCCATTGAGCCAAAAATGAGCTTCGTCACTGTAGATGATTTTGCGATGAAATTCATCATCTTGGCGCATCTTCTCCAGAACCCAATCGGAGAACGTACGTCGCTTCAAATGGTCCGTCGGGTTCAATTCTTGAGTCAGCTTGATCTTGTTTGGGTTTAAACCAATATCCTTACGCAAAATACGCCATAATGTGGTCTGAGCGATGCCCAATTCTTGAGAATGCCGCGGAATTGACTGATTTGGATCGTTTGTTACGGACGCCCGAACGGCAGCGATATTTTCGACACTTCGACCAACCCGTTGTCTCACTGACACGGCAACATAACACAACGAATACGTAGACTCAAGTTTTTGCACTAAACTTGTTATTGGCTTCTACTATTGGGTCTACTACGACCGAAAATTGGAGTTAACGCTCTTAAAGTTGCAATCACCGACATCGAATTTCGGTAGAAAATTTTTATAATTTGCAGACGTTGCTCGTTAGTGTACTTTACCATGATGAAAATGTTGAGTTTACTCAATAATTGACAGTGACAGTTTAACGATTAGTGAAAGAATGCGTTCACAATTAAATTCAAAGTTGTCACGTCCCTATTGGAAAACCCTTTATTTGTAGGCGCAATATTAGTGTCTCGATTATTGGAGAAAGAATAATTAATATTACTGTCAAAGAGATTTGATTCAGCGGGCCGATTTGATGACCATGACACTCTTGGAGGAGAGTTCATTTCCGCTTGATTGTTATTACGTGACCTCTGAGTGGGCGTATCATGGTTAGTACGTATGGTCTGAGAACGAGTTGTGATTCCTCTAGGTTGCCGCGGAATAGCACCCTTACTTGTATTTTTGTTATTACTCATGTTCTTGTTTTGCTTTTAGTGTTTATAAAGCATATTAATATTTAGCTCATGTTGTTTTAAAGGTATAGATAGAAAGTAATTCAAGTGGTTAAGAGTTTTGGTTGTTTTATTGAATACTTTCGTTACGTTCTGGATTATTAGGCTATATATAATATACATACATAACTGTCCATGGAAACTCAAACAAAGTACGCTTGGGCTCATGACGTTGCGCTTGACTATTCACTTATAGTAGAATTCAACCAATTTTTAGTAGAGATTGCATTTTAGAATTTGCGCTCATCAAAATATTGTACTATTAACTTTGTTGGCGTCCCTCTTGTGCTCATTGCATTCTCAAAGATTTTCCTGGCTGGATAATGCATGCACAGAGTCAGGGATATTGATTTCATTTTTCCAAGAGAATGAAGTGTAGGGCTTCCAGCGTCCGGGTAGAATGTTACATTCCACACTTCTGTGTGGAGATATCTCTTCTCCTTAGTCTGATCGCATAAGATCGAGTATGGGCCATATTTTTCTAGATATTTCGCAGTTGTCTCGATGAGTACACCTTTGACTTGCCTAAGAGTGCGTTTGAAAGTGTGTAATTTTTTTTGTCAAAGGACATTAGTGGCTTGACGTTGCAAACTGTCTATTATTTTATTTGTTTCTAGGGATTCGAGTCTGGTCAGCTCAGTAGAGACGACGGTCTCAGTTCCCTGGGACCACCGAGTTTTCAGGTACCCAGCAAAGTGTTATCTTGTGTTGATTAGCTATATCCTTGCAAGATAATCACCTTGGAAAAAGGTGATTGAAGGTAAGGCGCTTACACACAGCGCGGGAGAAGGAAAATCAGGGAAGATGGGAGGAGAGGTACCGGTGAACGTTGTTTTTAAATGTTTCAAGGTTATAATGACTACGAAATAAAGAACTAGGCAACACATTCCATAAGCAAGTTGTACGGCTTAGGAACGAATCATGATATGTATTTTAGAGTACATATATCCGAAAGTGAGCTGGAGGGTATACCGATGAGCATTCATAGCTAGACGGGTGTTACAGCTAAAAATTTGAAGGGGCGGAATGCTACTGGCGATTTCTATGGAGCACTGGTGGTGGAAATAGCGATAAAACAGAGTGAGACACGAGACCTTACATCGGTGTTCAAGGGTGTCAATTGTGTGAGTGATATTAGTTCCACCTATGAGTTTTATCGCACGGTTTTGAATTCTATTTAGCAGGTGCAGAGATGTTTTGGGCACACCAGAACAGATGTGGGCATTGCACTTCAATTTCGGGCAGATAAATGCCTTATATATTGAGGCTAGATCAGAAGGGGTGAAGTATTTTTAACATCACTTTAGGAAATCTAGACATTTTGCAGCATTTTTGACGACACCAAATATATGGTCATTCTACCTAAGTTGCCATTGACACATATACAGAGAATTGAAAGTTGTTCATGGATAATGGCTGGGTATTTGAATTTCGTCACTCTGTTAGTGATTCCCCAATTAGTTACGCTGTTAATATCAGAATTTAATGAGCTTAACATACGTTGGCGTTTCCGTTCCGAAAGCAGGGACGTGAGTCCGGGAACGAATATGAAAAGCAGAGAGTACTGTCTTCAGCAAAAGAATATATTGGATTAGAAGTGGCAGAGAATGAAAATTAAAAAGAGTTTCGGAGACAGAACGGAGCCCTGGGGCACACCAACATTTATTGCCGTGGGGCACATCAATATTTAATTTGTGAATATCGGGCTTGACACCATCCAAGACAACTTGAATTGAACTTTCCGAAAGGTAATTTATATTCCATTGAAACAGAGAGTCATCGATCCCAAAAGCACATATTTTCTACAAAAGAGCCTTATGCTAAACTCTGTCAAATGCCTTAGAAATATCAAGTGTAACTATATTGTTTTCGCCAGATTGATGTACGCTTTGATTTCACTTTTCGGTGCGATATGCCATCAGATCATCTGTGGACTTGTTGCTACGAAAACCGTACTGTCGGTCATTAAGAAGTTTTCGTATTATGAAATATTTCACGAGCTGACAGTTTCCATGACCTTGGAAAGAAGAGACGTACGTGCATTGGGTCTGTAAGAGGAGAGAGGGGAAGATTCGCCTTTTTTAGGGACGTTCTGGACAAATGCTGTTTTCCATCTGCTCGGAAAGAGTCCTCAAGAGTAGGAATGATGGAAAAGCTTATGCAGTGGTTTTGCCAGCGAGGAAGAACACCTCTTTAGAAGGAGGGTAGATATAAACCTGGACCAGCGGATTTTTGGGTGTTAAGATCTTTAAGAACTCTTGCTACACGAGACCGAAAGTTGAGGTCGTTTAAGTTTTTTAGTTAGTTTAGTTTTAAACGCATTTTATTTTCTAACCAATAACTCTTACATACTAACAAAAAATGCTTAAATGCCAGCTTAAAATTACTTAACAACCTTATACTAACAACACGAGACCGAAAGTTGAGGTCGTTTAAGTTTTTTAGTTAGTTTAGTTTTAAACGCATTTTATTTTCTAACCAATAACTCTTACATACTAACAAAAAATGCTTAAATGCTAGCTTAAAATTACTTAAC
The DNA here is from genome assembly GCA_949129095.1 of Volucella bombylans. NCBI lineage: Eukaryota > Metazoa > Arthropoda > Insecta > Diptera > Syrphidae > Volucella > Volucella bombylans. Next base: position 140,497,303 of record OX422140.1, on the reverse strand, counting down.
AACCTTATACTAACTTACTGGCCCCACACAGGCACTCTAAGCTACTCTAAATTCTTATACTATGTCTTTCGACTTCATTAACATTTTCTTTATGGATATTTATTTACTATACTTAAAGCTAAGAAAAATATTGTTAACAAAAACTTAGCACATGGACTTTTTTTTTTATATAAAAACTTAATATCTACCTTAAAATAAGCCTTAGTCTACCTAACCTACATACACAATACACACATACACACACATAGATATTATACACAATCATATACATATATCAGTATACACCGTTGTATACACTGATATATGTATAGGTATACGTTTCTTAAATGCTAACCTAAACCTATGTAAGCTGGCCACCGCTATTCACAGAGCAAATAAATTGGTCAGCTCTGCCTCTTTAGTGAGGCTGGTCCGTAATAGACGGAAACGACGACGAAGCATCTTCTCCATCATTCAATCACCAGAAATGCTGGTGCTGCCGAACGACATCCCTCTTATCGCGATTCCCCACCGCCCTACTAATCCTGAGTCGATCCACACTGCCATGTGCGACGTCTCTGTTGTAGTTGAGTCGTCTGTCCTCAGCTGTCCGAGCGACATGGAAGATTAACGTGACCGCTGATATATAATCTGGATCAACCCTTTCTGATCTAGGTAGAGGAGTGCTTCCGGTGGAACGAAGCCGTCAGATCGCACACTCTCGTGGTAAAGGTAATTGGGGTAGTAAGCCCCAGATATCAGGTTATTCGTCGAGGTTATTGCTCTTGCAATGTGCCTTCGAGTCAGCTTAATTACGAAGTTGTCCACTCTTATTAGGTTCGCCCTGTTGTAAAGGACCTCATTAGGATAAAATTGCTTACTCCGACTCTGGTGTTCTGTACAAGCGAAGACAAGCCCTAAGGCAAGCCCTCTCAAACACCCGAATCTTTTCCATTAAGCTTGCTCGTACATTGAACCACACGGGACAACCAAATACCAGCATGGGCCTAATAAGGGCCATGTAGCAGATTACCTTTACCCTCGCATCGAGTTGGCTGCTATAAAACAGTCTCTTTGTAAGGGCAAAAGCGCCTTTAGCTCTGGCCAGAGCAGCATCTACATTTTTGCCAAAATACAGAAACTGATCTAGCCAGATTCCAAGGTATCTGACTACATTTCGACAATTTTTTCTTATCGAAGTCACTCTGCAAGAGAGTATTAATAACCTCGATTTGTGGACCTGTTCTGTACGCTACCAAATCGTCTGCGTACGCAATAGTATGGGGAAGTGAGCTTATCAAGTCGCTTGTATAAATGTTAAATAGGATCGGCGAATTGACCGCGCCTTGCTGAAGACCATTTTTAATTTGAAATATTCTAACAGAAGTCATATCGCCATTCTTCACGATGAACTGTCTGTTGGTTAGCATATTATAAAGAATGTACAAGAGTGGTTTACTGATCCCCAGCCTAGTCAGCTTATAGAAAGGACCCTCTAACCATACGGTGTCGAAGGCCTTCTCCAAGTCAACAAGCCAGGCCAGTAAATTTTTTTTTGCCTTTATTCCATTGGATATCGGACACCAGTTTAGATGCGGCATGTGAGATATCACGTCCCGCCTTAAAACCGAATTGATTATCCGGAACTATATGTTTGTCCTCAATCCACCTAGACAGAGCTCTAATGATTACCTTTTCAAAAACCTTACTGATATTCGGAAGGAGAGTTATCGACCGCATATTCGCCGGATAAGATATATCCTTCCCATTTTTGGGGATAGGTTGAACCACCGCCGTTTTCCAATGCGCTGGATAATGTGCATTATTCATTGCATTATTAAACAATGTGGTGTAAATGTCCACCGCTTCTAGAGGAAGATGTCGAAGCACGATGTTCGGAATACCATCGGTCCCCACTGATTTCTTAGCTCTGATTGTGTCGAAAATCTCATGGAGTCCTTCCTTCGAAATGGACGGGGGTAGGTCACCCTCCCTGGCAATGACATTATTTGCCATATTTTCGTCGCTAAACAGGGTGAAACTAGAGCCGTCGTATCGCCAATTCTCTACTTCATTTCGAATGTAGCAGTTGTGTACCAAGACGCGATTGTCCAGGTCATAATTAGGGCCAATGATATCAGTGGCCTTGTATACTTCCTGGAAAGTTGCCCCTATGGCCTCAACCTTCTCCTGTGGATCCTCGATCACAAAGAAGTCGTCATCGTCAGCGGCCTCATTTGGATCAATACCTGCTATTGTCAGTAACCGTTCGTTGTCTGTTGTCCGGGCTATTTTAAGACACTGAAGGTCGTTTTGTTTTTTTCTCCGAAATAGTTTATTGATTTGCGGAAACATGTTCGGGTTGCTGGTGTTTACAGCCCGAACCTTGTTGTTCCAATATGAGCTTACAGCAATTCTGTAGTTTTCTTTTATTAACTTTTGCACATTTTTAATCGACGACTTCAGTGTCCTAATCTCCGGATCTTGTCTGTCAGTTAACTGCCTGTACAAGTTTTTGAGTCTTGACAGAAGTCTACTTTTCTGTCGGTGCAGTGCGTCAATAGTAGGATTGCGGAACAGGTCTTCGTTAGTCGTACGTCGATACCGTGGTATTGTAGTGTCCATAGTTTGTTTAATTGTCTCGTCCATCTGTTTTAGGTAATTGTCGATCTCCTCGTTGGACAAATTCCTATTGGACGGTGGGTGGAGCTTGTTCGAGGAGAGCGCTCTGTTCAAAGTTGCGGAGAAGCGTGTCCATCGAGTCTTACTGTAGTTGTAAGAATATCTTTGGACAAACTCCTCCAATTCCGCAATTTCGTTGGGAACTGTAATTTCGGTGCTGAAACCGCAATGGTCGCTGTCATACACGAATGTGCGCAGACAGTTTAGCGTTTGTAAATTCGTACCTGTCAGTCGTATACGTTCGTCGTACAATAGTAGATCCAAATAAGACCCGCCTCTGGGAAACGACGGGTTATCCGTCGCTTAAAGACCGAGTCTGTACATGACATCGTGCTGACCCCACTAATCGAGTAGTAGGTTCCCTCTAGTATGTGGCAAATTATTTCCCCAATCTCTGTGTCTAGCGTTGAAATCCCCGCCGATTATAAAATAATTCTCCCCCGATTCCAGTCTTAGAAGTCGAAAAAGCGTGTCGAGCTCTGTAATGAATAGGGTGGATTGTAAAGCCTCAGGTGCATAAACAGAGGCCAAGTACAGCCGCTTTCCACTGCGGAGCGGAATGTAAATGACAACTGCCTCCAACACCTGGAACCTGCGCAACACTCCCTTGTACACTCTGTGAAATTTTATACCTTCTTTAATGAAGATGTCGCGACCACCTCCACGTTTGGATCTGTGCCGGTTTCTTCTTCTAACAATATAATTATTGTACTCCAGTTTGTGATTATCGGTTAGCTTTCGCTAGCGAAAAGCTCATCAGGAGTTTGGTCTTGTAGCAATTTAAACATCGTGGCTCTTCGTTCGATCCTAATCAGTGAATTAATATTCACCGCAAGGACCTTCAAAGTTTGCTCCACCATGTGCGTACCCATTATGACACGTGTTGCGTTAGGCCCGGCAGCAGCACGTAGGTCTGGTCCACCCGCTTGGCCTGTTTTTGCACCTGCTGTTGCAGCTGAGCCATCTACTCTTGGATTGCGAGCAAGAGGGCCATCATGTTAGGTGCAGCTTCCGTTGTTCTCGGCATTGGCACCGGAGAAGCAACAGTCGCTTGCTGTACCGTACCCCCCTACCTGACGCCATTTGGGGTTAGGAAATTTGGGACGTGACGGCTGGTGTTTGAAATCTAAGAGGTAAACGTTTGACGTCCACCTTCTGCTGCCGAGCCAGTTTTGCGAACTTAGGACAACCCCGTTAGTTTGCGGTGTGTCCCACTTTTCCATATAACACGCACGAGAGCTTCGATCTATCGGATGCTCCGTCCCTACCCAGAGCACACTCTCGGAGCTGTGGTTCTTTGCGCACTTCACGCATGGAGGCTGCATTTGGCAGTTCGACGCGGTGTGCCCGAACCTCTGGCAGCGAACGCATTGTATAACGCCTTCGCTCCTTTTTAGTTTTTCCCAGTGAACCACATGGTAGTCTAGGACATTGATACTCCTTAGACTATCCAGACGGCTTTCGGGACTGAGCTGCACCAGTAAGAACGGCAGACTCTGTTTCTCCCGCCTGGCTCTAGCTGTGGTAAATGGCTTTACCCCCACAAACTTGAGTCCTTCGCACTCCTTCTCTTTGAGCAGCGCCAGGATCTCCTCAGGATCAGAAGACGGTTCCAACCCCTTCAGCAGCATAGATTGTTCACACTTCGGTGTGTGTGAATAGTGCTCCGTCGTCGTTTCTTTTAGGAGCTCTTTCACTTTCGCGCAGCCCTCCACTGTATTACAGTGGATGGTATGGCGATCGCTCCCCAATTTCTTTATATTAAAATTATTACCAATGACCAACTTACACAGGTCCTTGGTTGCATTTACCTCCAGTTTGTAGGTGTTGATCGGAGGCACCTTCTCTTTCTTCTTCTTCTGCTGCTGCTGTTGTTGTTGTTGTTGTTGGTGTTCTTGCCGCTGTTGCTGTTTTTGCCTTTGCTGCAGTTGTTGCTTCGGCTGCTGATGGTTTTGTTGTTGCTGCAGTTGCTGTTTCTGCTCTTGTTGTTGTTGTTTTAGGGAGCTCTCTACTTCTGATTGCTCCCTCTTGCTTAATAGCAGGCACTTTTTGCTCCAGCTTTTGTATGCTGCTTTTTATGTGGTTAATTTCGTCATCTTCGTCTTCCGACTCAGAGAGGCGAAGTTGTTGGAGCCCCCCTCCTCTTTATTTCCTTCAGCTGTTGAAACAGCACTTATTTTTTTCTTTGACAGATTAGGAGGGGTATTCAACCTCTTCCTCCTTTTGCTCGCTTTCGCCACGGTTATGGGCAGAGCGGGGCGCTCTCCACCATCCATCACGTGATTTGTGTTGTTTTTCCTTCTTATTGCCTGATGGTTTATATGTTTTCACAATTTGAGGAGGAAAAAAAAAAAGTTCCAAACTTCACTCGGGATTCGAACTCGTGTCCCACGATTTGTTGACTGGCGCCGCTAACCGCTGGGCTACCGAGTCAATTTACGGAATTTTAACAGTTTATATTTATAAACCGATTTTTTGTTTTTTGTTTTTCTTTACGAAAAGCCGAAAGAAGAAAGACGTCTATTCTCACCAGAGATTTGCGAACGAATGATTGAGGTCGTTTGATTAAGAGAGGCCATGACATAGCGTGGAAAGACTGGCATGCCCTAAATTATGTTCTCTACAATTGTGTATGCCACTTAGCCTGAGGGCAGTCTAAATTACTTACTTATAATCGTATGGCACTACAACCAATAGCCATTTCCAGTTAGCCCAGACTCTGGTTAATTGCCCCCAGTTGCGCACTCCAAGTTGGTTGAAGTCAATACAACATACTGCATTTGAAACGGCACATGATATCTTCATTGACCTTCGCTAACGTCATTCTTCTGCATCGTAAAGCAGGACTGGGAGGATGAAGGTCTTATTAACAGCCCCCAAGAGCAAGATAAGCCCTTCGTTTGATTTCCGATGAGATGTCATTCCCAGATTTAATATCGGACCCGAGGTGACGTTCTGTTCGAGACGTAGATGTTGTGTGTCTCTTCTTGTTTACGGCATATACTCCGTTTAATTTTGCCCTCATTCACGACTAAATCCATATCTGCCGCTTCTGTTCTAATATTTGCGAACGCACCAGTGACAGTTCGATGAGTTCTGCCAATGATGTCGATGTCTTTAACTTATGTAAATAATTGGGCAGACTTTTGGAAAATATTTTCTCTCGTGTTGACTTGCGAGTTTAGCACAATTTTTCCAAGTATGATAATAAAACGCTACGTGACAGCATGCTACCTTAGCTAAGTTCTTTTTCAACATCAAATGTTTCTGAGAGGTTGTTTCTGACCTTTGCGAAGCATCGAGTGTTTTGCATCATCATTCTGTACAACCTGACGAGTTTGGCTGGGATAACAAAGCTATTCATGACTCTGTATAGCTCGCCTCTATGGATACTGTCATGTGCGGCCTTAAAATCAGTAAACAAGTGATTCGTATCGATTTGCGCTTTTTGGGTTTTTTCCAGGAACTGTCCTATGAATATTTAGTATATCGTGGTATTACGGGGGCTAAAACTGCACTGTTAGAGGTCAATCAGATCGTAGGTAAATGGCTTTAGGATTTCACATAAGACGCAAGATAAGATTTTACATATGTGGGATATGGTGGACTGATCACCCGAACCTGTGCTAACTGAGCACTTTTTCTTCACACACACCCTTCCATCATATAATTTTTTTGCACAGTCGGTAGTAATTGAACAGTGAGAGAGGTCAGATGCTAAACTAGTGTTTTTGCTAGTTTTGTAAATTCGCGTTATATTTGCTTTAATATATGAATTCAGTAATTTCATAATCGTTTGTATTTCAACTAACTATATACCACACTAAAGGACAGCACTAGGACAGCACACTAGGTTGCCGTAACATTCGAAACCTCGCTTATATTTTCTGGGTGAAACACGACCTCTCGAATCGCCAATTCACAATTTCATTTCGAAGGTAGGAATTGTGCACAAGGACTCGATTCTCCAGATCGTGTTTTGGGCCAATGATAACATTCGCCTTGTTCACTTCCAGGAAAGTCGCTGCTATAGCCTCCAATTGCTCCTGCGGATCCTCGACCATTTGGATCTTGCCTGCTTATACCAGTATTTGTTCGATGTTTGTCGTTCGGGCGATTTTAAGACATGGAAGGTCGTTCTGATTATTTCTCCGAAATATTTTATTTATTTGCGGGAACATATTCGATTTGCTGGCGTTTACAGCCCGAATTTTATTGTTCCAATACAAACTTACAGATGCTCTGTAATTTTCCTTTATTAATGTTTGGATTTTTTAATCGGCGACTTCAGTGACATGGTCTCCGGGTTATGTCTGTCAGTAAACTGTCTGTACAAGGTTTTTAGTCTTGACAGCAGTCTACTTTTATGTCGGTGCAGTGCGTCAATAGTTGCGTTGCGGGATAAGTCTTCTTCGTCAGTGCGTTGGTACCGAGGTGTCGTTTTGTCTATTGTTCATTTGATTTCTCGTCCATTGGTCTTAGATACCTGTCAATCTCCTCGTTTGACAGATTTCTGTTGGACGGTGGGTAGAGCGAATTCCAGGAGAGTGCTCTAGTCAGTGTTCTGGTGAAGTGTGTCCAACGTACCCTACTATAATTGTAGAAATGCCTTTGAACAAACTCATCTAATTCCGCAATTTCATTGGGAACAGTTATTTCGGTGCTGAGACCGCAATTATTACTGTCATACGCGAAAGTGCGTAGACAGTTTGTTATTTTTTTGTTTAGTGCATGCCAGTTGTATTTGTGAGTCGAACAGCAGAAGATCCAAATAGGACCCGTGTTTAAGAAACGACGGACCATCCGTCGCCTTAAGCCCGAGTCGATACATCACACTGTGTTGACGCCACCAATTGAATAGTAGGTTCCCTCTAGTATTTGGTGTATTATTTCCCCAATCACTATGTTTGGCGTTGAAATCTCCGCCGATAATAAAGTAGCTCTCCTCCAATTCCAGTCTTAGGAACCGAAAAAGTGTCTCGAGCTCTGAGATGAATAAAGTGGATTGAGTAGCCTTAGGTGAATAAACAGACACCATGTATAACCGCTTTCCACTACGGAGACGTATATACACGATGCATGCTTCCAGCACCTGGAACCTACGTACTACACGGCTGTGTACTCTTTTGAAACGTATACCTTTTCCTACAAAGATCGCAACGCCTCCTCCCTTAGTGGAGTTGGGTCTTTTTCTCCGTACTATTTTATATCTTTTGTGCCTCATTTTGTATCTCTTGGTAAGTTTAGTTTCGCTAACCAAAAGTACATCAGGAACTTGGTCTTTGAGCAACTTAAATAGTGCGGCTCGTCGTTCGAACCTAATCAGTGAATTCATATTCACAGCAAGGACCTTCAAGGGTTGCTCGTACACGTACGTACCCATTACGGCAAAAGGTGCGTTAGGCCAGGTAGCAGCGCGTATACTTGATTCACCCGCGCGGTCTGTTCAGTTAAATGACGTTGGAGCTGAGCCATCTGCCCCTGGATAGAGAGCAAGATAGCAGCATGCCAGATACTGGTTCCGGTGCTCTGGACGCTGGCGTCTGAGAAGCAACCTTCTGTCAACCATCCTTGCTGTACCGTATTTCCCCTACTTGCCGTCATTTGGGCGTAGGTAACATGGGGAGTAACGGTTGGAGTTTGTAAATGCAAGGGTGGACGTTTAACTTCCACTTTCTGCTGCCGGGCCAGATTTATTCTTTTGATGGACTGGGATTTGGGACAACCCCGATAATTTGCGGCATGTCCCGTGTTCCTACGTAAAGCACAAGAGAGTTGGCTATTTTCAGACGCTCCGTCCTTACCCAGAGCGCATTCCTCGGACTTGTGTTTCCTTCCGCACTTCACGCATCGAGGCGGCATTTCGCAGTTCGACGCGGCGTGGCCGAACCTTTGGCATCGAACACATTGTAAAATGTTTTAGCTCCTCTTTAAATTTTCCCAGTGTACAACCTGGTAGTCTAGGACTTTGATGCTCCTTAGACCATTCAGTTTGCTGTTGGGACTTAGCTGAACCAGGAAAAGCGGCAGTTACCTCTTCTCCCTTTGGCTCTAGCCGTGACAAATGGCTTGACACCCACGAACTTGAGCTCTTTGCACTCCTTCTCTTTCAGCAGTGCAAGGAGCTCCTCCGGATCAGTCTACGGTTCTAACTCCTTCAGCAGCATTGTTTGCAGCTTCTCCCCCTTCGGGGTGTAGGAGAAGAACTCCGTCGTCGTATCCTTCAGTAAACTTTTAATTTTGTCGTAGCGCTCCACTGTATTGCAGTGGATCGCGTGCCTATCTGAACTTAGTTTTTTAATAAAGAAATTGTTGCCTATGGCCGACTTACATAACTCTATTGTATCCTTCAATTCCATTTTATATGTATTAATTGTAGGCACCCTTTGCTTAGTTGATTTCTGCTGCTGATATTGCTGTTTCTGTTGCTGTTGTTGCTGTTTTTACTGCTGGTGTGGCTGGTGGTGTGGCTGCTGTTTTTGTTGGTTTTTTTGTGGTTGTACTTTCTGTTTTTCTGCTTTTGTTGCGCAGTAGTATTGTTTTCTGGCTCAGACATATTCTGTTGTCTCAGTGTTTGTTTTTGTTGTTGCTGTGTTTCAGACTGTTTTTTATTTGTGTGCTGTTGTTATTGTTGAGAATTTTGGGTGTCTCGCAGTTCCCTCATCCTTCTCGCTATTTGCTTGGCTTTAATTACCAGCACTCGTTCTTGTATCTGCTTAATGCTGCTGGTAAGGGAATCTACTTCTTCTTCTTCGTCCTCTGATTCCGAAGCCATCAGAGAGGCGAAATTATTGTTTGACCCGAAGTGATGCCTTCCCCACCATCGGAGTCACTACTGTGTTTTTTACGTTTTTCCCCTGTTGTTTTGGCCTCTTTCCTCACACCTACCAGCATCTTCGCGGCGAAGCAGATAGGGCGATTCGTTTAACAGGATATGGATTCGGATTTAACTATTGGGGGCGGACTGCTTACTTTTATCCATCGCCGGATTTGATCTGCCTTGTTAACACTTTTCTTACACTTGTTTTATAAAACAAAAAAAAAATGTCTGATTATTCCCCAGCAGGACTCGACCCGCGCCAATTTGCCTTTCGTTCAAACACCTTATTTCATTTTCATTTCATTTTATATGCATTTTTATTTTATTTTTATAGAAGTGGTAGTACCATTTCATTGGTGATGACATTATTTGCCATATTCTCGTCACTGAACTGGGTGAAACCCGAGCTCTCGAATCGCCAATTCACAATTTCATTTCGAAGGTAGAAATTGTGCACAAGGACTCGATTTTCCAGGTCGTGGTTCGGGCCAATGATGTCATATATACGATGCACGCTTCCAGCACCTGAAACCTACGTACTACTCGGCTCTATACTCTTCTGAAACGCAGTCCTTTTCTTACAAAGATCGCAACGCCACCTCCCTTAGTGGAGTTGGGTCGGTTACTCCGTACTATTTTATATTTTTTGTGACTCATTTTGTGTCTTTTGGTAAGTAACCAAGAGCACATCAGGGGCTTGGTCTTTAAGCAACTTAAACAGTGTGACTCTTCGTTCGAACCTAGTCAGTGAATTAACATTCACTGCAAGGACCTTCAGGGTTTGCTCCGCCATGTACGTACCCATTACGACTGGAGGGGCGTTAGGCCCGGCAGCAGCGCGTATATTTTATCCACCCGCTTAACCTGTTCCTGTATTTGACGCTGCTGCTGAGCCATCTGCCTCTGAATAGAGAGCAAGATAGCCAGCATGTCAGGTACAGGTTCTGGTGCTCTAGGCGCTGGGGCTACCTTTCGTTGTTGTACCGTATTTCCCCTACCTGCCGCCATTTGGGCGTTGGTATCGTGGGGAGTAACGGCAGGTGTTTGTGCCTTCACGAGTGGACTTTTAACTTCCACTTTCTGCTGCCGAGCCAGATTTACTCTTCTGATGTATTGGAATTTGGGACAACCCCGATAATTTGCGGTGTGTCCCGTGTTCCTACATAACGCACAAGAGAGTTGGCTTTTTTCTGATGCTCCGTCCTTACCTAGAGCGCATTCCTCGGATTTTTGGTTCTTTCCACACTTCACGCATCGAAGCTGCATTTTGCAGTTCGACGCGGCGTACCCGAACCTTTGGCATGAACACATTGTAAAATGTTTTCGCTCCTCTTTAATTTTTCCCAGTGTACAACCTGGTAGTCTAGGACTTTGATGCTCCTTAGACCATTCAGTTTGCTGTTGGGACTTAGCTGAACCAGGAAGAACGGTAGTTTCCGCTTCTCCCTTTTGGCTCTAGCCGTGACGAATGGCTTAAACCCTACGAATTTGTGCTCCACGCACTCCTTCTCTTTGAGCAGTGCAAGGAGCTCCTCCGGATCAGTCGACGGTTCTAACCCCAAAACATTTGCTCAACAAATTGGAGCAAAAAGATCGAGCTTAAATATTCCAATTAGTGGAATTGGCTCCCAGGACCGTCAAGCACAGTATATCACGAGCATAACGTTCAAATCAAGATCTTCATCATTTTCCGCTTCTATTGATGCAGTAATTTTGCCACAAATAACTGACTATCAATCAAATATAGAACTTGATGAGTATGAGTTTTTAGGCCATATGAACGTTACATCAGATAATCAACTAACTGCTTCATCATCATTGTATTTTGAAACCTGAAAGTTCATCAACAAAATTTCGTGTTGTCTTTGATGCATCGGCAAAGAGCAGCAGTGGCAAATCTCTCAACGATATTTTGATGGTCGGTCCAACAGTCCAACCTGATTTGTTTTCTATCGTTATTAACTTTACTATAGAATGCATAGATATGTTTTTACCTGTAATATAAGCAAAATGTACATGCAGATTTTGGTGAAATAAGAGGATAGACTTACCAATTAATCTTGTGGATACCACAATCAAATAATCCGCTAAAAACCTATCAATTAAACCCTTGTTGCGATTCACATACCATGTACCAGCACTTGCTATCACAAACAACAATTCACTTATCCAGCTGCATATGCATTTTCAGTCAAGTTCATACCCGAGTCATTCACCGAAATTCGAAGCCGCATGTAAATATATGCCATACGTGCTGGCGTACATTCGCCGCACTACCGAAACACGACGCTGAACATGTTTCGTATTTGGGTCGATCCCAGGAAACAATTAAAGAATAATTATGAATGGGATTGCATTCATAATATACATAATAATACAATGTTCGGAGTGTGGAAGTGAATGACAAATGGGATGACATTTGAAACCGACAAAAGAAAAACCACACAAGCTGCAAAATAAAATGGAGCAAGCGGTGAATGATCGTAAGTGTTATGGGAGTGGTTGCTCAAGCCGATTTGGCTACGCACAGAAAAGGTTATAAAAGAGATACGATGCGAAAAGAAAGGCAGTTTTTTAATTAGACCAATTCAGACGACAAGGTTGCAGCGACGCTAAAGACGGCGGACCTTTAGTCAATTAAATAAAATAAAAAGTAAACAAAATTAAAAGTTTTTTAATCAACTCCGTGGTTAGACTCTTCTCTCGTTGTATACGAGAAAGCACGGTCTCGCGAAGATAGAATACACTTTAACATATGGAAAAGCCTCTGCACCATATTTAGCAACACGATATCTTAATAAATTGGTAGAAGACAACATACAAAAATTCGAAAAAGTATCATTTGTTATCCAAAATAATATCTACATGTATAGTATGACTATTTAATAGGTGCAAAAACTGTAGCTGAAGCTCGTGAGTTGCCGAATGAATTTCAACAAGTTCTTCAATTGGGTAACTTTGAATTGCGGGAGTTTTGTGCAAATGACCCAATTTCATTAAAAGAAGTTCCAGAAGAGCACAAGGGGAATCTAGTTACCATTATATCAGTCAGAGGTAGTTAAGACTTTGGGACTAATCTGGGGACCATCACAAGATGTATTTAAATACAGTTTCAAAACGCTACTAATTCGCTATCTTTGGAAAGCTTCGTTAACATACGAACAGCTTTCAACAATAGTCATTCAAGTGGAGGCTATATTAAATTCAAGACCTCTGACTCCTATTTCGATGACTCCTATTTGGAAGCTCTCACTCCTGGATAGTTTTTGATAGACACATCACTGAATCAGATATTACAGACACTAAATTAAGCCGCCTGGATAAATTTCGACAAATACAACACATACAGTAACACTTCTGGGAACGCTGGTCAAAAAAATATTTGCAACAAAGGATGAAGTGTAAAACGGAACACAATAATCTAATACCTGGGATAATGGGTGTAATAAAAGAAATGAATGCTCTACCTATGCGATGAAACTAGGCCCAGTAACAGAAGTTGTGAAGGGAAGTGACAATCTAATCCGAGTGGCAACTGTTAAATCAGAAAATGGCACATACCAAAGAGCCATACACAATCTATGCCTATTGCCAATAGAGGACTCAATTGCTGAAAATGTTTATCACGATACAATACCAAAATTAAATGAAACCAATGTGAGTAAAGAAATAAATTCAGGTTGGAAAAAATTTAACTTAAGGAGCGTGCTTACCTCAATATTGTGCATTTTCTTAGTGTTACCGTTATGTCTGGCACAGACAAATAAACAAGTTGTGGTGACAAAATTAGACAACGGCAGTGGAAGACATTAGTGAGATAAAAATAATAAATGCCTTCTGGAACATTTATATTATTATAATTTTACAATATATTGGTTTGAATTTAACGAAATAAAATCACATCTTAAGCAGGTAGATGGAATATGCACAGAAGATATGGCTAAAAGATAGATAGCCTTTAATATCGAGTTACGATTTTAGAGCCCAACAATGAGCTGTTGGATAGTTCCCAAGGATCAAAATATGAAAAAATAAGAGTGGCAAGATCTCCGTCTGACATCGTTGGAACACTAGCACATAGCTTGTTTGGAATTTTGGATCAGGAAGATGCTAATCGAATCGAAGAACAAATAGCTTTAGTCAAAGAAAATCACCGCCATGCAGAATATCTTTTAAAAAGGCAGAATTCCATATCAGACTCCATGGTCAACATATTGAAAAGAGACATCTTAGAAATCCAACAACAATTTAAGGCTCTTAATCTTTATTTAATGAGAATGAAGCTCTTACTTAAAGTTAAAACCGTCGCTGTGTTCAGTCGCCCTCTTACTTTACTCCATAATTTGTGAACTTCCTATTTCGCTTTAACCCAATCTAATAACCTAATTTCTTACCCAATAATTGTTGTCGCTGACTCGCCTTTTTTTTTTTTTATTGTTGACCTACTAGTCTGTACATTTTGCGACAGTGCGTTTAGTGCATTTTTAATTTTTTTTCTCCGCAATTTGTTTTTTGTTTTCCTTGTCCTCTTCATGTCTTCTTGTGGATTAACCAATTGCTCCATTAACGACAATAATGCTGACTTCGTTGCCTGTAAGGGGATCTGCGGCAAAATATTCCATGCTATTCGTGTTGGCCTAAATAAAAGAAACACGGTCTACCTTAAAGAGTTCTTCGAAAATCTACTGTTCTTCTGTAATGAGTGTATCAGTATTTCTCTCTCACATGTGCTCTTTGCTATCAAGTGCCTCAGTGACTCCAATGAATCCAACCATAACTCACTCGTCAGGCTGATAACGGGCAAACTATCAATCTTTGATCAAAGAGTAAGATATGCGGAGGACTTTGGTCACAGCATTGAAAAACAAATTGCGCGTTTAATTGAGCTAGAAAGTGCAAGATACAGAAATGAAGAAACATACAAGCGCAACATTGATACAGTTTTAATTAAAGCAACTCTCTCCGGGAAGACATCGATATTCATCTCCAATCATCCACATCCAATCTCCATCTCGAACCTGCAACAAACAATCACCAACTCTCAAATCATTACGGGTCAATGCTTGATATCATATTCGATAAAATCAGTGAGCTTAATGATGAACTCACACGAATAGAACAGTGTTAAATAATTTGGAACACCTCATTGGAACAGTATGCCACAAAATTGATGGTCTTCCAATCCATCCCCCACAGCACAACAGTTACAATACTTCAATTTTGGCTGAATTGTTACAAACCGAAGCCGAATCATTGCCAGATCCAGTGCCGACAACTCAACCTTCACCACCACCTCGCACCAGCCCTTTGATTAAAAAATCAAATGGTGATATAATTGCAACGACGCCAACCCCTCCTTTCGCCGCCCACCGAAACTTGTTACACAATTTAACACGACGTGGACACCTTCAGAGTGGCAAGGCAGGATAGACCGACTCCGCACAATGAATCAGATGTTCACCACCCTACTTATCAAAGGTGCTCCAAATTATGCAGATGTTGCTTGGATTTCCGAATTCTTCAAAAAGAGGTATGTCATCACCATCAACCAATGCACAATATTTCCAACATCTCACCACAAAAACAAACGGAACTTTAAAATTAATATACCGACTAAATACGAATGGTTATTGGTTAATTCATCCAACAACAACCTCAAGGTAGGAAATTTACGGGTCTCCAAATGGATGGATCAACCAACCAACAAAAACGTCCAGAAAAAACGAAGCAACCTCTCATCAAAAAATAATTATAAATCGCCCAGATCCATTCCCCATCCACATCCTAAACCTGACCCCAACTGGAGTTTTAAAACCAATATATTTCCCAATTTTTCTCCTCCCGTTTATATCCCTAAACAACCCCCTTCACGTATCTCCACAAAGCACCAAGTGCCTCTCTTCCATTAAAGCCCCAACGCGTTTCATTCAATTTGCCCCTGATACCATCACTGCTCAACCACCCACACCCCCTCCCACGGATAATAACAACTGTTTTCCCAATTTCGACCTTACAACAGGAGCCAAATACCCAAACTTTATCAGCTCGCATATATTAAATCTCGCTTCTAGCTCGCCTTCTGCCTCGGTTTCAAGGGCCCCAGTTCCTATTTTTGATCTCCTTTCACCGCCTAACGTTAAATTGACCCAAAAGAATATAGACACCACAGAATGCCATTACGCTCTCTCTACGCTAAGGGATAAAAAGATATACGAAAATATACGTCTCTTTCTCGCATATCTTTACGACAAATCCGACTCTGTTTGCTTTGAGGGAAAAACCAAAACAAGTATCATGGTCTCCATCCAACAGGAAGGCCTTCCTACCGATATAACTAGTCTCAGAAAGCTTTACAACTGGTACCACGAAATCTTCGACACACCTCCTCAAAAGGTTGCGGATGACCTCGCTGCTTTCCGCAACTATGTACTCTCTAAAAGAGTTTCCCACCTTCAGTGCAGCCGAGCTGACCACGACAAATTTTTTCGTTCCTAACTTGCCTTCTTTGCCTGCATCTCATCTACACTCCCCTACTCCTCCACGCAACAAACTACCTCTTACATTTTACTAGCAAAACGTAAGTGGCTTGCGCTCTAAAACTCGTGCTGTCTTGTCTAAATCACACGGTCTCTCTTTCGACGTCTATGCTCTTACAGAAACCAATCTGATCCCCGACATAAAGAGGCAGGAGCTATTTCCATCTTCTTATAATGTTTTCCGAGATGACGATCACTCTCTCCCTATGTTTAAAGATCTTGTCATCCCTAAAGTTGATTCTCCATGTAGAGGGGTCCTACTTGCCATTCACAATAACCTCAACTCTTCTCTCATCGCTATCTCTTCTTCTGTCAAACTTGACTTTGTTTCAATTAAAATAACACTCCCCAACAGGTCCCTGTACGTTATGTGTTGTCTCCCAGCTCAACCTATTGAATCCTACATCCTTGCTATTAAATCAATTGACCTAAGTGATTCCATCGACGATATCCTTATCTTTGGTGATTTTAATCTGCCCCTGCTAAAGTGGATTCCATCGGATGATCACTTATTTTTTACCGCGTCAAACGCCAGTCCATCCACGGAATGCCTTTTCATTGATAGCGTAACTGACTCAAGCCTGTGCCAAGTTGGTGACGTCCCTAATTCTATCGGTAGTCAACTAGACCTTATTTTCACTAGTGATCCTATTAACTCCACAGTAACGTTGTGTCCCTTTATCCTATCAACTGTCGACAACTTTCACCTCCCTCTTCTTCTCTCATTTTTCCATAACTCTCCATCCCAGCCCACTTCTTCAACTACCATCTCTTCTTACAACTTCCATAAAACTAATTTTCGAAAAATCAATATCTACGAGTATCTTAGTAAATGTTATTTTGATTTATCCAACCTATCCTTATCTGATGCTATCTCCATTTTCTACAGTGAAATTTCAATTCCATTTCTCTCTACGTCCCCTTTTCACGGCATAAAACATCATCTATTTCCCCTCCATGGTACAACAGAAGACTTCGCTCTTTACGAAACAGAAGAAACAAATTTTGGGCAGTTTTTCTTCGCACCAATTCTTAATATGACTACTCTAACTATCTTAGAATTTACCTGCAATTCACCCAGCTCTATAACTGCTTCTATCAGCGCTTTCTCGACACAGCGCAGACCAACCTTATCAATGATCCTAGGACATTTTATCAATTCGTCAACTACAAAAGAAAATTAGACGCGTATCCCCCCTCTTTCTCGTTCGATAATATATCATCGACCGACCCACATATTATTGCCAACTATTTTGAAAACTTTTTTAAACAGTCATTTGCAGGCAACTTCTTTGTACCCGACTCCATCTATTTCAAGTACCTTCCCAATTTCTCCATTGGCCCCTCTCTATCTCAACCTTTTGATCCCACCCTTATCGAAGAAAAGTTACAAAAATCTCAATGATGAATTTGTATCTGGTCCAGATGGGCTCCAAGCAATATTCCTCACATACCTAAAATGTTCGAAAGTTTTTTATATGAAGTTCTAAGCTTTCAGTGTGAATCACTTATATCACCCAGTCAGCACGGATTTCTAAAAGGTAGATCAACTAATACAAACTTCGTTGAATTCGTATCCTTTGCGCTTTCAGCCCTAGAAAATGGCAACGAAATTGACGTTATTGCTACATCGCTAGGGCCTTCGACAAAATATCACATCAACTGATCCTTTTTAAATTGTCTTCCCTCGATTTTGACCCCATATTGTTAAAATGGATATCTTCTTATCTGGAGAACCGTTACTATAGCGTTCGCTTTAGGTCAGCCTCCTCAACCCCGTTTTTAGCCACTTCTGGTGTCCCACAAGGCAGCCATTTTTTATTCTTTTTTATTTTAACTATAAACGATCTTGAGAAGATTATCAAACACGGCTCCGCATCCATTTACGCCGATGACACTAAGTTCTCCAAAACCATTTCTTCACCCCAAGACTCTATTCTCGTTCAAGAAGACCTCGATAGGTTTTCTACTTGGTGTCTAAAAAATTGCTTTGAGCTTAATATCCCCAAATGCCAATCTATGACTTTGTCTCGTAAGTCCAATCAATCCCCCTCTCGACCTTATTTTCTGCATGACCAACCTGTACCCCAGGTTCAATCCCTTCGCGACCTTGGAATTTTATACGATAGAGAGTTAAACTTAAGTTCACATATTGATGAGATAATCCTTAAAGCCAACTCATTGCTCGGTTTTATCAAACGTTGGTCTAAAGAATTTTGCAACCCGTATGTGATAAAGTCACTTTACATTATCCTTGTCCGGCCCCTCCTTGAATATGCCAGCCAAGTATGGTCCCCCTTTCAGCGAATTCATATATCCCGAATCGAGAACATTCAACGTCGTTTTCTTTGGTTTGCTCTTCGTGGACTACCCTGGAGTGACCCATTTATCTTACCTCCCTATCGCGACCGCCTCAAATTCTTAACCTGAATACCCTAGAAAAACGCAGAGACGTAGCTTAAATTCTCTTCATTCATCGACTACTCTTCGGTTCTGTGCGCAGTCCACAGATTCAATTTACAATTCTATTTCCTTCAACACTAACCCTCGTAATTTACGCTGTCCTCGTCTCTTCTATATCCCAACCCACCGCACCTCTTATGGCTCTAACGATCCAATCTCCCGCATGCTCCGTAAGGTCAACTCAAACCTCCCCCTTTTTGATTTCAACCTGAGCACTTCTCGTCTTAAATTTGATCTCCTCCACCATTCCCTTACTTCCTAACCCCTAACTCTTGTTAGTTCTTAAGTCCTAGTTTCTAAATTACTTTAAGCTTGTATTAAGCGAAATAAATGGGGGCGTTAACCCCCACTAAATCAAATTAAATTAATGTTGATTATCACAAATTTTTAACGGATTCTGGAAGTATTATTGGACGTTATGTTAGACTTGAATCATGCTAGAATAAATCCAAAATTGATAACACCAAGACAATTATGAACAGTTGCAGTTGATTGGTAATTCACTTCCTCCTAAACTACGATTGCGAAAAGGATCTATAGTAGATATGTACAGAGTGGCTTCAATCAAACGCCGTAGTTTGAACAACTCAATCGCAGAGTTTCACGCTTTGAAGTGGAACCATATTTTAAGAACCTATATACGAGTAGCTAAAAATCTAAAATGTAGAAAATGTAAATGTACTGATAGCAAATGCCAATGAAGACAACTTAGTTTAAAATTAGGAACCCTCTAAAGGGGGGAGTATGATATGTAAAGAATTCATGTTTCATACCCTAAGAACATAATACAGCAAAATACCTGTCTAACAAAAAGGCAAATCATATTTAATAAATGGTCTCAAACTACAATTTTATCATAGACACAAAAAGTTTATAGTTCATGTTTCAAGCGAGAGACCAGATTCAGAATTCGCAGTTCACGATTATCGCGTTTCAATTTGCTTGCGTCTGATCTCACGCCTGTAATGTGTACCTGATTAAATTGTAAATTAAAATTTTAGTTCCAACGGAACCACGAAACGACGAAGTCAAATAAATGTAAATTTATTAAAATATCAATTAAATTGTTGTCTTTTTTGTTTGTGCCACTATAAAGATCCAACAGTCCACCTAAGGTCTGTTCTTTTGATTGCAACGAACTTTAGCATTAAATTGCACGTAGCGATTGGTATACCGATGATACACTTTTCCGGTAGAATAGGTAGAGTGGTTCACATTTTGCCGAGTTCATCAAACCTACAATTCCCTGGAATGTTCCTATGGCCCGGCACCCAAAACAAGTGAAGGTGGAACTGCACTGCCATCTCCGTAAGAGATGATCGGCATTCAAGGGCGGTTCTATTCTATTCTTTAAACTCGTAGGTGATGCCAAATTTGCGCACTCAATTTACACCCTCTAACACTTACGTAATGTCTCATCATTTATCACCAATGAAATTGCCAGTAGCATTCCTAACTTCGCTAACTCTCTCTAACTTAACTTTTCATTTCCTAATCATTACAACTTGCAAACATTCAAGACCAACGTATATCGGCAAATCTCGTTCATTTCTCCCTAATTTTTTTTTTCCGTCCGTTCTGTGTAGAAATATTTTTAAGGCACGCAAGAGCCCTTTGTCTAAAGCTAATTATAAAAAAAGAGAGAACGATCAGATACCATGTTACCTCTTCTATATCATACGAAAGAAAAATGTATAAAACTTATAAGCGAACATATGAGGCACCCCCAATTTCTTTTGGATGTGTATCCCAGCAGGATATCCGAGCATCGACTTCATCTCATAGCAATTTTGACCTACGATCCTTCTAAGGATACTTTTGAAGAAATCTTTGCTATATTTCCTTTGCAAAAGCTTTATTTTTAGTCACATGTAAGCATCCTGTCAAATTAGATGTAGAATCGTAAGATCTATCTTCTTAAAGTACAAAATTCAATACGAACAACATTTTCATAAGAAAACCGCTGTTTCCTTTTCAACTTCATAGCGCACTCCTTTAAAGAAAATTAAGTTTTCCTTTGTAAACTGCTCATACCAACATGAATCGGAGAAACCAATTCACTTTCCCATTCTCCTCCAGTAGTCCTGCTATAACATAGATTCTAAACAAAAACAAAAAAAAAATGAGAATCCTTAAATGGATACTCTAACAATAATTCAATTCATTCACTCCGTTAGCTATTCTTATCCCGCTCCTGCTGAGTGCACGCCGCCAACGGCTTTAGCTCTTCATTCTCACATAGCGGAAGAGGAAGAAGGATTCACTTCAATATATAAAATAATCCCAATAATATTTTCGGCGAATCATTTTATCTCTCCAGCTACAGGCTGGGATCGTTCCATAAGCAAAAGGGCTCAGGACTAAGGACTAAGGAACCTGTTCTCCCACTTCGAATCCCTATACATCTAAGAAAGATATCGAATCGACTTCCACTACTCTTGGTACGAGTATACTACCAAGAAATCAACTAAAATAACATTTCGACCAAAAGCGAGACACTGCCACAGCCATAAGAGGTGGGTCTTAAGAATACTGCAGGGACAAAAATTCGATAGGAGTCTCTCGGTCTCTGTCCTCCTACACCACAATCGAATTGACTTCGAGCATGGCATAAGTAAATTGGTTTTTGTCCTGATATCTACACTGACTCAGACACAGTGATATCGTTTTTACTTAATCCTTTTAATTTAATATGGAAACGGAAGAACGACGATAAAACGCCATTAACTCATCATTTTCACATTTGTGAATTCAGGACTCCATAGATGATGATGGGATGGTAGGACGCTGGTTGGTGGTGTACGGGCAGATATGTTTTCCATTTGGATAGATAGTGGAAGTCAACAAGTCGTTCGGGAAACCGAAAACCGAACAGCAACTTGGTAGCTAAAGTAATCAATAAATTACACACCTGTCTGGTTTCGAATATTATATTACCGAACGAAAGTCCTATGGCTCCATGGAAGATACTACCACCATACCATCTGATCACTACCACCCACCGCACTGATTCCTTTGGCATTGTCGTGTCAGTCGTACACAGCTTTAGAAGTCTAGCCCATAAGCTAGTCATCGAGACACCAAGTCCTTTCTCATTCTTTTCCGTTTCCTTTTGTTTAGGCAGGAAGAAGAGGAATACGAGGATACAAATCATGCTCATATTCAACTGTCTATCCTTGTTGTAGTCGGACCATACAGTGGCGAATGGAAATTGTGGAACGTTTTTATGAAACAAAAAGGTAAGGTTGGTTAGAAGAACCAGTTATTAAAACTGGAATGTCGTGGAATGATGTTTTACCGGCTGTAACTGTAGAGGGAGCTATTTTCAGTGACAGACAGTTTAGCTTTTTCTCGAAAAGTTTGTCGATTCACCGTGTGACAATGTGTTTTGTTTCCCAATTAAGGATCATTCGACGTTTATAAAGGGTCCGCCATCTAACGTTTTGTTTTCAACTAGTGCTTATTTCGTAAATGGTAACACTTAGCTCATGTCTGATTAGTTTTATACTTCCGGTTAATAATGGAAAATAATTTCATTCAAATGGCTGCCTCGGCTGGCCATGCAGTAGCCTACACGATCGCTCCAATTTTTAAGCACATTGTGTGTGCAGCAGTAAAGTAAGGTCTTGAAGTAGTCTCGAAATAGATTGGAAGTCATAAGAGCATTCAGAAATATTCTTAACTCTTCCTGAATGTTGCTACAAACGTAAATATTTCATCCCCTCCACCGATTTTTCATAATATAGTTCATTGCTATCTGGATTGGGTATGTCTCCGCTGGGAAGAGAAGTTTTCCTAACGTGAAATCTTGCCTATATCGTCCTTCGATAAGGTAGCATTCTACAATATATCGGCTTTGGGGGATTTCTCGACATAAAATTGCATTCCTTTTCTAGGTCAGATTTTGGCAGAAACCATTCCCGGACAGAGGGAAAGTCGATTTCGCTTTTTTTTGAAGCCAGAGGTGTCCATAAGCTTAGAGTTAATTGACCCATCGGATACAATTAGCCTTATCATAGCGGTGTAGTTCCAAATGACCTTTCTCGGTGAGGAGAATATTGACAGCAAGCCCACACTGGATAGCAATACGACTTTTAACGAGTTTGATGCGCTATCTGACTTTATTGAAAGCATTGTATCCGTGTATACTCATAGTAAAACCGTTGTTACGTTCGATTTTTATACATACAATTCTGGGTGGCTTCCAGAAAACAACTTGACCCAGCTTGTAAATGAGCTCATGCAAATACCAGACGTTGGTAGTACAAGGTCAGTGTTCTATGATAAGGTACAAGGTCAGTGTTCTATGTCCTCTAGGCTCGTGGAACCACTATGTCATATCAACTTAATTCTCTTACTTCGACCACACAGTTAGAGAAATAATTCCTAAAAAAACCGTTTGAAGCGGACTTAACAGTTTCTTTTAATTAGTCGTTATATTTCCTCAATAACGACGTGGATTACGCTGCACATATGATCACAAACACTATTTTCTTTAAAATGGGATCCTTTACGCCTCATCGGATGAAGAGTATCAAAGCAAAAGGAAAGGCGTGGTTCGATTCGAGCTGTAAAGAGGCTGTCAGGTTTAGAGGAATATTTTTTCGGTCTTTCAAGATCAATCCGAGAGAGGAAAACCGAAAATAGTTCGAACGGACCAGGAATGACTGCAACTGCAGAGCTCTTAAGCATGTGAAATTTCAATATGACCAAAAACTGAGGTAAAAAATACTACAATGTCGCAAAGGTAATAACAATTTTTGGTCGTTCGTCAAAAATCCCAACGCTAATTTATAATGACATTCTAGCTATCGGCTCCCTGGACAAGGCCAACCCGCTTGCTATACAATTTGCGGCCAGCTCAACGCTTCCAGATTATGCTTTGTCTCTGCCTACACTTGAGTGCGTCGAATCTTCAATGCTACGAATTGCCTTTCGCCCTCGTGTAGTAGAAAGAGTACTTAAAGATCTAAACATACAAAAAACCGCTGGTACAGATGGCATATCTCCCCTTCTTCTGAAAAGGTGTTCTTCCAAGCTGACAAAACCACTGCGCAACCTTTTTGGTCAATTATACACTTTAGGATTGTTTCCGAGCAGATGGAAAACACATTTGTGCAGCCCATATAAACCGTCAGGTCATGAAATATCTCGAAACATACTCGTATAAACATGTACGGTTTTTATAGCAACAGGTCCGCCAATGATTTAATGATATGTCTTACCGAAAAGTGGAACTAAAGTCTACACGAATTTGGTGAAAGCAAAATAGTTGCACTTAATATTTCTAAGGCATTTGACAGAGTTTGGCATCAGGCTCTTTTGTCGAAAATGCGTGCATTTGGGATCGACGACTCTCTTCTTCAATGGATTAGAAATTACCTTTTGGAACGTTCAATTCAAGTTGTCTTGGATGGTTTCAAGTCTAATATTCAGTCAAGTCAATATTCATTCTAATATTCAGAAAATAAATGCTGGTGTGCCCCAGGGCTTCGTTCTGTTTTATACACTCTTTTTAATTTTCATCAATGATCTCTTGTCTGCTACTTCTAATCCAATATATTTATTTCGGACGTACTCTAAAATATCGCGATCCGTCCCTAAGCCGTATAATTCGCTTATTGAATGCCCTGTCCTAGTCTTTATAATTTGCAAACATTTAAGACCAACGTACATCAGTACTTTTCTCTTCCTCCTCTCTAAATTTCCTTCGCCGTTCTGTGCGCAAACAATTTTAAGAGTTGCGCTTGAGCCCCTTGCGATTACAAAAAAAAAGCCATTGGAAACTCAACATGTGATTTATTTAGGTTTTCTCGAAGCAGCGCTAAAAAGAAGGAAAACACAAAGAAGCTTGATCGAGATCATTGAGAGGTGGTCTGTGTAAATGGAATTTGGAGAAGGATGTACAGGGTGTCCCCTACGTGTTAACGATTATTTGGGAAATGATTCCTGGGCATATTCTATGAAAAAAATCGTTCTACAGTAGACCCTTGTCTATCTCCAAAGTTGACAGCATTGAGTTGGTCGCCGTGGCTCATGTAGTAGTGGACTGGCTTTCAAATCGGAAGGTTCGGTGTTTGAATCCCCCAGCCTCGCTCGAAAGACATATTCATTTTTTCAGTTAACGAAAATCAAGTATGATGAGTAGTTGACTAGAAACCTCCACTAAGAATTTAGTCTCCCCATTAAATGTTGGATACCACCCATGGTGCGAAATAACCATTGAGCCCAAACATCTTTCTTTCTCTCTCTATCCCATTTTCCAAAAAACTTAAAACGTACTCAGGCACTTTAAGTGCATTCATACCCACTTGAGTGTTAAATTCTTAAAAAAGAAAAAAAAACAAAAGGGGACCTCAGCCAACTTGGTGTGCATTACTAAAGCCAACTTAATGAAGAGAGCTGTTCACTAAAAGGAAGATTCACCCTAGGTCACGTTTAGTAAGTAAAGTTAGCAGAACCACCAACATATTATTTACTCACTATTCCTCATCAACGCATGCTTAAGTCCTACAGCACCACCACCGGGTGACCAGTTGGTTATGGTTTAACTCATCTAAAGGATATAAGATATAGGATCTTTATATGGAGATTAGTCGAAAAGTAGCGAGTAGCACCATATTGAGCTACTAAGCGTTCGGAACAGTGACCCAAGAAAATTAATGAGAGACAAAAATGGTAGGCTTGCTATCCGTGACTATTTCGAGTCATTGCTAAAGAGGATTTGGAAATTGATCTTGAATACCACAATCGAATGCAAAGCCATTGATGATTTTTTGTGAAATCTGTCAGCAGCAAAAACATTCGTTCACAATCTATGGCTTTTAAAAGTGTGCAATGAAATATCCTCAGCTAAACTATGTACATTCAAGATTTCGAATATATGTATTGAAAGAACAGTGAGCAAATATGAATTTCTTAGTCACCCCCAATAAACGTTTCCAGTTGCGCACTTCACGATGGTTGAGAACCACTTTTACTTGGAGGCGTCATCTAAGTTGAGGTTTTTCTCTAATGTGCTTTAATTTCGGGTAGGATCGAAACTTTTTTTCAGAATTCAGTATTCATATTCATTTGCTCTATATGTCCTGGTCGCCTTAAATGGATGTGTGCTTTTCTGATCAGATCGATGTCTCAGTACATCTCATAGAATCACTGTCATAACTCTCCTCCAAAGTCCGTCAATGGAAACCGAACTAGAATTAACACTTAACGAATTTTTCGATCAATACGACCAAGACTATCTCCACTTTCTTTTAAGGTTAAAGGAACTGCGGTTTTGAATTGCCATTATCGGAGTTAATAGAGTAGCCGAAGTCTGACGTAGGCATTAAGGCTGTAGCTTGTAGCGTTCTGGCATATCGATGAATGTCCTCAGTATATGGTAGACGTTTCTGCGTCCAAATACATTTTTGGCGTCAAAGATCTAGGGGAAATTGCATATGAACTTTACGGATGTTTTCCATAATTAAATCTGCATAATCCGGAAAGTGGGGCAGGAATGCCAAAACCAGACATAGCACTACACATAGAGAGCGCGTCTCTCTAAATATTGTCTGTGCAGCCTCCATTAAAAAATCCATTAAGATGTACCTATTAATTTAGACTTCTTTATTTATCTCCAGGTTCTTTCGTAGTGTGAGTATTTGTGAACTTACCGGGCCATAAACCGCACGGACAAGTTAGACTATCGACAATTGTTTGGGGCGGTTACACAATACGGCTGACAAGATTGTGTATGCGATGATAAGCACACTGATGTCCCCATGAGAGACATCGGGGCAAAAAAGCTAAGGTTCCATTCAACACTTGCATTGACCGTGATTCTTGCTTACTTACTCAGATGGCGCTACAGTCTGGGGTGGATCACGGCCTCAGCTAACTCTAGCTAGCGCAATAATTTCCAGTTGCACAAAATAAGTTATCCGAGGTCCCCTTCAACTTGTGTGGGCCACCTGAGATGAGGTCATCGTCTACTGCGTTGTCCCTTAGAGTTGATTTCAAAAACTTACTGGGCCTGTACGTTGGTGTCCATGCGCTTAAGGTGATGTAGCCAATGCAGATTATCCAAACTTTACAGCTGAGAACATCATCGTAATACAGCTCGTATAGTTCGCTGTGGAAACGGCTCCTCCATTCTCCATTGATGCAAACGGAACCTAAAATTACTCGAAAAGCTTTTTATTTAACTTCTACGCCGTAAAGCAGGACTGGAATAATTAGTGTTTTGTGTCTTTGCTGCTTCTGCTTCAATAGTCACAAACACTCCATTGAGAGCTCGCTGTGTTCTTCACATTATGTCATTGACTTGGAATCAAAAAAATTTTGGCAAATGATTTGTTACTAAAGGGTTTTCCAATAGGGACTTGACAACTTTGAATTTAATTTGTGAGCGCACTCTTTAACTAATCATCAAACTATCACTGTCAATTTATTCAGTAAACTCAACATTTTCATCATGGTAAAGTATACTAACGAGCAACGTCTGCAAATTATAAAAATTGGGGTTCTGGAGAAGATGCGCCAAGATGATGAATTTCATCGCAAAATCATCTTCAGTGACGAAGCTCATTTTTGGCTCAATGCGTTCGTCAATAAGCGAAATATGCGTTATTGGTCGGGTGAAAATCCACTTCATGAGTCACCACTTCATCCACAAAAAATAACTGTTTGGTGCGGTTTGCATGCCGGCGGCGTTATTGGGCCATATTTTTTCGTCGACGATAACGATCGTCACGTTACTGTGAATGGTCAGGGTTATAGCGCCATGATCACCGATTATTTATGGCCCGAAATGGAATATATGTATTTGGACGACATGTGGTTTCAACAGGATGATGCCACAAGCCACACAGCACACGCTATATATAACTATTTTCTGTGGGGCTACGTTAAGTCATTGGTTTATGCCAACACGCCGATGACGTTGGAAGACCTCAGAGCCCACATTGAACGCGAAATAGCGGCCGTTTCGGCCGAAATGTGTGACCGAGTCGTTGAAAATTGAACGCTGCAAACGTGCCCGTGGCGGCCATATGAACGAAGTCGAGTTCCATTCATAAATGCTTTGATTGTACTTCAAGCCTATAATATAGTTTTTGAAATATCTCAAATGGTTTGCGTTTTATTTAAAAAAAAATTTGTCAAGTCCTTATTAGAAAACCATATACCTCTTGAATGAGTACCGAGATTCGGCCAGCTCGTTAACCACCTTTATCTCCACCGAGGGAAACATGACAAAATTGCTGGATGACATCTGGGGCTACTATTCATTGGAGCGAATGATTGTGCTGAATGTTATGAAGAATATCTTGATTTTCTACAATATATCCGGACATTCACAATATCAAGTGATTGTGGATAAGTTGTCGCTGATTAAATTGAGGAATTTCTACCTTATGCAGCTAGAATATCTGATTGATAAGAGTCCACTAACTAAACTGACTGCTTGTGAGTTTTTGAACTATCCCAACACATTGAACTCGTGGACAGAGCGTAATTGTCGAGAGATTAACGATACGCTGCACATACTCCTGCTATGCATGGATCCCATGAACGAGCTGCATGTGCATTGCATCCGAAGTATTGACTTTCCGGATCCACAAACTTCACCAAACGGACATCCCTAGTATCAATGAGGAAAATAGCCCTCTGTTGTTGTTATGGATGCTGTTGAATTTGAGAGCCAGCAATTTAGAATATGAAGATAGCATCATGGCGAAGCATAGGTCGTTTGGCGTGCGAGCAGTGCAAATGAACGTCTTTGGCTCAAAGAAGCCGTCAGCCATAAAATGTTCAAGGACGACAGCCTTATGTCAAAAATTGTTCGAAGGACCATCTACACCCAGCTGACGTACCTGAGCGACCTATTTGATGACGATGGGACCATTGGTCGTCAGGCGTTTGTGTATAATTTACTATGCGAGCTCATCTCGTGGCCGGCTTCAGCTAAGGAATTCTGTGCTCTCGAAGATGTCGGCGTCCGTTCGTTTTACAAAATGGCATTCGACAATTTTCCATCAACTCTGTCCACATTTCAATGATGGCGAATGCTTGGACGAAAGCCGGAATAGGATCTCCACTTTTTACTAGATGTTTTCCCTTTCCACGAATTGACTATACCATCCCAGCTAGCACAGCATCCATTGTCATGCAATGCGGCAGAGCTAATTGTGGTCATTTCTGATCAAGCGTCAACTACTACAATGTCCTCCATAATGAAATCAATAGTTTGCTAAACGAAGCGGTGCGCTAGACTCAATTTAATGATGAAAGTCTAGTGTGAGTTAACTGCAGACTGCAATACATCCAATCGGCGCACGATTATCTGAATCAAGGCGTTGAATGGAATTTCCACTGAAATGGTCCATCCAACGGAGATGTGTATCGATGTGTTGAATAAGTTCGAGATGACACAATGTCCGCGATTGAGATGCTGGCAAATTGTTTGAATGTTTGCTCATCCGTACCGCTGGTGGGTAAGGAGATCTTCACCAGAGTCATCAATTTGGGTATGTTCCCAGTGGGAGGCAGCGTAACTTTGGACTCCAAGCGGTATGCTCATGGAATGTGCGTTGATTCGAACTTGATTACGAGGTATCTGGTTGCTGGCCTATTTGAGTTTCTTGAGGGCATATGAAAAGATAGGACGCAATTGTCTCTTTCAAATGTAGATGCCCGGTTTGATGTTCCTGCTGCGTGAAGTGCTTCCTAACATGCATTCCTGGCGCTTTGAGTCTCAAAAGGGTAAATACAAAGTCTATGCTGAGATAATACGAATCCCGTATTCGACATACTTGACATGGTAACTACGGAATCTTTATCCGGAACATTTCCAGACAACTATTGCGAGACATCTATTCATACAGTTTGCTAAATCTAGAAAATGGTTTTGTACTTCTACGTTTCATAGAGATTAGAAATACCTACTTGCAATTTTCAAAGGAAATGGAAGCTAATTGGATTACTCTATCCTCCAACGGACTAATCATACTGCTATTGCAACGGTTGTCAATGCGAATCCTAATGCAACTGCTTCGTCTCAAAACATCATTTACACTCAACCAAAACAGCGCGACACTGGATAATGCCGGTAGTAACGAGTTACATGAACAGCATCTTCGACCGCAGGCTACCACTTTTGTCGTGCGGACTCCTAAAACGCTTTAGAGTTCAACATGTCACTTCTTGCCTGTTTGGATATGGAAGAGCATCAAATTCGATTGTTAGGTTGCCTGACGGTCTAGAGAGTGAAATTTTGAAAATTGCAATACTCAAGCTCGTGTGTATCGGAAAGCAACCTTGTGTTACCGAAGCCTTTTCTAATCTGAATTTTTCAAAAGACAACCTGAAAGGAAGACTGTCAAACATCGGAGATATCATTCTGACATTCATGGAAGATTATCCTGACGCTATTTCGAAGGTTCTAAATGCTATTGAAAACCCATTGACAAGTCGTATCATGACGCTGTTTCACTCCCTTTGGAAGAATAATATGCAATTGTTTGGGAATTTATCGCCGAAAGTCAAGACCTAGAGTCAACTATTTAACATTCTTGGTATTGAGGTATTTTGCACGAGCAATAAAATAAACACCGAACTGAAGAAAGTCTTCAGTGGATTCGTTGAAAGTTCACATTTCGACGTGTGACTGGAGTATGTTTTCGAATTGCCTAATATCTCGATCCAACAATCCAACAATCGTTTGCAGGCTTTAAAAGAATTCATTTTGATTTATTTGAAAAAAATTCCACCGGCATTGAGATACCACAGAAGAAGTTCAAGCTACTCGTAATAAAGTGTCTCCAGGTACTCGTGGAACATTCAGATTTCATTGATGACTTTAGGCTCAGAGTTTTACCTCTTAGCTACAAGCATTCATACACAGAATTCGCACAGGAAGACCAGCAAATGTTGCAGCAAATTCTTAGTGGTATTGCCAATTGTTACGTAAATCGCGCATTCGCGCAAATCAGGCAACATCAGAAATCACCCTCAAGTGTCCTGAGCTCTTTTCTGGGGAATTGCTTAAAGACAGATTTTACAGCTGCACTTAAAGCAAAAGGTATCCGTTGAACTGTTGAACGTTTTGATTGTCTTTGTCAAATTAGAACAATCTCAGGAGTTTCTTTACTGTGTTGAGTTGCCGCCTAGGGAAGTTTGGGGCGCCCAAACTCAATGACTCAAGTGTACAACTTACAATTGGCTTGATTCTCAGTATCGTAAGTATCTTCACAAGGCTTCTTAATTTGGAAGTTTCACTGAATGGTCATCCAGAAAGCGCAGTGCTTAAAGTTCAAACAGGCGAAGGACATTCTGACATAAAATACAACTGCACCTCAAAACCAGCATCGTTTCTCTAAATCAGTTTCAGTGAAATCAGTTTCATCTGCAGCTGCACCACCCAACGAATTGCTTTCCAATCTCGATGGGAAACTCTGCGTGATGGCTTTAGAGAACGGCTGGCTGCATCGCAAAGTCCTCCACCTTTCAAACCGTGAAAAGCAATAATCACATATCATGAATTCGTTCGAAAGAAGGTGCTAACTGATTTTCGTGAGCATAAGGATTTTGTCACAGAAGAAAGCACGGCATTGCTCTGATGAGGAAATTCGACGGTCAATGCTGGAAGAACCTCAAAAGACAATGGTGTACGACGCCATTCGTATCATAAAAATTCAAAGCAGGTAAATGCTGTTCGTCGACTGTAATCAACAGTAAACTTCATATTTTGAGAGAAGATCTTTTGAAATGTCACAAATGATCAGTTCAATAGGATCCAGTGCTGAAGCTTAAGCAGAAGAGCAGCCTGCGGCGGCATCATAAACGCAAAGGTTGGTTTGAAGATGAAGTCAAGGAGGCCATTGAATACAATACTATCAACCTGAAGAGCCCAAGTACAGCCTGTTGTCTTACATATAATTGTCGAGGAGGACTATTTACATTTTATGCCTAATTTATTTACAGTTATTTCAGTCAGAGTGAGTAATAATTGCATTGTTTTTCCCCTGTAGTTTTTTTTATTTTTTAATTTTTTTTCTCTTTACTTCTTGACAAAATCATATTACAACTTCGTTACCTTATTTAAGTCCTTTTCTAACATTGAAAGTCTCAGTTTTGTTATGAACCACCTTAATGGAGCAAAGTGTATTCTCTATCGTTATCCTGCATAGTCGGATGAGTTTGGCAGGGATGCAAAAGCTGGTCATAGCTCGTTTCTATAGACGTTTCCATATACACGGTAAAATAAGGAGGTGGTGTGTATCGATTTGGAACTCCTAGGTTTTTTTCAAGATCTGCCGTAATGTAAAAGTTTGATATATGGTGAACTTTCCTAGCTTGAAACCACTCTGATAATGGCCGGTCACACTGTTGACGAATGTCTTAGGCGGCAGACAGGATTTTATATACGGCATTGCGGAGACTTGTTCCCTTACAGTTGAACGGGTATCTCTTCTTTAGGATCGTATAAACAATGCTGAGGCTCCATTAGTCAGGCAACTTCCTTCGACCAAAATTTTAGGAAATTAGTTGGTGTACGAGTATACTCAGTATTCAGTCATCACCTGCTCCTTTAAACAGCTCGGCTGTTAAGCCATTGGGTCCAGCAGTAAGGCCTAAGCTTGGAAATTTCTGTTGTGACTTCATCTTGGTCGGGTAGACGGAAATATTGTCTTTCTTCATCCAGGTTAAATGGTTCAAGGTTGGATGTTTTTCGCCAGGGCCTTTTAATAGTCGGCAGAAATAATCTTTTCAGATTCTCAACACGGACTGTAGCTCTTCTATGAGGTTTCCTTCTCCATTCTTGCAGACTTTTGCTCATCTCTTTCTTTTCTGCAGGGCGGTAACGGTACATCCAATGCTTTTCCAGGTTTGCCTGTCTCCATTTATCATCGAACCAAGGGTTTCTCTGTTGGGGCAAGTTGAAACCCAGTACATCAGAGGCGACCGCTCTGATTGCTCTTTGGCAGTGGTGTCAATGGTTTTAGATTCAATCGGAAAATATTCTGGTGGTCTCTTGCGATTGTAGCCGTTCGGGGTTGAAATCCTCATAATGGTTCGCTGACTTTGAGCTATCACGGATATCCGCATCTTTACCTTAGATACAACAAGATAATGGTCCGAGTCGATTTTAGCTGTTTGGAACGTTCGGACATTCAAAACACTGCACCAGCACATCAGAGACAACATTTCTGATGGATTATTTGAAATGTTGGTACTGGTATTCGACAGTTGATCCTAGCAGCATATAACCTCTTAATATGTGATTATAATCGTCGGGTGTCGAACTTCATCGCACTATTAACTTGCATTTGCGATGTTCCGTAACCGTACCTTGGCAACAAAAAGATAACATTCTCCATAGTAGATATCAGAGGTTTTTGTTTGGGCCATCCTATCACACTTCTTGGATGGTGATTATGTCTGCTTTGTAGCAGTCGAGGATCCCAGCTAGTTATTCGGCTACACGCAGGCTGCTAAGAGTCCAAACATTCCACGTGCAGTTCCAAAGATCTTTGTCCTTTTATCGTTCGCCAACTGTGAGCCCGTCATTATCTGAGGTTGTGATCTGGTTCATCACATTTTTTAATCTCTTCCGAACAGGGTTGAAAGGCCGATGACGGCATAGGTCAGTGTTATGACACTGGTAAAGCACACATTTGAAATTTTAACCCGCATGAGTAACGACTTACTTAGACTTACCGGGCACCACCAAGGTGCGAAGTTAATTGTAGCGCTGCTAGAATAGCCCAAGTTATAGGGCAGTTAGAAACTTCCCGCTCAACCGGTGAGCAGATCCCCGGTCTCTTGCTATTGCAGAATTAAAAATTCGTGTATCAAATAGTTTCTTTGCCTCTACTTTTGTTTCCTACTGTAAAAATACTTAAGACATCTTTTTCTTCCTCTTTATACTCACCCCTCAATGTTTACCATTAAATGAAAAGTAGTTTTATACTCGTGCATACACATACAACAGCATCTAAGCTTGAATTTTTGATTTATGTCCTCCGTAAGACGACAAACGGATATCGCATCCTAACATCCTTCACAGAGACAGATATCGAAGGAATGACTGTGTCCAGCATTGATATAGGTATCTTTAATAATGAATTTAATGTTCGCAAAGCACTCGAATTCATTGGGTTCTGTCGGGCCATCTTTTAAACAGTCAATGGCCAACAGTCAGAATCCCCACATCACATTACAACACTTACCACTGGATACCATCAAACCAGTCCATTAAGCACTTCGATTTCAATTCTCAAATATTTTCACCTTTTGGTCATGAAGGAACGAAATAATAAGGCAAATATCTGGATACGAATACCTCTCCCCGGTTACCTTTTGCCCGTGGGTAAGAGCTGAAACCGAGGTGGAAGCTGAAGGAATCTAACGTAAGATAGAGGGATGTCGAAATTGGTAAAATAACTCCGCTCCTGCTCATTTCGGATAGCATTCCACAAGAAATGCTTTGGAATAGAAAAATTCGCATTATAAGCTTCATCAAATTTTGTGGGTGGGGCTACACTGGTGAAGACGACTAGAAGCAGTAGCCTTATACATCATTAGAATAGAAATGGCAAAAGAAATAGGGTAGGAATTACTCCGGGAGGTGAGTGACGGAGAAGGGTGAATTTGGATGTCCCATTTGAAGGAGCAAGGAATGATAGAATAATGGAAATAATAATATCATATCCTTTAGCCATTTTCCATGATAAATTCTTTTCCACGAGCAAACCCTCATTCGTTTTGTCTATCCCTACATTCAAGGGGTATCAAATTGATTTCTGGATACAAAGAGAGGGTGGATGGTGCTGAAAGCAGCTACCAATATTAAGCCTTTTGTTGTTGGGCAATTACCTCTGCTCAGGAACTATCATTTGACCGATCAATTAATGTGTTAACTTCCTGGATGATAATAATTGATTCACTGACAGGGTGAGTTGGTGGGAACAAATGACTTGCGGTGGGGTAGAAAAAAAGCCATCCAAGTAAAAGCAGTTATCTATGAATACACCATAAATCTCTTGCTATTTACCTTATCTTCTAATTGCCATCACAAAAATAGTGCCTGCTCGTATAAAAGGTGATGGAATAGCCATATGTGCAAGTGCTGCAATTTTGAACAACGCTAACGAGTAAGAAATGTATCAGTATCTGTGTATATACGAGTATAATACACATTTCCCATTTCTATTCCGGAAATGGAGATCGAGATTAAAAAGCCATGATTCGACACTGAAGTGCTATGTCATTAGTGGCTTAAAATTTGTGTCGACGGCTTCTTTGTTAATGTCGGACATGTAAATGTTAACCAGAACTATTGTCCAATTTTGAATCAATTTATCGAGCATATTGGCTGGTATCTCGCTAATAACACGAGTAATGTTGTCTACCAAGGCTGCAATTGACGCTGGTTGATCGGCATAATTAAGTGATTTGACATATACCGGCCAATTCAACGCTCTAAAACGAGAGATAAATTGCTCACCGAACTCATTTTTCAACCGGTCCATCGATTCGGGTGCTGTGTGGCATGTAGAGCCGTCTTCATGTCGACTAGATTTAGCTCGTGTATTTTGGCAACAAAAAGCTTTAAGTAACATTGTTCTCACAGTCAACTTTGAATAAACACGGCCCAATGATTCCACTGGATAATAAACCGCACCAAACAATGCATTTTTCCGGGTGCATTGGTGAGGTTGCTCATTGGACCAAATACGACAGTTTTGTTTATTAACACAACCATTTAACCAGAAATGAGCGTCGAACGCTGAAGACAATTTTACGATAAAAAATCAGATCTTCCTTCAGCTTTTCTAAAGCACACTCACCGAAAATTCGATACTGTGGCGGATCGTTCGGCTTCAGTTCTTGCAGGAGCTGTATTTTGCAAGGTTTTAGACCAGCCCAAACAAGAGCCTCTTTTTCCAAAATGAACTCAAAGC
This sequence comes from Volucella bombylans, assembly GCA_949129095.1. NCBI lineage: Eukaryota > Metazoa > Arthropoda > Insecta > Diptera > Syrphidae > Volucella > Volucella bombylans. The sequence goes on along the minus strand of OX422140.1, from coordinate 140,461,874 downwards.
TCAGAGCACCATAGCCAAATTACTTTAAAAATCCTATCTCTAGTTTTTTCCTACTGATACAAAATGCTTACCAATTTAAAAACTTTGCGGTTGGTTAAGTGAGTAAACTTGACATAATTTTCTCATCAAAATTTAATAAAATAAATAGATAAAATTCAGTAAATATCAAGTGTAATTAATAATTATTAATACAAATTAAGTAAAAAATACTTAAATTGGTAATTATTTTTGAAAAAAAAAATCGTTAAAATAGTAAAGTAAAAACAAATATAAAAAATTCAGTGTGGTGGAGGATGAACCTATTGACTTTCTACCAATCTAGTTAAATCCGATTCAATATTGGTGAGTTACAGCCTTAAATCTCCGTGTTCGTTGATTTTCAAACGGTTCCTTTGTCTTGTCAAAATGTTTGTAACCACACTGAAGGCATTTTCGACTAGGTATGATGATGGAAAAGCGATAAGGTATTTTTCAACAATGTTCCACAATGCAGGATACTATGTTTCAATGTTGCGTTTCAACCAGAACCTCTAATAGCCTTGGCTGAAATTCTGCTTAAGCTCCTCGTCCTCATTGTAATCAACTCTTGTTGGGTTATCACATTGGCTTCTTCCATAGCTATGATATTGCACGGATTTATTATCCATTGAAGAATTTGTAAATTTAAGAGATCCTCAAACCATTTAGTAAAATCCTTGTGTAATGCGTCCAAGTGAAATACATATGATAAAATAACATTGTTTTGAAGCATTTCTCGTAATTTTAATAAATAGGAAAACTGTGAATATTCTTTCCTGCTTACATTTTGTTTATAAAGGATGAGTTCACCCACAAAGACCGATATTACTGATTTTGTTTTAATCAAGTTGAGATCGTCACCCTGCAGCTGTAAATTAATTTTGTTGAACATACCAAAGATATCAATGAAGTAATAAATATCTGTTTTACAATTTTTCAGATTTTCTTTAAAATTCCGATCTTTTTCTTGTAAAAACTCCAACACACATTCAAAAATAGATGAAAATCTTGCTAAGCAAGAGCCTATTGATAGCCAGCGAACTTCAGTGTGCAGAAGTAACCGAGTAAAGACTTCGTCGTTCAAAGAACTGTTTCGAATCTTGTTGACTGCATTTATAACATATTGTTAAGACTGATGCAATCTAGGACTCAGATTTTTTGTAGGTAAATGCTGTCTGTGAATCACGCAGTGAATGATCAGTACCTCAGGCAGTTGTCGCTTTAAGTGGGTTATAAAACCACGATGACGACCAACAATAGATGGTGCACGATCAGTCGCAACAGAATCAATGTTCTTCCATGGAATAGCTTTGTCGATAAAAAAAAGTTCCACGGCCTGAATCGATTCTCCCCTGGTATTAGTCTCTAAATGAGTAGCAAAAAGCAGTTCTTGGCACATATTTTCATCTTTAATATATCAAACATATCCTAACAACAGTGCTTCATTTCCGGGTAATGTAGACTCATCCAACTGGAGAGAGAATCTATTGGTCTATAAGAAATTGCATAAAATGTTTTCCAGGTCGCGACCCATCTCGTCTATTGGTCTCTGAACGGTGTTATTGCTCAAAGGAATTCTCTTAACAATATCATGTGCGGGGTTGTGCAATACATTGTTGAAGACCTCTGCAATGGCTGGTACGATAAGCTGCTCTCCAATTGTGTGGGGTTTCTCCGACTTTGCTGTTATTAAGGACCCCCGTAAACCATCGACGTCTTGCACAGATGACGTAGATCTTATGGATGGCCTTTTTCTCTAGTTTTTCTTTAAGTGCTTGAAAGAAGGACAATGGCTTACATTTTTTGTCAGCATGTACTCTTGATAAGTGATCCTCCATTTTTGAAGGCTTCATGGCATCGTTATTGAATACTTTTTCACATATGAGACATATCGGCAAGTGTTGATTTGATAGAGATGGAATAAATCCAAACTTCGAGTAGTCCAAACTGTATTGCCTGTACTTTTTTTCCGTATCTGCCATAATAAAACTGAACATTTATAATTTTAGGTAACAACTTTTCTAAAGTAATTTCAAAAAATACTTAGAAAAATATTAAAACGTAGTAGATGAGTGTATTATTATTGATATTCAAGTTCCAATGAATTTTAAAACGAAAATGAACTTTCAACCTAAGTGCTAGCTTGTTATAGAGTAAAATATCAGAAGCCTGTTTGGACTTGAACTTGACTTGATTTCGTTCGCGTTAAATCGCGTATATGCGTCAAATACAGAGCAAGTCAAAACGTGTCTAAAAGACTTGTACGCTCGAACACATTATTTTGCACGAACTTGTCCACGCATATTGACTTGCCGAGTTTTTTATCTTGTGGGAACTTGTACACGCTTATCGACATGTTGAGTTTTTTAAAATTGCAACAATGACACTTCCTACTAAAATATTAGTCATTCTTATAACAAGTTGGTACATGCAACACAATTTATACAGTATCTTGAACGTTTCAAATAAGAACTTGTCGACCTCGTCGTTTATGTTGACCCCTGGGAAACCGATTTCGTCTCCAAGGGGTCGATATTGACCACTTTGCGTTTCCCTGTTTTAGACCAAGATCCTTGAGTAAAATCGACTACGTAGTCGAGTAACACAATGCCAATTGCTGCGAACGGCAACGAATGGACAAATTACGGTCTTCATTAACACTGGCGGATACAGCAGCAATACTTTCGTCTTTAGGTAGGTGTGTCCAATAGCGTGAAATTGATGCGAAATTTGGTCATTATGGCTTGAATTGCTTATTGAGTAGGTCAATTATGACGACCGTAAAATGGTCGAAGTGCGAAGAGCATGAATTTTGATAATACAATTCAATAACTTTTAAGCGTTGTTCAGGTGTAAGTATTTCCATGATGAAATGGTAATGCTAACTGAGCATGTTTGACTTTCACACATGTCACGAATCATGCTTGAGCTGTCAAAAATAGAACACTGAAATACCAAATACCAAAAAAAATCACCCTTTAGATTTGGTCAGTTTCCCCAGCATAGATTTAGTCACCCGATTAACCTTGCCCATTAGCCTGGGGTGAGGCCATGGATATTTTCCCACGCTCCATGGTACGATTCAGCCGAAAACTTTCAAATTCTAAACAGCTAAAACACGTACCTCTATTTGATACAGTTAAGATGGCAGAGCGGACAGTCCTTCCATGAAGCTCACCCACCACACACATCAGTTAACTTACCTTACAATTTAAGCTTTGCTACTACCTAATGAATTAAAAAATTACTTGTAACTATCTTAATAAGAACAAATACTAATATTCTCATTCACTCTAGATGAGAGAGTCGTGGGTGGGCACAATAAAATGAAACATGATGAAATGAATTTTCATCTCATAATCTCAACGTATTTCGGAAAAACATAAGAATCTACAATTAAGTCATTTAACTCTGGACGACTGGTTTTATCTAATTTAGAATTATGTAATATTAAACTTCGATACCAAACATATCGGCTGTTAAGTTAGATTCGCCATCAACCCAAGGTTCCGTCATTTTATGTCTATCAACAGTGGCAGGTAAATAATTACTTTTCAAAGGGCTATTCTGTATATAGGTATATAAATATATATTCACTTGTCAAGGCGGTATCTAATGCAAATGATTTGTTTTCACAGAATATTAAATCAATTATGGTTAAATGAATATTAAAAGCGTGTTGATTAAAAAATCAACAGCATTAACATCGCTTTGTCCGCAATTTTTTTAAATCTCTAAATCTGATGACAGACGATAGTTCTTCTTACATATTTTACCCATTCGAGACATCACATATTTTTGAAGACCTTCCCCAGAATCCAACAAATTTTTTTTTCTTTATGTTCACCACTTTTAATAAAAAAAACAACAGCTTGAAATAGAAATCAAAGCGACTTCGTACAAATAAGATGATTGCACACCATGTGTGCAGGTAACTCCTCTGAATGTTTTTATTACGAGGGACGGATTGAATACCGGGTGAGCAATGCCAAATAAAATAAAAACACGTTACTGCAATAAATTGAATAACATTTATTCCAAAAATAGTCAGATAATATGAAATCGTTATTTTAGGTTCAGTAATAAAAATGAGAATATAATCTATATTCATAAATAAAAATAAATTTTTAAGAAGCAGTACAAGGTAAGAAATTTTACTGCAAGGACAACAATTACTTTTGTTGTGCATAATTATAAAGCTTGAAACAATCTCCCAAACATAATTCAAGCAGGACAAGGGTAATTAGTGCGTCAATATTTACCTCTTGGCGGAATTTCGAGTAGGTGATCCCTTGACACTGGTGTGGTGAACGGATCGTCTCGGGGATCACCAATTAATTTATCTAAAATCTCGAGGCGATATTGACAAAAATTCAATTTTACTGGTAATGGTGAATATGTTTTATACAAGTTGAATGAATTTAGCAGCAAAGTTTGTACTAAATTAACACATCATTTTATATACAATTTAAATGTTCTCCTTGTGCAATAATAATAAGATGACATTTGATCTTTGCGATCTTGCGATCCCATTCATGTACTCGTTGTAGTAATGTAACCAATTTTTGTTTTAATTTTATTTTTGTATTCTTCTAAAGACTCTTCATATTCACTTGAAATGAATAAGACGTCTCTTTTATCTTTAAATTTACCTATTATGACATTATTTTTGTTGCGAGAAATAACTTCTTTTTTAAAAAGTTTCGTTCACAATTGTTTTCTTTTCTTGTTTTTCGCAAAGACCCTGTGCAGTATGTTTTGCAATCAATCAATTTTCTTACTAAATCAAAACTTGTGCAAAAATTGTCCATAAACACAGAATATCCTTGATGCAAAAAATCTTTCATCAAATCATTAAATGAAAAACCACTTTATCAACATGTCCGTATATACTTTTATTCACAACTTTCGCATAAAATACATATACGAGCATATGTAAACTTGTTTATGGGTGTTACAATATATAGTATATATTACCTAAATATTAATCTTCCTCTCCAAGGAACTAGAGATTCGCCTATTGGAAATTATCTGTGTATATAATATAACCTTATAACCTCCCTGGGGGGACTAAACCTTGTTCGCCTTTCTACTCGATAGGCTTTGTAACCTATATTTTTAAAACTCGTTAAAAAAAATCATTGCTTTTGTATATAAAGATATAAAGCATTTTTATATTTTGTTAAGATAATCTTTTATAGATTTTTTAATTTTTTTTTAATGTTTGGTAAGTTGAATTTTTTTTTTTATACAAAAGTGTTAGATTTTGTTATCTCATCCGTGATATTAGTCAAGAAATAAATGTAGTCAAGGTTTTTAAGGCAGCACAAGCATCGCTAAAGGTAGGTACATTTCCTTCTTTGCAGTTCTCGCCAGTCTCTTCGGGTCAGATTGGATTCTCTAGAGGGAAGAAAAATATTAAGTGAAAAAATAATACGTACAAATTTTGACAGTCTCTGATCTTACAATCACGTTAGTTTCAATTCCTTCATCTGAGTCATCACTTCATCCACAAAAAATAACTGTTTGGTGCGGTTTGCATGTCGGCGGCGTTATTGGGCCATATTTTTTCAGACGATAACGATCGTCACGTTACTGTGAATGGTCAGCGTCATCGCGCCATGATCACCGATTATTTTTGGCCCGAATGGGTGGATATGGACTTGGACGACATGTGGTTTCAACAGGATGGTGCCACAAGTCACACAGCACAAGCTACAATCGATTTATTGAAGAGTAAGTATGGTGAGCGTGTTTTCTCAAAACATGGGCCAGTCGAATGGCCGCCTCGTTCGTGCGATTTAACGCCGCTTCACTATTTTCTGTGGGGCTACATTAAGTCATTGGCTTATGCCAACACGCCAATGACGTTGAAAGAGCTCAGAGCCAACATTGAACGCGAAATAGCGGCCGTTTCGGCCGAAATGTGTGAACGAGTCGTTGAAAATTGGGTCCAACGAATTGCAAACGTTCCCGCGGTGGCCATATGAACGAAGTCTAGTTCCATTCATAAATGTTGTAATTGTACTTCAAGTCGATAATAAAGTTTTTGAAATATCTCAAATGGTTTGCGTTTTATTTAAAAAAAAATTTGTCAAGTCCTTATTGGAAAACCCTATACAATGTTTCAATTATGCATCAAATGCAAACGAAATCACATGTTTTATCAGTGTAACGAGTTTCGGGGGATTTCAATAGAAGCACGACGGGAGCTTGTAAAATTAAATAAGATATGTATTAACTGTCTTCGTTCCAAACATACGGTTTCTGAGTGCAAGTTCTCGGTTTGTAAGTTATGCTTGGAAAAGTATGACACTTTATTGCACCATAATAAAACAGAAACGAAACCACGTTCAATGTGGTCGTGGGTTCGATTCCCAAAAAAATTTCATCGAATTTTTATTTTTCAAAAAAAGTGTAAATTGATAGACAACGGCATAAAAAGAAATTGTGATCGAGCTTGTGATGAGTGGAAACAAGCGATCCGCTATCCCAATAGCGGGGTCAGCAGATGGTATGATATCGTCTGATGATCAAACCGTTAAGCCAGTCCACTCAAAATCAACAACAACAACAATAACAGATAACGTCACAAAGAGGAGAAGGACGCTGACTTCGACTCCGAATCTGGATAAGAGCGTCATATCAGCATCGTTGGAAATGCTGCATGGCAGAGTGAAGGAGAGGGTTGCGCTGATATCGGCAAGCGCAGCAATAAAACGAATGAGGCAAGAGTCGGACAATAACGATTGTACGCGAGCACTGTATGAGCGAGATGGAGAAGCAGCAACAACTCCAGAGTCAGCAGCAAGAAAACATAAACGCGGAGCTTCCACAGAAACAACAACAGAAATAACCGATGGAAAAACAAAACCTACAGACACCTGTATAAGAAATAGGAAGAACAAGAGCACAAACTCAACAAAAACATAAACAACAAAAACAGCAATAACAAAAGCCACAACAGCAGCAAAAGCCGCAACATCAAAAGCAACAACGGCAACAGCAACAACCACATCAGCAAAAGCAACAGCAGCCGAGACAACAACAACAGCAAGAGCAGAAATCCACCAAAGAGAAAGTGCCACCATTCAACACTTTCAAATTGGAGTTAAAGGACACAATCGAACTGTGTAAGTCGGCCATAGGCAACAACTTTTTTATAAAAGTTGCACGCGATCCACTGTAACATAGCGGAGCGCTATTCCAAAATAAAAAGATTGCTGACGGATTCGACGACGGAGTTCTTCTCCTACACCCCTAAGGGGGACAAGCTGCAGACAATGCTGCTAAGGAGATTAGAGCCGTCGACTGATCCGGAGGAGCTCCTTGCACTGCTGAAAGAGAAGAAGTGCGAAGGGCTCCAATTCGTGGGGGTCAAGCCTTTCACCACAGCCAGAGCCAAAAGGGAGAAGCGGCAACTGCCGATTTTCCTGCTCCAGTTTAGTCCCACCAGCAATCTGGATGGTCTAAGGACTATTAAAGTCCTAGACTACCAGGTTGTACATTGGGAGAAATTAAAGAGGAGCGAAAACATTTTACAATGTGTTCGCTGCCAAAGGTTCGGGCACGCCGCGTCGAACTGCGGAATGCAGCCTCGATGCGTGAAGTGCAGAAAGAACCACAAGTCCGAGGAATGCGCTCTAGGTAAGGACGGAGCTTCTGAAAAAAGCCAACTCTCTTGTGCTTTATGTAAGAACACGGGACACACCGCAAATTATCAGGGTTATCCCAAATTCCAGTACATCAAAAGAATAAATCTGGCCCGGCAGCAGAAAGTGGAAGTTAAACCTCCAACCGTGCATTTGCAAACTCCAGCCGTTACTCCCCATATTACCTACGCCCAAATGGCGGCAAGTAGGGGAAATACGGTACAGCAAGCGAAGGTTGCCTCTCAGGCTCCAGCGCCCAGAGCACCTGAACCAGAACCTGACATGCTAGCTAACTTGCTCTCTATCCAGGGGCAGATGCATCAGCTACAACGTCATTTAACTGAACAAACCGCGCGGGTGGATCAAATATACGCACTGCTGCCTGGCCTAACGCACCTTTTGCCGTAATGGGTACGTACGTGGCGGAGCAAACGCTGAAGGTCCTTGCTGTGAATGTGAATTCACTGATTTGGCTCAGACGACGAGCCGCACTATTTAAGTTGCTTAAAGACCAATACCCCGATGTGCTTTTGGTTAGCGAAACTAAACTTACCAAGAGACACAAAATGAGGCACAGAAGATACAAAATAGTACGGAGAAACCGACCCAACTCCACTCAGGGAGGTGACGTTGCAATTTTCTTACGAAAAGGTATACATTTTAAAAGAGTATACAGTCGTGTAATACGTAGGTTCCAGGTGCTGGAAGCATGCATCGTTGTGGAAAGCGGCTGTACATGGTGTCTGTCTATGCACCTAAGGCTACTCAATCCACCTTATTTATCTCAGAGCACGAGACACTTTTTCGATTTCTGAGGCTGGAATTGGAAGACAACTATTATATTATCGGCGGAGATTTCAAAGCTAAACATAGTGATTGGGGAAATAATACACCAAATACTAGAGGGAACCTACTATTCAATTGGTGGGGTCAACACTATATACTAACATATGTATATTATTGTGTATAATGTCTAAGTGTGTTTATGTGTATTTTGTGTATGTAGGTTAAGTAGACTAAGGTTGATTTTAAGTTAGATATTAAGTTTTTATAAAAAATAAAAATTGTCCATATGCTAAGTTTTTGTAATCAAATTTTTTTCTTAGCCCTAAGTATATAAAACAAATATTTCCAAATAAAATGTAAATGAAGTCGAAAGACATAGATATAAGAATTTAGAGTAGCTTAGAGTGCCTGTGTGGGGCCAGTAAGTTAGTATAAGATTGTTAAGTAATTGTAAGCTAGCATTTAAGCATTTTTTGTTAGTATGTAAGAGTTAGTGATTAAGAAAATAAAATGCATTGAAAACTGAACTGAAACTGGTGGGGTCAACACAGTGTGATGTATCGACTCGGGCTTAAGGCGACAGATAGTCCGTCGTTTCCCAGACACGGGTCCTATTTGGATCTCCTGCTGTTCGACTCACGAATACAACTGACGTGCACTAACCAACCAACTACAAACTGTTTACGCACTTTCGTGTATGACAGTGACCATTGCGGTCTCAACACCGAAATAACTGTTCCCAACGAAATTGCGGAATTGGATGAGTTTGTTCAAAGGCATTCCTATAATTATAGTAGGGTGCGTTGGACACACTTCACCAGAACACTGACTAGAGCACTCTCCTCGAATTCGCTCTACCCACCGTCCAACAGAAATCTGTCAAATGAGGAGATTGACAAGTATCTAAGACTAATGGACGATACAATCAAACGAACAATGGACAAAACGATACCTCGGTACCAACACACTGACGACGAAGACTTATTCCGCAACGCAACTATTGACGCACTGCACCGATATAAAAGTAGACTGCTGTCAAGACTAAAAACCTCGGACAGACAGTTTTCTGACAGACATAACCCGGAGATTATGACGCTAAAGTCGTCCATCAAAAACCTTCAAGTATTAATAAAAGAAAATTACAGAGCATCTGTAAGTTTGTATTGGAACAACAAAATTCGAGCTGTAAACACCAGCAACCAGAATATGTTTCCTCAGATAAATAAAATATTTCGGAGAAAAGATCAAAACGACCTTTCCTGTCTTAAAATCGTCGAATGACGAACAACGAACAAATACTGGTAACAGCGGGTATAGATCCAAATGAGGCTGTTGATGATGATAACTTCTTTGTGATCGAGGATCCGCAGGAGCAGGTAGAAGCTATAGGAGCGACTTTCCAGGAAGTGTACAAGGCGAATGTTATCATTGGCCCGAACCACGATCTGGAGAATCGAGTCCTTGTGCACAAGTTCTACCTTCGAAATGAAATTGTGAATTGGCGATTCAAGAGCTCGGGTTTCACCCAGTTCAGTGACGAAAATATGGCAAATAATGTTATCACCAACGATAAGGTACTGCCTCCGTTCATTTCGAAGGAAGAGCTCCAAACGATCTTCGAATCACTTAGAAGTAAGAAATCAGTGGGAATCGATGAAATACCGAACATTGTTGACATTGACATCTCCCTCTAGAAGCGGTGAACATTTATACCACCCTGTTTAATAATGCACATTATTCAGCGCATTGGAAAACTGCGGTGGTACATCCCATCCCTAAAAGGGATAAAGACACTTCCAATCCGGCGAGTGTCCGCTCGATTAGTCTTCTTCCAAACATCAGAAACATCAGTAAGGTTTTCGAGAAGGTGATCATTAGAGTCCTGACTAAGTGGGTTGCAGACAAAAATATCGTTCCGGATAATCAATTCGGTTTCAAGGCGGGGCATGATATCATTCATGCTTCGACGCAGCTGATATCCAATGGTTTCTGGTTTCTGATATCCAATGGAACAAAGGCAAGAAACAGTGCACTGGTGCCTGCCTGATTGACTTGGAGAAAGCCTTCGATACCGTATGGTTAGAGGGACTCTTTTTCAAGATGGACAGGTTGGGCATTAGTAAACCACTGATGTATATTCTTTTTGATATGCTCTGCAGTAGACAGTTCATCGTGAAGAATGGCGATGTGACTTCTGCTGGAACATTTAACATTAAAAACGGTCTGCAACAAGATGCGGTAAATTCGCCGATCCTGTTCAATATTTACACAAGTGATCTGATAGGTTCACTTCACCAGTCCATAGCGTACGCAGACGACTTAATCGCGTACAGATCGGGTCCAAAGATTGAGGTCATTAATACGCTTTTGCAGCCTGACTTCGACAAAATTAAGCGATATTGCGATGACTGGAAGTTGAAAATCAACTTTCAGAAGTCGGAAACTATTCTGTTTAGGACGCCTTTGTCTGGGGCCTCTAGGGATACCAGAAAGAATTGGCGAAAGTTTTCTATCGTCGGACAACACGGATAGCCACTTGCTTGTCGAAATGTAGTCAGATACCTTGGAATCTGGCTAGATCAATATCTGTATTTTAACAAACATATAGACGTTGCTCTGGCCAGAGCAAGAGGTGCTTTTGCCCTTACAAGGAGACTTATCCGGCCTATGCTTGTATTTGGATGTCCCGTGTGGTTTAACGTGAGAACAAGTTTATTGGAAAAGATTCGGGTGTTTGAGAGGGTTTGTAGGACTTGTCTTCGCTTATACAGAACAACAGAGTCTGAGTACATAAAGTTCTATCCTAATGAGGTCTTATACAATAGGGCAAACCTAATAAGAGTGGACAACTTCGTCATTAAGTTAACTCGAAGGCACATTGCAAGAGCAATGACCTCATCGAACAACCTGATCTCCGGGGCTTCCTATCCCAATTATATGTATCACGAGAGAGTTCGCTTTGACGGCTTTATTCCTCCAGAAGCGTTCCTCTATCTAGATAGTAAAGGTCTGGTCCAGGACAGATTGGCGGTTCCGCTAATCTTCCACGTCGCTCGAGCAGCTGCGGACAGGCGACTCAACTACGACAGAGACGTCGCACACGGCAGTTCGGAGCATCTCCGGTTCAGTAGGTCGGTAGGGAGTAGCGACATGAGGGATGTTGCTCGGCAGCACCAAAAATTTGGTGGCTGGTTGAAGGAGGGGAAGTTTCGTCGTCCAATTCCTCCAGTACTAGGTAGCTCCACAGGAAGCAAAGTCGGTCGTCTGACTATTGTATTGGCCTTGGCCGGCTTACATAAATTTAGGTAGGATTAAGTTAGTTTTAAGAAAAAAAAAAATATAAAAACACAAAAAAAAAATATATAAAAATAAAAAATTAAAACAAAAAACAAAATATATATATATGCATATACTTATATATTAAGTATATAGGTATTATGGATATATATGTATATGTATGTATGTGTATGTATTAGATGTAAGTAGGTTAAGTAGATTAAGATTTATTTTTAGGTAGTCTATACGTTTTTAGTTTTAAGTCTTTATAATATAAAAAACAGTCCATTTACTAAGTGTTTACTTAAAATTTATTTTCTTAGTTCTAGTATTAAGTAATGTTAAAATGAATATAAAATTAGACTGTAAGATTCGTCGAAAAACATAGTTCAAGTGTTAGGTTTAGCTTAGAGCGCCCGCATGGGGCCAGTAAGTTAGAATAAGTTTATTTGTAAGTTATTTAAGCTAATTTTTAACCATTTTTTTGTCTAGCATGTAAGAGTAAATTAATTAGTTAAATAAAAATGCATTTAAATTGAAACTGAAAATTTATTGAGATTGTTTCACGATGCTGCCAACGGTGATATTATCCGTCATGGAGCCTTACGGTTAGCTGCAAGATTGCAGGGCTTTACTCGACTCGGGGTCTCAATCAACATTAATTTCCGAGGCATCTATACAGCATTTCCGATTAAAAAGACGCCATGCTCGGATGCCAATATCTGGTATAGGGCAAGATGGGAACGTACAAGTTACTAAAGGTGCCGTCAATCTCATTTTGTGTGCACGGGATAAACCGAATGTGACTTTTGCGAGAAGGGCCTACATTCTTTCGTTGCTAACGGGGAACTTACCGAGTGTTGATGTTCCTAAAGCAAACTTCAAGTATTTTGAGCATTTATCTCTGGCTGACCCTTAATGCTGTACACCAAATAAAATCGACATTTTGCTTGGCGTCGACGTGTTTTTCTATATTCTTGCCGAAGGTAAGATTGTGCACCCTGCAGATTCGCCGATAGCCCAGAATATGATCTTCGGTTGGATCATCGTTGGCAACGTGACAGCAGAAGTTCCAAATTTAAATATACTTCACACTAAGGTAGACTTGGACTTTATTCTGCGTCGTTTCTGGGATTACGAGGATCTGCATGCTATTTGTATATCATTTTGACGAAGACAAGGATCAAATTGAAGACCATTTCATTGCAACGTATCGCATCCTACTCGATGGTAGGTTTGTATTTAATTTGCCATTGAAGGATACATCATTCGAGTTTGGTGATTCCAGAAGGGCAGCCCTGAAGCGTCTTTATGAAATGGAATGGCGTTTCTCTTATGATCCAGCTCTCGAACGCGAGTATACGGCGTTCATGACCGAATACGAACAATTAGGTCACGACATTCAGAGGCAAGTATTTTATTTGCCACACCACGCGGTCCTAAAACCTTCAAGTACGACTACCAAGTTAAGGGTAGTTTTCCATGCGTGATCGTAGACTAGCAATGGTGTATCGCTCAACGATTGCTTTTGGTTGGACCTACTATTCAGCATGACCTCATCACCTCATTAATTAAATTTCGGAAATTTCGTGTTGCTGTTAAGGCCGACATAGCCAAGATGTAAGACAAGGGTGAGCGAGAATGATGTTCGTTATCAAAGAATCGTTTGGAGAGAAGAAGTACGTGACCACAATCTTTTAACTTTAACTTATGGAAGAGCACCTGAGTCTTTCCTTGCAACCAGAGTTCTTAAACAAGTGGGTATGAACAATTTTTTAAGGTATCCTCAAGCGAGTTCTAGTATATTAAATGATTTTTATGTTGATGACTATATGTCAGGTTTTCACTCGCTTGAAAACGCCGTTTTAATTAAAAATGAAGGTCGATTGTTTCAAATTTAGCTTTTCATCGCCAATAGTAAGGAATCAGATCACAAAGGGTCAGGTGTTGTCCGATATTGCGCGTATTTTTGACCTCCTAAGATGGTTATCTCCAGCAGTCATTAAGTTGAAAATATTTATGAAGAAGCTTTGGATTAAGAAGGTAGGTTGGACACGTACATTCCTGTCGAATTCTACGAAGAATGGGCAGCGCTTACAGCAAATATTAACCAGCTAAGTCTATTAAGTATACCTCGATGGCTTGCTTACGAACAAGAGCTTTTGGTGGAGCTCCACCGATTTGCAGATGCGTCGGAGTCTGCATATGCAGCGTTATGTTTACTAGTAGTTCAGCTTAATGGAACGCTTCCATTAACGTCATTAATTTGAGCCAAAACACGTTTTGCCCTAGTCAAGCCAGCTTTGACCATTCCACGGCTTGAATTAGGTGGCTCTTTACTGCTAGCCCAGTTATTCAGCAAGGATGGGTATTCCCGACATCGAGTGTCTCACATATACAGACTCTTCGACTGTTCTTCACTGGATTCAAGGATACCTTAGACCGCGAAACGTGTTCGCAGACAATAGATTGCCGCTAATTACGACACAGATTCCTGCATCCTCGTGGCATTATGTTCGTTCCATTGACCAGAGGTTTTACGCCAGACATCTTCACATCTTTACATCTTCACTTTTCATATGCTTGACCACAAAGGCATTGCACCTGGAGGCTGTGACGTAGTCCTCGTCTGCAGTGTTCATAGCAGCGCTTCGTCGTTTCGTCTCTAGGCGAGGTAACTGTCACACACTTTTCAGCGACAATGACACTAACTTTGTTGGCGCCACCCAACAGCTACGCGAGTGGACAAACCTGCTGCAGTCTTCGCAATTTCAAGAATCTGTCTCCGACGAACTAACATCAAGATCTATCGATTGGCATTTTATTCCTCCCCACGCACCCCATTTTGGTGGTGTCAAGACCATAAAATATCATCTTCGAAGAGCGTTGGTTGCGTTTGAGGAATTCAGCACTATTTTGTGCCAAGTCGAAGCTTGCGCAAATTAGACCTCTTTGCATTAAATACGAAGGCGATATTGATCCGCCTGCTCACTTTTTAAATATGCGACCAATGGCAAGTGTTCCAGATCAAAATCTTCTGGACCATCGAGTGTCAACATTAAAACGATGGCTACCTCCTCAGCGGCTCGTGCAAGAATTTTGGAGAAGGTGGTCAACCGACTATCTAAGCCAATTGCAGAAACGTTCAAAGTGGGCGCAAAAATCTAAGGGCGTTCAAATCAACGACGTCGTTATTGTGAAGGAAGACCACCAAGCCCCATGTCAGTGGCTCAGAGGAAGAGTCACCAAAACCTATCCTGGCAGAGACGGATTGGTAAGTGTCGCATCCGTAACCACATCGAAAGGAGAGATCAATCGTCCCATTTGCAAATTATGTCCTCTGTTCGTCTAATTGAAAGATACCTTTCAATGGCGGGAGGATGCTGCAGTCGATTGGTAACACTTTAATTGCACATGAAGTACTAAAGAAAACTGACAAGATCTTCCAGCCAATTTACTCTCTTTAACTTTCTCATTTCTTTTTATTGTACTATTCTTCTTCATCTTATTTTCTTATGGAATTGCCATTTTTAGTAGTTTTTTTTCGGCCTTCTGCACATGAACCACCTGCATTCGGCGGTGCTTAATAGTGTAATGGGTATTTTCTTTTCTTCCTTTTTTTTATAATATGTAATAATAGAGTTTATTTTTTCTTTAATTTGTTGCAAACGATCGCGTTTTATTTCCTTCGCAAAACAAGGGTTGTCGTTATTTGTAAAAGTGTGCATTTTTTCGAGCACCCTGTTTTTTGTTCTAAGAATATTTGCATCTAAAAATATAATATTACCCCATTTCTTTTTTTTTTTACAACCAAGAAAACACGTGCAGCCGTTTCAAGCCGCTTCAAGTTTACACAGTGTCAATGCAACTTGTACATTATTTTCCAAGTCCCTCTTGTATACAAACATTGCTTTTATTTTTTCTAAGTGACGTTTTTAAATAAATAAACTTCTGTTAATGTGTCAATTGAGCCTTTAAATAGTTCTTGGTTAATTGAATTACTAAAAATTAAACAAAAATATTAAAATGCTCCGTGAAAATTGTTTTTGATTGGTTATAAGAAAAATCGGCTCTAAATTACCATCAAAACGAGATGACTGAATACATCTGTTTTGTTTTATAAAATAATTTTATAATATATATATGAAATAGTGAAGCGAAGTTAAATTTGGCTAATGGTGTTAGTTTGGTCATCGATGAGTGTTTAAGTTTCTGGGAAAAGGCAAGATTTTCTACTCGTGATCGATGTCATTGCTTAAAAGAAAACTCTATGAAGAGCTGATACATTGAAAAAAGTAAAAATAAAAATACCGAGACGTCACAAAAAAAAAGAAACATTTTTTTCGGAAACTTTAAACGATATATTGTATTTGATATCGCGCCCGCAACTGCCTTGGACTTGATAAAGATAGACGAGGATAACAAATTTCTACTCCTATAAACGCAAAAAGGTCGACCTGGTTGCATGCTTGGAATCGATCTGAAACTTGCAGGTGTCGAAAATAGAAAGGAAGCTCGGGACATGAGAATAAAGCAACGAATTGAGGCTCCAAGTTCATCGTATTCGTATGAAGGTTGGTAGTATTATAGATTTTATTTTTATAAATGTATCTATTTCACTTTGTTGTGTGGCACTTTGTTCATCATTTTCATCTGCGACAGAGGAACTTGTGGTTGAAAATTATTGTAGTTCTGACTTACCAATTCCAGAGGAACTTGAGGATGAAAATAGTTCTGGCCCTTATGCTCGAAAAGGGCACGAGAAAATATTTTAACTGCCAGACGTTCGGCAGCACTCGATAAATGCAAGATAAGTGACAGAGATGCCGTTCACCTCTTGACAGCTTGTATAGAAGCCACCTCCTTAGATTATTCCAAATTTGTTATTAATCCCACTTCTATAAGGCTCTTCCGCCAATATGTTCGGGAAAAAACGGCTACAGCAAGTAAAAAAAAACATTTATTGACTTTGACTTAATCTTTTCCGTAGTACACTGGGACTCTAAGCTTCTTCCAGATATAATTAGTCAAGCAAAAGTTGACAAACTTCCAGTAATTGCAATTGCTCTGAAAGTTGTACAACTCCTTGGAGTACCGGAAATGTCAGCTGTAACTGGGCTTGAAGTGTTGTCTGCAGTGTACGACGTTTTGGAAGATTGCTCATTAGTCGACAAAGTGCAATCAACTGCATCTAATACCGAGCATTTAAACGGAGCCTGTGTTTTGTTAGAAAATAAAATTGGTCGAGACATATTTTACTTATCTAGCAGGTATCATATTTTTGAAATTATTCTTCAAGGAGTTTTTATCGGTTCAAAGTTTGATCCAGCTTCTGGTTCTGATATCTCTTTGGTTAAAAGATTTGAAACACAATGGAAAACAAGAGCTTATTGTTATTTATTTTGGGGGACTCTTCCAAGTGGAATTTAATTTCGTGCACCAGGAGCCTATCATTTGGATTGCAAAAGGAATTTATTGTCCTAAAAATTCTATTAATTCAGCAGCAAGTTAAGCTCACAGCCAAAGACAAATAAAATTTGCTGTTTCATTGTTAAATGCTACATCCAATCTCGGTTTTCTGCCCCAAACGTTTTGCAAGCACCTTTAAATGATATTTATTTTCTAAAAAGCCTTCAGTCGTATAAAAAAGGAGACAAAATTATAGCAGGTATTGCAATAAAGAAGCTAATAAATATTTTTCTTTTTTTTTTTGATAATAGGATAAGTTTTGAAGAAAAACGAAAAATGGTGTTAAAAGTTTTGGAAGATATTGAACAAAACGAAGAAGAATAAAAAAAAAACAAATTATGTTTGAAGGCAGCTGATATTTCGCATTTTATTATTGTAGAAACAATCCTCCATCTGAACTATTGTCAGCTACATCTATGAAAACGTTTACAGGTTTGGATTACCTACAAGCTTTTTGCACAATAATTCAATATTATGGAATTACCAATCAGAATATGTACGAGGAAGGAAAATACTCGTAATTGGATCATTAAAAGTAGTCAATGATACAGCTGAATGTGGCGTTAAACTCATGGAAAAGTTTAATATAAAACTCACTAAAAAGGAGGATCTCAAAAGCAATTTCTCTTCAAGTTAGTATTTTTTTTTCTTTTCATTAAAAAAATTAAAAACTTGTCTTAACAATTTCAGATTCTAAATTATATTTTAATCAAATTCCAATTTTCCTGACTGTGCAAAATTATAGCAAGAAATACCCAGGATGGAGTCGAAAAACTCTCGAAACTCGTTATGATAACTAGAATTATTTATTTATTTATATTCATTACTTGTAAAAATATTTTGGTAAAATTTTAAAATTAATACAATAATTTATTATATTTTCAATTAAAATAAATTTTAAACATGGATTGAGTTTGTTGCGGTAAAATTTACAACAACAAGCTGGGCTCTTTTCCAGTGGAAACTTTTGCCATCATCCCTTCGAATACGTTCCGTCTGAATAGTTGTTCTTCCAACATCCATGGGCGTATCAGCCATCGGTGCACTCTCTCAATATCTTGGAAGTGCAATATAAATAGGCAAGACGAACGGTCAAAGCTACTAACAGAGGAGGCTGGCGGCGAGCGCTAGAAGGGCGCTATGTAGGAAATTTTTTACAAGGGTCCAGCGCGAAATAGTCGACTCTTGACCCACGTGTTGTTTTATTTCCCCCGATGGGCAGTCTCCAGCCTCGATTAGAGCCAAGGCATTCTGCTCCATCCCTCCAGCTCCTAACCCCTTTACATTTTTGACCCGTCTTGTCTGTTGTCGCTTTGGAGGAACGTATATGCGGAAGGCACCTGTGGATTCTTCCATCCCGGACTTCTGCTTTTAGGCTCCACGGAGGTGAAAACCAGTAGGTCAAAAGACACCCAAAAAAGCACAGGAGCAAACGAAACACAGGACAGAAACCATAACAAAGCAATAACAAAACAAAAATAATAACAAATTGTACAATGAAAAAAACAACACAATCAACATAATACCCCCTAAAATCTGTACGGAAGTCCACCTTTTATAAGTCAACTAAATTTGAGAAAAGCTTTCTTCTTCCTTCGTCACAATGTTTAGCATTATTTTTCAGAAGTTTTAACTAGAGACCCCTAGATCCTGACTTGGTTCCCCTTTTTAGTCTCAAATGCATAGGAAATGAACATTCTTTGTCACTTCGACTTATTTCTGGGAGATAAGAGGTCATTTGAACCCAAGACAATTCAGGGGAAATGTTCACTCAGGCCAAATGAAATTCCTAGAACTCTGAAATTTCCCCGATGATCTGAGCAGTGAAAGTGTCACACTTGGGTGTATGAAATAGCAGTCTAGCGGTGTTCCGAGACTTGGTTACACTTGGGCCCGCTAAGACCCGATTGGATGTAATGTACGAAAGTGTGTGTTGGTGGCCTACAGTCTGAGTGGAAGTTGAATCCGGGCGGCCACTTGTTGTTTGACCACAACGCTTGAAAGAGGTTTATCAAAAAAAATAAAGATATAAGTCAAAGTGGCAAAAAAATAAAAGGAAGTTTAATAAACTATACAGTATACATTCAAAATTAAATAGTAAAAAAAAAGTGTAAAGCCAAGGAAAAGAGGACGTCGAGATATAGAAGATAAAGGGAAAACAGGATGAGGATCAGGGAACAATAGTGAGAGTCAGGAAAACGAGGGAAGAATGATACCAAATAACAGCTAAGTATTGTGAGATTGTGTAGTAAAATATTGGTAGGCTTTCGCCCGCGTAGTAAAGTAGTAAAAAAAAAGGAAAAATAGACGGAACACGCGATCCGTTGGAGAAAAAAAAAATTATTTTGGTTCAAGGTTTCGCTTTCCTTCAACTCACCACCTGTGTGGTTCGGTCCTCCTTTTGGTACCATTTGGAGTATCTTCACTAACTTCAGTTTCAAGCTCTTAAATTATGTTTTCACTTTCATCTTCATTAGAATCTTCCCAATCACTATTCTCAAAAATATCATTAAATGTATCATCTACTATAACTGTTCTATATTCATACGAGTATTCATCTCTTCCTCATATTCCGGATGACTATCACTATACATAGTAACTATATTTCGGTTCATTTTTCTCTTTTCTGCAAACAATAAATCATCACATTTACTATCATTGCTCATTTTCTGCAATCCTGATGATCCTGGCTTTGGAGCGGCATTACTTCGTGCTGATACTCCGGCAATGTTTTGGGTGAGCTACTTTTGTTGGTACGATTGACCAGTCTTTCCAGTTCGCCAATAGTACAGGTACCCAGCAAGAGGCTGACGTTCGCTATGCCAATACCCGTTCCACCTAGTCAATGACTTATGTCTCACCTATGCCAGAGCGCTTAGCAATCGCCTAAATATTCCAAATATAGCAGTGCAGCGACCCCTTCTGCTTTTTCCAACGTAGTTGGCTCAGCATAGCAAGGACATCTCAGGACGAAACATTAATATCGAACTCATTTACAAGCGCTAGTATTACTATAATTCGACATAGCTGAGAGCTGCAGTTGTTCAGAGAAACACACGCGCTACTCCAGATAATGAACGTCGTGAACGAAGCAATTTGAGGCAGTCACGGCATTTACAATTATCATTAGCTTTTCAAAATCTCTTAGAAAACGGTGAATTGCATGACCCACATTGTCATCTGTAAACCTGGGAATGGCATGTTCAATGTTACCGAAGCAATAGGTACTCCTATTGCTGAACGAAATTGCTTCGTTTCCCAGTTCCCTAATCTGCTTCCTTAACTCCATTCAACATACTCGGAAGCTTCCAGATGTCCATCGCCATGGCGCGCTGCAGCGGTGCCATCAGCAGCTTCGTTGCAACTTTCCGCAAAACATTCTTCATTCTTATCCGGGTTAGCGGCTTACAGCCTTTTTATTATAGTTGAGCAGTTGTATCCATCACAATCAAGTTCGTAGTGCATCCTTATCTCGCAGTGGTGATCCAAGGTAACTGCATGAGTAAACCCTTACTCTCGCTAAAATGGCAAGGCATACTCGCCAGTAGCATAATACTGGCCTACGTCATCATACTCGTAGGTTTCACAGCCTTATACGGAAGAAATTAAAAAGATGTGACGAACCAACTTTTAGCCTTGGATGAAAACGGATTCACTCTTGACAACCATTTGCAAACGTTTAAACGTCAATGATTTTCGGATCTGTTCATGGAATGTTCGTACCCTTAACAAGGCTCTTGCAACCGAGCAATTGGAAGAGGCCCTTGACTACAATCACGCAGAAATCACCGCCGTCCTGGGATTGCGTTGGGATGTGCCGAACATAGGGAAAATGAAAAACGGTGATACATATACCTATGCTATGGTGATTGCTATAGGGACAAGAAACAGCGCTTAATCGGATGCGGATTTACCATAGGCGACTTAGGCAAGAAGTCTTGAGCTTGCGACAGGTGAACAATCGGCATTCAGGCTAAATTAGTGAGCATAAGCCTAATATGTGCACATGACCCTACGGAAGATATGAACGACACCACGCAAGAATATTTCTATGAGCTCCTCGACACGATATAATGAGCAATGTCCGAAGTAGGAAAAGAAGATATTTTTGGTAGTACAATTGGAAAGCATAACACCAGCACAACACCACGTCTAGCAAAGGACTTGGGCTTATTGACTTTGCTGGGGACGAAATATCACTATGCAAGCACATGGTTTCGTCATCTCAATATATATAGGGTAACATGGCGGTCTCCGCATCATTAAACATTAAATCAAATCGATCATTTTGCGATAGACGACCTTGTTGCAGTCATGGTTCGAATGCGAATTCACCAAGCGCGAAAACAAAAGATAACTACTATGAGAAAGCTGCAATCGCACAGACCGCTGGAATCTTCGCCGAATCTCTCAACAACCCTTATGCCACCAGAATCAAGTACCAACATAATGCTGCCAACGTGCCATCAGAAACGCCGCAACTGATGTGCTGAATTTCACTCGACCACTACCAAGAAATTCCTGGTTTGATGAAGAACATCAGTATGCTCATGCCGGACGAAGCACGATAGCCGCTATCGGCTACTCCAGAAGTAGAAAAAAGAGCACAAGAAGCGTGCGATCGGAAATATTGAGAGATTGTACTCCAGGAATAACGTACGGATATTGAACCAACAGGTAAAAAGAACGTGTCAAGGCAGGAGAGGCATTACAGAAGCCTGTAGAGAAGGGAATTTTATAGTAGAGTCGCAGTTGGTGTTGAGAATATGGAAGAACTTTTTCGAAAAACTTAGACGATGATAGCCAAAACTTTCATCCACCTGACCAAAACGAAGTAAGGATGACAATATTTAAGCTGAAAACCAACAAAGCAGCTGAACTTGACGGTTTACCGGCCGAGGTATTCAAAGCCGCTGGAGAGCATACACCAACCCATTTCTCAAATCTAGTCAAAAGAGTGTATCAACTGCTCCAACGAATAGATGTATAAGTCTCCTCAACACTGCGTACAAAATTATCTTTTCAGCGTCGGTGAGTTCGTCATCCTAACCATGTTTTTCAATTTAAAGTGCTTGCATGAATACCATATTTTAGCTCGAATGGTTACTAGTGCAGCCATCCGAGAGGATCAAACAATTGTAAGCTTCGAGAGAGGACTTTTCTTTTTGTCGAAGGTGTTTTACTAGTATCCTTATCCCATCCTTTATCAAGAGCACAAAAACAGCTGAATTTGGTTGCCAAACAATTTCAAGTGCTTTGAAGAGAGGACTTAAATCGAGATATTTATTAACTGAAGTTGCATGGCAAGCAGCTGGGAGGTCTGAGAGAATATCATTATTAGTACGAGTAGACGTCTATTTGAGAAGTTTGAAGCTGACCGCCATGCAAAGGTCGTTGAGTTAATGAGCTGCTAACTGCCTACCTTTGAGTATTGAGTTCACTCCGCCAAATCAATAGTCTACATCGGTACGAGTACCATGGTTGAGAAAATTTGCTGCCATCGGAAATCGATGACCTTCATCAGATGCCAGCTGTTGGATAATTCTATCTAACTTGGCTGGGCCAAGTCCATATGTCACTTTTGTTAATTGATATATACAGAAGGAATCCGCTCTCAAAGATGTTGACCACAAAATGCATTCAAAGTTCCAATGGTCTTCATTTAGGATTTGTCTAAATATCTTTTCCATATCCGCGGAGGACATACGAAAATTTGAAAATTGGCGCCACCATGTTATGACATCCGAAAGATCATTTTGTAATTTTTTGCCAATGTGAAGTAGAGCGTTAAAAGATTGATCACTATTGATGCCACCAATACCTATGGTCTGACTCTAGTGAAGGGAAATTTTCTGTGGCCCGTGGAAGTATATAGGCTGCTACATCCCATTTGAGTGCTGACGTAAAGTGAAGCTTGAGAGCCAAGCTGACAGTAACTTTTGTCGTTCCAATTGCGAGTAATTGAGCACCAACTTAGTAAAGTGGAATACGGGCACATGATCGTTTACGTTTGAGATGTAGTAGTCGGAATGCAGACTCATTTATGATTGTTATTTGAGAACAAAGATTAATTCCGTGCCTTCTGAGGAGGATATATGAACGAGAGCAATTGCCAGTAACATACGGGCATGTTTTGTGATAGATTGTGGTATTTCTTGATGGGATAAGGCTAATGGAAATTCAGTGCTAGCGTTATTTTGTTGATTTACTTGATTGTTTCAAGTAAATTACCTAAATCAACATTTGATTTAGGTGATGTTAGTGCAGTGGACTGGTAAGGATGTGGTCTTGATACCTCTCGATATATTGAAGTATGATGATGTTTGTCACATAAGAGACACCGTTTTGTTAAGCGACAAATTGCTATTCGATGTGGAGCAAGGTAATTAAAACAAAGCCCCTTTTCTACAAGGTATTCGTGAAGTTGATTGGGCTTTGAATTAAGATATGCTGTGCAAGCTGATACTCGTATGTATTGCGCCTTGTTACATATGGAACATTTTTGTTTTAATGCAGTGTGATGAGAAGCTTCTTAAGTTCCGGATTAATTCTCAATCTAAGCAACGTTTATTTTAGCAGAAAAGTTCATTGATAGTTGACTTTCAGTTTTGTTTGACTTTGTGGTTCAGAAAATTGTATTTCGGGTTTCAACAATTTCGAGAGCGCGTACTCTACCTCCGTTAAAATCAAAAAGGGGGAGGTTTGAGTTGATCTTACAGAGCATGCGGAAGATTTGTTCATTAGAAACATAAGAGGTGCGGTGGGTTGGAATATAGAAGAGACGAGGAAGGCGTAAATTACGGGAAACGCTATCCACAGAACCAGAGAGTAGACGATGAATGAAGAGAACGTCAGCTACGTCTCTGCGTTTTTCGAGTGTTAAGAAGTTTAAGGCGACCATGATAGGGAAGATAAAGGGGTCATCCCGGGGTAGCCCATGAAGGGCAAATCGAAGAAAATGACGTTGAATGTTCTCGATTCGGGATATATGAACTCGCTGAAAGAGGGACCCCAATTGGCTGGCATATTCGCGAAGGAGCAGGACAAGGCTAAAATAAAAATGACCTTGTCACATAAGAGTTGCAAAATTCTTTAGAACATCGTTTAATAAAACCAAGTGATGAGTTGGCCTTAAGGATTATCTCAGCAATATACGAACGGAAGTTTAACTCTCTATCGTATAAAATTCCAAGGTCGCGAAGGGATTGAACCTGTGGTACGGGTTGGTCATGCTGAAAATAAAGTCGAGGGGGAGATTGATTGGACTTACGTGACAAAGTTATTTGAAATTTGAAAAGGATGAACGATGAGATATTTTGTCGAAGGCCTTCGAAAAATCTGTGGCAATAATATCGATTTCTTTGGCATTTTCTAGGGTTTAAAGCGCAAAGGATACGAATTCAACTAAGTTTGTAGTACTTAATCTGCCTTTCAGAAATCCATGCTGACTGTGTGATATAAGCGACTTGAACTGAAAGTTTATAACTTCATATAAAAAGCTTTCGGACATTTTAGGTATGTGAGAAAGCTTATCAATGGGACGGTAGTGAGTTAATTCATTCTTTGATGCCTTTTTGTAGACCGGGGTTATGAAAGAGGTCTTCCAAACTTGTGGGACAAGGACAAGGTCTTCCCCTTGTGTGAGGGATAGATGAAATAGGGAGGAAAGTGGGTGCGAAGGATTGGAGGCATACTTTTTGAGAAACATTGCTGAGAATGGGAGCTCGCCTGGCCCGGGTACAAATTCGTCATTGAGATTTTGAAATTTTTCATCGATAAGGGTGTGATCAAATGATTGAGAGAGAGAGAGGGGTCAATGAGAGACTGGGAAGGTACTTAAAATATATAGGGTCAGGTACGAAGAAATTGTCTGCAAATGATTGTTTAAAAAAGTTTGCAAAATAGTTGGCAATAGTGTGTTGTTGGTTCGATGATATATTGTAGAACGAGAGAGAGGGTGGATAACCGGCTGATTTTCTTTTGTAGTTGACGAATTGATAAAATGTCTTAGGGTCGTTGATAAGGTTGGTCTGCGCTGCGTCGAGAAATCGCTAATAGAGGCAGTTATAAAGTTGGGGGAATTGGAGTTAGGTTCCAAGATATTTAGAGTAGTCATTATAAGAATTGGTGCGAAGAAAAACTGCCCATAATTTGTTTCGCAAAAAGCGAAGTATTCTGTTATACCAGGAAGGACGTAAGAGAAATGTAATTAAATATTTCAGTGTAAAAAATGGAGACAGCATTAGATAAAGATATGTTGGTAAAATTAAAAGAAGATTTGATAAGATAGATATTGATTTTGCCAAAATTAGATTCACGGAAGTTGTAAGAAGTGATGGTAACGGAAGAAGTGGACTGGCATGGAGAGTTATCGAACAATGAGTGAAGAAGAGGAGTGGTCAAAGTTGTCCATAGTTTATAGGGTTAGGGGCCAAAACATTACTGTGGAGTTAATGGGATCGCTAGTGAAAATAAGGTCTAGTTCCCTACCGATGGAGTTAGGAACGCCACTTACTTGGCATACGCTTGATGAACTTTCCAAGCTTCGCGAGATGATGAATCTAGAAGACGTACAATGATATAGTTCCAGTACTGAGTAAGCACACTAAGTAAATCGAATGTCCCCAGACACGCTTTAGTTACAGAGAGTAAATTTTTCAGGTCACTTATTGTCGAGATGAGTGTCAACAAGTAACCGCTTGTTTTCGTAACTAGCCACAAGGGTATTCAAAGAACGTGTGAAATTTTCACTGGAAACTGATATATTGACAATAAGGGGTTTCGTCCTTTAAGCTTGATTTGAGGTATTGAAATTGTTTATGCATTGAGAGCTGTGTGCTGTTACCAATCATTGAGGTGAAAATATCATGATACCAACGCCAGTGCAGATAATCTCCTCTAAAAGTTGGTAATCCAATATAAGGAAGATAACGTACCTGATGAGGGTGGCCTTTCATGTCATTAGATGATTGGTCTACCAGCGAATTTCCATCTGGTTGAGAACCCCGGAGTTAGCATACTTCTCTTAGCATTTCGAGTACGTTCCATCGGTAAAATAAGTACGATCCGTGAGACATTCATGACATCTGAGATTTATTAATTATATATATCATCTCGAAGAGCACGTAAATTATCCCAAAATGTGCAGAATTGCTCATAGCGCTCTTTTTGTTTTTTACCTAAAACTTCTTGATTAGCACACATTTTATCAAAATAGCAACGCGTGTGTCAGATAGGAAATTTAATCTGTTCCGATCCTTTACACCTTTAGAACTTTAGAGAAACGTGTTTTAGATTCATCTTAGAGATATTTATTGAATATATTAAATTAACAATTTTAATGATATTAAGAGCGCGTAATCGAGGTGGAAGTCACAACCAGTGTCGCCAACATTAGAAATTTTTTCCCCCCAAAAGTGATGTAAAAACCCCCTAAATTTAAGGCAAAACCCCCTAAACTGGCATTTATAAAATTTGTAGTTTTTTTAAGTGTAGATTCTTTAATTTTAAATAAATTTAAATACCTTCATAAAAGCTTAAATAAACTATGATTTTTTACACATAGGTAGTTTTAAAAGAATTTAAATATTATTTTCTCAATTTATTTTTTATTATTGCGTAAATGGAAAACGCGCGCTCAACACTTGCATTTGCAAAATGCAAACAAAGCAAGACTATTGCAAACATCAGCATAAAATTCGTGTGTATTTGAAAAGACTGCTCCACGTTTTCTTTTGTAGTTGACACCACTCATTTTGAACCACCAGATGTTGTAACTATCATTAAATTTAGGCGAGGTACACATTAAGCAAATATGTTGGTGTTCAATTTAAAAAATTATTATACCCCTAAAAAAAACCCTAAACTATTTTCCCCCCTAAAAAACCCCCTATACACTTTTTTTCACCCTAAATTTAGGGGGAAAACCCCTAAGTTGGCTACAACAAGAGAAGAAGGAAAAAGGAGAAAAGGAGAAAAAGTGAAAAAGCCCACAAAAAAGTGATGTTGTAGTTGAAGTTGTTAGCTGTTAGCTGTTAGCTCCCTCCACTTTCAGTGGTTACCTTGTCACCCGCAGCGCCACTTTCTTCACGATTTCCTTGTGAATAGTTGGCGACTTTGACAATCTGTCATTTCATAGCGTCTTCACCAGTAAGAACTTTCCACGACGCTGTGTGGTTTGTTGTGATATAATAATAATTTTGTTGTACTCGTAATTCTGCCGAAAAATTATTTCGAACTCGGATGACGACAAACATATTTTCGTTTGAAATTCTCAGTAATGTGAGGTAATGATCTCTTCGACGCGATGTTAACAGAACAGATGCTAGCTGTTGGTCTGGATGCTTCAAACAAGGTCTGCTTAGTGGTGGGTATAGCTAACCACTCAAATATAATCTAAGCGTCCCAAATAAGTATCTGTTCTTTCCTTGGTTTTGCGGACCTGATTGCTTTAAGGACCTGCCGCACCAACAACGTTTCTGACCACTTCTCTGATAAAACTTTGCAAAATGTTGTTATGGCTCATTTATGAACTAAAATTGTACTATAAGACAAATTTTCTTCTAAATATAAATGGGCTAGAAATCTCGTGATGTGCTGAATTTAAGAAGTATGAGGATTAACTTTGTTTAATTCAGACCAATTTAACTACCTCTTTATTGACGGAAAGTACGTGTGAAGCATCGATTTCCTCCAACTCTCCCTCAAAAGTTGCTTCTCAGAGGCTGACCATTCGCTTGTAAAGTTACGCCACCTCCAACTAACCAAACTTGCAGGGTCAGTAGGTCTACTTGAGCAGGTGGTAAGTTGGCTAACATATCTATCCAATAACATATTTATCGATTACAATCAGTGCTTCCAAGGCACGCGACTTTAGATCCGCCATCCAAACTATTATCTCCCAATATAGTGCTATTATTATATAACGCCCCTTTGCCTGATTCAAATGAGTTACCACCTTGGGCATTAGATTCGGTGGTGGAAATATCCAACCTAGCTGGTAGTTCCATTGACGGCTGAAGGCGTTTGAGTAGAGCGCTAATCGATCTTTGCAGTCTAATGAGATGTAGTTCTTGACCACGGTCGTTTCTGCGGACGCGAATAGGTCGACGTCCGGAGTGCCCCAAATGTCGAATACCCTGTTTGTTGCCGTGGGTAATAGGTGCCATTCTGGTAGACGCTTTCCCCGAGAAAGGTGATCGGCTATGCAGTTGAAACTTCCTGGGAGATAATGCGCTGAGAGCATAATCTCTCATAATTGACTTTGAGATCTTTTCTCTCTTTCTTTGTGAAACGAACATCATATTCTTGTCTGCATCGCAAGTCACGCCTAAATATTCGATTTACTGTGTCGGTCTAAGGACCGATTTTTGATAATTGATTTGCCACCCTAACAACTCCAATTGGTTGACGACATCCGCAGTCTGTGTAACCAACTTGTTTTTGTGCTGGCCAAAAGAAAGTCGTCTAGATAGACTAAAACTCGCTTTCCTAGTGCCCGAAGGACTTTCGCAATCCAATTTGTTATTGATACAAAAGTTCGAGCAGCAGAGGATAGACCAAACGGTAATGAAATCATTTGCAGCAATTCTCCGTCGTATACTAGTCTCAAGAAACAACGATGTGCTTCTGATATGGGGAAATGGAAGTAAGCCTGTATGTCGATCTTGACCATCCAATCTTGTTTCTGGAGAAAGTCTGGTACAGCCGCATGGGAAATTGATTGGAAATGTTTGGCTTTTATAAAAGCATTCAGACTACGAAGATCGAAAATCGGGCAAAGTCCCCCATCGGTCTTTGTAATTATAAACATTTTCGATATAAAACTCGGACTTATGCTTGGTTTCTTCCCGAAAATCATTTTTTATATTTGGAGCGAAAGGAACTATTGCTTTTAGAATCCTTCTTAATAAACCTTGTTTGGTTAAGTTTAGGTTTATTAGAGCGAAAATCATTACGAAAATGTTGATTTTGTTGAAAGGTCGTAGCTACGGTCTCTGTGACACGCTTTTTAGGCTTAAACTCTTTTCTCTCTTTAAAATAGGTAGGAGGATTAAGCCATATACTAGTACCACCAAGTTAATTTATAATTGGCATCAAGCTATTATGGTCGAACTTGGAGGTATTTTTCGTAATGTTGTCTGCAAATTTCTGTTGGCTACCGCAGAAAGAACACGATCGCGTCTGACTTCATCGCACTCAGATCTTTTACCACAAATAACCTGCAATACCTGCTCCATATTCTTATAACTTTCTGAATAGGGCCCAAACAAATTTACAAACTTATCAAATAAGGGGTAAATTCAGCTGAAGAATTGCTAGCCCAATTAACAATCTCTTGCAAACTAAACCGAAAAATCTCCTTCTGATCTAGTAACGCATTCGTTAAACCAGCTATTACTTGTTCCGTGGAAGCCAGATAATCTTTTCCTCTATTAAGGTGGCATAACTAATCATTAACCTTTAGCTCCCTAAAACCCGGACTAGCCAAAAAACCTTGCAAAGTTTTAGAGTACTTTACCTCCTTCCATGAATCAGATTGAAAATGCTGTAATCTGACCCAAGTATCTATTCTCTCTTTAGAAGCGTTCTTAATGGCGTGTCTGTTATCCGTAGAAGTCGTAACTTCACCAAAATCAAGCAACCCGTCTATGGCGGGATTCACATGAAACTGCCCTTCCTTCCTGCTTACCTTGCCGGGACGTGTGCAATTGATTGAGGTAGTTAGTTAGGTGACTTACCTGACTTATCAAACCGTCTATACTGGGATTGTGCCTAGCTCTCTTGTTAGGAGGTCGCGAACATATCCCTTCCTCAGAATCCGAGTCAGAAGACGACAAAACAGTGGGAACTTCTTGCCTCGAACGTTTCTTACCAGCTGCCGAAACGCCATCTTTGGATGATGAAATATCCGACTCCACTTGATCGTCCGGCTCTGACTTCTCTTTTGATAATTCGTTCATACTAGATACTTCTAAAACCGATCCAAATATTTGTATAGCTAATAAACTAATTAACCTTTTACACTAATAACGATAAGGTTTCGTTTCTTTTTCTTTTCGTTTTTTCTATTTCTCTTTAAGAAAATAAAATTTCCGTCTTTTAGCGGGAAATACACAAAACGCTATGAAATGACAGATTGTCAGAGTCGCCAACTATTCATAAGGAAATCATGAAGAAGTTGGCGCTGCGGGTGACAAAGTAACCACGGACGTTAGAGGCAGAAAATTATATTACATAAACGATTCTTCATGGCGACGCTGTCTGTTTTTAGGCAGGCACATAATATGAAGTTATTTCAATATGCGTAAACAGACTCACATTATCATCCTGCTAAAGGATACGAGTAAGGGAGCCCTTAAAGACTAGTAAATGAACAAATTCCTTTACTGCTGTGATTGTCGCGGTCGGGTTCAGGGTCACCAAAAATGAGCAGATCTACTTTGATCTGAATGAAAGACTTTGCCTGATTTGTGTCAAGTGACTTTATTTTCAAAAATGCATTAGCTTAATTACGAGTACTATTTTACAATTAAAATAAAAATAAATAACAAATAGTAAATCGTGGGAATGTGGGAATGTGGGATAGGAAAAAGTGCATGCTGGCTTTCAGCAGGTATCAAGTGAAGTCAGTGCACGTCTAGGAGACGAATGTTGGATATTTGAGTGGACAGCAGTGGCGGTAAATAGGCTGGGAAACTGTCTGTAAGAATAAATGAGCGGGAAAATTTAAGTGAGGCTTACAAAAAAATTACTTATTAATAAAACTATGGTTTAAACAGACCTCTTTGAGGTTAATATCTTTTACAAAGCTTGTGAATATGAATTCATTGGAAACTAATTAATTATGTTCATTTGCAGTATGGCTTGGCTATATAACGGATGGTAGCTCTACATGAAAACACACTAAAGGAAAACCAATTTTACAAATTCAATTGGCTATTGTTCGTTGAATGACTGATGTATACGCTTGTACACAGTACGAGTATCTATTTACCAACATTTTTCGTTTCATTATGCACAGTAAAAAGCAATTCACTATAAGACATTTCCAATAATAGATAGGCATGAGTCATTGCAAATCGAAATTAACAAAGGAAACCTGAGCTTCTTTTCAGTTTTCAGTGATCCAGAGGAACAACTGCTCTGCGTTTTTGTTGTTTTGATGTTCCGAGGTATTGTGTCCTTCATCGGAGTACTTAAATTTGCTTAAATTCATTCGTCCTTGTGGAGACAATGACAACGGCCCATATTGATGGGTTTCCACATGAAATGCGGAATCAGAAATCAGGAATCAAGAATGTAAAATCGGGAATCCTATTCGATTGTCATCTCTTCGTCGTTTGTTTATCTATTTATTTTTATCTCTTTTAATTCTTGGCTATTTTTTTTTCGCAATTTCTTTTGACTGTTTTTCCACTTTTTTTTGTCGTTTTGAAGTCGTCTCTTCTTTCGTTTCACTTATTGTTCGTTGTGCACTCTCAATTGGAATTCCTATTCGTATATACAATTGCCTTTGATGACTGTTAGGAAAATAGGATTCTGCTTGGAATTGTGCACATGCTTCATCTAAATATCGACTCGACACACCGTACACACATGTACCGTTACAAGTTGAAATAGGTGTATCCTTTTTTAAGGACACAAGTAGTACACGAGTAGCTTCTCCACTCGTCGTACGTAGTCGTACTCATCCTCAAATATGTTACACTTACCCGTACCCGGATCCGGATTCGTATATCGCAACATCGCTACATCGGCATCTCAGTACACCGTCTTTGTTGAGTAGATTTTATAAGGAAATTTCCGTCCGTTCGTCAGTTCCTGTTGCCATTGACATATGTAGTCTAGAGTTGAAGATTCTTCAATTTCCAAGACTAGATGAATAGATGTATTGTATGGTAGGAATATGGAAATGGAAATGGAAATGGAGATGCCTTGGGGTAGGTATGTGACGTGCTTCCTTCAACGTACTAGTTATATTTGCCAGAAATTCTTTTAGTAGTTCCCTTTGGCTTTGCCCTTTTTCAACAAAGGTACTGCGGAACTTCAAAGATTTGTAAAGCTCATTTGAGCAAATGCATATGTGGGTATGTATCCAAGTCGAAATTTCTTTACCATGATGCATAAAAAGATGAAGGTACCCGCTATCTTCCCGTCCCAGGAATACAAGTTCTGTGCAGCAAGTTGTCCTTTTGGTTGGGTGCCATTCTTCTGAAAGTTTTCAGGAAATGTGCACACGTTCACAAATATCTTTTGATTAAATGTATTTAAAAAAAAAGAAGAGAGTAACCGAGGCAGCTAAGAGGGGATTTCAATTCAAATGGGTGATGTAAAGGGATTTAAATTTATTTGTGGTTGCTGCAGTCTGTTGCAAATCCATCCAACATATAATTACAAAGCGGATCAGGTGGAATTGTATTGTATAATATTATGTCATCTCCCATTGAATTTAAGACACGGCGCATTGTTTTGAAGAAAGATATACCGATACAAAGCAGAGTTACTTTATTTGATTAAAAGCTCACTCGGAGTTTCACTCTGGTAGAGGTCTTTGCACTTAAAAAGGTAGACATATAATTTGATTAGGGACTAGTTCGGAGCCATGCTCCATCATTTGACCCATAGATTAGGTAGGCGTTAGGTAACAGTGGCTGTTGAAGAAACGAAGCCATTTAGGCCTATTGGCCCATTGTGATGCCTCGTGGATCTGTAATCCTCCCACTCTTCGAATCAATTTGAGCAGCTGACGAAATATAGGAGACTGTTAACATCTACGAGTATATTGCTTAGAAAGCTTATGTCATTGTAGAAGAAGGCTCCTAAGTGGATTTTGCCTTCTTCCTCTTCGCCCATGCAGCTTCTGAAATTGTGGCCAGGTTGACCCAACAGTGCACCTGAGGTTTGATCTTCTAAAAGCATTCAAGCCTCCTCCTCCTCTTCGCCTTCTGAAGTTGTGACCAGGTATGTTTGTTCGCTAGACATGTTGACCCAACAGTCCACCTGAGGTTTGATCTTTTAAAAACATCCTACTTTAGTTTAAGTTTGCACGTAGCGATACCTTTTCCAGGTAGGATAGGTAGAGTTGTTCCAAATTTTGGCGAGTTCGTCGGTCCTACAATTCCTCTGAATATATCAGTGGACCCGTCCCCAACATAGGTGAATGTCGCACTGCTCTGCTATCTCCCTGAAAGATGATCGACAGTCAATGGCTGTTTTAGAATGTAGTAAAACTGAGTCCATGGATTTGATAGTGGCCTGACTATCCGAAAAGGTACGGATATCCTTTGCAGATATAACGATTTTCTTCTGCCATGACTCATTTAATCGCCAAAATGTGTGCTTGGATCACTCTTCATTGATTTGGAAGGCGGAAGGAAAGACTTAGATTAAGCTTATATGAGGAAACATCGCCACCAATCCCGCTAATAGTCTTGGATTCATCTGTATAAAAATAGATTAACCTGTCGCCGCTGAAGGCATCTTCTACCCAGAAAGATCTAGAGGGGATGCTTACATGAAAGACTTTGTCAAACCAATGTTGGAGCATAATGTAGGCGATATTCTCCGAAAGTTTTCCTAGTGTATTAAGAATATTAGCGTGGCCAAATAGTTTATTTCTGTACTGTGTAGTCGTTTTAAGGCCAATAGCTCCGTTAGCAATATGCCGAAAATATCGAGTAGTGTCCGGTGAAATAGAATATCCAGTCCGGCGGAGAGAGTAGTACATAAGGCGCGGAGTATTCACGGACATACTATCCACTTTGCTTAGTTTGCTGCAGTTGACTGCATTATCTAAGGCCGTCCACCAGGTGAGTATTGGTCTTACAACCGAGACGTATAGCCTCGGTTGGGTAATGCGAGGCTCAAGGCCCCATTTGTTACCAATGGCTTTTTTGCAAGAGAATAAAGCTACTGTTAATGTGTTGGGTTGGGTTGGAAAATGTCCTTCGATTATATTAGTTAAGAGTTTTCCACTTGATAAAATATATTTAAAATATGTAAGGAAATAAAACCACTTGTTTTCTGTTCGGTGTTGTAAGACGTTATAAAATTCGGTTTTATTTTCAGTTTGTTACTGTTTGTATATCTGTACAAAATGTTGCTTAAATTGCATGTGTTGCTAAACATTTATTTGAAACTTCACACTTGTGTTTAGTTACGTTTGCATTAGAGCAAAGAGTTAACAATATTATAATAAGTTTTCTATATTTAAGTTTAATATATAATATATAAACATTTGCTCAAACATTCTCCCCCACGGTGAACAATGTTCACGATGATACATATACGAGTATATAAATAATTTTCATCTTCACTTTTGATTTTGTGGGTTGACCTTAATGAGCCGGATTTCTTCTTTACGATCTTCACAAGATGTTCGCCTTGAAATTGATGCCTCATTATCGACTCGGTGCATATTTACGTCCCTTTCGGAAATTGTGTTACGATGTATGTAGTAATTAGCGTTCAGTTGACATTTTTAATTCTTGGTGTTGCGCTTCGGTGTTGTTTTTTTTTTGTACTTCGCAGTTTTGGTTTTTTTTGTCGGTGTTTTATTTTGTATATTTATTAGGTGAGTGTTTTTTTTTTTCAATTTGTATCCCTTTTTCGATTAATTTCGCGTAATTTAATAGTTTTTAATTGTTTTCGCGATCGCTGGAGTGAGAGTAGAGGAGACTATGAATGGCATGGATGTTTAGAATAGTGGGTGACAGTCAGTTCAGTTCAGTTTTTATGCATTTTTATTTTTTACCTTAAATTGCTCTTATATGCTAAACAAAAAACGCTTAAAAATTAGCTTAAATTACTTACAAATAATCTTATTCTAACTTAATGGCCCCATGCGGGCACTCTAAGTCAAACCTAACACTTAAACTATGTCTTTCGACGAATCTTACAGTCTACTTTTATTTCTATTTTAACATTAATTAATACTAAAACTAAGAAAATAAATTTTAATCAAAAACTTAGTATATGGACCTTTTTTAATTTTTTATAAAACTTAAAACTAAAAGCCTACAAACTACCTAAAAATAAATCTTAATCTACTTAACCTACTTACATCTAACACAAACATAGACATACATAAATATATATATACATTATATGTATATACATAATATATAAATACATGCATATATATATTTTTTTTTTAATTTTTTTTTTTTTGGTTTTTATATATTTTTTTTTTCTTAAAATCTAACTTAAACCTACCTAAAACTATGTAAGCCGGCCATGGCTAAATAGAATAGTGGGTGACATCCATTGCAAATGTTTTTGTTCTGTTTAAAAAAAAAGGTGCTTAATTTTTTATTTAGTGTGCATCATTGGCGGATTTATGTGGATTGACAAGGAATTCAGGTGAGTAGGTTTATTATTGATTGATTTGTTATTGATTTCATTGCGCTTTTATCATTAAATTCTAATAAAGGGTCCGCCATCTAACGTTTTTTTTTTTCAACTAGTGCTTATTTCGTGAATGGTAACACTTAGCTCATGTCTGATTTGACAACTAATTAGTTTTATCCTTCCGCTGAACGAATATGGTTGTGTATACGTTTGAACAACGCTGGGAAATATTGCTTGCGCTCGACTTAGAGAAGATGCCGATTTTGCCAAAAAAATCCTTTTTTCAGATGAAGCTCATTTTGATCTTGGCGGGTATGTAAACAAGCAAAATTGTCGCATTTGGGGCACAGAAAACCCGCACGCATACATTGAAAAGCCGATACACCCAAAACGAGTCACTGTTTGGTGCGCATTTTGGTCCTGAGGCATAATTGGGCCATTTTTCTTCGAAAATGAGCAAGGAGTGGCCGTTACAGTCAATGGCGATCGTTATCGGGCCATGTTGAACGAATTTTTGTTCACAAAAATTGAAGAGGAGGATATTGACAACATTTGGTTTCAACAGGACTGCGCTACGTGTCACACAGCCGAAGCTACACTCGATGTTTTGCGCCCTGTTTTTGAAGATCGCATTATCAGCCGCAGAGCTGATGTCGTTTGGCCACCTCGGAGCTGCGATTTGACACCGTTGGACTATTATTTGTGGGGTGCCGAAAAAGATAAGTGTTACACCGACAAGCCAGAGACAATTGACGCTTTAAAGGACAATATTCGTGAAGCCATTGGTGAAATACAGCTGCACACAATCGATAATGTGCTTAAAAATTGGACCGATCGTGTAGGCTACTGCATGGCCAGCCGAGGCAGCCATTTGAATGAAATTATTTTCCGTTATTAACCGGAAGGATAAAACAAATTATCTGTCAAATCAGACATGAGTTAAGTGTTACCATTCACGAAATAAGTACTAGTTGAAAAAAAAAAGTTAGATGGCGGACCCTTTATTATTGTTCCAAATTTTTGTTTTCTTGTGTAGTTTTGTGTATGTATGGGTGTGGATTGTAAATGGATTGTTGTTGATGGATTTGTTTCAGGTGATTAATTTATTTATTTTTTTTTATTTTTATTTTTTTTTGACTATTGTTTATATTTAGGGAAATAAAGTGTTGAATTAGGTTTTAAGTTCTGCTGTGTGTGAAAATTTAGTCTATTGTGTGATTTGTGGATTTGAATTTTGTGAATGATTTTCTGGGGGATGTGAAAGATACATTGTGTTGCAGACTTGTGGACTGTATGCTTTGTGTCTTGAAGATTGTTTCTGCGTCTTGTTCCTTGACACAGTGAATTGATTTATGTTTATGTTATGTAAATTTATGTTCTTTTTTTTGTGTAGGCTAAGTTAATTCAACAAATATAAATGAATTTACGATTTTAAGTATTTTATTTGTAATTTTGAGTGTTGGTTTATGTTGAGTTCATATGTGGAGTGTTGGTATGAATGTTTTTTGACTTTATGTGTTGGATTTATTTTATGCTTAAGTTAAGGCTTGTGTTGTTGATTCACTTACTGAATCCTTCCGGAACGATTGCCTCCTCGAGCTCCTGCAGTGCCGATGGTATGAGTACGGTCGAGGAGGGGCCATTTGGCAGCACAATCGATTCCTTTCTATATTAAGACTTAATTATATGTGTGTTGATTTATTAATATGTATTTATGATACTCGTAAGATTTAATACTCTTTTTTAAATGTTTTCTTTTACCCGTCGCGTTTATTGCAAACCTGTACAACAGGAATTGCTCGGTAGTGGACATATTTTTGATATGGGTCGTTTTACTTGCGTTGTTTCGGTTTTTAGCGTTACCACTCGTACCAAATCATCGGATCCCGGGTGTAGTTTAATAATTCGTCCTAGACTCCATTTCAATGGAGGCAGCCGTTCATCTTTGATTAGTACTAGTTCGCCTTCCTTTATTATCGAACCCATTTCAGTCGTTGTTGAAGTCGGGCGAGGTACTCGTTACTCCACTGCTTCCAGAAAGATTGGGCCAGGGTCTGTACTCTCTTTCAGCGCTCTAGGTGGGAAATTTTCTCTAACTCGTACTCAGGTTGGGGCGGTGCGATTAATGGTTCTCCCACGAGGAAGTGGCCAGGTGTCAAAGTGTTGAAGTCATCAATATCGTCTGACTGTGGACATAGTGGTCTAGAGTTCAGACACGCTTCTACCTGTGCGAGAAGCGTGGTGAGTTCTTCAAAGGTCAGAACCTGGTTTCCAGCTATGCGCTTGAGGTGAAATTTCACAGACTTCACCCCCGCTTCCCATAGACCTCCAAAGTGCGGAGAAGCCGGGGGAATAAAATTCCACTTAGTGCCTTCGTTGACCAACACCTCTGCCACATTTCTCCAATCCAACTTCGCTTTTTTGAGTTGACGTTGTAACTCATTGTTGCTTCCTACGAAGTTTCTACCACAATCGCTGTACAGTTCCTTACAAATTCCCCTCCGAGCAACCAATCTTCTGAAAGCTGCCAGAAAGGCTTGAATCGTCATATCGCTGACCAGTTCGACGTGTATGGCTTTTGTTGCCATGCACACAAATATCGCGAAATAGCCCTTTAACGTCTTTGCGTTGCGTCCTCTCCAAGTTTTTACGTCAATGGGTCCAGCATAGTCCACTCCGGTAAAAGTGAACGGTTTGCTTTAGGGAAATTGCCCATTAATTGCACCAACGGTTTGGCTCTGAATTTATAACAAATGTTGCAATCGTGGATGTGCTTTTTGACTGCACTTTTTAGATTAAAAATCCAAAACCGTTAGCGAATGTAGGCAATCATTTTTCGATTACCACCGTGAAGTGTTTTTTCCTGGGCATCGGCGATAATGTGTCTCGTTAATGTGTGGTTTTTAAGAAGAATGGGGTGCTTTTTATGAAAGGGTAGGTTCGAGTTGAAAAGTTTCCCACCAACTCGTAGGATTCCTTCCGCATCTCGAAACGGATTGAGTGACGTGTATCCCTTGGTTTTGTCATTTTCTTCTTCTTCAGAAAACATTTCCTTTTGCACTAAGCATATGACTCTTGTCAGCGTCTTTTCCAGCTCCAGTGGTGTTAAAATACCTGAGTACTGTTCCGGGTGTTTGCTTCTGTGTCGAAAACGTAAGCAAAAGGCAATTACTCGCAATGACCGTTGAAGTGTAGAAAATTTTGCTAGAATTTCATTAATGAGAATGTTGTTTTTGTTTTCTAGGCAGTGATGGACGGTCAAAGAACGGGCTTCTTGAGAAGTAATCAAGCAAGATGGTTGCACAGGGTGGATTGCATCCCAATGATTCCGCAGAAAATCTGGCCCTTCCTACCATAATTTGTTGTCGATGATCACCGAGGGAAAGGCTCCGCGCGATGCTATATCTGCTGGGTTTTGCTCCGATGGAATATGTTTCCATATGGTATTGCTGGTTAATTTCTGGATCTTAGAAACACGATTCGCAATGAAGGTCTTCCATTTTGACGGAACAGCTCTTATCCAGCATAAAGTGATGACTGAGTCGGTCCAAGCATAGACATCGGCTGCTTCTAACTTCAAGATTTTTGCCGTTTCAAGAAGAAGTTTAGCCATCAGTACCGCTCCGCATAGCTCCAACCTAGGTAGTGTGATTGTCTTTAAGGGAGCCACTTTCGTTTTTGAAATTACCAGATGCATGTGTGTTTTGTCGTTTCCATCCAGTACACGTAGGTAAACGGCTGCCGCGTATGCTTTTTCCGACGCGTCACTAAACCCATGGACCTCAATCTTCTTGATGTTTTTGTCAGTGTTGATCCAACGGCGAATCTGGACTCCTTCAAGTGCTGATAACTCGTTCCGAAACGCTACCCATTCCTTTTCCAGTTCAGGTGGAATCGGCTTATTCCAATCTAATCCTCTACCCCAAAGCTGCTGCATAATTATTTTTGCTTTGATTGTGCAGGATGAGACCCAGCCCATTGGGTCATAGAGCTTAGCTATTGAGGATGAGATGGATCGTTTTGTGACTTCGACTTCCTTCACCTGTACGACTTGGAAAGAGAAAACATCCGGAATGGGCATCCACTTGATGCCAAGCGTCTTTACTTCACTTGTTTCAACAAATGGTAATGAGAAGTCTACTGCTCGCTGATCTGCTAGAATATTCTGCAAAACCTCTACTGAGTTGCTGACTTGCTTGCGTAGTTGGAAACCTCCAGTTTGCAAAAGGTTTCTTACTTCATGGAGTTTGTGTTGAGCTTCAGCAATAGTATCAGCTCCACTGATAACATCGTCAACATAGGTTTCTTCACTGATGACAGTAGTAGCCGTAGGATATTTATATGCTTCGTCCTGTGATAGCTGCAAAAGGAACCTGATTGCAAGATATGGGGCTGATGCCGTACCAAAAGTTACCGTATTCAGTCGATAAATCCGTAAATCTTGGCTGGGATTTTCTCTCCATACAATCAGTTGGTAATTTGCATCTGATGTGTTGACACGGATTTGACAGCACATTTTCTCTACATCACCAGTGAAGGTAAACCTATATTTTCTCAATCTTAATATAATGTCGATTACATTGGTTTGTATTTTAGGTCCCACCATCAACTTGTCGTTCAAGGAAGAGCCAAAAATTGGTTTAAAGGTTGCGTCAAACACCACCCGCAACCTTGTAGTGGTACTGGATTCCTTTACGACAGCGTGATGGGGAATAAAAAAATGAAATGGTGATATAAGCACCTCATTGGACTCTGCAATTGGAGACATGTGTCCCAACTCGAGGTACTCAGCCAAGCATTTGGCATATTCTTTATGTTGAGTTGTGTTGCTCTGCAGTCGCCTCTCCAACTGCAAGAAACGCCTGACCGCACCTTCTCGTGTTGGGCCTAGGTTAGGTTAGGTTAGGTAAGAGTGGCTGTTGGAAATACCAA
This sequence comes from Volucella bombylans, assembly GCA_949129095.1. NCBI lineage: Eukaryota > Metazoa > Arthropoda > Insecta > Diptera > Syrphidae > Volucella > Volucella bombylans. The sequence continues at coordinate 140,421,390 of OX422140.1, read as the reverse complement.
CCCACTTAGGCCTATTGGCCCATTGTGATGCCACGTGGATCTATGATCTTCTTACTACTGGAACCAGTTTGAGCTTTTAATAAAGCGTAGGAGACTGTTAACGTCTATTTTTTCTAGATCGTTTAGGTCGTTGTAGAAGAAAGCTCCTAGGTGAAGCTTCCTTCTCTGAGAGAGAGCTGGGCATGTGCAGAGTAGGTGGGGGATTGTCTCCTCCTCTTCCTCGTCCATGCAGCTTCTACAAAAATCGTTAGTAAAAGCGCCAAGCCTTCTTGCGTGCTTGCCTATGAGGCAGTGTCCGGTAATGACACCTATTATGGCGCTGAGATGTTTCCTTTCTAAGAGGATCAGACACTTAGATCGACTCAGATCCAGCTTTGGCCAGATCTGTTTTGTCGCTAGACATGTTTGTCCAGCAGTCCACCTAAGGTCCGTACTTTTATTGGCATCTAGCTTTAGTGTTAGTTTGCACGTAGCGATTGGTATACCTATACTACCTTTGTCTGGTAGGATAGGTAGAGTGGTTCCAATTTTGGCGAGTTCATCGGCTCTGCAGTTCCCTGGAATGTCTCTGTGGCCCGGCACCCAACAGAGGTGAATGTTGAACTGCTCTGCCATCTCCATGAGAGATGATCGGCATTCAAGGGCAGTTTTAGAACACAATGAGACCGAGTCCAGGCGGCCTGACTATCCGAAAATATGCGGATATCCTTTGCAGATATCACGTTTTTCTTCAGCCAGGACAGAGCTTCTTTAATCGCCAAAATTTCCGCCTGGAACACGCTACAGTGATTTGGAAGGCGGAAAGAGAGGCTTAGGTTAAGCTTATCTGAGAAAACACCGCCACCAACTCCGCTGTCGGTTTTAGATCCATCTGTGTAGAGATAGATTGACTTGTCCTCCATGAAAGCATCCTCCTCCCAGAATGATCTAGAGGGGAAGCTTACATGGAAGTTTTTGTCAAACCAAAGTTCAGGTATGGTGTAATCGGTGTTCTCTGTGAGGATTCCTAATGTATTAAGAATGTTGGCGTGGCCAAATGAATTATTTGTCCACTGTTTAGTCGCTTTAAGGCGAATAGCTGCAGTCGCAGCTACTTGCTTGCTAAAAATGTCGAGGGGTGTCAAGTGAAGCAGAATATCTAATGCCGCAGAGGGGGTAGACCGCAAGGCTCCGCTTGTGCATAGACATGCTGTTCTTTGGACTCTGCTTAGTTTAGTGCAGTTGACTGCATTTTCCAAGGCCGTCCACCAGACAACCACCCCGTAAGTGAGTATCGGTCTTATGACCGAGATGTATAGCCAGTGGGTTATGCGAGGTTGAAGGCCCCATTTGTTCCCAATGGCTTTCTTGCAGGAGAATAAAGCTATTGTAGCTTTATTGACTCTTTCTTGAATGTTAGGTTTCCAGTTTAGTTTCCTGTCAAAAATCAGACCCAGATATTTTGCTGTATCGGAGAAAGCTAAACTGGTACCGTTTATTGAAGGAGGGTCTATGATTGGAATTTTATATTTCCTAGAAAAGAGGACAAGATCAGTTTTATGGGGGTTTATTCCCAATCCACAGCGATCTACCCAGCAGGTTAATCTGTTAAGATTTACTTGGAGGAGTTCTTTAATGGTATTTAAATGTTTTCCTGAGACGGCTATGGCAACGTCATCCGCATAGGCAATCACTCTGCTACCCCCCGCTTCCAGGTATATCAATAGTTCGTTAACCACTAAGTTCCAAAGAAGGGGGGAGAGGACACCGCCTTGCGGCGTACCCCTACTGACATATCTTTTAGCAGAAGTCTCACCCAGTTTGGAGTTGATTATCCTGCTTGTTAGCATTAGATTAATCAGCTCCCCAAGTGAGTCGTCTACCTGCAGAGTTGACAACGCAGTCGTGATTGCGGATGTGTTGACGTTGTTAAAGGCGCCCTCTATGTCCAGGAAAGCAACCATTGTGTACTCCTTATATTGTAGGGATCGTTCGATGTGGCTAGTCAGAGAGTGCAAAGCCGTTTCCACCGACTTTCCTTTACAGTAGGCATGTTGAGCCGTAGACAGAAGTCTTGGATCAACTTTAGCTCGAATATGGATATCAATCAGTCGTTCTAAAGTTTTCAGAAGGAATGACGATAGACTTATGGGTCTGAGGTCCTTTGGGACCACATGAGAACATTTTCCAGCTTTGGGAATGAATACTACATTGACTTCTCTCCATAACAGTGGAATGTGGATAAGTTCTACACAGCTCCTCATAATATTTTCCAACACTGGTAGAATAATATCTGAGGATCTCTGTAGCTCGGCAGGTATAATACCGTCCGGACCAGCAGACTTGTATGGTTTGAAGCTATGTAGTGCCCAGAGCAGTTTGTCTCTCGTAATCAGACTATGAATTTTGGTCACGGTTGCAGTAGGCTTGTTTGGGCTGCTACTGGCCGCGAGTTGGGAGCTACCTGGAAAGTGGGTGTCCAGAAGCAGGTTGAGTGATTCATCACTTGAGGTTGTCCAAGAGCCATCGGTTTTTTTCAAACAGCTGGGCATCATAGGATTTGTGGAGAGGATTTTTCTTAGCCGCGAAGCCTCAGAGGTTTCTGTGATTTTGTCACAGAATGACCTCCAGGATTGTCGCTTTGCCTTCCTCAGTTCTTTTTTGTATAATTTGAGGGATTCTTTATATGAGTCCCAGTCGGTCACTTTTCTTGTGCTTTTTGCTGCGTTGAAAAGTTTTCTGCATGTGTTTCTGAGCAGTCCTAGTGCCGATGTCCACCAGTGTGGCTTTTTCTTGCCTCTTGGTTGAATAAGAGGGCAGGAAGCGGCCATAACCTTATTGAGAGTCAGAGTAAATTCCCTGACTTTCATGTCGAGCTCATTGGTGTCACGCGGGGGACTTGATAGTTTGGAGGATATCGTTTCCGATAGGATTCCTCTATATTTTGTCCAATCAGTTTTCCGGTAGTTCCGGAAAGTTGGTTGGAGAGGGGGAGCATCACTCAGACTGAATTGGATGTACCTATGGTCCGAAAAGGAGTGTTCAGACGATACCATCCAGTTTGTTAGCCTTTGGGTGATGCTGTCGGAGACAAGAGTAATGTCTAAAACTTCTTGTCGGTTTTTTGTTATGAAAGTGGGCTCATTACCAATATTGCAAATTAAGAGGTTAGTACTTAAAATATAGTCTAAAAGTGACTCACCTCTATCATTGATGTCGGTACTGCCCCATACCGTATGATGTGCGTTGGCGTCGCATCCGATTATGAGGCCAGTTTTTTGCCTTCCCGCTTCCAGTACCACCCTTTCTAGGTTATCACCAGGGAGAGGGCCCACTTGGTCGTGGCCAAGGTAAGCCGATGCCAGCCAGTATGAGCCTTTGGCAGTTTCTAATCTGGCAACGGTTAGGTCGGGGTCACTGAGGTTGGGAAGTAGAAATACATTAAGGCTACGTTTCACTAATATACAAGTTCTAATCTTACCTTTGTCTCTTGTATAGAGCGGAACGTATGAGGGTGTCCTAAGTCCACGAACCACGCCTTCTGCAATCCATGGTTCCTGGATTAGAATAATGTCTTCTGCGCTTTTGGAAAGACGCAGAATGAGTGTGGCCGAAGCCTTTTTTGAGTGGTGGAGATTAATCTGGAGAAACCGTATCATTGCTACAGTCTTCCAGAGTCGCCTCCACCACGGTGTTGTTGAGGTCCTCCGATTCTGAAGATGTGCCCAAGAGCTCATCTTCAATCTCTGATCGTGTAGAACCTCTATTTGCTTCGCCATCGGTTTCCATTTCCGACAATGTGTCAGAATCGGAGACCGACGGCTTTGTAGTCACCTCGGACAGATTGGAGTCGTCGCTATCCAATTCTGGAAAGGATATCGATGCTCCAAGATCCACGGTTGTGATGTCAGGTGTTAAAGGAGGAGGAGGTTGCTTATCAGCATCCAACTCATCCTTTTTGTACACCCTTAAATGAATGGACTCGAATCCAAACCGAATCATGCCTTTCGTCTGCGCCAGAGGATTAAGGGATTCCTTATTGATCACAATTAACGCGCATCTATAAGAACCCCTTAGTTCCTCCAGTTTCGCGACTTTCCAGTCATGAGTCGGAAGAGTCGGGTTGCTGAGCCGGATGATTTCCAGGATATTTTCTGGAGAGGAGGGTTCGGCTGGAATCCAGGTACGAGTTCGAGGTCTACTAGGAATGTCTTCCTTAGATACGACCTCGAGTTTTGCACCTGGCCAAACCTCTCCTAAACCATCGATGGCCTTGGTGAAGAGATCGAGAGATCTCTTGGGCCTATGCTTGGATACTTTCCACCCTTAAAAGGCAGACGAACTTGGTAACGGCCATCAGGTAAACGTTTTGTATGCTGTTTAAAATGTTCTTCACACCTTTCATCTTCTTCTGTTTTATAGGTTCCACAGGGTTCTTCCTCAATCTCTCAAAACTTCTTCATCGTTGTGTTGAAGTTGGTTTGGTTCAAGAACGCACGGATTACCTGTGATTTGGATGACGGGACCTTACCTAATAAGATCCATCCCAACTGCGTCCGTTGTGCTATTGGACTTGGGCACTTACTACTCCTCACGACTTCTCCGATGACTATATCTGCATAGATGTCACTACCCAGCAATATGTCAACCTTCGCTGGAATGTTAAAAGTCGGATCTGCCAACTGCAATCCATTGAGGTAAGACCACTTTTCTGTATTAGTATATTGGGCCGGAAGAAGCCCAGTCAGTGTCTTTAGTACAAGAGCTTGCACTCGAACTGTAAACTTCGATACTAGGGACGCGAAATTTAGATCGACTATTTTGTTTGTTTCTACACTGCTGACCTCCCCCAACCCACTAATTTGGCTAAGTGTCCATCTCTTCTTCAGATTCAGGCGTTGTACAGCTGCTTCTGTTATGAAGGAAGCTTCGGAACCAGTGTCTATGAGGGCTCTGAGTGTGATCAAGTTTCCATCAGCTGCCTTCACTTTAACCAAAGCTGTTGACAGGAAGACTTGCGAGTTGGTGTGCGTATGATGGACTCGATAGTTGTAGCTAGTTGATGGCCCTTGGATTTCCATTTGTGGCTATTCCTGAGTTTGATTCAAATTGCCAGGTTCCCTCGGATCGTTTGGTTGTGTGTTGGTTTGAATGCAGTAATTGCTTGGAGTCGTAGGCCATTTATTTTGAGCTTGCTGTTGGAATTGAGAAAAATTTGGGTTGTGTGGAACAAATTGAGAGGTATTTGGGTTGAAAGATGGGTTGTTATTAGTTTGGTTTGACTGATTTTGTGGTATTGGGTGTAGTAAGGAATTATGGCGCTGTTTGCAGTAATAACAACATTTTGGACTTGGACATTTATTTTTAAAATGGCTGTAGGCCAAACAGTTTTCACAGACTTTAATATTGAAAACAGTTTGTTTTCGTTGGCCTACATCCATTTCCAAAAATTTCCTGCACTCCCTCAATGCAGGTTGTCCCTTTTGACAAACCTTGCAATTTATTTGCCGTTTTTGTACCTGTCGGGTGTGAAGAACTTGAGTTGTAGATTTTGGTTTTGTACCAGTCTTTACTGTAGACTGCTGCTCAACTGCTTCCAGCGTTCGAAATCTACACTGTAAAAATTCAAAAAAGTCTTTTATTTTGGGCAATTCCTGGTTGCTGCCTAATTTTTCTTCCCACAGCTGTTGGCTTGTATTTGTTAACTTCTGCAGGATAACAAAAATTAAAATGGTATCCCAATAACCCACTGGTACCCCTAAATTGTCTAACGAGTGTATAATTTCCTGCGAGGTATCTAAAATGTTCTTAATGTTGACTGCTGAGTCGCTGCTCATGGTAACTTGCCCGAAAAATAATTTTAACTGTGTGTTAACTAACACCCTTTTGTGGTCATAACGATCGGTTAGGATTTCCCAAGCACGGTTGTAATTGCCTTTGTCAATGGCCAGGTGTTGCAGCAGCCTTTCGGCCTCACCACGAACGTTGCACTTCAAATAGTGTAACTTCTGGATTTCCGACAGAGTTGAGTTGGTATGTACTAGAGAAACGAACATATCGTGAAATGATCTCCACGTCTCATAACTACCCGAGAAAGTTGGTAGCGTGATAACAGGCAACCTGAGTTCGGTTATTCTGCCATCCCCGTTTTCAGTTGCGATTGATGGCGTTCCGCTAACTTTCGGCACTTCCTCGGATTTTACTTTATCGATTATATCCAGTACCTCCATTTTGTAATCTGCATATACCTCGCGAATATTATCCTATGCTGCCTCCAAATCCGCAACTTTTAGCTCAGCTTCAAACTTTCCTGTGCCAAGTATCTGCTGATGGTAGTGCTCCGCAGTCGTCATTTGCTTCTCCATCATTTCCCAACGCATATTCAGGTAATTTATTTTTCCTAGCCTAACTTTATCTGCTTTACTAAAATTTGCCCTATCTTGTTTAATCGCAGCAAGTATATTTAATTGGAGCTTTCCGTACGACATTGTATATGGTATATGTATATGTATATGCAAATCAATTTGGTTTAAAGAAGCAGAAGAAAATTTGCAGCACTCACATGCGTATTATAATTGACGATGAGGAAATTGGCAGCAATTTGAAAATGTTGAACTCCTATGTGAAGACTTCCTGGGATGAATCCTTGAATCCTCGACACTCTACACTCTCGGATATGGTATTCAAAATTGAAATTGTTAAAAATTTGAATTTAATTAACTTTTTTTTTTTTTACAGATCTGATTCAAATGTTGCTGATTTTATTTATTTTACACTGCTCGAATGGACCAATAAATGTGTGTTAATGTGTTGGGTTGCCAGCCATTAGAGGCCTTTGTTAGTTTCCAGGCTGGAAACGGTTATGTAAGGGTCGCTGAAGTTAGGAAGTAAGAATATATTAAATCTACGTTTCACTAATATGCAAGTTCAGGTGTCCCAAGTTCATGAACCACGCCTTCTACAATCCAGATTTCCTGGATTAGGATGATGTCTTCTGAGTCTTTGAATAGACGCAGAATGAGTGCGGTTGAGGCCCTTTTTTTGGAGTGATGGCAGTTAATCTGAAGAAACCGTAGCATCATTGCTGAAATGATCATTTAAGTCCCCCGATTCTGAAAATGTGACCAAAAGCCCATATTTGAGTCCTCTCAATCCTTTTTTTTATAAACTCAAGCCCGAACCGAATCATACCTTTAGTCAGCACCGGAAGGTTAAGAGATCACAATTAACCCGCATCTATACGCACCCCGTAGTTCCTCCAGTTTCACGTCTTTCAAGTCATGAGTTGGAAGGGTCAGGTTACGGAGTCTAATGATCTCCAGAATGTGTCCTGTGGGGAGGAGGGTTCAGCTGAGATCCAAGTGTGGGTCCTAGTTCTACTCGGGATATCCTAGTTAGATACAACCTTGAGAGTCAGACATCAGAGATGTGACATTGGATGGTCCTGGGGGGGTTTTGGTGATTTAAATGTGGGCCTTTTGGAGATCTCTAACGATCTCTGGCGCTTGATACATTTCAACGTTTGGGGAATAGTGAATAATCTGTCTTTTAGGATGTTGTTGGTCCATTTTATTTTGTCCCTCATGTCCGCGGTTCTCTCGAGCTCCAGAATGGATTCGAGGGTTTTGATTATGCGTGCGGGATTTTGGTGTCTGGAATAGAGTACCTTGGAGAAGGCTTTCTGACGCGGCTGAGCCTTTGATTCCTCTTTTAGGGGAGGAGATTTTGTAGCAACAGGGAGATCATAGCGTGTTGGCAATCGTACCAGCATGAACGAGGCATAGTCAAAATTCTGTGTAGAACAACTGTGGTAGCTATCCAAAGTATGGAATCGAAGGGTCGTGATTTAGAAAATCGAGCCTTTAAGACGAAGTGCTCTGTGGGGCTAACTTTTGAAGGACTAATAGATTCTATGCCAAAAATCTCCCTCAGGGGACCATAAATTCAGCTTTAATGCCTTGATGGTAGCCAAATCTGTGAGAATTAGGAAATCAAAATCCTGTTGAGAAGTTAATAGTCAGAACGGTTTTTGACGTAGTACAATGAGAAAGGTTATCAGCCACAGGCCTTTATGCTATCTACTGACTTCGCCGTCAACAATATTGAACCCAACCTAACCTTTGCTAGCAAAGCAATAAAGCAAATTATTGGCTTTACTTAGAACTATACGAATGCTACAAAGCAAGAATAACAAGAGCTAGACAAATGAAAAATATCGTAAGCTTTCGGCATGTAATCGTATGCTTCATAACAATCAGCATCAAGGGAAAATTTTAATAAATAAGTGTGATTTGCGTACATGGAGAGATATGACACCAAAATTGTGTCAGGCAAAGCTGAGTAAGGAGCTCTTTTTGAGCCGGTTTTTGTAGAAAACAGCCAGCATAACACCACATCCGATAATGCATTCATATTTTTTGAATTAGAAACGGGACGTTATCTCTACGTTATCAAACAGATTGATGAAATTGCAATGCCCGCACTTTTCGAGGGGAACTCCGACTCATTGCAGCCAAGGTACGAATGCGGATATCACGAGTACATCGGATCAAATCAAGCACTTTGAAGACCACCAAAGTACGTCGTTGAAAAGCTGCAGTCGCAAGAAACCGCTAGAATCTTTGCCAAACGCCTTTGCCTCAAGCTCCCTCAACCCAAATGAGTTGTATACTAGCCATTAGTAAACCTGTTTCTGATTGATTGATGAAAATGAGAGGGCTACAAACCCAGAACGGAAGCATGCAAAGACGAACATGGACAACTAGCAGTAGATCTGTATTCGATGCGGAGAATATCAAAAGACTTCTCTTGCAGACTCTATAACGGATATGATGGTCAAATGAACCATTTACCGACCGAAGATGAATGGAGCTACACGTAGTCAAACAAGCAATATTGAAGCTAATGTCTAAAATTTCTAGCAAAGGCGAATTGCTTGCTCAGTGATTGAAGCAATTGGAGATGTTCTAGTTGGGAATATGTATCAGCTCATCTATAAGATATGGTTAGAAGAAAGCATGCCCGAAGAATGGAATGGGGACCACGAGAAAGGAGACTTTTTGAAGTCTATGTAAGTAAAACTTATGTGAGTCTCACCAACATCTATTCGTCGACTTCCTGACATCCCTGTCTAATTTGTAGGGCTGTCCAGGATGACTGTGATCCTGGTGTTCTATCAAGGCCAGTAATGAATTAACCGAGATCTTCGAAGCCAAGAAAGATTTTAGACAATACAACGCGTCGTTCATCGACCTGGAAAAAATGGATATCAATCTCGCTACTAAAAAAAATTCAAAAGAAAAAATAACTATGTTTATTTGTCAGGCAGCATCCTAATAATATTAGGCCTAAGAAATATTATGATAGGATTTGTTGAGAGGTAAAAAATTAAATCCCAATTTGCAGAAATGCTGTTTTTAGTAATAAACTTGTTGCAGAAATTCTTAATTATTTCCGAGCCTTTAGAAGTTGCCCACTTATTTAACAATGTCTTCTCTAAAATGGGTTCTTGTCTTATTACCACATCTTACTGTGAGAATAGCATAATAGAATCAAGCTTTCAATCTCTCATTTTGGAGATTTTACGTCGCTTGAATTTCAAAAATATATATAATAGTTTCCCTTAAACTATCTAATTCTTCTTCTTTTGATAATATTTCTAGTATGCTATTAAAAAAATATCTTTTCAGTTTTCTGATGTTGCTTATTTTATTTTTAATTCATGTGTGCGTAAAGGTGTTTTTCCCGATTCTCCAAAAAAAAAAACAGTAGCAATACCGCAAAAGAAGGCGATACAATGACATTAAACAACTATAGTCCCATTTCCCTTCTATCAGTTTTTTTTTTCGAAAATTTTTGAAAGAGGCATCAAATCTAGAATGCTATCCTTCTTAGATAGCAATCAATTCGTCTTCAGAAGCGGCAAATCTACTGAAAGAGCAAAGCTCAAGCTGACTGAGGAACTATAAACCAGCCTTAATACCTCTCGAATTCCTTCTTGCCTATTTATTGGCATAACTAAGGTTTTTGACATGGTGATATGGTTATTAAATAAAATATTTAATGTAGGTTTCAGAGGCTTTTTACACAGTTGTTTGCTTCTTATTTCAAGAATCGTAAACAAGTGGTAAAGTTCAAAAATGTTTTCAGTTCAGAAAAATATATGAATTTTCGAATTCCTCAAGGATCTGTTTTGGGCCCGACATTGTTTCTCATTTATATTAATTGATTATTTATCAACCTTTTAAGGGCGCCATTACAGCATTTGCTGATGATACTGCTCTTTCGTATTCTAACAAAGGTTGTCTTAATCTGTTCTCGGATGTAAATAATGATTTAAATCTGAGATGACTGGGACGAGTTGAGCGGATAGATCCCACATCTTAGGTTAAGTGCAGAGTAGGATCGGTATCCCGGTAATATACTACAGCCACCGCGGTGCGAGGAAAAACCGGCTCATTTACCACGTTAATGCTCAGGAGCTTTTCCGTTTTAGTCCCGCGATTGCGGACAGAGACCGGGTCGATACTGAAAAACAACACTCCGAGTTTTGATGACTTAGATATGAGGAGAGGATCGATACGCTCTCCTAGGCCAGTGCGTTACAAATGTAACATTCTTCTGCTAGTTGTAAGTTAGATGAAGCTTAATTTGAGGGTTTTCGCAGAAAGACTATATTTGTAATACCGTATGTGTTACAAGTTTAATAGCGGAATAAATTTTAGGCCGAAAGGCAATAATTTTATATTTATTGGTAAGCTTAGAGTGCTCGGTAAGAGCCAGTAAGCTAAATTCAGAAAAATTATATTGTTAAATTAGATTTAAGGATTTTTGTCAAGCATGTTAGTTAAGTTTATATGGATAATACTCGTAGTAATAAAAATGAATTAAAAAGTAAAAAGTAGAAGTATGTCATCCACATTGGCAGGTTGCAGGAAAGTTTGTACCTTTGATGGTAGCTTGCGAGCTTTGCACGATAATCCCGAATATAAGTTAAAGAAATCGCATGACAGTGGATAGCCTTCTCAACGGCTTCGGATAAATCCTAACTCACTCCCATGGAGCAGTGAGCTTTCTTCATTGCCATTTAGCGAAGCCATACAAGATTAGCAGCGATGGTAGGATCGGAACCATTATAAGCATTAAAGTCGAGAAGTAGAAACGACCTTATAGGCGATGTTGTGGAGACTGATGCCTCAATAGGTGCTGGAAAGGATCTTTTCTAAATACTACAACAATTCTTGTTTTGTGCTTCGGGTGGATGTACTACTGAAAACCGTTCTTACACAGTGTACGTATATTTATTTGTTACATGGAAATCGCAGAAGGAACAGACTGGTGCATTGTCTTCGACTGAAGTTGAATATGTAAGTCCAGAGGGCCGGCAAGTTCACATAGTAGGCTACGCAAGTAAATAGCCTCGCTTGCGTAGCATACTATATGAGCTCGAGTTACTTGAGCAATAAATTCATTTTCTTCTGCTGAATAAAATAAAATTCCTCTTAATAGGTTGTAGGCCCAGGTCCTAAAAAATATAAGAAATCTTACAGCACCAGTAGTGAATAAATCGTATGTATCGAAATAATTGGTTGGGAATGAGTTTCAGTTCGTCTAGTCCAGTTGTCTTCCCTAATCGAGTTGCTGCCTAAAGAGAACTACGATACGTGAATATGCAAGAAGCGCTTCTCTCTAGTATTGTATGTGCGCGGATCGTGTGTGATATGCCTGACACCGACGACGGTGATTTGAAAGCTTCATGGCATTTGGTTTTATCAATTTACCCGTCTGAATTGAAACAGATTCGGGTATGTGATGCATGGGGACAAAGGTGGCTTGAATATGAGGTGACATTGTTGAAGCAACTCATACCAAAAAAGTTGGAAGACGGCGCGGCTTTGATATTAAAGGTCATATGGCGAACTTGTTTGATAATGCTGCTGTAGAGTGATCCTTCTTCATATGAAATTTTTCTATGTGCGATTGTGTAATTATTGAAGAAATCGAGGCTCGATAGTAGGCGACTTCGAGTGATGCCAGAGCATTGTCTGCAGGAAATAAGAAATAAAGTGCTTTAAATGTGGCACTTTGGGTCGTGAGGGCAACGTTTGCTCAACAAGAAAGTGCGAAGATATCAGAAGAAAACTAAGAAACTCAGTAAACAGTATAGATGAGTCGTAATATGCTACTTTTCACTTGGTTACCGCGTATTTGTGTGGCGGTGAAGATCTTTTCAGGACAATTGTTGATTCCTCGAAGACAAAATTGAACCTGGCAAGTAAGGTGTCTCTTATCTCAGCGTAAAAAAGTAAATGTCACGGGGTGATCTTTCATAAAAATGATGCTTATATTCGCGACGCATTTGGAAATCTATTGTACTTGTAGTCGCAGATCCCAAAGGATATCTTTGTTAAGTTCGTGAAAATACTGCCATGTAGGATGGAATCATGGGGGCGTTCGGAATATTTTGTTGTATTTATAAATGTCAGTTCAAAAGGGTACGACGTGTATTCCTTGAAACAGAATGGTGTTGTATTTGTGCATCTAAACGCTATCATAGAAAGGCACACGGAGATGGAAATACAATACTTGCAGTCGGACAACCGTCTTTCAGCGGCCCATTTAGGAAAAAGTGCGTGCATAATTCAATTTTCGGGTGGGTCTATAATGTAAAATTTTGAAGTTCACTCGATAAACAAATATTCGGAGCTCTGGTAACTGAAAAAATTATTTTATTTAGATCAATAGTTTTTGTAGAGCCAGTCAAATTTGAGTAATTTTTAAGGTTACCTAAAAATTGATTTTTCTAAATTTTTTTTTAGGCTTTAGTGTAAAAACTAGGTAAAAGGTTTTCTAAAAATCTTTTTTTTTTCGATTTGTGTGATATACGGGTATGTGTATATGTAGCTGTTCATTTTGTAAAATCAAAAGTGATTTAAGTACTTATTTCACAATATTTTTAAAACTATATATTTATTTCCTTCACGGTTTTTGAAACTTAGGTTGAGTTTAAAAAGGTCCGAAGGGTCCGACAATTGATTCCTATATATTTGTAAATATATACTTAAAAACTCAGGTACGGGAACTTGCATCCCGTTGTGCTAGAGAGATTTGATTGTAATAGGCCAGCCAAATTTAGTTTTTCTCAACTCTCTCTTTCTTTGGAGAAATACAGCGCTGTGCAAGTTGTAAACTCAAACCCAAATTCTCATTTTTCTTGTAATGAATAATAAACATTTTGTAAGGGGTGTAGCATGCCACGGAGGCAACCATGATGCAGGAGTAGGCTCGCTCGCCGTTACTCGACTCTAACTCGTCTGAATGGGTTGGTTCTTGCCACTACTCCGTTCGAAAAAAGGCATTTTCGGCGACAGTTTTTCAGCTGGAAATGATTGAATAGAGAGTTATATTTTGTACATCGAATTTAAGAATGTTTACAGAGAAAATAAGAATTTAAATTTCAGTATTTCAGTATTTTTATTACAGTATAATAACAACGGAACTTATAATAGACCATTCAGGTTTTTAAGATATAAATGTGATACAATTAATAAGTAATTTAAGATCAAACTAAAATTACAATTCTTTCTCAATAAAGTAAACTTTAAAAATATTAACGTCTGATTGAAATAAATTTGAGTACAAAGAGAAAAAAAAATTATAAGCTTTCTTGAACAATTAAAATAAAATATTTGTATGGTGTGAAATTTATATTCAGTATTCTTGCTAGTTGTCTGCTATATGTCGAAAGAGAGTTTCACTACAGCTATTTGTATTATAGAGTCGTCTTATATTACGGGGGAGTAAGTACCAAAGCCGAATGGCGTGAACGAAAAACTGTCGTTCGGTAACTTGATAAGCCACAGGAGGTACAATTAAACTTAAAGATCTACTTGAATGCGAAAACTTTAGTTTATCATATAGATATTGGGGCTGTTGTTTGATTATAATCCTGTGTAGATATTTGATTGTGCAGTAGTCAAAATATCGGTCAAGTGTGCAACCAAAAATATTTTTAGTATAAGCCGACACGTGAGCAAAACGATTTAGGCCGTATACGTATCGCACAACATTGTTAAAATCAATGTTGAGCTTACGTCTGGCAAAGGCGCCGGTGCAACAAAAAATTTCGCAGCCATACGTTATCAGAAGAAGGAGCACGGCCTTGAAGCTTACTGGTATGAAGCTTTGAGTTTGGGAGAGATTTCTAAGACATCCGTATATTTTTCCCACAACTGAGCAAACGTGGTCGTCCCAGGTTAATTTTGTATTGAACCAAATACCAAGATATTTGGCTTTGTTTACAAATTCGATAGATTCATTACCAAGGTATATTGAAGGAACGTTGATAAGAGATATGGGGTTTCTATTTATGAGAAGACACTTTGTTTTTCTTGGGTTAAGCTGCAGAAGGTTTTCATCTAACCAGCAATGAATACGTTTTATGTCATCATTAAATTTCAAAGTAGCATGATCAATAAGATCATTCTCAAAGCTTAAATAGAGCTGGATATCGTCAGCAAACATGTGGAAATTTGAACTTTTAATGCTTTTGGAATGATCGTTAATAAAAATTACGAAAAGTAGGGGACCCAAAATGGATCCTTGTGGAACACCAACTGAAATTGCAATATAATCTGACACAGCATTGCTTACATGAACTGCTTGTTTTCTTTCAACCAGATAGGACCGTATGAGATTAGCGGCTGCTACATTGAAATTATAAAAGTTTATCAATTTTGATACAAGTAGTTCATGATCAACGGTGTCAAAGGCCTTAGAAAAATCTAGGAGAGCGATAAGGGTGATTTGTTTCTTGTCTATCGCAACTCTCATGTTGTCGGATACTTTTAGAAGAGCTGATGTGCAGTTGTGGTGTTAGCGAAATCCAGACTGGTAGGCGCAAATAACCTTTTCTTGTTGAAGAAGACTTGATATTTCATGGTGTATAACTTTTTCAAATATTTTTGACAAATATGGAAGTATAGCGATAGGTTATATTCAGTTGACTGCTTTAATTTTTGGGATTGGTATAATCTTAGCTTGCTTCCAAGCACACGGAAAAGTGGATCTTGTTATTATATTATTGAAAATATATGTTAAAGCTGGAAGTAACGGGTTCACCATCTAACGTTTTTTTTTTCAACTAGTGCTTATTTCGTGAATGGTAACACTTAGCTCATGTCTGATTTGACAGTTAATTAGTTTTATCCTTCCGCTGAACGAATATGGTTGTGTATACGCTTGAACAACGCTGGGAAATATTGCGACATTACTTTGAAAATCATGGTAATGCTGCAGAATGTGTGCGAAAATTGCGTACGGATTTTGGAAGAAGAGAAGCACCGTCAGCTCCGTATGTTCGTTATCTTGTGAAAAAAGTGAAAGAAACTGGCATCGTCATCGATAAACCAAAGCGTGAAAAGCCAAAAACAGTGCGTATACCCGTATATAGCGTATATAGTTAATCATAGTTAACTATGTTACGTAATAACCGATAACTGTCATAGTATTCGGGAATCCGAAATCGTTTCCATTTTTTGAATTCAGCATCACGCTTGTTTCTAAGCTCACAAATTTCAGAGGTAAACCACTTGATGTTGTAATATTTGACAGCTTTCCTTTTTAGAGGAACATGTTTATCGAAGAGCTGTAAAACTACGTAATTGAGAAATTTAAATCGACCGATGTTTCAAAAATACGTTATGCCAACCAAGGCAAAGAAGGTCTTGTTCAAGTTGCTCCACATTTAGATTTTTAAAGTCCCTGAATGTATAAACCGAATGTTTTTTACTGGTACCTAGATTAAAAGTGGCAAAGATGAGGTCATGTTTAGAAAAAACAGGAGCAGAAACCTGCGTAAAGAACACTTCCTGACAGTCACTGGTAATAAAGATGTCCAGAAGTGTGCTGTTGGAACCAGTAAAGTGCGTTGGAATGGTCGAATTTACAACATCAAGACCAAGCATTTTAATGGAATCAATAAAAAGTGACGGTCTCATATATTCAAGAATATTACAATTAAAATCACCACACACAATAGTTCGCAAGTATACGGTTTTCCAATAAGGACTTGACAACTTTTTTTTTAAATATAACGCAAACCATATGAGATATTTCAAAAACTTTATTATCGGCTTGAAGTACAATCAAAACATTTATGAATGGATCTCGACTTCGTTCATATGGCCACCGCGGGCACGTTTCCAGCGGTCGATTCGTTGGACCCAATTTTCAACGATTCGGCCACACATTTCGGCTGAAACGGCCGCTATTTTGGGTTCAATGTTGGCTCTGAGCTCTTCCAACGTCATCGGCGTATTGGCATAAACCAATGACTTAACGTAGCTCCACAGAAAATAGTCAAGTGGCGTTAAATAGCACGAACGAGGCGGCCAATCGACTGGTCCATGTCTTGAGATAACACGCTCACCATACTTACTCTTCAATTAATCGATTGTAGCGTGTGCTGTGTGGCTTTTGGCACCATCCTGTTGAAACCACATGTCGTCCAAGTCCATATCTTCCAACTCGGGCCAAAAAAAATCGGTGATCATGGCGCGATAACGCTGACCATTCACAGTAACGTGACGATCGTTATCGTCGACGAATAAATATGGCACAATAACGCCGACGGCATGCAAACCGCACCAAACAGTTATTTTTTGTGGATGAAGTGATGATTCATGAAGCACATGTGCATTTTCACCCGACCAATAAGGCATATTTTGCTTATTGACGAACCCATTGAGCCAAAAATGAGATTCGTCACTGAAGATGATTTTGCGATGAAATTCATCATCTTGGCGCATCTTCTCTAGAACTCAATCGGAGAACGTACGTTGCTTCAATTCTTGAGTCAGCTTGATCTTATATGGGTGTAAACCAAGATCCTTACTCAAAATACGCCATAATGTGATCTGAGCGATGCCCAATTCTTGAGAACGCCGTGGAATTTACTGATTTGGATCGTTTGCTAAGGACGCCTGAACGGCAGCGATATTTTCGACACTTCGAAAAACCCGTTTTCTCACTGACACGGCAACATCACACAACGAATATGTAGACTCAAATTTTTGCACTAAACTTGTTATTGCCTGTCTACTAGGGCGAGAATTACGACCGAAAATTGGAGTGAACGCTCTTAACGTTTCAGTCTCCGAATTTCGGTAGAAAATTTTTATAATTTGCAGACGTTGCTCGTTCGTGTATTTTACCACGATGAAAATGTTGAGTTTAGTGAATAAATTGACATTGACAGTTTGATGATTAGTGAAAGAGTACGTTCACAAATTAAATTGAAAGTGGTCAAGTCCCTATTGGAAAACCCTTTATAACGACGAATAATTTTCTAATAAGTCAACGAAGGATGACAGATCAATATTATTGTAGGGTCAATAAACGACACCAAACAGGCATTTCCTTTTTTCAATTTCGATAAAATAATACTGAAAATGACTATCGGGCGGTGACTCAAACAGTGGATTCACAGTTAAAATATCACGAACATAAATAGCAACGCCACCACCGATTCTATTTTTCTTGTCAACGCGAAAGATCTTATAACCGCACATGGAGTATGGCTCGTCACTTACCCTTGGATCAAACCACGTCTCAGATACACACATAACATCAACGCAGGAACCAACAAACAGATATCTAAGTTCGTAAATTTTCCCCGATAAATTGTGTGCATTAATGTGGCATACCCTAAGGCCTTCTTGCTGTTCACAAAAGATTTTAAGAAGAACGCTCAGGTTATCATTTCAGCCATTGCCTACGGATAGATTTCCGCCGATATCACCCATTAATGATACCAACGGAAAATTGCCCTCTCAATAAGAAACTAAAACAACAAACAGAATAGTGAAAAGTGAATAGTGACATATAGAAAAGAATACTGGAATTGTAGCTGTTGAGAAACGAATAACGCTTGTTAAACACTAAAATATTATTGTTCGACCTTTATTTGAATTTGAATTTGTTAATTTAACTTTTCCAAACATATTTCTATTACCCTATGGCTCGAACATATTGCTTATGTTGTTTATTTTTTCTCTTTATCTAATGTTTAAGTAATTCTAATTTTTGTAATCATTATCACTGCAGTGGCACACACACTTTCGTGAACCGTTTTCTTTTTTGAGTATGAAATTATTGATTACTGCAATGCTATTGTTTAATGAATATTGGACCATTAATGACGTCAAATACTGGTTTCTAGCGATAGGTGTGTGTGGTTAATTGCTGTCTGATGAAATTATGTAAGACCATTAGAGATCACTTTTGTAGCAACCACCAAACCAGACGGTCGAGCCATAGGGTTACCTCCCTATATAATTTTGTCTTGAACTGAATTGCCCATAATTAATAAAATTATAAAGTTTTAAGAAATCGATTTTTTTTTATTTAATTTTGTTTGAGGCATTCAGAATCAAAGCTGGTCCTTCGAGCCGGATTGTAGAATCGGTTTTTCGTTTACTGGTTGGTGGTTGCTAGACTTGGGATTCCTACACAGATAAGTATCAATCTTAAATCTGAATTTCGTCTGTTGCTCCTGACTGTTGCTGCCAGTGGATAATTTCTTTGGGTTCGATTTGCTGCTGATTGATTGTAAGAAAAATTGTGAAATCTGTAGGAATTTTCGATTTGTTCGGGTTGTGTAAGACTTTGCGTATTAATATAAGAATTCGGTGATAGATTAAATAGTGATTTGAAAATGGAAGTCTTGAAACAGGCACGCGGACATTTTAAAGGTTCCATTACAAGAGTTTTTACTTTTACGCAAAATATTCCGGACAATGTTCACGTTTTAGATTTAGAAGTGCGGTTAGATAGGCTAGAGAAAGCATGGAAAGATATTTGTGATAGCCAGTCAGCTCTTTTTGAGTTTCATGCTGAGGAGGGATACGGTGATCCCGAAGCCGAATTTGAAATTATAGAATCGAAATATATTACGGCAAAATGTGCTCTTTTGAAGCGTATAAAGGAAGAAGCTCCGATTAGTGACGAATCTCAGGACACTTCGCTTAAAGAATTAGTTAATTCTCAAACTAGGCTTTTAGAAAGGTTAGGGCACGTAGCTTCTTCTAGCACTAGCAATAAAGATACATCTGCAGTAGCGTTACAGCCCATGAACATTACCCCATTTTCCGGTGATTATCGCGAGTGGCCAGGTTTTCGTGATGTGTTTGTACAAACGGTGGACTGCAATGTTAAACTTTCCAGTGCGCAAAAATTTCGGTACCTTAAATCGGTTTTACGCGAAGACGCATTTAATTTGTTAAATGGTATACACATTTCAGACTCTAATTATTTGCTTGCTTGGGAAAAACTAGAACGCCGGTACAATAAGCCGCTTTACATTATAAACGCCCTCATTGAACAATTTCTAAAACTGCCAAGCGTCGGTTCGGAGGATGGTATTCGCTTGCGTAAGCTTGTTGACAAATCGGACGAAGTCATTCGTGCTCTAGAAGCGGTAAAGGCAGTAGGTAGGGATCCGTGGCTCGTTTACTTGCTATTAAATAAAACTGACTCGGAAACTCGAAAAGCTTGGGCTCTTGAAAGCAAAAATTCTGAGGAATCGACTATCGAAGATCTTCTAGAGTTCCTAGAAGAACGTTCTAGTGCTTTAGAGGCTAGTGATCCCAAAACGACTCGTGTAGTTAAGAGCTCTCGTGCTTCAAACACATCGAACATTAAAAGCCTAGCCGTAGTAAATGCGTCATGACCAAAATGCAAGGGCGAACACTATCTTCCACAGTGTCCGGAATTCGTGTTAATGTCGGTTAGTTCGCGTCGCGGCTTCGCTAGAGATCAACGATTATGTTACAATTGCCTTGGTACTAAGCACTCATCGATGCGATGTCGAGTTAAGGTGCGTTGTTCATTTTGTAATGCTCGTCATCATAGTTTAGTACACATCGATAACATAAACAAATTTTCTGATTCAACTAGTCCTGGCAATGTCGTGGGTGATACCCGCACCTCTGCTGTTTCGGTCGTGAGCAACCACATGAAAAATCAATCGCGTTCCTCCGGAATATTACCTACCGTCGTCGTTAAAGTATTGGATACAATTGGAAAGACTCATCTCGCGCGCGTTCTATTGGATACCGGTCCGCAAGTATCTTTTGTGACTGATAGCCTGGTAAAAAGGCTTGGTCTTCGTCGTTCCCATGCTCGTTTGCCTATATCTGGCATCTCTTCGGTTGAAGCTGGTGTGACTCAAGGTGCCGTAAATTTAACTTTGAAATCTTGCATAAGTCCACATTTTATTGAAATTGAAGCCTTCATACTGAGCAAAATAACCTCGCAAACTCCATCGGTTCCGATCGCATGTAGCAACTTCACTTTTCTCGAAGATCTTCAATTGGCAGATGCAGGATTCAATAGCCCAGGTCACATAGATATTCTGTTAGGGGCTGACAAAGCTTGGAGTATTCTGAGAGGCGGTCATCGCTCCGATGAAGAAGGAAGGGTCGTTGCACATGAGACACTCTTTGGATGGGTTGTAACGGGTTGTTTGTCAGATAAACCTGTCATTTCTTTGCACGCAGGTGTTGACCTTGATGTGATTTTGAAGTCTTTTTGGGAAATTGAGGAGGTTCCGCATAAGTTTTCTTCTAAGTTAAGCGAAGATGAGGTAGATACGAAGTTTTCCAAGACCCTTACTAGAACATCGGACAATAAGTACATGGTAGAGCTTCCGTTTCGACAGGACAACGTAAGATTTTCTAACACCCTATCAGGAGCCCTATCTAGACTCCTTGCTATGGAACGTCGGTTTGCACGTGATGAAGACCTTAGAGTAGAATATCATAAGTTTATGAAAGCTTATTTGGATTTAGGACATATGGAGCGTATTCCAAATGAAGAAATAGAGCCTACGTCGGGAAGAGTTTTCTATATGCCCCATCACGCTGTCATCACAAACAAAATTCGCGTAGTCTTCGATGGTTCGCATAAAGACACCAACAATTGTAGCCTTAATGAAATGCTTCACATTGGAACCCCTCTTCAACGAAATTTGATTAACGTTTGTATGCGTTTTCGCTTGCATCGCTTCGTTTTCTGTGCTGACGTCGTTAAAATGTTCCGGCAGATCTGGGTGCATCCAAAACATCGAGATTACCAGCGTATTGTGTGGAGAGAATCGTCTGAAGTTCCAATTTCCCATTTTCGTTTGTGCACAGTGACATATGGTACATCTCCAGCTCCTTATCTATCGATGAAGGTTCTTCGGCAAATAGCGCTTGATTACCAGCACCAGTTCCCTTTAGCGTCACGTGCTATTTTGCACGATATGTATGTGGACGATCTATTGACCGGAGCAGATTCGTTGTCAGAAACGTTGCAGCTGAAGAAACAGATCGTCGAAATGCTGTCGTTTGGAGGCCTGGAGCTAAGCAAGTGGAGCTCAAATTGTTGGGAGATATTGCGGGAGATCGATAGTGAAGAAGCTATATCGCTTGACTTAGGTAGTTCATCGCAGTGCACCAAAGTCCTTGGCTTGCTTTGGAACCCGCAGAGTGACACCTTTACTTACAAAATTAGTTTGCCAGAACAGTTCTTGCCTACAAAGCGAAAGCTACTTTCGGAGATTGCGAAAATTTTCGATCCTTTGGGTTTCTTAGTTCCTTCCACAATTTTATTGAAAATTTTGTTTCAGGAGCTGTGGATCGCTAAAACGAGAATAGACTGGGATGACCCTTTGCCCCTTGAAGTAACCAAAAAATGGAATCGGTATAGGGAGAGTTTGACTTTTCTTGAAAACTTTAGGATTTCTCGAAGGTGTACTCTAAATTCTAAACGCTTGGAGTTAATAGGATTCTCAGATGCTTCCGAAAACGCTTATGCTGCCGTAGTTTACAGTCGTAGTCACTCGGAAGACGGTGTTGTTGAGGTCCAATTAGTTGCAGCCAAAACTCGTGTCGCCCCTGTAAAACAGTTGTCAATCCCACGTCTCGAACTCTGTGGAGCATTACTCTTGGGTCGGTTGGTCGAGGCCATTCGGTCGTCGTTGGATGGAACACAAATTCGAGTTTTTGCCTTTTGTGACTCCCAAATAGTCTTGTCCTGGCTCTCTTCTCCTCCACGAAGATGGAATACATTTGTAGCAAATCGTACTTCGGAAATATTGTCAACCTTACCTCGTTCGTCTTGGAATCATGTGTGTTCTTCTGATAATCCTGCTGACTGTGCTTCCCGGGGTCTTGCACCCAACGATCTAATAAAATTTGATATGTGGTGGAAAGGTCCGGCTTGGTTGTCTCAAGATTTAGATTACTGGCCAATTAATCGCGAAGTTGGGACTGAAGAAATTCCTGAGGAGAGAAAAAAGAATGTTGCGGTTCACGTTTCGGTTGTGGTGGAACATTTTCTCGAAGATCTTTCGCTTAAAATCTCTGCTTGGAGAAAGCTGGTAAGAATTGTTGGGTATATTCATCGCTTCATAAGGTTATGTCGTATACCTAAAGAAGATAGAAAACGTGGATATCTTACGGTATCAGAGCTTGGTTTTGCTAAGAAAACCTGCCTCATATGGGCTCAAAAGGCATTCCAGACCGAATTAACTGCTCTCAAGGCTAATCGGTGTGTTTCCAAGATGTCCAAGTTGTTCTCGCTCTCGCCTTTTATTGATGATGTCGGTTTGTTGCGTGTCGGTGGGAGAATTTCCAACGCTAGAGATGTCCCTTATAGTTTAAAACATCCTACGATTTTGCCCAAAAACCATCGTATTACCCAGCTCATTCTATTGGATGCACACATAAACTTTCTTCACATCGGTGTTTCGGGTCTTTTCGCATTGATTCGTCAGGAGTACTGGATCGTGGGAGGCAGGAACCTTATCCGAAAACTAGTTCACGATTGCGTTACGTGTTTTCGTCATCGGCAGTCTACGTCTACGCAACTCATGGGGAGCTTGCCATCATCCCGTGTGAATCCATCATTTGCTTTCGCTCATACAGGCTGTGACTATGCTGGGCCCATAACTCTTCGTTTATCCACGGAAAGGAGATCTAAACTGGCGAAAGGATACATTTCGTTATTTATTTGTATGACAACTAAGGCGCTCCATCTTGAGTTGGTTTCAGATCTTACTACGGATGCCTTTTTGGCAGCGCTCAAAAGGTTTATCGCGAGGCGTGGAAAATGTAACGTAATATACTCGGATAATGGAACCAACTTCCAAGGAGCAGCTCGCGTTTTGTCGGAGATGGACAAATTAATACAATCGCCGACGCACAATCAGAAGGTTGCTGAAATGTTGACTGCAGAAAATATCGATTGGCAATTTATCCCACCGCACAGTCCTCATTTCGGCGGGCTTTGGGAAGCGGGGGTTAAATTGGTGAAGCAGCATCTCCGTCGCGTCCTTGGAAATAATCTGTTAACATTCGAAGAAATGTATACATTATTAGCCCAAATCGAAGCCCTCTTAAATTCTAGGCCTTCTTTGTGCCTCCTCTGATTTAGAACTTGATGCATTAACACCTTCTCATTTTCTTATAGGAAGGCCATATACCGCGATTTCTGAGCCAAGCTATCTGGAAACACCTATAAATCGTTTAAGAAGATGGGAACTGCTCCAAAATATGATGCAGGGTTTCTGGCGCAGATGGCACACCGATTATCTAACAACGTTGCAGCAGCGCCCAAAATGGAGAGAACCTACAAGAAATTTTCGAATTGACGATATGGTTGTTCTGAAGGAGCCAAACCTGCCACCTTCACGATGGTCTCTAGGCAGAGTTACCGAAGTCCACCCAGGCCAAGATGGACATGTACGAGTTGTAACGCTTCGCACGAAAAACGGAGAGTTCAAGCGCCCCATCACCAAGTTAGCGATAATACCATGTTCCTGAAATTCCTTCAGCGGGGGCGGCATGTTGAGAAACGAATAACGCTTGTTAAACACTAAAATATTATTGTTCGACCTTTATTTGAATTTGAATTTGTTAATTTAACTTTTCCAAACATATTTCTATTACCCTATGGCTCGAACATATTGCTTATGTTGTTTATTTTTTCTCTTTATCTAATGTTTAAGTAATTCTAATTTTTGTAATCATTATCACTGCAGTGGCACACACACTTTCGTGAACCGTTTTCTTTTTTGAGTATGAAATTATTGATTACTGCAATGCTATTGTTTAATGAATATTGGACCATTAATGACGTCAAATACTGGTTTCTAGCGATAGGTGTGTGTGGTTAATTGCTGTCTGATGAAATTATGTAAGACCATTAGAGATCACTTTTGTAGCAACCACCAAACCAGACGGTCGAGCCATAGGGTTACCTCCCTATATAATTTTGTCTTGAACTGAATTGCCCATAATTAATAAAATTATAAAGTTTTAAGAAATCGATTTTTTTTTTATTTAATTTTGTTTGAGGCATTCAGAATCAGTAGCTTTCAAGTGAAGTTGATATTAATATTATTCGATGGCGGCAAATGAATCCAAGTTGTGTATAGAATTTACCAAAAAAGCTTTTTCGTTTGGTTTCACACGCACATAAACATGCCCACCTCGGGTGAATACAGATGTCAGCTGCTTTTGATATTTTAATTGGAACGCAGAAAGACTTTGATTGAGGTAGATTGACACGTCTGATTGCATGCCAACATCATGTAAACAAAGCGACTTTTTTGGTTTCTTGTATGCCCACAATTTAATTTTATCAGCTGTTGAAGAAAATTTTGTTATAATTGCTGGGCAATCTGAATTGGTTTTGGTTTTAGTGCGAAAAATTTCCTTGGCACTGGTGTTGGTGTGCAATCGACCGAGGTGCACAATGCAGTGAAAACACGATGGAGATCTTCGTTTCCGTTTTCTGGAACATCACGCAAAATAGCATCAGTAGACAACTTTTCGCGTTCCAAATCTTCAATTTTCGCTTGTAGAGAACGAACATCACTTTGTAGCTGGTTACAATAAATAGACTCTGATGTCTGTTCGAGTACCTCGATGCATACTGTGAGGGCTGCAACGGATCGGTTGACATCCTCAAAGCGTTTATTAAAGTCAGTGACCGCCCTTTCCAACGTTTTAAGCAGATTGTTATGAATCTCAAGGATTGTAGAGTTGAGCTGTTGGTTAAAGCAATCTAGTTGTTTTTGAGTCTCCATGATCGTCATTTTCAGCTGAGCATTATTTTCTTCAAGCTGTTTTATAAACTAGGTTTTACTTTCTTCAATTTGCTTTGTTAAACGGAGCTCCAATTGCTTGATTTTGCATTGCTTGGTAATGGTGAGCCAATAGGCTTGTTAGTTGAACGTAGCTCTGTTGCTTGGCAGAATTGTTGTCTTTTGTTGTTGCGGATGGGGAATTTATTGGCTTATATCTCGACGTTAGCCTTGTTTCAGGAGCACTTTGTAAGTCAGACTGCATATTTGACAATCACTAGCTAGCGTTACAACAACAATTTACAAAGAACACTTCGTTTAGCAAATTACGGGGAAAATAATTCGAGGATTAAGAAGTAATATCAATAGAATGATAACCACGACTTTTAAATATTCAAACGACATCTTTTTGGAATTATTTAATATATTGCGATCAGCCGCCACTTTAGAATCTATTATAGAAGATTTCTTCTAGTCATATTCTACTTTATGTAACAAAATTTTAATTTTCTGTAACCGTCGGGTGAATATCCCAGTATCTATTTGTGGCCGAAAAGCAAAAAAAAAAAAGAGAAGTCCTGTTAAAGCCAAGTATATGCATATATAGATATACATTGTAATTAATAATTTTTTTATTATACTTTTTTATAATTGTTTCTTTATTGGTCTTTTTGCTAATAGCTCAAAAATCGTGTCCGATCTCGTCCTTGTTCTTTGGTTTAATGAATCTGTGTACGAGTAATACTTTATGCGCTATCTGATGGCCTTACTTACAATGGAAAGCTGAACCGGCATTGCCAGTGTTAATTTAATGGCATATGATTATTTTATACTACAATTCGGTCGATCTGACAACAATGGTCTGCCTTGACCATTAATGACAACATTTACGGATTCATTCACTAGGTAAAGATGTTGCTTAACCTTTATCCCGAAGTTAAAAAAAAAACGCACATGGTATTTGTGGGTAAAATTTGCTCAATGCGTTTTTTATTTAGCAATCACAACTTCCACTTATAATTTTTTGTTGGGAATGGTGTTTACAAATTAATTATAACAGAACAATATTTTTTGTTAGGAACGAATCACGATATTTCAGAGTACGTCCGAAAGTGGGCTTGACAGTATACTGATGAACATTCTGAACAGAATGCTCTTGGCGATTTCAATGAAGCACTGGTGGTGGAAATAGCGATAAAACAAATTAAAACAGTAGACATTACGTCGGTGTTCGAGGGTGTCAATTAACTGACTGATATTACTATCGCCTATGAGTTTTATTGCACGGTTTTGGATGCTATCTAGCAGGTGCAGAGATGTGGATGTTGTTGTTGTCGATGGTTTTTTTTATTGACGTTGAACCACTTATATTTCCGGAGCACTGTGTGGAAGAGAAGTTCGACGGGAGATTTGCTTAATTCTGCCTAAAAAATCCTTCGTTTGAAAGATAGATATGTATGTTATATCACTAAAGCATTATAGGCTGATATATGAAGAATTTTATAAAATAACGTCTGTGACCACCTGCTTGTTCTACGCTTACGTATATAAATAATTTATCATTCGGTTTATACAGTCGGACAATATCGTCGCTTACAATAGGTCGTACATATAAAACGAAGTCGGAAGTGCAAATTTCTCTATTTTTAAAAACGTATTTTTATTTATTTTATTGATAATATTAGTTAGTGACAGCATTGAATTAATTTTAACACATAATAGTATATTTACTATAACAAACATAAAGAATTTTACAAACGCGAATAATTTTGTTCCGGGGTCTCACATATGTATGTTATGTGGTAATAACAGGTGCTAGGTAGTTAAGAGTTTACCTAGTTTTCCAGCCGTGGCGGACTTACATAGATTTAGGTAGGATTAGGGTATATAAAGGGTCCACCATCTAACTTCTTTTTTTTCAACTAGTGCTTATTTCGTGAATGGTAACACTTAGCTCATGACTGATTTGACAGATAATTAGTTTTATCCTTCCGGTTAATAATGGAAAATAATTTCATTCAAATGGCTGCCTCGGCTGGCCATGCAGTAGCCTACACGATCGGTCCAATTTTTAAGCACATTATCGATTGTGTGCAGCTGTATTTCACCAATGGCTTCACGAACATTGTCCTTTAAAGCGTCAATTGCCTCTGGCTTGTCGGCGTAACACTTATCTTTTACGGCACCCCACAAATAATAGTCCAACGGTGTCAAATCGCAGCTCCGAGGTGGCCAAACGACATCAGCTCTGCGGCTTATAATGCGATCTTCAAAAACAGGGCGCAAAACATCGAGTGTAGCTTCGGCTGTGTGGCACGTAGCGCAGTCCTGTTGAAACCAAGTGTTGCCAATATCCTCCTCTTCAATTTTTGTGAACAAAAATTCGTTCAACATGGCCCGAAAACGATCGCCATTGACTGTAACGGCCACTCCTTGCTCATTTTCGAAGAAAAATGGCCCAATTATGCCTCTGGACCAAAATCCGCACCAAACAGTGACTCGTTTTGGGTGTATCGGCTTTTCAATGTATGCGTGCGGGTTTTCTGTGCCCCAAATGCGACAATTTTGCTTGTTTACATACCCGCCAAGATCAAAATGAGCTTCATCTGAAAAGATGATTTTTTTTGGCAAAATCGGCATCTTCTCTAAGTCGATCGCAGGCAATATTTCCCAGCGTTGTTCAAGCATATATAATAAAAAAAAAAATACAAAAAAAAATTAATAACCTTTAACTGTTATTGTCACACTACCACTTAACATACGCATGTGAGACACCGGAACAAAATTATTCACGTTTGTAAAATTTTAGTTTTTAATTAAAACCAGTTTACGCACATATTAAGTTATTTATTAGAATAAGAAAAGCACAGGAAAATCAACATTTTTGTTTTAAATTTCAATTAAGTAGCAACATTTCTTATTTTATATTTACAATATAAACTAACACATTTGGAAAATTAGATCCATTATAATAATCACATAAAGTAGGTAATTCTTTGTTCTTTTTTTAAATGTTTAGTAATCGCAAAATATAAATAAAAATAAAAATTCTCAATAAAAACAAAACTTAAACGAAATTGCACTACCTAAACTAACAGTTTTTCACAATAGTGAACACAAAGTTTGTGTTAGCATTCCTGGCAAATAGGAGCTTTGCATTCGAAACACATGAATTGTGTTTTGCGTTTGTTTCCAGAGTCGCAAATAAATAGAACAGTTCTTACGAACTGCTAAGCTTTCTTCAGCACTACTGCTAGATGGAACTGCTGTTGGAGTGGTGTCGAATAGCCATTCTGATATCACCGTTCTATTTGCGGTCTAATAAGCTGTTCAGCTAGATGGTTCATAAATGAAAATTTGCTTCCAATCTTCTGACCTTGAGACTGGGTAGACAACCTCACGACATAGTAATTTGGGGCAGAAATGTCAAGCATTCGGTAAAATACAGCCAAGGGCCATCTTCCGTGGAGTAATTTGAACACATTTGGCCAAGTAGATCCACTCCAATTTTGGTTTGGTTATAAAAACGGATTATCTCAGGTTTCTTGGTAGTTTCATCAACAATTGGCATGTGGTGCATACTCAACAGAATGATCACTGCTTTATTCTGCTTTGGCACATATGATAATATATTGATGTCTTTAGTAAAACCAAAAACCGTCGAATCAACAGTTCTGTAACGAGCTGGTAAAAATTTACGAGGAATTTTTTTTTGATTTTTTCTCAATGTTCCTACGCCGCCGGTCAGTTGTTTCTTATTTAGGAAATCAAGTAGCTGAACAGAAGTGTACCAATTGTACATACAGTAACGTTTCTATTGAATTTTTCGATTGGGGGTATAAGACGCATTAAAGCTTGAGATGGTTTCTTCAGTCGCTGATATCCAGGGGGTAAGTACAGCTCATCCGATTCTTTGGCTTGGTATATATAGGCATTGAGGAGGTATCCTGATCATACATCTGTAAGACATAGAATTTTGATGCCATATTTTGCCGGTTTTTTTCGCATTGAACCTGCATCTTCTTCGAAATGCGAGCAATATTTCATCAATACTTGCACAGCTGCGAATTGCAAAAATAGCTTGACATTGGTCAATAGAGGAGTCGAAGAGCTTAGTAATAGGTGCTGATACATCATTTTTCCAACGTACTGATCTAGTAGCCGCGTCATCAAAACGTAGGGTTTTTAACAACACTTCAAACCTGTTCTTGCTCATGATACAGCGGTATATTTCCCGTCCAGTGCCATCTGTACAGTACCACGACGTATAATTTTCGTGATTTTCTTTGAAAATTTCTGTATAAAATAAGAACCCTAAAAATGCCTTCAATTCCATGAGATCTAAATCTTGAACACAGGTTGAAATTAGGTAGTTCGGCCTGATATCCAGCGCAGAAGACGAAGCATTTAGTTCATTGCGATAGGCTGGTTTTATACCTTCCCTCTCCTTCACAATATTATGGTGTATCGTTCTCCATCGTAAAAAATGTGGGGCGGATGACCAATGAAAGCGATTGTAGCCAAAATAATTCTTCTTCCAGGGTCTCGATCGCAGTTGAGATAAAGCCACATCATTATCAGATGATAATTCTTGCTCATCAGGTAAAGTCGAAGATAAATCAATTTCGAGGTTAGTATTTTCGTTATTTTTCACTTCATTTGTGTCTTCGAATACTGAGTCTGACTTGCAATTTTCTTCTAACACATGCTCTATTCCTACATCGACCTCAATATCGCTGCATTCCTCGTTTGGTATATTTCCGTCGTCTGAAAGGTCTTGTGCCAAGCGGTGTTTGTTTTCGTCATTTAAAACCATTATCAACTGAAACAATAAAAAAAACACGAATGTTAAAAACGTACGTAACCGCCTAACAGGGGTCACTTAGACCCCTGGCAACAGTTTTTTACTTACTAGAGACAAACGCGCTCACGTCCGATTGCAACGAGCGGTTGCGTGGCAATGTGGGGTGCGAGGAAAAGGTACAAGAGCGAACACGTTTATACGAATCTCGGACGCAATAATATTCACGCCTAAAAATTCGCCTGTATTAAGGGTTCCTAGTGAAGCTATATTATACTAGAGGAATTCGATGAAGAGGAGCCAGTGCACTGGTTCTTGCCTTTGTTCCATTAGATATCAGAAAGTAGTTTCGTCGCGACATGAATGACACCATGTCTCGCCTTGAAACCGAATTGATTATCCGGAACTATGATATATTTTTGTCCTCAACCCACTTAACCTGGACTCTATTGATCACGTTCTCGAAAACTTTACGATATTTGGAAGAAGACTGATTTATTTATTTATTTATTTCATCGATCTATATCTATATACTGTTTTTATTATTAGTTGATAACATTGGATTAGTCTTTTAAAGTGATAAAATTCTTTTAAATAATGTTCATACTATACTTATTCTTTAATTATCAACGGTTTCATTTCGTAAAACCTTAAAAGGCGGTGCTGTAGAGGTAATATTCTATCCATATGCGTTTTGGACGCATTTCCCCATGCCAGTATTCCACATCTTATTCGCGATTTTGCTAGCGAGGCGTACACCTACTTACGTACTTCAAAACTTAAATACTTTTTTATATAAACCATCGCAAAGAGTGAACTTTTGAGTTGTAAACGCAACACATTTATATGTTCACGAGATAGGAAATTCTCATCGATGGTAACTCCTAGATAGTTTATTTTGATTACTACTTCTATTGATGTGTTGTTGGCTGAATATGGACATAGGTCGTTTCGGTGATATATATTAAACGCTTCCTTTAGCTTGAACGGTATTCGTATGTGCATTAACTTTGTTTCTTAAGAATTAATAATTAGCCCTTGATCATGGAAGCATTTTGACATCGCCACGAATTCTTCTTGTATTAATTCCAGTGCCTTGTTAAAGATTTTGTGTTTGACGACAAGTGCTATATTATTTACATAGGCATAGGCATAGGCTGTGCACTTTTTGAATAAATGGAGAAGTTCATTTGTATACAAAACAAGCCTGGAGCCTGTCCCACAAAGCAATTGGCATTTCTTTACTTAAGGTATTAAACACTCTAACTTTAGATAGTTTTAGATTAGTTAGATAGTCTTCGATCCATTTTGCCAGCACTCCTCTCACACCAACTCGATTGACAGTTT
Source organism: Volucella bombylans (assembly GCA_949129095.1). NCBI lineage: Eukaryota > Metazoa > Arthropoda > Insecta > Diptera > Syrphidae > Volucella > Volucella bombylans. The sequence goes on along the minus strand of OX422140.1, from coordinate 140,390,131 downwards.
CAATTAATTTTTTATGAGTTATGGTATCGAAAGCTTTACTAAATCGACCGGAGATTCACCGGATTGGATGTGTCTTTATCCCTTTTAGGGATGGGATGTACCACCGCAGTTTTCCATTGCGCTGGATAATGGGCATTATTCCTTGCATTAGTAAAAAGGGTGGTATAAATGTTCACCGCTTCTAGTGGAAGATGTCAAAGCACAATGTTCGGTATTCTATCGGTTCCCACTGATTTCTTATTTCTAAGTGATTCAAAGATCGTTTGGAACTCTTCATTCGAGATGCACGGTGTTAGTACTCTATCGTAGGCAATGATATTATTTTCTATATTCTCGTCACTGAATTGGGTAAAATCCGAGATATCAAATCGCTAGTTCACTATTTCATTTCGAAGGTAGAAATTGTGCAAAAGGACTCGATTTTTCAGGTTATGGCTCGGACCAATGATATCATTCGGCTTGTATACTTCCTAGAAAGTCGCTCCTATAGCCTCTCCTGCGGATCCTCGATCACAAAGAAGTTGTCATCGTCAATGGCCTCATTTGGATCTATGTCTGCTGCTACAAGTATTTGTTCGTTGCTCGGGCGATTTTAGGAATGGAACGACGTTTTGATTATTTCTCCGAAATATTTTATTTATTTGCGGGAACATATTCGGGTTGCTGGTGTTTACAAAATTTCTGTAATTTTCTTTTAATAATGTTCAGAGTTTTTTAATCGAAGACTTCAGTGTTATGATCTCCGGGTTATGTCTGTCAGTAAACTGTCTGTACAAGGTTTTTAGTCTTGACATCAGTCTATTTTTATGTCGGTGCAGTGCGTCAATAGTGCGTTGCGGAATAAGTCGTCGTCGATGTCAGTGTGTTGGTACCGAGGTATCGTTTTGCCCATTGTTCGTTTGAATGTCTCGTCCATTAGTCTTATAGTGGATACCTGTCAATCTCCTCGTTTGAGAGATTTCTGTTGGACGGTGGGTAGAGCGAAATCGAGGAGAGAGCTGTTCTGGAGAAATGTATCTAACGCACTCTACTATAGTTGTAGAAAGGTATTTCTAATACCTCTAATACCAATTCTTCCAATTCCGCAGTTTCGTTGGCAAGAGTTATGTCGGTGTTGAGGCCGTAATGATCAATGTCATCCACGATAGTGGGTAGACAGTTTGTAGTATGTTTGTTAGTACCTGTTAGTTCTCCAATCAGCACATTCATCACATCATGCTTCAGTAATGCATATTCAGTAAATTTACCGCTTCTGTAGCCAAATTGAGAGACACTGAAAAATAATTCTTATCTAATAAGGATAGCATTCTGGATTTGAAGCCAATTTCAAAACGTTTTGTCTTGCTTCAAGAATCACTGTGTAGTAAAGTTTAGTTTAATCTTTTTCTTTCTTTCTCTTTCTTTTTTCATTGATTTTCTATTAATTTCTCTTCGGTGCAAGTCAAATTGCATATAAAAAAAACAAATCTTTGTGGTCAATTTAAAATGGACGGGGGTACAGATCTCTCGTTCATAGACCCCCGTGGAATTTAGACGTGTAAATCAATAAGAAAGACATTTGAGGAGTTTTATGTTATTGTACTTTTCTCTTTTTCTTTTAATTTAAAAATAATACAAAAAAAAAAAAAAACAGAGAGAGGCACATGGTATCCCATTCCAACTATACTATACATATGACTCTTTCTTTTGTTGATCTTCTCCTCCATTAGCTTGAAAAGGTTTTGTCGCAATAGCTATATTCGTACAAGATGTCAAAGTTTATACTCCTGGATTGGTTTGTAGTTCGGAGAAATCAATTGTGTCTAGGACTCGATCTAGTTCTGTTTGGTAACGTTGTGCAAAAATTTTCATTCCATATTAATTTGGGAAGTAGCCGTCTTTCAGGCTCGGTATTCACATTTTGCGTGGAATGTTTGGCAGTGATCAATAGCGGAAGATGATCAGAGAACAGGAATTCGCCTTTCTCAAGATCAGGCATGCAATTGGTCCATTCATCTCTCACCAGGTACTAGTCTATCGTTGAATAAGCGTTGCCTCTGAGAAAAGTGAGAGAGAAAGGCTGATCGACTCACACATTTCGATGAATTTTCTATCATTGCTATCGATTGCTTTGTCCTTCGACTTCCTGGGAGTGTAAGCAATATCACCAGCGAAATTTGGATGAATTAGCCACAGTTGTGTGGCCTAGCGACCCTAGAGTTGCAATCTCCAATTAACATCACATTTTGTTGCTTAATGTAAACTGAAAGGTTTTTTTTAATCCGTAAAGGCATCCTCCGCTGCTAGCTCTTCCATGAGTTGATGTGTTTTGATGCAAAGATCCAGTACAATTCGTAATCCTCAAAGAAATGTGCAAAGGTATTTTCATTCGATTCGATGAAAGTTTCGTGCAAGAAAAAGATATCATACTGATTGATTAACTCAAAACATTCTCTGAACTTGTGGCGTGATCAGTAGACAATTTTTCTTTTTGAAAGTCGATTACTACCAAAATATTTTTTTGGGGTTTCGAAATTTAACACTTGGCTTAAATATCCAAGTCACAAACAGCATTGATTAGTGTAAACCCAACTTGTATACCAATCTGCGTTTTGGTATTATCATATTACTGATTGCAGTTGGCTAAACTTCTATTGTTTTCCGAAGAGTATTTAAGGGAGTGCAGCACCCTATGCTTTCTTTTCTTTTCATTGACACGCTTCACGTAACCTTGGACATTCGTTTTCTACAATAAAATTTATTTTGATTGCTCGCCTTTTTTTGTTGTTGTGCAGTTTGGAATTATCCCCAAGGTGTTAGCTATTCCACTTGTAACAAAAAGAAGCATTAAAAGGTAAAAATTGTGGGTTACTAAGTGAATAAATTTATATTTATTGTATATGACCACTTTCGCAGATACATTAACCTTAGCAGAAAACCTGCTCTTGTTCTGCTATGGTTCATTTTGTCTTTTTTTACGAGTGATCAGGATAATACGCCTGACACTGACTTGCTGGAAAAAAGAAAAAGAATAAAAAAACAAGATCTGACTGACCATGCAAAATGCATAGACAAATGTCGAGCACATGGTTACAATAACCCTCAACCATCAAAAGACCAATCGGATCCACCTGAATTCGAACATACCCATCATTTTATAAATTTACAATACTTCTTTGATTCTATTAGTTGTCCACTAACTCCATCAAGCTCATAGTAATCAAGAAATAATAATTTTATCATGCCCTGTAAGTTGTACCTGAGTTGTAATTTAGTGTCGAAGATCACATACCTAGTGTTAAATTAATATTGTAATTGCACCAATACACTCATGTCAAACTTAATTTTCCTATCATTTTCATATCATATAAAAGTAGATTTTTCTTGATAATAAATTCATTTACCTAAATAACTACTGTTAAAAGCCAGAGAAAAGTGATCCTTGTACATATTGTCATGAGAAAGGTATTCAAAAATACATCCGCAGCTGAACTTTGCGCACAAATTTCAACGAATTGGATCTTCATTATAAAAGTGAGTACATAACATTTGATTTTCTTTTCATTGGCTTATTTATGTCTTTCTTTTAGTTTTATTACAATATTTACCTAAATTTTCTTAAACTCTTAATATTTACAGTACCTACATTTGAAATCTAAAACTATCTCAAAATCTAAACATTTACTTAATTTTTGAGGCACATCTTAAATAATATTTTACTTGCATATCCTATCAGATTTGAATTTGACATAATATCCTATAAAATACTTATCTCAGACAAAAAATTTAGCAAAGCAATTTTTGACACTAAATTATCCTAACTTGTCAACCAATGTATACTATCTACATGTATGGATATACGTACATACAGTATATTTACAGATTCGCAACCGAATCAAAATAAAATGACCCATAGTCTTTCTGAAATATATATTTGAGTACGTTTACTGGTTATTCACTCCAAGTTATTTTAAAAGATGACGTTGTGCTAGGCCCTTTATGACCGTGAAGTGTTGAGATATGGTAGTTAGGGACTATTCTAGAATAGGCATATGAATGAATAGTCATGGTGTAATTGGTTAGCCAGTTGCTGTGGGCGGGTTCCTTCTGGTGTTACAACACCTAAAACACCACGATGAGTTTATAAGCAATTTCATATAACGTCCTTTTCACATTTGCAATAGTCTAAAACCTTAAGTTACAAACTTTATTTATTTATCTTTTCTTTATGGCACGAAAATTCGTCAGTTACGCCGTGCAACTGCAAGCGTGCCACCTGCTGCTACCAAACAAAGTGTCAATTCTCCAGCCACATACCTCTGAAATGCATTACAAACTGTATTTTGATACGTATCTCTGCAATATTATATGATATTATGTTTAAAGTGCAAATAAAGGGTCCGCCATCTAACTTTTTTTTTTCAACTAGTGCTTATTTCGTGAATGGTAACACTTAGCTCATGGCTGATTTGATAGATAATTAGTTTTATCCTCCCGGTGAACGAATATGGTTGTGTATACGACAATGCTGGGAAATATTGCGACATTACTTTGAAAATCATGGTAATGTTGCAGAATGTGTGAGAAAGTTGCGTACGGATTTTAGAAGAAGAGAAGCACCGTCAGCTCAGTATGTTCGTTATCTTGTGAAAAAAGTGAAAGAAACTGGCATCCTCATCGATAAACCAAAGCGTGAAAAGCCAAAAACAGTGCGTACACCCGAGAATATTGCTGCTGTGGCAGAAAGTGTGCGTGAAGCGCCATCAACATCAATTCACCGTCGTTCTCAACAATTGAACATTTCGGAGACATCATTGAGACGAATTTTGCATAAAGACCTTGGTATGACGCCATACAAAGTCCAATTGGTTCAGGAGTTGAAGCCAACTGACCATCCAATGCGTTTTCGCTTCGCTAAGTGGGCCTGCGATCGACTTAGAGAACATGCCGATTTTGCATACATTGAAAAGCCGGTACACCCAAAACGAGTCACTGTTTGGTGCGGATTTTGTCCCAGAGGCATAATTGGGCCATTTTTCTTCGAAAATGAGCAAGGAGTGGCAGTTACAGTCAATAGCGATCGTTATCGGGCCATGTTGAACGAATTTTTGTTCACAAAAATTGAAGAGGAGGATATTGGCAACATTTGGTTTCAACAAGACGGCGCTACGTGCCACATAGCCGAAGCTACACCCGATGTTTTGCGCCCTGTGTTTGAAGATCGCATTATCAGCCGCAGAGCTGATGTCGTTTGGCCACCTCGGAGCTCCGATTTGACACCGTTGGAGTATTATTTGTGGTGTGCCGTAAAACATAAGTGTTACGCCGACAAGCCAGAGACAATTGACGCTTTAAAGGACAATATTCGTGAAGCCATTGGTGAAATACAGCTGCACACAATCGATAATGTGCTTAAAAATTGGACCGATCGTGTAGGCTACTGCATGGCCAGCCGAGGCAGCCATTTGAATGAAATTATTTTCCATTATTAACCGGAAGGATAAAGCTGATTATGTGTCAAATCAGACATGAGTTAAGTGTTACCACTCAGGAAATAAGCACTAGTTGAAAAAAAGACGTTGGATGGCGGACCCTTGATTAATTAAGATTAATTTTTAATTTGCTAATTTTATTAATTTTTAAGTTACTTGATAGACTGACAGCTTTATTGCTAATAACTGGGTTCCTGAACGCTGCACACTGTATGAAAGCCTCTGGCTCCTGCTCTCAAAGTTGAGCTGTCACCAATTAAATGTCGAAGAAATGTCATTCCGTCATCATGTTCACATGTGAGGTTGTTATTGGATTATAGATAAAAACCATGTTTGCTTATCGTGATTGTGTCTGCTTTAATTTTGTTGTCTTTTGCCAGAACTTCTTTTCGGATATTTACCAATTGTCGTCTTTTCTCGCGCGCCGCTGCTGGGTAGTCTATGCAGAGAGATGCCCTTGTCGCGAAGTTTTGACGCCGGAGCAAAAGATGTGCTAACAATGGTGTCCACGTAGTCTTTCCTTTGCAGTTCCACCAAAACGTTATTTACTTTAGAGTTGTAGTTGCTGAATTAAACGGGCGCACAACTTTAGATTTGACTCTCCTTTCCCGAGTCATTACGTCAAAGACACAAAGCTTCTTGAGATGTACTATCGGGGATATATGTACTCAGTCAAAGAAGGTATCCTTGTTTTTGGTCTTTTTTTCTTTCATTTTTGTTTGAGTGTATCTAACTATCCACTCGTTGAACATACGACCCCATTCAAAATCTTTTGTCTAATCAACCACATGATTGGAACTACGAGTATATCTAAAATCGTCTGTTTATATATAAAAGACCCCGGCTTTAAACTTTCTAGACACATAGCATAAGCTGTAGACGATTAATATAACTGCAGCACGAAAATTAACCTTTCACTAAAAATTATAGCTCTGTTTCGACTATTTAATAATTCCCTTAGCCAAGCGTTACATTAAGTCATGAGGACTCACTCCCTTAATTTAATTTAACTTAATCCACCACAGAATCATCATATAATAACTACTCTAACTCCACACTGCCAAAGAAGTTCCTGACAATCATAACCTATAACAACGAAACCACACCACCGTGTCGTTGCGTCTAGACGATTAAGTTTAATAATTAGATTCAGCCACTCCATTAGGACTTGATAATTGCATCTCACATTCTCTAGTTACGACCACCTTCAGAAAATCCAGTTTCCCGCTGCCAACCCTACGGGCACTGTTCATTGCTCCTAGCGAAACTACTAGAAATGATTTTATTGTGTGTCGTTCTCCTTCTGCTTTACGTTTTGGTTTTCATTGACCGCGTAAACAAGTGTCACGTTCCCTGGGTCGTAAAATTTGCATTTGCAATGCACACTCTTCAAATGGTTAGCTAAAAACTACACCACCACCTCCGGCATGGAGCTTGAAAACTCAGAGGAGGCCACCCGAACGAGGACACCAACAAACACCAAATGAACGTTCCCATGGAGGGCTTATTTCAATCTTTGAGCGCGTCCCCCCAAGTTTCGCCCATCGCAAGGATAACAGTCCCGCGCGCACACACACAACTTAATTTACATTCCATTATACATCCGTGATTCAAGCTGCAAAGTATGTTCTATCAATTATTATGGTTTATGTGTACGGCGGAGGATGACGCGGAATGGTAGAAATGTTGGCGCAATAAGAACCAGTTTATGAGTCCCATGGAGGTGGCGCGTACCACAGTTGGAGTTAGATACCAGTTTGTAGTACCGGCTAAGACACAGGCAGGGCCTGGAGTGATTTCTTTATGTGTTTTTTTGGTTTTTGTTTAAGTTCGGTTAATGGTAGCTGCAGAACAGGATATTCGTATGTTTTGACTAAGTAATGCGAGACGCAACCTCATGGAATAGATGTGATGCACGTGACTTAGTTGTACTTCAACAGGAGACTTGGAGCCCTGTGTCAGGAACCAGGAAAGGTACAAGGAAGTTGAGCACAAGGGAGCACTCTTCGCTATGATGGGAACAATAGGCCTTCCACTAACCATTGTTTCCTTGTATACTGCCTGATGAATACAGTCGTACGTCAGTGGTGTGCATACATCATTTGTCAGTGGGACCACTACTTTCAAAGAATTGAAAAGTTTTCCCGACCCTTACTCACTTTTCTGCAATGCCGGTTTGTTTTAATATGTTGCGTTCACCTTTAGTCTCACGACATAAACGTATGTTTATTTCTGATATCTCTGTTTGCCGATGTGTATATTGGAGTCTTCAAAAAGCCATAAGTTAAGCCATCTTTGCGATCTACTGACAATCATTTCAACGATGAAAGCGAAAACATTTTTCGTTAATAGATAGTTTTGAATGTTTGTGAAAAGGATTTACTCCTTTTTTTACTAAATAATTTCCAAACCGTTTTGTGTCTCAGCGTTGGACACTATAGACATTGGCTTAGTTTGATAGTTGTTGCCTACCGTAACTCCTAATCAACCTCCTCTCAAGCAACCCGCCTATGCAAAAAGACTGTTTAGGAGTTTTAATAGCGACCGAAACTCTAAGCAATGAGGGAAGCAGCCGCGAAGCAACAGGAAAAGAAAAGGAAAGCTAACCAAGTGACAGCCACTGAGGGAAAGGAAGGCCACAAACTTACTATTCTGGCGGCGATCATTAGTTCAACCATCAATTGTCATAGGCAAGGCTCCTCCGTATTTAAGTTACCCAGAATGGAATATGTTTAACGACCTATGGCGGAAGCTAGACCTAAAGATCCTAGACGGTGTCAATGATGCTATTCTGAAAGGAGGCATTTGGTTGCTCTGTCTGCTTCCAGGAAGGTCATGCCATCTACATCTGAATTCGTAAGAACTTCAAATGTGTCTGAAAATCCTAACAGAGCGTACAAGTAATCCTTTCGATCAAATTCTGTGTGTATAGGGAACAGCCAGCTGTACTAAGGAAAACTCACATGCGGCCAGACACACCGTTCTTTTCCTGTGAAAGCCGTGTTTTATCAAAAGCTTCTTTACTTTGCCATAAAGCCTAGAGTGCTTTCAAAGTTTTCAGAGTGGCATATTTCCTTTAGTCAAGCGTTATTTTTAAGCAATAGATAAATCAGATCAGGCAGCTTTCTCTTTGTCGTAAAGAGGAGAACCTCTTTTTTGAGAGGATTGACTGAAAGCCGATTCCTAGTGCACCAATCGGCGATAACGGCTAGGGCTGCCTTCGCTTTGGAGCTATTGCAAAGATCAACATGCATTATAGCTCTGAAATGGTGGTAAAGTGCAGACTTGTAAGGTAAAATGTAGGACGATCCCTAAGAGAATCCGACACAAGAAGACTCTTTGCTTTCACAGGGTGACCGCCGAGTAATTGTAGTTATTTCACGGTTAATAAATTCCCTTTAATATTGCAGAAAGCGTTGACTCGGTGCAATTGTCATAACACCGGCAAAAATGTAACGAAGAGGAACTAACCTTTTTTAAAAAAAATCTCTAACTTCAAGGTGGAATAGCAAGAGCCGATGCATGGCTAAGAGGATGTTTAGCCTCTAGTTATCGAACTTCGGATACAGTGCTACCTGAGATTTATTTACCTAGCCTTCCTCTAAGAAAAACTCTGCTATTAAGTGACCTGTGGGAATCAAAATTGATCCAACAAAAGTTTCGCTTTTAGAGAAGCAAAAAAATCAAACGTGAATTTCTGAGTGAGTCATACTTAGACATTATGTGTGAAGATACAATAAGCGTGCTATCGGATGAGTTACGTGTATCATCTACTTGCACGAAAGTAGCCATTTGTTCTGTGAACAAGTCACAAAAATCTACCAGCTACATGAAACTAAGACCGACGGCTCCACTCCTCCGACGACAGAAGCAAAGAGAGCACAAACAGGAAATGTTACAGTTGTCAAGGTTACATATAGCAATCAATTAATCCCGGAAGATATCAATCTCAATTCTCAACCCTTTTAGTGTTGAGCAAATGGCTCAAATACAGGAGTGAGTTATCGATGTTTCTATTGAGCTTCGAGACGAACAGGTAAAACCGTCTTTTGACGGTCTACTATCAGGGCTATCTGGATCGTGTTTGTTTGCTCCAATTAAGCCACTGCAAAAAGGCTGGAAAGTAATTTTTCTAAAATCGAGGAGGTATACGGCCTGAAATTGATGTTAGCAGAGAAGGATTCCGAAACCACACATCATATGGGGGTTCTTTCCTGGAAAGCCCTGCAAAGAGTTTAAGAGAAGGTTCACATGATCTTTGCTGTAAATAACAGTGAGGTGAAACGGCTGAACGACCTAAAAACTCATGTCACGTAGTGTTGCGGTAAGCTGAGACTCATTATAAAGAGCTCAGATAAAACTTCAGCTACCTCCAACACAATTAGCATCAGTAGACACTCACAGAGGCTACTAAATAACACCGTTAATACGGCTGTAGCTGAGGGTGATAGAGCACGTGAGCTCCTCTCAACGAACCGGTTAACAGAAGAACCAGCTGCTGCGAATAGACCCAAAAGTAGAATTCTTGTACCTCTACCGAGTAGTCAGCGGCAGAACACGCAGCTCGTCGTGCGAGAGTGAGTCCAAAAGGCTACTCCCTTGGCGAAGTTTCCATACGGCTCAGGGGCGATAAGAAACCGAACCGCATGAGGAACCCCGCGATAGCCGCAAACAATAATGGCTACACTAAAGGTTTTGCAGGGAGACTTGCACCATGTTAAAGGTGTCTCGTATACCTGTAACCAATGATGCGCAAGAGAAAACATCGCCCTAGGACTAATGCAAGAATATTGGCCTATTGAGGGTAAGAAACTCACGAACTGGAGTACTTTTCAGGAAAATCTTGCTATCAAAGTTGACTCACTGCCCTTATCTCTACTGTCCATTTGGTACGTAAATGAGGCAGCGGATCAACTTTTAGTGAAATAAGAAAAACTATCGTTTTTTATGTGAAATGTAGCAGACAAACACTGCTTCAACGACGAACATGTGCTAACTAAACTTGTCAACTCCGTTACCAACGCTAACGCATGCAAAGCATTCTGCAGCAGATGTATATAAAGATAAGATAAAGTGGCGTGATTGCACGAATGATGCCACGAAAACATGAAGTATTGCCCTCGTGCAAACTAAATGCGTACTGCTACAAACTACATGAATCCATTATCTCATCATTTAAATGCTGTTGCAAGTTAAAACGTAATATGGTCAAAAGGTATGTAAACTTGAAACCCTCAACTTGAACAATTGCGTAAAATGGTGAGAAAATTTTTTAACTAATCCAAACATAAGGGTAATTGGGACCTATTCAAGTCCAATTTGACCAACTTCAATAAAGAATTGAGAAGGTCCAAGAGAGCTTCTTGGAGAAAGAACTGCGAGAACCTGGAGAAATTGCCAGGAATCCGGCGTCTCCAAAAAGTTATCTCAAAAGATTCTTGAAATACCTTAGGTCTGTTACAAGAAGAAAATGGTGCTTTCACAGCTAGTCGAGCGAAAATTCTATAAATGCTGCTTAACCCTTTCATGATCAAGGGAAATACATATTTTTCCATTTCTTAAAAATCGTAATCGATTATTCAATTATTACCTAATCGAAATTTTATTTTACTGAATGTCATAATAGAAAGTTTATCTAAGGCGGCTAATGTTTCATTCGCGGGCTGAACTCCGTATTATTTTAAAGTTTTTTTAGATTAGTAATAATAAAGTTACTGTGTTTCTTCACGTGTTTTATGTTGTTTGGTAAGTACAATGTTATATTATAGTAAAGCAAACTGTGCTCATTGCACAAATACCTAATAATGTCAAATTATCTTAAGAGAAATATTATTCCCTATGGTCCATAAGTGATATATTTATTATAACATAGTGTTAGTTTTATTGTTTTCTTTAATTTTTATTATACAATATTTACCTATATATTTTTTCTCAGAAATGGCTAGAAATGGGTGCAGAGAATTTCATATTGAAAATGAAGAAATAATGCAGTTGCTAATGGCAGATAACAGTGATGGAGAAGATGACTTTCAGTTAGATGGAGAAGACCAGCAGTTCATTGCCCAAAATGTAAAAAATGTGTCCCGTATAGTTGAAATAGAGGACTCTGTGCAAGAACAATCTCATCAAGACTCACTACATTCTACTTAAGATACATTAGAAGTTATCCCTATTTTCGGCTGGAGAAAAAACCCATATGTACCACACGTATACCGTGAAAGTGAGTATGATTTTGGGCATATAAATATATTGTCTGCCCGGCATTACATGTTGTTACCAATGGATATTTTCATAGAGGTGATACAACTTGATCAGTTAGTATCTGATATAATAATAAAAGAGAGTATCAAATACGCACAACAAAATGAAAGACATTTTACTGTTACCTTGGATGAAATGAAGGCGTTTTTGCGTATTAATTTTGTTATGAGTTTTGACAACTATGAGAAATTACTGGTCGACTGATGAAGACATGGGTGTCCCTTATGTTATGCCAAGAACTAGATTTGAGCAAATTCGGAAAAATTTACACTTCTGTTATAATGATTGTCACCCGTAGACGAGTGACCGAGCATACAAAATAAGACCCGTTATGCAACATTTCAATTCTTGTTTTTCAGCAGCAATAAATAACTCAAAAAGGTAATCCATTGATGAATATATCATCAAGTTCAAAGGGCATAACATTATGAAGCAGTACATTAAAAATAAGCCTATAAAATGGGGGTTCAAATGTGATATAGAGCTGAGTATTCCACATGATATCTGTTCCAGTTTGATTTATATACGGACAAGAAAACTAATTCAGAAATTGGACTAGGTGAATCAGTTGTACTCAGTCTAATAGAACAGCTAAAGGGCTTGGTCGTAAAATGTATTTTGATAATTTTTTTAACTCTCCTGCTTTACAATATAAATTAATGATGCAGAACACTAATGCCGGTGGTACTATTCGTACAAATAGAAAAAAGGTGCCTAAGACATTGCCGTTTGATAGAAATATGCAAAGAGGCGACATTCAAACCGTAAGTTCAAATGGTATAACATTCAGAATTTGGATGGGTACCAAAGAAATTTACATGTTGATCAATTTTATATCCCCGGTGCCGAATAATAGAGTAAAGAGGCGTCATACAGGAAACGCTCAAAAAATAAACGTTATATGTCCATTACGTGGTTATGTGGTACCATAAATATATGGGCGGTTTGGACCTTATGGACCAGCGCAAAGGCAGTTATGATCGAAAGCCAAATAAAATATTACTTGGGCCTCTTTTTTGATATTCTAGATATCGCTATGAACAACGCGTACTTAGTGTACGAAAAGTTGCACGAAGCACACCGCGTAGAAGGACCGTGTCTTAGTAGTCTCGAGTATCGCCAACACATAGCTCGAGGTAGACGAAATAAAGCCATCATTGTGAAAAGACGTGTCTGTGTAGCAAGTGGCTTATAACATTCAGAAGTGGGATAGAGTACGTTGTTTTTTGTTATAAATTTTTACGTCATAATCAAATTTTGAGTTTTAATATTTGGTTTGAGAAAAAATATTTTGTGGCAATGGATGCTAAGTCGGTTTGGTCACGACTGGACTAAAAGCCACGTTGAGCACACGCCTGGACGAAGGAATAGCTCTGCTTGATGACGGTCAAATAGTAGAGCTTTTCGCAACTGAGGCTACTGAAAGTTTTAATGATGATGAAATCGCCGCACATTTAGAAGTTGAGGAAAGTGTTATTTCACAAAAAAAAAAGTTCTTCCACTGCAAAAAAGGTTAGTACAGTTAAATAATCCAGCGAAACACAACCAATCGTGGTATACATTTTGTGACATTGAAGATACTATGCCGAACTTCTCCGGATATGACAACTACCGTGTTACTAAATGGATCAGCACTTTTGAAAATGCCAAACTTTTGTACAAGTTCGTTGAGTCAGAAAGCTTTGTTTATGCCGAAAGATTGCTGAAAGGAACAGCAAAGTTGTTTCTGAGATCAATGTCATGTCGTTCTTGGGGTGAGTTAAAAGCAGCAGTGCTAATCGAGTTTCAGAAGCACGCTACTACTACAGACGTTAATAACATGTTGCGAAGTCGAAGAAACCGCAACGGTGAAACCTTTCATCAGTATGTGCTTGCTATGCAGGAAGGGCTTCCCTAGCAGACATTGAAGAGCAGTTTGTAATGAGCTATATCGATAACAGAATCCCTGACTCAATCTTCAACAAACAAGTTTTGCTCACTGCAAATAGTATCGCCGAACTGAATGTTATATTGAGGAATTATGAGAAAATGAAATATGAGAGGCCTTCAATGGTGTATCAAAAAATAGCTTCAGAGCCGAAAAGTTCATCAAGCGCGAGTAATAAGATCACCATCAATTGCTTCTACTGTCACAAAACGGGGCACATATCATCCAATTACAAAAGGGACACATGGTAAAGGACTGTCTGCAATCAACATCGGTTCTTATGGTTCAACAATCTTAGCCACAAGCTGACCAAACACCTTTCCTGGATGACTTTATGGTGTTCTCGAATACGGACTTCAATAAGATGACTCTGGAGATACGTTCTACTCTTCCTAATGACAATTGTACAATCATCCATGAGAGATTATGTAGGTATCAACAGTTCAAAATTAATTACGATACCAGTCGTTCATAGACCACGGTAGAGATCAAGCATATTGCGTGTTCGGCTTTACAAGTGTGGAAGAAAAAAAGAAAAAAGAAGTATAATTTTAATTAACAATTTGTCAAGTGTTCGGTAGCCTAAGTGGCAAAAACTCGGACGACAAATCTCGGGGTTGTGGGCTCGCTTCCCAGCCTCCGCGCACGCTTTTTTTTTTCTTTCTATTTAAAACGACAATCAGTGATAAGAAAGTGTAAATAAAAGTGTTTACTACAAAACTAGATCACGTGATGGATGGTGGAGACCGTTCCGCTCTTCCCATAACGGGAGTTTGCAAAAGGCAACAATAGTGTTGCCGGTGCCGTACCGAAAGCCATCAAAAGGAGGAGCAGATTGAAACCCACTCCGAATTTATCAAAAATAAAAATAAGTGCTGCAGCTGAAACAGAAAAAACCAAAAAACAAAAGTTGATGTTCATGTCTGATGAAGTCCAGTATGAGGGGGGCAACAACAACTTTGCCTCTCTAGCTGCATCTGAGTCGGAAGATGAGGATGAAATGATTAAAGATATTAGCTGCATCATAGAAAAGCTGAAAGAAAAAATGCTTGCTGTTAAGCAAAAACAAACTGCACGCAAGCAGAGGGAGCAGTTAGAGGTAGAAAGCTCCCAACACAAAAAGAAACACGAGCGGAAACAACAACTGCAGCAACAACAAAAACAGCAGAAAAAGAAACAACAACAACAGCAGTAACAACAACACCAACAACAGAAACAGCAGAAGAGGAAGGAGAAGGTGCCTCCTATCAACACCTATAAATTGGAGGTAAATGAAACCAAGGACCTTTGAAAGTTGGCCATTGGTAATAATTTTAATATCAAGCGATTGAGGAACGATCGCCATGCCATCCACTGTAATACAGTGGAGGGCTAAGCGAAAGTGAAAGAGCTCCTAAAAGAAACGACGCCGGAGCACTACTCATTTACACCAAAGTGTGAAAAGCGGCAATCGATGCTGCTGAAGGGGTTGGAACCGTCTTCTGATCATGAGGAGATCCTGGCACTGCTCAGAGAGAAGGAGTGACAAGGACTCAAGTTTGTGGGAGTAAAGCCATTTATCACAGCTAGAGCCAGGCGGGAGAAACGGAGTCTGCCGTTCTTCCTGGTGCAGCTCAGTCCCGAAAGCCGTCTGGATAGTCTAAGGAGTATCAATGTTCTAGACTACCAGGTGGTTCACTGGGCAAAACTAAAAAGGAGAGAAGGCGTTATACAATGCGTTGGCTGCCAGAGGTTCGGGAACGCCGCGTCGAACTGCCAAATGCAGCCTCAATGCGTGAAGTGCACAAAGAACCACAGCTCCGAGGAGTGTGCTCTGGGTAGGGACGGAGCGTCCGATAGGTCGCAGCTCTCATACGTGTTATGTGGAAACGTGGGACACACCGCAAACTATCGGGGTTGTCCTAAGTTCGCTGACATGACAAAAGCAAAACTGGCTCGGCAGCAGAAGGTGGAGTTGAAACGTTCACCTGTTAGGTTTCAAACACCAGCCGGCACGTCCCAAATTTCCTACGCCCAAATGGTGTCGGGTAGGGGGGCTATGGTACGGCAAGCGACTGTTGCTTCTCCGGCGCCAATGCCGAGAACAACGGAAGCTGCACCTAACATGATGGCCCACTTGCTCGCAATCCAAGGGCATATGGCTCAGCTGCAACAGCAGGTGCAAAAACAGGCCAAGCGGGTGGACCAGATCTACGCGCTGCTGCCGGACCTAACGCAACACATGTCGTAATGGGTACGCACATGGTGGAGCAAACTTTGAAGGTCCTCGCGGTGAATGTTAATTCACTGATTAGGATTGAACGAAGAGCCGCAATGTTTAAATTGCTACAAGACCAAAGTCCTGATGTGCTTTTCGCTAGCGAAACCAAGCTAACCGATAAGCACAAACTGGAGTACAATAATTATATCGTTAGAAGAAGAAACCGGCCCAGATCCAAACGTGGAGGCGGTGTCGCGATCTTCATTAAAGAAGGTATAATATTTCACAGAGTGTACAAGGGAGTGTTGCGCAGGTTCCAGGTGTTGGAGGCAGTTGTCATTTACATTCCGCTCCGCAGTGGAAAGCGGCTGTACTTGGCCTCTGTTTATGCACCTGAGGCTTCACAATCCACTCTATTTATTACAGAGCTCGACACGCTTTTTCGACTTCTGAGGCTGGAATCGGGGGAGAATTATTTTATAATCGGCGGAGATTTCAACGCTAAGCACAGAGATTGGGGAAATAATTTGCCAATACTAGAGGGAACCTACTACGCGATTGGTGGGGTCAGCACGATGTCATGTACAGATTTGGTCTTAAAGCGACGGATAACTCGTCGTTTCCCAGAGGCGGGTCTTATTTGGGGCTACTGCTGTACGACGAACGTATACGACTGACAGGTACGAACTTACAAACGCTAAACCGTCTACGCACATTCGTGTATGACAGCAACCATTGCGGTTTTAGCACCGAAATTACAGTTCCCAACGAAATTGCGGAATTGGAGGAGTTTGTCCAAAGATATACTTACAACTACAGTAAGACTCGAAGGACACGCTTCTCCGCAACCTTGACAAGAGCGCTCTCATCGAACACGCTCCACCCACCGTCCAATAGGAATTTGTCAAATCAGTCGTTCATAGACATCAGTGAAGATTAGACGTGTTTCGGCTTGCGAGTGAGTAATAGAAGCAATAAGAAAGACATTTGACAGATTTTATTAAGCTCCAATTGGCGCAGTGCCAGTATGTTCGGGCGACAAGTCACAGGCCGTGACTTCGAATCCACTCCAAGTGGAAGAAAAAGTTTTTCGTTTTATTTTTTATTTTTTAATTTAAAAATAAAGATGAAATAAAAAGTGCGCAAACGGCATCATGCGATGCATTCCGGGGAGTGGTCCGCAAAACTAATAGCGGGACCAGCTGATAAGTCAGGCGATGCTTCAAGTGCATCAAGCCAACCGGAACCTAAGATGAAGAGGAGGAGGAAGCTGAAGCCTAATCCGGAACTAATGAAGCGCCCTTCCCTGTCAACATCAACAGAAAAGCTGCCTGGCGGAGCGAGGGATCGGGCGCCAATAATATTAAGAAGGGCAGCAGCACAACAGCAAACCAGGCAAAAGACACTCAAAGGTCATTTCTCATATGTGTCTGATAGTGGAGTAGGCCAATGTATGGAAGATGACAATATGTTTGCTTCTCTGGCGGCCTCTGAGTCAGATGACGAAGAGGAGGAGGTAGAGGAAATTAGAAATAGCATAGAGCTTCTCCAGCAAAGAGTGCTAGCTATTAAAGCAAAACAAATAGCAAGGAGAGAGAAGGAGCAGCTTGGAGAACTTCTCGATTCTCAGCAGCAACAACGAGCAGAAAAAGAAACTCAACACATAACAACACAACAGAAACAACAAAAATCAAAACAGCAGCCTAAACATACACAGGCTCAAAAAACAAATCAGCGGACACTATACCAACAACAAGAACAACGACAGCAGCAGCAGAAGAGCCAGCAAGAACAACAGCGGAAACAACAGCAACAAAAGCAACCACAGCAACAACAACAACAAGAGACAGCTAAACCAAGGGTTCCACCTATAAACACGTACAAAATGAAACTCAAAGAGACGATAGAACTGTGTAAGTCGGCCATAGGCAACAACTTTTTTATAAAAAGATTATCATTAGATAGGCATGCGATCCAATGTAACACAGTGGAGCGCTATCATAAAATAAAAAATTTACTGAAGGATTCGACGACGGAGTTCTTCTCCTACACCCCGAAGGGGGAGGAGCTGCAAACAATGCTGCTGAAGGAGTTAGAACCGTAGACTGATCCGGTGGAGCTCCTTGCACTGCTGAAAGAGAAAGAGTGCGAAGGGCTCAAATTCGTGGGGGTCAAGCCGTTTGTCACGGCTAGAGCCAAAAGGAGAAGCGGCAACTGTCGATTTTCCTGGTCCAGCTAAGTCCCACCAGCAATCTGGATGGTCTAAGGAGTATTAAAGTCCTAGACTACCAGGTTGTACATTGGGAGAAATTAAAGAGGAGCGAAAACATTTTACAATGTGTTCGCTGCCAAAGGTTCGGGCACGCCGCGTCGAACTGCGAAATGCAGCCTCGATGCGTGAAGTGCGGAAAGAACCACAAGTCCGAGGAATGCGCTCTTGGTAAGGACGGAGCGTCTGAAAAAAACCAACTCTCTTGCGCGTTATGTAGGAACACGGGACATACCGCAAATTATCGGGGCTGTCCCAAATTCCAGTACATCAAAAGAATAAATCTTTCCCGGCAGCAGAAAGTGGAAGTGAAACGTCCACCCGTGCATTTGCACACTCCAGCCGTTACTCCCCATGTTACCTACGCCCAAATGGCGGCAGGTAGGGGAAATACGGTACAGCAAGCGAAGGTTGCTTCTCAGGCCCCAGTGCCCAGAGCACCGGAACCAGTACCTGACATGCTAGCTATCTTGCTCTCTATCCAGGGGCAGATGGCTCAGCGTCAGCGTCAAATACAGGAACAGGCTAAGCGGGTAGATCAAATATACGCGCTGCTGCCGGGCCTAACGTACCTCCAGTCGTAATGGGTACGTACATGGCGGAGCAAACCCTGAAGGTCCTTGCAGTGAATGTTAATTCACTGATTAGGTTCGAAAGAAGAGACACACTATTTAAGTTGCTTAAAGACCAAGCCCCTGATGTGCTTTTGGTTAGCGAAACTAAGCTTACAAAAAGACACAAAATGAGGCACAGAAGATACAAAATAGTACGGAGAAACCAACCCAACTCCATTCAGGGAGGTGGCGTTGCGATTTTCGTACGAAAATGTATACGTTTTAAAAGAGTATACAGTCGTGTAGTACGTAGGTTCCAGGTGCTGGAAGCATGCATCGTGTATATCCCTCTCCGTAGTGGAAAGCGGTTGTACATGGTGTCTGTCTATGCACCTAAGGCTACTCAATCCACCTTATTTATCTCAGAGCTCGAGACACTTTTTCGATTTCTGAGGCTGGAATTGGAAGACAACTATTTTATTATCGGCGGAGATTTCAACGCCAAACATAGTGATTGGGGAAATAATACACCAAATACTAGAGGGAACCTACTATTCAATTGGTGGGGTCAGCACAGTGTTATGTATCGACTCGGGCTTAAAGCGACGGATAGTCCGTCGTTTCCCAGACACGGGTCCTATTTGGATCTTCGAGTCAGAGTTGGAAAAACATTATTCTCCACTAAACATCTGTACACTTGCGAGAACCCGGAAGTATGTGAACCCTGTCAGACTGAATTATCTATTTGGCACATATTTGTCGAATGTCCTCTATCACGTCAGATAGATCCGTCACTGGAAAGTACACGTATATCACAGCAATTAGCAAATATTCTTAACCCCTCAGATTACAACACAATCGAACGAATAAAACTAGCCTTAGATTTTCATAACAAATTCAACGAAATATATTTACTTATGCCTGTTACTATGTATGTAAATTTTTGAAAACTTGTTTGTAAAAATTAATATTATCTGCCCCTTAACTTAACTAATATTTCATTAATTAAATTTGTTTTTTATTAAAGACGGCATCACTTATGGTTTTATTACCCAGATGTCTTACTAAAATAATTTGTAAATTTATTTGTAAATTATTTGATTAAGTAAATAAATAAATAAATAAATAACGCACAAGAGAGCTGGCTTTTTTCCGACGCTCCGTCCTTACCCAGAGTGCATTCCTCGGATTTGTGGTTCTTTCCACACTTCACGCATCGTGGCTGCATTTCGCAGTTCGACGCGGCGTGCCCGAACCTTTGGCAGCGAACACATTGTAGCTGAACCAGGAAGAACGGTAGTTTCCGCTTCTCCCTTTTGGCTCTAGCCGTGACGAATGGCTTAACCCCTACGAATTTGAGCTCTTCGCACTCCTTCTCATTCAGCAGTGCAAGGAGCTCCTCCGGATCAGTTGACGGTTCTAACCCCCTCAGCAGCATTGTTTGCAGCTTGTCCCCTTTCGGGGTGTAGGAGAAGAACTCCGTCGTCGATTCCTTCAATAAGTTTTTTATTTTATTATAGCGCTCCACTGTGTTACAGTGGATCGCGTGCCTATCTAAACTAAGTCTTTTAACAAAAAAATTATTGCCTATGGCCGACTTACATAGCTCAATGGTTTCCTTTAGTTCCATCTTATATGTGTTTATAAGGTGGAACTCGTTGCTTTGTTGATTTCGTTTGTTGTTGTTGCTGTTGCTTCTGCTGTTGCTGTTGTTGCTGCTGTTGCTGCTGCTGCGATTTTTGTTGCTGTTGTTGTTTTTGCTGTTTATTTTTAGGTTGTGGTTTAGGATCCATCTTTGTTACTTCTTTTACTGGTTTTTGTATTTTTTGTTGTTTTAGTGGCTGGTTATGTTTTTCTTGTGGTACCTCCACGTTGGTGATTTGTTGTTTCTGAGGGATCTGAAGTTGTTGCAGTAGCTCTTTCTCCCTCTTTGCCACTTGCTTCGCTCTTATAGCAAGCACTTGTTGCTGTAGCTGCCTGATGCTACTATTTATGGCTTTGACCTCGTCCTCTTCGTCATCTGACTCAGAGGCAGCTAGGAATGAAAAGCTATTGTTTCCACCCATGTAGTGGCCTTCCCCACCGTCAGAGACATATTGGTATACTTCTTGCCTCTTTCGCTGTTGTTGTTGTGTCGCTGCTTTTTTTGACGTTGTTGGCGCCTCTTCCCTTGCTCCACCAGGCAGCTTCTCAGTAGATGCTGATAGGGAAGGCGTTTCACGAGGTTAGGAGTTGGCTTCAGCTTCCTTCTCCTCTTAGACGTAGTTTCCGAACGGATCGAAATTACAGTTTGGTCATCAGATGACATCGTGCCATCTCCCGGACCCGCTATTTGGATAGCGGACCGTTCAACACAACTCATCCTCTGGTTTCACTGAATTAATTTATTATTATTGTTTATTATATTTTTTGGATTTATAAATAAAAAAGTCTGTCCTTGTCCGGGGATTGAACCTGCGACCCTTGTTTTCTCGGCCGGCACCACTTCTATTGCGCCACCGAAGCACTTGGCTTAAATGTTTCTAATTGTTTTTTGTCACTTTTTGTTTTATTTTTTCACTGGAAAAGAAGCCGACACACATCTATCCTCCGTCGAGGTTTATGAACGACTGAATTGTATATTTGTACATACGAGTATGTATGCATGTTACTGTTATACGATGTGCGAAGAAAATGTTAGTCCTACTATATACCCTTAGTGATAGGCAAATTGTTCTGTTCGCTTGTAGATAACGGAAGTAAGTCTCTGAGAGCCCATAGGGTATAGTATGTACATATAGATATAGTCTGCTTATTAGTAAATGTTCGCCAACAGGTGCCACAATATTAGTTCTCAAGTCCTAGAAATCTATTTGAACGTACAGTTATTTTTTAGTGACTGTCATATGATTTAGTGTTACAATTTATTCTTAGTCTATTTGTCGTCGGATTCACACTCGATTGGAAAATAGGTTAATTTTTGTAAGGTACGAGTATATATCTTATTGGTGGTATAATAAAAAATAAAGTGTCCGTGAAATTTGTTTTGTTTTTTTTTTCTTTTTAAACAAATGTATATTAAGTGTGGGATTAAGTCTAAAGCCTGTGTTATTTACTTTTACAAATTACATAGAAACCTAAATAAATTTGAAAACTGGTAAGTAATGAGAGATATTACTTAAAAAATTAAGTTTTAAATTATTTATGTACATATCGTGAAGAAGAATCAATGAAGTTTAATTTATAACGTTATTATTTAGATATGGCTTTGGACGCAAAACTCGTTGATGGGGTAGATTTTAGCTCCGACGACAATTTGACCGATCCAACGTATCATCCGCTTGACATTGGTAAGAGGAAAAGGGCTTCATTAAGCCCTTTGTTTGCTAACGAAACCGTTTTAGAATCAGTCGCAAAAAAAATGAAGACCAATGGCGACATAGGTCAAAAATTATTGTTTAATGGGGAATATTTTGGTGAAGTTCGACAGGTATTCTGTTCTTGTGAATAAAAAGTTTGTTCGTAATATATGTTTGGATGTACATAAGTATGTATGTGATCATAGTTTATTCAACGCAAAGGCGTTGACAAATTTTTTGTTGTAACAGTGTTTCCGTTTGTGACTGCAATAGTTTAACGATGAAAATGAAAAAGTAGTTTTTTTTTAAATTATTTCTTTTCTGTTGGACAAGTACATATATATGTATTTAGTTTAAGAAAATACACTTTACTTGCGCTAATAAGCAACTTTACATACATACAGACATACATGATAAAGAATATGATAACTTCTGTGTAAATTGTACTAGACATAACAAATATTGTCAATCTGGCCAAATTAGCGGAATATTGGTATTAATAGTTGTATTTATTTATTCAACAAAAAGCGCTTACAAAATAAAATTAATTAATAATTCTCACACTGTAAAATACATATTCGCTAAATATTGTTCAACATTACTTCTTTTACATAAATGTTGACGATTTTGATGTTGTGTTTTTTTTTTTTTTTTTTTTTTTTTTATAATGAGCGCGCGCTCAAGGGGTTTGAGTACCCTTAAAGTGATTGTACATAGCGCGGGCAAAGGAAATTTAGGGAGGAAGAAAAGAGAGGTACCGATGTACATTGTTTTTAAATGTTTGCAAGTTATAACGACCAGGAAATACAGAGATCGGCAGGGCATTCCATAAGCGAGTTGTACGGCTTAGGAACGAATCACGATATTTTAGAGTACGTCCGAAAATGGGCTTGAGGGTATACTGATGAGCATTCATAGCGAGACGGGTGTTACGGTTGAAAGTTTGAATGGGCGGAATGCTACTGGCGATTTCAGTGGAGCACTGGTGGTGGAAGTAGCGATAAAACAAAGTGAGACACGAGACATTTCGTCGGTGTTCGAGGGTGTCCATTGATTGACTGATATTAGTATCGTCAATAAGTTTTATCGCACGGTTTTGAATCCTATCTAGCAGGTGCAGAGATGTTTTAGGAGCACCTGACCAGATGTGGGAGTTGTACTCCAATTTTGGGCGGATGAATGCCTTATATATTGAGGCCAGATCAGAGGGGGTAAAATATTTCTTACATCGCTTGAGGAAACCTAGACATTTCGCAGCATTTTTGACGACATCGAATATGTGGTCATTCCAACGTAAGTTGTCATTAACACACATACCGAGAATGGAAAGTTTTTCGGTTTCGACGATGCAAGTGCCATTCATGGATAATGGCTGGGTGTTTAAATTTCGCTTTAAAGACAGCAGACAGCATTGTGTTTTGGAAGCATTAAATTCCACTCTATTGATAGTTCCCCAATTGGTTATGCTGTTGATATCGGAATTTAATGAGCTTAGCATACGCTGCCGTTCTCGTACTACAGCCGAAGAGCAGGGCCGTGAGTCCGGGAACGAATATGAAAAGCAGAGAGTACTGTCATCAGCAAAGGAATATATTGGATTAGAAGTAGCAGACAAGAGATCGTTAATGAAAATTAAAAAGAGTGTCGGTGACAGAACAGAGCCCTGGGGCACACCAGCATTTATTTTGTGAATATCAGACTTGAAACCGTCCAAGACAACTTGAATTGAACGTTCCGAAAGGTAATTTCTAATCCATTGAAGAAGAGAGTCGTCGATCCCAAATGCACGCATTTTCGACAAAAGAGCTTGATGCCAAACTCTGTCAAATGCCTTATTATAATTTGTTATAATAGCAACTTGGGTTTCATAACGAGAAGTGCATTAAATAAACTTATAGCTAATATTTATACTGGCATGCCTTAGTCGATTAGTCCTATGTATAATGTACATATCAACAATTATGATTTTTTAATTCTTTCGTTAGTTAAATGATAAAAAATCAATTAGGGCAGTTTGTAACCAGTGCAAGAAAAAATTAAAAGGATCACTTAATGTCACCTCTAGGTTAGGTTAGGTTAGGTAAGAGTGGCTGTTGGAAATACCAACCCACTTAGGCCTATTGGCCCATTGTGATGCCAGGTGGATCTATGATCTTCTTACTACTGGAACCAGTTTGAGCTTATAATAAAGCGTAGGAGACTGTTAACGTCTATTTTTTCTAGATCGTTTAGGTCGTTGTAGAAGAAAGCTCCTAGATGAAGCTTCCTTCTCTGAGAGAGAGCTGGGCATGTGCAGAGTAGGTGGGGGATTGTCTCCTCCTCTTCCTCGTCCATGCAGTTTCTACAGAAATCGTTAGTAAAAGCGCCAAGCCTTCTTGCGTGCTTGCCTATGAGGCAGTGTCCGGTAATGACACCTATTATGGCGCTGAGATGTTTCCTATCTAAAAGGATCAGACACTTAGATCGACTCAGATCCAGCCTTGGCCAGATCTGTTTGGTCGCTAGACATGTTTGTCCAGCAGTCCACCTAAGGTCCGTTCTTTTATTGGCATCTAGCTTTAGTGTTAGTTTGCACGTAGCGATTGGTATACCTATACTACCTTTGTCCGGTAGGATAGGTAGAGTGGTTCCAATTTTGACGAGTTCATCGGCTCTGCAGTTCCCTGCTCTGCCATCTCCATGAGAGATGATCGGCATTCAAGGACAGTTTTAGAACACAATGAGACCGAGTCCAATGACTTGATGGCGGCCTGACTATCCGAAAATATGCGGATATCCTTTGCAGATATCACGTTTTTCTTCAGCCAGGACAGAGCTTCTTTAATCGCCAAAATTTCCGCCTGGAACACGCTACAGTGATTTGGAAGGCGGAAAGAGAGGCTTAGATTTAGCTTATCTGAGAAAACACCGCCACCAACTCCGCTATCGGTTTTAGATCCATCTGTGTAGAGATGGATTGACTTGTCCTCCATGAAAGCATCCTCCTCCCAGAATGATCTAGAGGGGAAGCTTACATGGAAGTTTTTGTCAAACCAAAGTTCAGGTATGGTGTAATCGGTGTTCTCTGTGAGGATTCCTAATGTATTAAGAATGTTGGCGTGGCCAAATGAATTATTTGTCCACTGTTTAGTCGCTTTAAGGCGAATAGCTGCAGTCGCAGCTACTTGCTTGCTAAAAATGTCGAGGGGTGTCAAGTGAAGCAGAATATCTAATGCCGCAGAGGGGGTAGACCGCAAAGCTCCGCTTGTGCATAGACATGCTGTTCTTTGGACTCTGCTTAATTTAATGCGGTTGACTGCATTTTCCAAGGCCGTCCACCAGACAACCACCCCGTAAGTAAGTATCGGTCTTATGACCGAGATGTATAGCCAGTGGGTTATGCGAGGTTGAAGGCCCCATTTGTTCCCAATGGCTTTCTTGCAAGAGAATAAAGCTATTGTGGCTTTATTGACTCTTTCTTGAATGTTAGGTTTCCAGTTTAGTTTCCTGTCAAAAATGAGACCCAGATATTTTGCTGTATCGGAGAAAGCTAAACTGATACCGTTTATTGAAGGAGGGTCTATGATTGGAATTTTATATTTCCTAGAAAAGAGGACAAGATCAGTTTTATGGGGGTTTATTCCCAATCCACAGCGATCTGCCCAGCAGGTTAATCTGTTAAGATTTACTTGGATGAGTTCCTTAATGGTATTTAGATGTTTTCCTGAGACGGCTATGGCAACGTCATCCGCATAGGCAATCACTCTGCTACCACCCGCTTCCAGGTATATCAGTAGTTCGTTGACCACTAAGTTCCAGAGAAGGGGGGAGAGGACACCGCCTTGCGGCGTACCCCTACTGACATATCTTTTAGCAGAGGTCTCACCCAGTTTGGAGTTGATTATCCTGCTTGTTAGCATTAGATTAATCAGCTCCCCAAGTGAGCCGTCTACCTGCAGAGTTGACAGCGCAGTCGTGATTGCGGATGTGTTGACGTTGTTAAAGGCGCCCTCTATGTCGAGGAAAGCAACCATTGTGTACTCCTTATATTGTAGGGATCGTTCGATGTGGCTAGTCAGAGAGTGCAAAGCCGTTTCCACCGACTTTCCTTTACAGTAGGCATGTTGAGCCGTAGACAGAAGTCTTGGATCAACTTTAGCTCGAATATGGATATCAATCAGTCGTTCTAAAGTTTTCAGAAGGAATGATGATAGACTTATAGGTCTGAGGTCCTTTGGGACTACATGAGAACATTTTCCAGCTTTGGGAATGAATACTACATTGACTTCTCTCCATAACAGTGGAATGTGGATAAGTTCTACACAGCTCCTCATAATATTTTCCAACACTGGTAGAATAATATCTGAGGATCTCTGTAGCTCGGCAGGTATAATACCGTCCGGACCAGCAGACTTGTATGGTTTGAAGCTATGCAGCGCCCAGAGCAGTTTGTCTCTCGTAATCAGACTATGAATTTTGGTCACGGTTGCAGTAGGCTTGTTTGGGCTGCTACTGGCCGCGAGTTGGGAGCTACCTGGAAAGTGGGTGTCCAGAAGCAGGTTGAGTGATTCATCACTTGAGGTTGTCCAAGAGCCATCGGTTTTTTTCAAACAGCTGGGCATCATAGGATTTGTGGAGAGGATTTTTCTTAGCCGCGAAGCCTCAGAGGTTTCTGTAATTTTGTCGCAGAATGACCTCCAGGATTTTCGCTTTGCCTTCCTCAGTTCTTTTTTGTATAATTTGAGGGATTCTTTATATGAGTCCCAGTCGGTCACTTTTCTTGTGCTTTTTGCTGCGTTGAAAAGTTTTCTGCAGGTGTTTCTGAGCAGTCCTATTGCCGATGTCCACCAATGTGGCTTTTTCTTGCCTCTTGGTTGAATAAGAGGGCAGGAAGCGGCCATAGCCTTATTGAGAGTCAGAGTAAATTCCCTGACTTTCATGTCGATCTCATTGGTGTCACGCGGGGGACTTGATAGTTTAGAGGATATCGTTTCCGACAGTATTCCGGTAGTTCCGGAAAGCTGGTTGGCTGGGGGGAGCATCACTCAGACAGAATTGGATGTATCTATGGTCTGAAAAGGAGTGTTCAGACGATACCATCCAGTTTGTTAGCCTTTGGGTGATGCTGTCGGAGACAAGAGTAATATCTAATACTTCTTGTCGGTTTTTTGTTATGAAAGTGGGCTCATTGCCAATATTGCAAATTAAGAGGTTAGTACTTAAAATATAATCTAAAAGTGACTCACCTCTATCATTGATGTCGGTACTGCCCCATACCGTATGATGTGCGTTAGCGTCGCATCCGATTATGAGGCCAGTTTTTTGTGTTCCCGCTTCCAGTACCACCCTTTCTAGGTTATCACCAGGGAGAGGGCCCACTTGGTCGTGGCCAAGGTAAGCCGATGCCAGCCAGTAAGAGCCTTTGGCAGTTTCTAATCTGGCAACGGTTAGGTCGGGGTCACTGAGGTTGGGAAGTAGAAATACATTTAGGCTACGTTTCACTAATATACAAGTTCTAATCTTACCCTTGTCTCTTGTATAGAGCGGAACGTATGAGGGTGTCCTAAGTCCACGAACCACGCCTTCTGCAATCCATGGTTCCTGGATTAGAATAATGTCTTCTGCGCTTTTGGAAAGACGCAGAATGAGTGCGGCCGAAGCCTTTTTTGAGTGGTGGAGATTAATCTGGAGAAACCGTATCATTGCTACAGTCTTCCAGAGTCGCCTCCACCACGGTGTTGTTGAGGTCCTCCGATTCTGAAGATGTGCCCAAGAGCTCATCTTCTATCTCTGATCGTGTAGAACCTCTGATTGCTTCGTCATCGGTTTCCATTTCCGACAATGTGTCAGAAGAGGAGACCGACGGCTTGGTAGTCACCTCGGACAGATTGGAGTCGTCGCTATCCAATTCTGGAAAGGATATCGACGCTCCAAGATCCAAGGTTGTGATATCAGGTGTTAAAGGAGGAGGAGGTTGCTTATCAGCATCCAGCTCATCCTTTTTGTACACCCTTAAGTGAATGGACTCGAATCCGAACCGAATCATGCCTTCCGTCTGCGCCAGAGGATTAAGGGATTCCTTATTGATCACAATTAACGCGCATCTATAAGAACCCCTTAGTTCCTCCAGTTTCGCGACTTTCCAGTCATGAGTCGGAAGAGTCGGGTTGCTGAGCCGGATGATTTCCAGGATATTTTCTGGAGAGGAGGGTTCGGCTGGAATCCAGGTACGAGTTCGAGGTCTACTAGGAATGTCTTCCTTAGATACGACCTCGAGTTTTGCACCTGGCCAAACCTCTCCTAAACCATCGATGGCCTTGGTGAAGAGATCGAGAGATCTCTGGTTGGAGCAAGCGATGAGCTTGACATGGCCTTGGTGCCAGCCAGCGTCGCTTGTGATAGGAGGTGGTCCTGGGTTCTCCCGCATGATGGCCAAGAAGTTGCTCGAGAGCTTCAACTTGACCAATTGCCACCGTTCCGGTGTAATGGAATCGTCGGTATCGCTTCTGTCGATCACCGCGATCACCAATGCGTCCTTTAGGACTTCATTATAAGACCTCATAGATCTGCTGTTGGATGGCCCAGGGGTTGTGGAACTGTGTGTCTTGGGCCTCTTGGAAACCGGTGCGGTTTCCTCCAACGATCTTTGACGCTTAGAGGAGTCTTGTGACGTTTTGGGAGCAGTGGAAGCAGTGGGTGATCCGTCTTTTAGGATGTTTTTAACCCACTCAATCTTGCTCTTTACGTCCGCACTTCTCTCAACCTCCGGAATGGATCCTAAGGTTTTGATTATGCGTGAAGCTTTTCGGCGTCTGACGTAGAGCGCCTTAGATGGAGCTTACCTATGTGGCTGAGCTCCAGATTCCTCTTTGGAGGGAGGAGTTTTGGTAGCAGCAACAAGTCCGTGGCCTGCCACAAGCTTGCTGCTGCTGGGGGCGGGGGAAGTGATAGGACCATGGCTTGCCACAGTCTTAACACTCCCCGAAGGAGTTTTGGTAGCAGCAACAAGTCCGTGGCCTGCCACAAACTTGCTGCTGCTAGGGGCGGAGGAAGTGATAGGACCATGGCTTGCCACAGTCTTAACACTCCCTGAAGGAGTTTTGGTAGCCGCGACAAGTCCGTGGCCTGCCACAAACTTGCTGCTGCTAGGGGTGGAGGAGGTGATAGGACCATGGCCTGCCACAGTCCTAACACTTCCTGAATTCTTATTTTTTTTTGGCTTGTCCCTTTTGCCTTTAGAGGATGGCGCACCATGGCCTGCCACAGTTTTGCCTCCTCTCGGCAATGCAGGAGCCTTGCCGGTAGTCGGTGTAGTCACCGTTCCACCGCCCGGTAATGGAGGAGTACCGGCCTCGGTTTTTGTTTTTTGGTTTTCCATTAATGGTCCCACGAGTAGCGGAGAAAGGAATGTCCATCTGTACAGAGATCCGCCATATACAGATAAGGCTAGCTAATCCGGAGGTCGCCAGGTATCCGGATACTCCGTTTGCGACTGAGCTATTTTTGGAGATACTGGGCCCTCAGCCAGGTTGATCTTCGGCACGGGTCGTATAACACCTTGATCCAGCCCAGGGGAATGATGGAGTGCTTTGGGCGTTGTGGAGGGGGGGGGGGAGCATCCTTTGGTTTCAGGACTCGTCTGGAGAATTTCTTCTCGAGATTCATTGACCCTACTCAGCCTCTACAACTCGACAAGTTCGATGCTCGCGGTAGAAGATGTCACCTCTAATTTCATCAAACATCTAAAGAGAGCTCATGCCGATAACTACGATACATATGTCAGCAAGAAAAAAAAATATTTAAGGGACACTGATAATACCACAGTATCTGGCTCTGGTGCAACAAATTCTGCTCAGAAGGAGTTTGATAAATTGATAACAGCTTTTATAGTTGACACAGCTTCTCCTATTTCGATCGTGGAAAGAAAATCGTTCGTCAACCTCTTACTCTTCCAAAGAACAGATCTTTCGGTTAGCAGTCGACAACGAACTGTAAAGCTGCTAGAAAACCAATATCAAAATATGGTGAATAAGATTAAGACCACAATGATGTCAATCAAATATTTTTGTACTACTGCTGATATATGGTCAGCAAGACATCGTTGTTTTCTGGGCTATACTTGTCATTAGATCGACAACAATTTTAAACGTCAATCTGTAGCATTGGCTTGCAAGCGGTTCAATGGTACTCATTCGGCAGATAAAATAGCAGACATGATTTCCGACTTAAACGCACATTTTAGTTTAAATCATTTAAACGTTGTGGCAACAGTTACCGACAATGGCTCAAATTTCGTGAAGGCCTTTAAGGAGTTCGGGATAAAAAATATATCAAGCCTTCAAATCTTTAACGAAGATGATCTGGATTCCATTGAATACATTTCCGATGAAGACGATATTGCAACCTGCGAACCCTTGACAAATGTGGATGCTTTACCTAAGCACATAAGGTGTGCAAGTCACACATTAAATTTGTTAGCAACAACAGATTTTTTGAAAATTGTACTTGTGTACAACCGACACTTGCAAGTAAGATATTCAATACAATGTTTATTAATAACAGGAATTTAGTTTTTATGACGACATAATCTACTTGATATGATTCAATCGGTTGCAATTGTAATATAGAGTTTTCCATTAAGTGTTTCTTAAATGTAAATGTGAATTAAATAAACTATGACAGAGGTATCATTAAAAGTTATTATTTGTTTAAAATCCAAAATATGCCATTATAAATATGAAATTGTATTGTATGAAATATAAAACCATTTAAATGTCCGCCACGGTTTTGCTAGGTGGCACTGTGGCAGGCATTCGAAACGTATAATGTCTCAAACGGAGGCAGTGTGAATTGGCCACCAAAATCATGCGTTTTGACCCCGTTAGACTTCTTCTTGTGGGGCTTTCTTAAATCGCAGATCTACCACAACAAACAATCCTGATAACCATTATATTCAATATTATTGATCACCCGGATTTATGCGCCAGAGCTTTAAAAATTGGACTTTTCGAAAACCCGTCATCCAGTCATGTCGGACATTTTACTGATTTTATATTCCATACAAAATGGCATATATGTATATATGGATTTTCTGAATAAATTACAATTTTCATGATGTCTTAATTCCAGTTTATTTTATTTAAATTTAAAGATAAAGATTTAGCTTGATGGAAAATCCTATATAAATCATCCATGTAATTGTACTTGTTGGATACAACTATTTTCCTACAATCTAAAACCAATTACAGATCCCGCTTGTTCTAGATACTTCTCCTTGTGGATCTTCTTCCTTTTACCCATATTTGTTTTTAAGTTAAATCATTTAATCAACATTTTTTGTAAATATACAATTCTTTACAAAGGCTATCGAAAAATGTAACAATCTGTGGAAGAAGAGTAGGTGGGCAAAGTCTTCAGAGGTAATTCAAAGCACTTTAGGTTCACGGTTGGTTATTCCCGTTGTTACGAGATGGAATTCGTTATATGATGCTATTACGAGAATTTTGCTTCATAAAGAAAATCTGTCAGATTTATGCACCAACTTATCTGTCCCAAAATTGTAGCATAATGATATCCAATATCTCGAAGAATATTCTAGTCTTATGGAGCCAATATCAGCGGCTTTAGATTTTCTTCAGCAAGAAAAAAACCTTATTTGTGGCTATTTTTTACCCGCTCTAGTAACCTTGAAGACTAAATTGTTTAAAATTACTTTGTCCGAAAGGCTAAAGTATTTAAAGAGTGTAGCCATACAATTGGAAGAAAGTTTAATGGAACGATTTCGACCGTTTATTCTTATGGAACCTGAAGCAAATGACGCGATTGTGGCTGCTATTTTGTGTCCTTCTATTAAAAAGAAGTGGGTGAGCTCCCTAAACCATGAGCGGGAACTCTGCACCAATGAAGACATTAATAGGCTGGTGGTTAGATATGCTACTGAACTTGTTGAATCCGAAGGTGATACCTTAGAGCTCCGTGAACCAGATTCTAACGAAGCAGATTCATTTTTCGACTTTGATAAAAGAGGTTAGTTCAGGGTGCACAAATGCATTCTAAAAGTTTTTATGTCTTAATTTTACAGCTCCAGCCTCGGTAATAACTCCAGATCCGAAGGCTCTATTAAGTCCGTTGGCAACAACAAGCAGCACGTACTCAGGCCAAGTTGAAAGCCAATTTGCAGCATATATGAGTGACAACCAAGCTCAATTAGAAATGTTAAATAAACATTCTTTGATGAAGAGGTTATTCATTAAAATGAATACTCCGCTTACTTCATCAGCACCAGTGGATCGGCTCTTCTCGTTCACAGGGCTTGTTAACACTCCTCGAAGACAAGCGCTTTCCGACACAAATTTGGAAAAACTCGTTTTAATGAAAGCTAACTTAAACTGGGTTTAATTTAAAAAAATAGATTTTAATGTATTATTATGTTATTTTATACCTGAAATACATATTCACATATTCATATATTCACATATTATTTTGTTTTTCATATCTTCATAGTACATTAAGTTTTGACAGGTTAACAAAAGTACTTAAAATGAATTATATTCACAGTATTTAAATAGTATTCAAATGCATTTTTTAAGTACAAAAGTAATTAGATCATATTTCAATTACTTTTGAAGGAATTATAAGTACCAGTACAAGTACCTGTACTGGTAATTGAAATTCTTAAGTACAAGTACCAAGTAATGGTACTTGTACTTAAAAAAATTAAAATACGTGGTACTGGTACTGCTACTTGAAATGAACAGCTCTGGTCGTGAAATAGCCGAAATAATAGCACCTCACGTCGATGTTAACAATGGCGGCGAAGGAAAAACTGTACAAATCGACGAGACCTTTCTTACAAAAAGGAAATACCACAGAGGCCGTGTAACCGAACAAATGAAAATCGTAGTGTTGGGGTTATTTTGTAAAGAAGATAAGGTCGGACGCTTCTTTAAAGTGAACTCCAAAAGTAAAGAAGATTTGTGGCCTTATATACACAAATACGTTAACCCCAACAGCAGTCGTATTTGTACCTACAGCGTACGCCAATACATAGGTATTGAGAAAATGTTCCCTACTTCTACGACTCATGAAATTACAAACCACAGCAAAGGCGAATATATTGACAAGACCGATGCAACCAATACTATAAATGATCTTGAGAATCAGAACAAGCTTCTGAAAAAATCAGTTTTATGCCGCAATACCACGCAGCACCTTCACCAATATATGGCACTTTTCTTTTACCGGAAATACTGCCTTGAAAAAAATTATAAGGACGACATGGGCTTCCAAATCACGGAATTTTTAATTGACGTAAAAAAGGTGTACCCAGGTTTTGTCAAAGGTAAAGAAAGTGTGGGTTTGCAACTGAAGGACTTCGACCCTCCGACCGTTCACAATGAGCACTTAGAAGGCATTTTACCACCAAATAACCTCGGCTCTTCACCATCATTGACGAACTCAACGAACTCGACATTGACAATAGTACGGACGATGACTTCATTGACGAAACTTACATACCTTTTTAATATGTACTCGTACATTGAACATTTAACTGACTACTCTTAACTAACACCTAACTTACTCACAAACTGACTGACTGGGACGCGCAATGCAATGCAAATCTACCTCATCGTGGTGCATTCTGGGTTACGCTAAATGATTTGCTGTACTTTACTTACAAAGATGACCCAATCATCAATATTAATCCTCAAAGTGAATAAATAAAAAAAAAAACGTCTTATAAAGAATAGTTTTAGTAATTTTCAATTTTCTTAAAAACTAGGAGATATAAAGCCATGCGGTTTTGTGTTCGATTCAGAATTTATATGCACATTAATACAAAAAACCAATTGGGCACATCATCTCCCAATTTTGAATAATATTGATTTAAAAAATTGTTTTTTCATTTTTTACCAAAAATTTGAATGCGAATTATTCAAAAACTATTCACACGAATAATTTGATGTACATTTTATATTAAAGAGCAAATTTTAGACTTTCATTCCTTACAATCCTGTATAGTACTTTATAAGTACTTTATTTTTTAATAATTTCTTTCCCAATTTAAGTCATTTTTTTCTAAAATTGCCCCTAACTCCTAAACGGGGCGTGATAGACCCCCCCCCCCTCTCATAGTAAAAAATGCTAGTTTTTAACCCCTCTAAAAAATACAGTTATCAATTCTTGGCGTCAAAGTTATCGTACGGGGTGGCCGTGGTGTAGTGGTAGTAGCAAACGCTTCTCACTCGGAGGGTCCAGGTTCGAATCCTGCCCATGGCAAAATCAGTTTTTCATTGTATAATTGGAACTCAGACAAAAAAAATTCTGCGTGTGAAGGCATAACACTGACACGTAGATTTGGCTGTTATAAGAGTTTCAAGCAATGAAAAAAAATACTGGGAATTATATCTCGAATCACTCTGAGTGAAGAAAAACTCTCCGTCCTATTCGGACTCCCACCCCTGGAGAGCAAACATAGAAACCAAACACACCTGAGTTTCAAACCACTACAAAAACAATTTTCCTTTCTCCTCCTTCTATCTTTCCGCCCGCGCCCTGGCAACAGTAAAAGGGTATCAACCCCTTAGGCGCGCGTAAATTATAAAAAAAAAAAAAAAAAAAAAAACTCTCCCCAAAATATTCGACTTTGAAACACTCAGAGGAAAAAGTTGCTTAGGTTTCGAACAATACTGTATGGTGTTTAAAAATTTAATAAATTCTGGAAAATTGCTTATTTACACTCACGATTCACTTATCGCAACCTAAATAAAAGATGAACATTTTCAAATTTTGAAAAAAGTTATGGATGTTATTATACATCATAATTTGCAATTGGGTCATTTTCCATGAAGGATCGACCGACGTTCTGAACGACATCCCTTTGATTTGGCTGAAAAGTGGTAGAAATACTCATTGAAGTGGTACGAATCACAAGGCAAAAAAAATTTTGCAGAATTCGATATAGTTTGCGGGTAACGGAATTTCAAAAAAGGCAAAAAATTAAAATTTATGCTTTCTTTTATATTTAAAAAAATCATAACTTTGGCTCTGCTCGTCAGAATTTGATAAAATATACCTCGTTGAATTCAGGAAAAGGTGAACTTTCAAAGATTTGGAATAATTTTTATTATTAAGGACGAAGGATATTCCAGAATATCCTTTTTACATATATCCCTGAATAACTCAAAAAATGGTATTTTATTTTTTTTATTTTATTCTATTCTATAATATTGTAAAACGTTTGTGTGGGTACAAATGATAGAACTTATTCTTTTCAATACAAATCCCTTTATTCAGTACAGTTATAATTCACTATTTAATTGTTTCTCTCAGTACAATCCAATTTCTCAACCGCTTATACTTTTCTTATCTTTTACTTAAACCACTTAATCACTTCTTCTAATTAACACTTCAAATTCAACTGATGAACTGATTTGCATACCTTGGGGATGCTGGTATTTATACTCGAATGCCATACTTCGAGAATCCTCGCCATCCAGCGTCCCATACAATTTCCAATCCAGTCATCAATGGTCGAGACTTTGTTATTCAAGTATCGAAATCTTGTGGTCTTCGAGTATCGACATCTTCTGCTCTGTAAATCTAGATTTCGCTGCTCACATTTAAGTGGTTATCACATTGCTCCCTCCCTACAGTTGTTCGTCCCGAACATTCAGCTTCCCGTTGAAATGACACATTCTATCCAAATGGACCACTTTCAATTTTCCTCGATCCCCACGCTGGGTCCGGTAGACAACGTCATTAATGCGGGTTATCACCTTGTATGGACCAATCCTGTTGCAATTTTGGTTATTTGCCTTTCTTACGCTGAGGATTATACAGCCAAACCAGATCTCCTTCGTTGAAACCGGAAGATTTCGCCTTGATATCGTACCTAGTTTTCATGCGGCTGCTTGCTAGCTTCATCTTTTCTCTGGTGTCTTCATGCAATTTACGAATCCTGCTGCGTAAGTCATTCACGTACTCTTTCACCTCTTTGGGCTCCGTCGGTGGGGATCCGAATTTTGCTTCACTTGGCAACCGAATTGTTTGACCAAATAAGATCTCGGATGGTGTGTGCCCTGTTGAGCTATGGACCGCGTTTCGGTAGGCCATTAAGAAGAGGGGTATGTGTCGATCCCGATCCCGCTGGCAGTTGCTGACAACCTTAGATAGATGCTCATTCAAGGTCCGATTGAATCGCTCGACCATTCCATCAGATTGAGGGTGTAGTGGCGATGTCCTTGTCTTTCTTATTCCCAAATATTGGCATATTTCCTGGAAGACTTTTGATTCAAAGTTTCGCCCTTGATCAGAGTGCAGCTCCATTAAAGGTTTCGGGAAACGGCCCAGCGATGTCGATGACTATTCGTTCGAAAGGTGCTCCGACATTGTATTGTTGTATTTGTCCTTGTGGCTTTACTTTTGGACCCTTGGTAGCCGCACATCTTATGCACTTTTTGCACCAATTCTCGACATCTTGTTTAGCGCTTAGCCAATACCTTTTCTAACGTCTTGTTCATTCCCAAATGGCCTCCTGAGATTCCGTCATGTATTTCATGGAGTACTTGGTTGACTCTGGACCGTGGCACAATTAACTGCATACGAGATGTTGTCCCATCTGCACTTTCCCATTTTCTCTTCAGCAATCCATCTTGCACAAAAAGCGAGTCCTACTGTGCCCAGTATGCCTTCAGAGTTTGGCTCCGATCTGATATCTGCTGCCAGCTTGGTCTTTCCTCGTGTTCTTTCCAGGCCAATATTGGTTCGATGTCATTGTCTGCCTGTTGGGAGGAACGGATTATGTCTGTACTCCAACCCTCTATTGGCTCAGTCCTGATCATTTGGATAGTTGCCTGTTCATTTGCTTCTTTCCGATTGCAGTGTTCGCATTTTACTCAGCACGGTCGACGAGAGAGAGCATCAGCATTTGAGTGGAGTGTTCCCTTGCGGTGTTGCACTTCAAAGTCGTAGCCCTGCAACTGCTCGATCCATCTTGCACCTTGGCCTTCAGGGTTCTTAAATTGGAGTAGCCATTTCAGAGCTGTGTGGTCTGTCCGGAGAATGAACTTTTGTCCGTAGAGGTGTTTATGGAAATGCTTCGTAGCCAGAATTAAAGCCAGAAGCTAGCGCCGGGTTACACAGTAGTTCCGTTCAGGTCTGGAGAGTACTCTGCTGTAATATGCGACCACTTTCTCTTGACCGTCATGAACTTGGGAGATCACAGCTCCGACCCCAACATTGCTAGCGTCTGCGTCCACGATGAACATTTTTCCGGGCGTGGGGTAACCCAAGATGGGGGCATTGCACAGCTGTCGCTTCAGTTCTTGAAATGCTTTTTCGCATTCTCCAGACCACCTGAACTGTCGGCCTTTTTCCGTGATGCAGGCTCTTTGCAATGCCAGCAAAATCCTTTACGAACCTTCTGTAATACGTGGCGAGTCCCAAGAAGCTTCTCAGTGGATGTTTATCTTTTGGAGAAGGCC
Organism: Volucella bombylans; assembly: GCA_949129095.1. NCBI lineage: Eukaryota > Metazoa > Arthropoda > Insecta > Diptera > Syrphidae > Volucella > Volucella bombylans. Next base: position 140,352,647 of record OX422140.1, on the reverse strand, counting down.
AAATTTTCACGGCTTCGATTTTGTAAGGATCCGTTCTTACTCCTTCCGCTGATATAATGTGACCCAGATATTTTACTTCCGGATGAAACAAGGCGCACTTTTCTGGGTTGAACTTTAAATGAGCACTTCGTAGCCTCTCAAACACTTCTTTTAGATTTTCGCGGTGCTCCTCGTACGTCTTACCTATGACGATAACGTTGTCCAAATATACTAGGCAGGTTTTCCAGGTGAGTCCTTGCAATGTTCGTTCCATTAGTCGCTCGAAGGTGGCCGGAGCGTTGCACAGTCCAAACGGCATCACTGTAAACTGCCAAAGACCGCTTCCTGTAGTGAAGGCACTTTTCTCACGATCCGCACGATTTATCTCTACCTGCCAGTAACCGCTCTTCAAGTCAAGCGTTGAAAACCATTTCGCTCCAGAAAGCATATCCAAAGTGTCATCGATTCTCGGAAGTGGGTAGCTGTCCTTTTTAGTGACATCATTGAGACGTCGGTAGTCTACACAAAATCTCGTGCTGCCATCTTTCTTCTTCACGAGGACCACTGGAGATGCCCACGGACTTTGCGATACTTCAATCACTCCCTCAGCTTTCATCTTCGACATCATTTCGGCAACTTCTGTTTGCTTTGCCAATGGAAGACGCCTTGCAGGTTGACGGATTGGTCGAGCGTCTCCGGTGTCAATGTGTTGTTGAACAATATGCGTACGTCCATATTCTCCGTCTTGTGCAGCAAATATATCAGCGTACTCACCGATTAGTTTTTCTGCCAGGACTCGCTGATCTTCGTCCACATTACAGAGGCTGAGAATTTTGTTCTTGATTTTTATGCTCTGAACTGTTGTGACCGGTTTTGCACCCTTTTTTTCCATTGTGGTTGATATAGCCTCAACAGGTACGCATTTTCCCACTATCTCCCCCTTTTTCACCTTTACACTGAATGTCTTTGGATTTAGAATCCTTACAGGGACCATGTTGTTCTTTGGCTCCACTAAGGTCTTTCCCACCATGAAGTCTCTTTTCTTTTCCGGCTCCATCAAATAGAATCGGTGGCTACCAGGACCACCTTCCACTTTTGCCCACAAAATTGCTTCTGACGAAGGCTCTAGACTCTGATTGCTGCAGATGACGACATTTAAGACTGAGGTATTGGCGTTTCCGTATATCATTGGTATCTCCATGTTTCCGTATTTCAAGGTTTGTGCCCCCAAGTCGACTACAAGTCCATGTTCTCTCATGAAGTCTGTACCAATGATGCACTCGTCACATATGTCAGCTACCAGAAACGCGTGAGTGAATGTTATTCCGGCCAATTGGATTTTTATGCGGACTTCACCATATACCTTAATCGTTGCTCCTGTAGTTGTTCGCAAGCTATAACTGCTAGTGTTATGCAGCCAAGACTTCTGCACAAGATTCCTCCTGATGATTGAGGCCGTGGCACCGGTGTCTATTGTTGCCATCCATTTTTCTTTTCCACTGACTACTTCTACTAGAAGGCTTTCGTTGCATCGTTTTGCCAGCGAGACTTGGATGATGGTCCTGGGGCCGTCGACTCGTGCTACCAACTTCTGCCCCGCGAAGTTGGTGCTTAAGCATTTCCCGACTGATGGCTTCGGGAAGGTTGACCGGCTTCTTGATAGCTGTTTCTGCGGGTTTCTTCCTCTATTTGCTTGCCACCACAGTGAGGGCAGTCTTTTCGTCGCACCGGTTCTTTACACTGCCTTTGAAGGTGTTCTATTTTATTGCAATTCCAACAGCGCATTATCCGTCTATCCCGTCGAGTATCTCGTTCCTCGGCACTAATTCTTGTGCAGGAGCATTCGATAGATGTTACTTCCCTGACGAAATATGTTCCCCTGGAAGCCTGATTGGCTGCTTCCATCGCCAGAGCGAAGGCAAGTGCTTCAGCAAGGGTTCTTTTCCCGGCCATCCTTACTGCCGACTGTAGCTTCGAATCTGCAATTCCCCTGATAAATGCATCTTTTGCCATTTCGTCGATAATTTCCTGGCCTGCGGTGGGATATGTCAGATGTGCAAGTCTACTCACGTCTGCTTGGAGCTGCTGAAGTGTTTCTCCTCGTTGCTGCGTTCGGCTTTGCAATTGGACCTTGTAGACCTCCTGCATGTGGCTATCCCCAAACCGTTTCTCGATAGCCTGCACTAAAGTCACGTAATCTTTATGCTTTTCGATGTCTACTGTTTGCAACAATTCTGCTGTAGGACCGTGCACGGCCATTGTTAGGGCAAAGCACTTTTCCTCATTGTCCCAGTCGTTTGCACAGGCAGGCATTTCAAACTGCTTCTTATAAGTAGACCATGAGGTCTGACCATCGAATGAGGGAGACTTCAAATCTTTTCTCCTTGGACCACTTAAAGAAAATTCTCGCAGTTTCTGTTTTCGCACTGTGTCGAGCTCTTTTGCCAGTTGCTCAACTTTGCAGTCCATTTGTTCGAATTTTTCGCCAACATTCTTCTCTATTCTTTCAAATTTGTTATCTATTTCTTCGAACTTTTGGTGTAGAACGTTATTTTGTTCTTCCAGTTTTTGTTCTGGACTATTCTTTTGTTCATCCAGCTTTTGTTCGAGGCTATTCTTTTGTTCTTCCAGATTTTTCTTTTGTTCGTCGAGACTGCTCTTCTGTTCGTCCATTTTTTGTTCCAGACTGTTCTTCTGTTCTTCCAGATTTTTCTTTTGTTCATCCATTTTTAATAAGAGGAGTTGCATCATCGCAGCCATAATGGGTGGCCGTGGTGTAGTGGTAGTAGCAAACGCTTCTCACTCGGAGGGTCCAGGTTCGAATCCTGCCCATGGCAAAATCAGTTTTTCATTGTATAATTGGAACTCAGACAAAAAAATTCTGCGTGTGAAGGCATAACACTGACACGTAGATTTGGCTGTTATAAGAGTTTCAAGCAATGAAAAAAATACTGGGAATTATATCTCGAATCACTCTGAGTGAAGAAAAACTCTCCGTCCTATTCGGACTCCCACCCCTGGAGAGCAAACATAGAAACCAAACACACCTGAGTTTCAAACCACTACAAAACAATTTTCCTTTCTCCTCCTTCTACCTTTCCGCCCGCGCCCTGGCAACAGTAAAAGGGTATCTAACCCCTTAGGCGCGCGTAAATTATAAAAAAAAAAAAAAAAAAAAATATCACTGCCGGTACTTGTCCGTTCATCCTCGTCAACATCAAAGGAGTATGCATCAGGATCATGTCCCTCGTTGTTCAAAGCCTGATAGATATCAAGGCTGATAGAAAACCAAGATAAGCATCTCAATGACAGCAGAGCCTGCTTAGCTTTGGTAGTTTGTAACTCTCCTGATATAAATTTTTACTTGTTCAAGTGCCTTAATTGCCCAAACTATCTAAATTAAGGAAAATCTTTGACACTGCTTTTAGTAATCACTTCATAGAAGACGTAACATACTATCAGTGGACCCACACAGAACGATTAGAATTGGAAGTGAGAATTGAAAACTCTGAGGATTTCATTCAGAACTTTTTGAAACGGCTTGATGTTTTCATTCGTCATGTTTTTATAACTGATCAACAAAACAGGTACATAAAGGAAGTCATAACTCTCTTAACGAAAACGGACGTACTTGTTTTATTGGACTTTTCCGAAAATTATGGTTTTGTTGTGCAAGATGCAGTGCAGGGATACCACTGGTCTAACGAACAGGCGACGATTCACCCTTTCGCAAAATATTACCGGAACCAGATGGATGATATTAAAAATGAAAGTTTTGTTGTAATCAGTAACTGCTTAAAGCATGACACTATCGCAGTACACTTATTTCAGCGCCGTCTCTTAGAGTTCCTGCACAAGAAATGCCAACATTTTAAGAAAATTATTTATTTTTCCGATGGATCTGCTGCGCAGTATAAAAACAAAAATAATTTTTTTAACATTGCATGAACAGGATTTTGGAGTGAATGCTGAATGGAACTTCTTTGCGACTTCTTATGGTAAGAGCGCATGCGATGGACTTTGTGGTACAATAAAAAGACTGGCTGCCAGAGCTAGCCTACAAAGGCCGTATAGGGAACAAATAACAACTCCCTTACAGTTATATAACTGGGCAACTGAAAATATAAAGAATATGGATTTCTCCTAAATGACCACAGAGGAATATAATGTAAATATAATGTAAAATAAAAAATTATTGATTGAATCGGAATTTTCGAATTTAAGAATTGTGCCGGAAACCAGAAAACTTCATCATAGTTCATCTGTTTCATAAGGAGTAATTAAAGGAAAATATTTTTCCTTTTCATCGGAAGAATATGTATATACTCTTAAAAGATAATAAATAATGATTTTTTTTAGTTTTTAAGGCCTTGGAACACCAAGGCCACGGTGCGACTTTTTTTTAAATGAAAATATTTATTACAGAATATTTATCCGCCTATAAAACATTATTTTGGCCGAACCCATAGAGATCCCAACTTGAAATTTGAAATGGAAATAGAGGATGAATCTCTCTATAATATATATTTATATAAAAAAAAAAACCTTTTTTGAGTTATTCAAGGATATATGTAAAAAGGATATTCTGGAATATCCTTCGTCCTTGATAATAAAAATTATTCCAAATTCCAGAATTCTGCAAAACAGGGATGTCGGATGATGAGGGATGAGGGATGTCGTTCAGAGCTTCGGCGATTTATCGTGGAATGACCCAATTACGTTATGATAAGTGTCTTTTTATGTTTGATAAGATTATATATTTAGGTTATGAAATTTTTAGTAATGATATTGGACCGAATTTAAGTGGCTTAGAGGCTGTTGCTGAATTTCCCATACCTAATAAATATTTTATGAAATTTATAAAAGGCTTCTCGGCTTTTTCAAAACCGTTGTATGATCTCTTAAAAAAAGATGTGAAATTCAGTTTCGGGGAAAAAGAGCTATAGGTTTTTGAATCGTTTAAGAAAAAGTTATTAGATGCGCCTTTACTTAGTATTTATAATTGTAATGCTGAAACCGAATAATCATACATTGTGATGCAAGCAATTTGGGATTTAATGCAATTTTAATGCAGCGACAGGAGGATAAACAATTCCATCTGGTTTTCTTCTTTTTAAAACGCGACACTGCTCTCTAATCTGGATACCACTCTTACGAACTAGAGACTCCAGCAATAATATCTGCGTTGAGAAGGTTTAAGATCTACTTAACTGGGATTCGATTCAAAATAATTACCGATTGTAAGGCACTGACTCTGACTCTAAATAAAAATTTTATAAATCCGCGAATTTCCCAAGATGCTTTGGAGCTTCAAGAGATAATCAGAGTATGAGACATGTCGAAGCTCTTAGCAGGTACCATAATATATTAATCGTTGAGCCGGATTCATTTGAGTATGTGTTAGCGGCTTAGGGAAGGTCCTGCCTATGACCTCTTAAATGGATTAGTATATCGCAAGATTGATAAAAAAATTTGCTTTTATGTCCCATCACAGATGGAGAGATATTTTATACAAATACACCATGAAGCATTATGCCAGGCCGGAGTTGATAAGTGTTATGACTTTTTGAGAAAAACATATTGGTTTCCTTGCACGAAATCCAAAATAAAGGATTATATAAGCAATTGTTTAAAATGGGTACACTTCTCTTCGTAATATGGTAAGAAGGAGGCAGTTTTAGATTGTATTTCGAAGGCCGATAAACCTGTCGACACAATTCACGTCGACCATTATGGTACATTGCCAGCTTCACTGCGCAATTGTAAGAAGCACATATTCTTAGGTTTTTATTGTTTTTTGGAAGTACATTAAACTTTATGCAGTTCGAAGTACTAGTGTCAGTGCTTAGAAACTTATTTTTCAACCTATAGTAAACCAAACCGCCTAATTTCAAATAGAGGTAGTTAGAGGTACTTCTCTTCTACCGCGAGCATAGAACTTGTCGAGTTTTAGAGGCTGAGTAGGGTCAATGAATCTAGAGAAGAAATTCTCCAGACGAGTCCTGAAATCAAAGGATGTTCCCCCTCCCCCCACCTCCCAAAGCTCTCCCTTTTCCCCTGGGCTGGCTCAAGGTGTCATAAGACCCGTGCCGAAGATCAACCGGGCTGAGGGTCCAGCATCTCCAAAAATAGCTCAGTCGCGAACGGAGTATCCGGATACCTGGCGACCTCCGGATTAGCCAGCGTTATCTGTATATTGCTTTCTGAACAAATGAACTATCCTTTTTCTGCTACTCGTGGGACCATACTCCTTTAATACCGGACGGTAGAACGGTGACTGCACCGACTACCGACAAGGCTCCTGCATTGTCGAGAGGAGATAAAACTGTGGCAGACCATGGTGCACCATCCTCTAAACGCAAGCGCAACGAGCCTAAAAAGAAAGCTTCAGGGAGTTTTAAGACTATGGCAAGTCATGGTCCTATCACTTCCTACACCCCTAGCAGCAGCAAATTTGTGGCAGGCCACGGACTTGTCGCTGCTACCAAGACTCCTCCCCCCAAGGAGGAATCTGGAGCTCAGCCACATAGGTAACCTACATCTAAGGCGCTCTACGTCAGACGCCGAAAAGCTTCACGCATAATCAAAACCTTAGGATCCATTCCGGAGGTTGAGAGAAGTGCGGACGTAAAGAGCAAGATTGAGTGGGTTAAAAACATCCTAAAAGACGGATCACCCACTGCTTCCACTGCTCCCAAACTTACAAAAGACTCTTCCAAACGCCAGAGATCGTTGGAGGCAACCGTGTCGGTTTCCGAGAGGCCCAAAACGCATAGTACCAAAACCCCTGGGCCATCCAACAGCACATCCCTGGGGTCTTTCAGTCCTAAAGGACGCAAGAGTGATCGCGGTGATCAATAGAATCGATACCGACGGTTCCATAACGCCTGAACGGTGGCAGTTGGTCAAGCTAAAGCTTTCGATGCAAATAAATTTTCCACCAAGGCCATGTCAATCTTATCGCGTGTGCCAACCAGAGATCTCTTAATCTCTTCACTAAGGCCATTGGTAGTTTAGGAGTGATTTGGCCAGGTGCAATACTCGAGGTCGTGTCTAAGGAGGATATTCCTAGCAGACCTCGAACTCGTACCTGGATCCCAGCCGAACCCTCCTCCCCAGAAAGTATTCTGGAAATCATCAGGCTCAGGTACCCGACTCTTCCGACTCATGACTGGACAGTCGCGAGACTGGAGGAACTAAGGGGCTCTTATAGATGCGCGATGATCGTGATCAATAAGGAATCCCTTAATCCTCTGGCGCAGACGAAAGGCATGATTCGATTCGGTTTTGAGTCTATATATTTAAGGGTCTACAAAAAGAATGAGCTGGATGCTGATAAGCAACCTCCTTCTCCTTTAACGGAAACACCAGAAAACATAATCTTGGATCTTGATCCGAGGTGACAATTAAGCCGTCGGTCTCCTCTTCTAACACCCTGTCGGAAATGGAAACCGATGACGAAGGAAAAAGAGGTCCTATACCGTCAGAGAAAGAAGATGAGCTCTTGAGCACATTTTCAGAATCGGAGGACCTCAACAGCACCGTGGTGGAAGCTACTCAGGAGGACTGTAGCAATGATACGGTTACTCCAGATTAATCTCCATCACTCAAAGAAGGCTTCGACCGCACTCATTCTGCGTAATCCACAAGAAGACATGACAAAGACCAGGAAAACAAAAAACAAATTGCGGAGAAAAAACTTAAAAATGCACTAAACGCACTGTCGCGTAATGAACAGACTTGTAGGTCAACAATAAAAAAAAAAGTGCGAGTTATATAATTTGCCCTGAGCCAAAAGCCACCACGCCAAATTGCATTATTGGAATTAAGTATTCTATACTGACTATATTAAACGTGAACCTCGCATCTAGAGCATATTGGTGTTAAGTAAACTCTGTATAAAGGATCAGGGCATACCTCATTGCGTGGAGAATTTTAATTCTTTGGCCCAGGACGAATCATCGAGAAATTAACCAGCGGAGCTACCAACAGCATAAGCAGAAGCAACTTCAATCAGCAGTTGATATACGACATATGTCGAATAGGTATAAGAATAAAAAAATTGTACATAAACCATATTATATAAGTAGAAAAAAAAAGTAGTGTATAAACCATATTGTGTAAGTGTAAGTGATAGTGATAGTGAAGAAGATTTTTTATACAGGCGCTATATGGCATCTAATAGCGGAGTTTCTGGTGAGGGACTGTCAGGTATTTATTTAAATAGTGGTATTTGTGGAGCTTCGGGTAACGTTGAATTAAGTTCTAACTTAAGCGGCACACTAGGGAATAATTCTCATACCGCTTTACATAACGTGAACCTTGGTAATACAAACAATGACACAAATAGTTTTAGCAATGAGAAAATAAACTTTATCCTTAGCCCTTTAAAGATTCCAGATGCGATAAAAGCCTTCCTAAATTTGATGGTAATCGTAGATTATTATACAAATTTTTAAATAAAATAAAAGAGATCTTGGGGTCATCGGTACTGTTAACAATACACCGTATGCGCGAATATTACTAAGGGCAATACGAAACAAAATCACGGGACCAGCTAACGAGGTTTTGAACAAGTTTGCAACACCTTAAGACAAATCTTATTCTACATTACTCTGACAATAGAAACGAGAACTCTCCATAGTCTCAAGCAATCAACTGACACTGTTGAGGTATTTTATTCTAAGATAATAGAAGTATTATCTACTCTTACTAATCATGTTCATATTCACGAAATGAACCCAAATGTAATTTCTGCAAAAAGCAGTCATTATTCGGAAATGTGCTTAAATACTTTTCTGATTTGCCTTAGAGAGCCACTGGGTTCAACCATAAGAGCTATGAGACTAAATTCTCTTCCGGAAGCGTTCAACTTTTGCATAAAAGAACACAATTCATATTATATGAAGTATGCAGACCCAAACGTAAATTTTAAGCAAAGTCCGAATAATTGGTACCATGCAAATCAAAATCCCAGCAACCCTATCCCTAATCTTAATTTTCCCCAAATACAAATCGCACATAACCGTGGAGGAAATTCGCACCCGATCTTTCCGAATAATAGTAACTCATATTATACGAGTAGACCAGATATGTACATTCCACATCCAAACCAACCAATCTTTAGATCGAACGATTTTCATTATTCCCAAACCCAATCTGTAACTGTACCTAGTCAACCTATTATACCGCAACTTCCAGCAACTTCAATGGATATATCTAGTGGCAATACGCACAATACTAGAACACAACAATCAAATTTCAGAGGTCAAACATATAAAAGACAACAGAATTACACAACACCTAATCGAAATTACCGACAAGTTAATAACCTTTGTACATACCCACCTCAATATGATACAAACCAACATTTTTTACCGGACTTTAATCCTGATACATATAATTACACAGAACTAGACCAATTTATACCTACACAAAATCAGGAATCAAATAATTTAAATTACTGCGACTACGAAATTGATGACTCGAATTTTCCATTAACAGCCTCGGACAGCAATTGGGTACCTACGTAGATATAAATAAATATAATCCAAGCTCATTACCATACACAACTATATTGTCTCCTAGATGAAGAAAACTAAAGTTTCTTATCGGTACTGGAGCTTCAGCAAATTCCATTTACCCATCCCTTACGAATACTGACTTACACGAGATAATTGATCCAATTACAATAACAACAAATCTTAACAAACACAAACTAGATAGATAAGTAACACTCCCTGCATTCAAGGAATTGAACACGGACGAGAAGTTCAAATTTCTAGTTTTCAAATTTCATTCTTATTTTGATGGTTTAATAGGTTTAGAGATGATGAAGCAACTAAACGCTAAAGTCAATGTTAAAGACAAAATTTTAGAAACGAGCAAGTCCTTAATACAACTGCAATTTAAACCCAATTTCATGTCAAAAGTTTTCCATGTTCCTCCAAATTCTAAATAGATTACCTGTAGATATGGAAAACGGAGACATATATGTCAGACCTATTTTAGTAAACAAATTCCTCAAAATACCTGAAGGAATTTATAAATCCGTTGACTGGTATAGTCATATAGAAGTGATTAATATTTCAGATCAAGAACAAATACTCTTTTTTGAACAACTATTAAAAGTGGATTCTTATAACAATTTTAATGAAGTAATGAACAATTTAATGAAATATAAAATATAACATACGAGTAGATCAATTTGAACCTATACCAGGCAATGAAATTACAAATTTGCTCAGAACAGACCATATAAATAAAGAGGAGAGAGAATATCTTTTAGACTATGCAAACAATACGATGATATATTTTTTTAGAGAAGGCAACACACTCTCATTTACAAATGCCATCAAACACCGCATTAAAACGAATAATGACAATCCGATATACACTAAGTCATATAGATATCCGGAAGTCCGCAAAGCTGAGATTAAGTCTCAAATATCTCAACTTCTCAAGCAAGGGATCATTAGACCAAGCTACCCCCCATGGAGTAGTCCGATATGAATTGTGCCAAAAAAGAGAGATGCTTCCAACAAATAAAAATGGCGGTTGGTAGTGGACTATCGGAAACTAAATGAAAAAACCATCAGTGATCGATATCCGCTTCCCAACATAACAGACATTTTAGATAAGCTAGGCAGATGCATGTATTTTACCACCTTGGACTTAGCCTCTGGATTCCACCAAATTGAAATCGATCCCAGAGATGTTAATAAAACCGCATTTATAGTGGATAATCGCCACTTCGAATTTATTCGAATGCCATTTGGTCTTAGAAATGCCCCGTCCACATTTCAGAGGGTTATGGATAACGTTTTGAGAGACCTGCAGGGAAAAATATGCTTAATTTATATGGACGACATAATCGTATTTTCTAGTTCTCTTCAGGAACATATTGAAAATTTAAAAAAGGTTACACAATACACTTACACAATTCTCCAAATTGCGACAAGCCAATCTTAAAATACAGCTAGATAAGTCGGAATTCCTGTGCAAAGAAGTAGCCTTTCTTGGGCGCCTTGTTACATCACAAGGCGTAAAACCAAACCCTGAGAAGATTGATTCAATAAAAAGATTTCCTATGCCTCGTACTCAGAAGCAAATCAAATCTTTTCTTGGGTTATTAGGCTACTATAGGAAGTTTATCCAGGATTTCGCAAAAATAACGAAGTCCTTAAGAGAATGTCTGAAAAAAAGGTAGGCAAATTAAACTGGACGAGAAATATATTACTTGTTTTGAGCATTGTAAGGACATACTCAGTAATGACCCACTGTTACAGTATCCGGATTTTACAAAACCATTCATCCTATCAACTTATGCAAGTAACTTCGCGATAGGTGCAATTTTAAGCCAGGGCCATATTGGAAGTGACAAACCTGTTTCCTATGCATCACGTGCTTTATCGGACACGGAGATAAAGTACAGTACCATCGAAAAGGAGCTACTTGCCATTGTTTGGGCAACCAAACATTTTCGCCCTTTCGCCCTTATCACAAACCACTTACCTGGCTCTTTTCCTTGAAAGACACAAACTCTAAATTGATAAGATGGCGGTTAAAACTTGAGGGGTTTGAATACGAGATCCACTACAAAAAAGGTAAGGCAAATACTAACGCCAATGCCTTAAGCAGAATAGAGTTAAACAATAACGAATCACTGCTTAATAATATAGATGATTTAGAAGCAAGCTCTAATATATCTACTATTCACTCTGCATCGGAGAATCTTGATGAAGGTATACCTATTTCGGAGAGTCCCTTAAATGAGTTCAGTGATCAACTCATTTTGACTAAAACAAATTGCACCATAAACCCTTCAATAATTAAAAACAAAATACTTTTTCAGAATAAACTTCGTAAATTTTTTAGCCAAACTGACTTACATAATGAATAAATAATCACATTGATACTCAAAGACCAACTTAGTCCAAGGAAACTAACAGCAATATAAACAGATGACGATACCTTCAAAATTGTTCAAAAGGTATACTCTAAATTGTTTGCTAATCGTAGAATATTTAAGTTAATTCGATGTAAAGAAAAATTAATTGACTTAATTGACAGCGGCAAACAAGACTCAGTAATTAACGAATACCATTTTAAATCTAACCACAGGGGTATAAATGAGACACTTCAACACTTACACAGAACTTACTATTTTGTTAATATGAAAATTAAAATAACTAAAATTTTAAATAACTGTGAAAAATGCCAGTTATTAAAATATGAAAGTCATTCACCGAAAATAAAATACGAAGTTACAGAACCTCCCAGACTACCATTAGATACTCTACATATTGACGTTTATGCAATCCACAATCAACAAATTTTAACGATAATCGATAGTTTTTCCAAATGTTGCGTATAAAAAGTAGATTATATTTTCTTATTTATTCTTAATATGTAAATAAATATAATATTTGATTGAATTGTTTGAATTTTAAAAGCAACAAAGGCGTAACTTTTGAAACAGACTGTAAATGTTCACATATTGATATCATATCTAATTTGTATATAATAAAATATGTTTTGCTGAATAAATACATTTATAATTATGCATATGTAATTGTACCGCGGAAACCGCCAACAGGATTTCTAAGCTGTAAATTTACAAAAGAAAGAGGAGTGTTCACTTAGCCTTGAAACGACATAGATCGTGAAATAAAAAACTCTTGTGTCCTAACATTTTGGTGCCGAAACCCGGGACATTGGTCTCAATTGAATTTGTGTAGAAAACGCTTCATTGGAAGCAAAAGCGAAATATAAAAAAAAAAAAATTATTGGTCGTATACGAATTGGCTAAGTGAACTAGCGTCGCGATTTAAATTTATTGATTATTGATAAAAGCGCTTTGCAGAAAGCGGTGCGGAACATAGGTACAAAAGGAAAAGCGCGGGCGAAAAACGATCTCTTTTGCAGCCAAACGTCCATCACATAGGTAATCAAAAGCTGTTCAGAATAAAAGTTTATCAGCGCGAGCGAAAATCAAAATTGTTTAGAAAAAGCTATTCTCTTCAGATTTCTTGTTTTGACAGTAGCATAAAGTAAACAAGAACATTCAAGGCAAAATATGAATTCAGAACAACATCAAAGGGCAATCAAAGGCTAATAGAGCTGAAATCTTTGAGAGCCACAACAAAGGGTAGCATAACCCGCATAAGAAATCTTATTGCCAAAAAGGAATCTGCTCTGCCCCCAGAAGAATTAGAGTGCAGACTCGGAATCTTAGAATCATACTCGTATTTCAAGCAGATTCTTACAGTGCAAGCAAGTATAGATAAAATTGCTTCAGAGGCAGATAAAGGTGCAAATGCCACTTTCATTGGCGAAGTAGAGGAGTTATATGTAAGTGCTAAGTCTAGCATAATGATGTTTATGCCAAAACGGCGTACTTCAGCAGGTGAGATCAGCATGTCCAACACAGCTGCATTTGCAGCTTCAACATCAAGATTACGACGTGAGATAAAACTTCCAAAATTTGATGGAAAATATGCAGAATTTCCCAAATTTATCGCATTATTCAATAAGTTAGTACATCAAGATGAATCATTGGATAACTGTGAGCGTTTTCTTATATTGAAGGAAAGTCTTGGTCCAAGACCTTTGGCAGCAATCGCAGAATTCGACAAGACGGATGATAACTATCCCAAAGCATTGGAGCGTTTAAAGAATTGTTTCCATAAAAAGGCACTAATGTTTGAAGAGCACATCGCTGCGCTGTTTGAAATGCCACGGACTACCAGAGGGTCTGCTGAGCATTTACAAAAAATTATTAACACCACAAATGCGCGTTTGAATGCTATGCTTTCGCTCGGTACTTATGAAAATATTGCTAACGCTCTTATTACATATCTCGTTATGGAAAAGCTGGATTCGGATTCACAAGCAAAATGGGAAGAAACTGTTGACTATACTAAATTGTGTTCTTGGGAAGATTGCTCAGCAGTATTGTCGAGACGGTGTCAAACGTTAGAAGCCCGTGAAACAAAATTGGAGCGCGTTGATCCTAAGCAGAGTGCGGTAAGAGAGGCACATAAAGAAGGTAAGACAAAAGCTGCGTTGTCAAAATGGAATAAATCCTCTTCATTCGCAATAGAGAAGGTGAGTTGGAGCATTTGCCACAAAGATGATCACAATGATTTGCTCTAAATTTTCACGCATGACGGCATATGAGCGCTACTCCGCTGCTCGAGCTTCGAAATTATGTATTTTATGTTTGAAAAAAGGTCATTGGTTTAAGCAATGTAATGCGGAGAAGTGTGCATCATGTAAGCAACCTCATCATGTATTGTTGCATCGGCATAGAGACTCAGAAGTGTCGTCTAATGACATAAGCGGGGCTGCAAACAATGTTGGAACGTCCGTGCTTAAAAGGGGTGCCCTTTGTACGAATATATCTGGGCTACAAGAGGTCTTTTTAGAGACGGCGGTTATCTTAGTAAAGGATGTTTCAGGAGGCTATCACGAAGCTCGTGCAATCTTACTGTGGCAATCTACTTGGCACAAATCTTAAAACTTCCAAGAAGTACATGTACGTTAGATGTTAATGGCATTAGCGGCATCAGCACGAGTATAATCAGGAAGGTAGAAACAACAATAAAATCTAGGTTCAGCGATTATACGACGGGGGTGGAATTTTATGTTTTGCCTAAAATCACATGCAGTAAGCCTGATCAATTCATAAGCATTGATGAATGGGAAATACCAAAAAATATAAAATTGGCGGATCCAGGTTTCAATACACCAGCGCGCGTAGATCTACTGCTAGGGGCAGAAATATTTTTGTATTTGTTGTCGATTGGGCAAATAAGGCTCAAAGATGGATTGCCACGATTACAAAAAAAACAGTTCTTGTTTCCAGTTCTTAATTCCTACGAAATCTTCCTTTCCAACCGAAGAGGAAGCTGAATGTGAGGCTAAGTTCTTACAAAGTGTGAGCAGGTAAGACAACGGTCAATTCATTGTTAAAATCCCATTCAAGGACAATATCGACAAGTTAGGAGATTCATTTAAGACAGCTGAACGGCGGTTTTATTCATAAGAGAGGCGTCTTAATAAAGATCTATCAACTAAAAACTCGTATGCAGAATTTATAGATGAGTACGTTAGACTAGGTCATATGGTTAAGGTGGAAGCAGCAGAGATATGTAAACTTAAATATTTTTCGCCTTATCAATATACGTTGTTTTCAACTGCAGCGCTAAAACAAGCAGTGGGCTATCGCTTAATGATGTTATGATGAAAGGGCCCCTTGTACAGGATGATTTACTAGCGATAATACTACGTTTTCGTTGTTACAGATTCGTTCTAACAGCTGATGTTACCAAGATGTATCGCCAGATATGGGTTGACGAAAAGGACACGAACTATCAAGCAATTCTATGGAGGCCTTCCAATGAAGATAAGCTAGAAGCATACCGGCTTTTGACAGTAACTTATGGAACTACAGCTGCTCCTTATCTAGCAACCCGCTGCTTAAAGAAGCTGGCAGACGATAATGCCGAGAGATTCCCATTGGGGTCAAAGAAGGTCTCATCTGACTTTTATATGGATGATTTCATCAGTGAAGCAGATACAGAAGAAGAGCTGTTGTATGCGGAAGTGTCACAACTAACGGATTCAGCGCACTTAACACTGCACAAATGGCACTCAAACAATGTAAAGTTCCTGCAGCAAGTACCAGAAGCAAACAAAGAGAAGCCTTTACGAGTAAACGATGCAGAAATTATAAAAACACTGGGGATTATCTGGGAGACTACAGTAGACTTATTCAGGTATGTGTGGCCAAAATTAAGTTATAGTAAGACAATTACGAAAAGGATTGTATTGGCGGAAATGTCAAGCTTGTTCGACCCTCTTGGACTTGTGAATCCAGTCATTGTGAAGGCAAAGATTTTTCTACAAGATCTCTGGATTAAAAAAGTTGCTTGGGATGAATCGTTACCAATGCATCTTCACAGCCTTTGGGAAGAATTCCGCGATAAACTGAAAACAATAGAGAAGGTCAAGGTACCACGCTACATTTTAAAGCCAAAAGGTTACGCACGAGTTGAAATGCATGGGTTCGCTGATGCCTCGGAACGGGCCTATGGATGCTGCATTTACGTTCGCTGTGTTGATAATAACGATGGTGTTACGGTTCATTTATGGAGTGCTAAATTAAGAGTTGCACCCCTCAAAACCAAATCACTACCTAGATTGGAATTAATTGCCACATATTTGCTTTCCGCATTAATGGCAAAGGCGCAGGATAATTTTCCGGTTCGAACTGATGGTGTACGAGTATATTTGTGGAGCCACTCGGAGATAATACTTGATTGGCTGAACGCTCATCCATCTTCCTGGATAACATTTGTAGCCAACAGAGTTGCCATTATCCAAGAAGCAACGAAGTCTGCGATATGGCGTCATATCCCATCTCAAAAGAATCCTGCGGACATTATATCGAGGGGTATGTATGCAGGCGATTTACTAAATTCCTTTTGGTTCTCAGGCCCACCGTTCTTGAAGAAGCCAATAAATGAATGGCCAGCTAACAAAGTGCGTAAGAAGTCAGCGGAGGTTGAGGAAGAGAGACGAAAGATAACTACATCATTTACGAGTATTACGGAAGGTAAAATAAATAATTTCGTTAAATGGCTGGAAGGACAAAGTGTTTTTGAACAAACAAGAAAACGGGTTGCACAGATTCTCTGCATAGCGAGGCGACTTAAAGGTTCATGCGGCAAATTACCGACACTCACTGCACCAATGTTGGACGAAGCGACAATTCGAATTGTGTTTTCTTTGCAGCAGCATTTTTTCGGCGTAGAGTATCGTGCACTCAAAAATTAAGGAGCTGTAAACGCTTCAAGTAAACTGAAGAACTTAAGTGTTTTTATCGAAAGCTGCTATGATGTTGACATTCTGCGAGTGGGAGGCAGACTTAAGAATTCAAGTTTGGCCCATGATGTAAAGCATCCAATTTTGTTACCGGCTGAAAGCAGTTTTGTTCGGAGCTATGTGCACTTTGTAAATGAAACGAATATGCACGTAGGTGCATCAAGCGTTAATGGCCATTCTTCGCCAGCGATTTTGGGTCATACATCTGCGGAAAGTTGTTAGATCGGTGACTACAAAATGTTTGCGCTGTTTTCGATGTCGTCCACGCCTGGAGCAGCAGATTATGGGAGATCTACCGAAAGAACGGGTCAATATAGCAAAACCATTTAAAACCACAGGCGTAGACTTTTGTGGACCAGTGTTGACGACATTCAAGCAAAGAGGAATGCACAGTATAAAAAGCTACATAGCAGTCTTTATATGTTTTGCCACGAAGGCAGTACATATGGAAGTTGTTTCCGATCTCTCAGCAAAAGCATTCATTGCAGCACTTAAAAGATTTATTGCTCGTCAAGGTGCATGTACGCGACTCCACTGCGATAATGGAACAAATTTCGTTGGGGCTCGCCGCGAATTAAAGGAGTTCCACAAAGCCTTCTCTGAGCAGCAGTTACAAGGAGATGTCTCGAGATTCTGCGAAGCGAAGAACATCGATTTTCGTCATATACCACCTCGCTCCCCGCATTTCGGCGGGCTCTGGGAGGCGGCGGTAAAATCTGCAAAATATCACCTGACTCGCATCCTGGGGGAGTCATTTCTAACATTTGAAGATCTCACCACCGTGGTTGCAGAAATCGAGGCGATATTAAATTCGCATCCTTTGACGGCAATGTCGAATGATCCATGCGACGCATCAGTCATAACGCCAGCACATTTTTTGATAGGTGAACCTTTGGTTGGCATTTCGGGGCCCAATATAGAGAATGAAAAGGTATCACCTCTAAACCGTTGGAGACGAATCACGGCCATTCATCAGCATTTTTGGCGTCGATGATCTTCAGAATATTTACACGAACTGCAACGAAAAGTGAAGTGGACTGGAAGCAAACGAAACATCAAAGAGGGCGATTTAGTTCTGGTGTCTGAAGACAACGCACCACCTAAGCAATGGCTTTTGGGAAGAGTAGCAAAGACAATACCTGATAGCGAAGGTTATGTTCGAATAATCGATATAAAAACAAAAAATGGTTTTGTTCGACGTGCTATACATAAGGTGGCACCGATCCCATTTCTAAATTAAAAAAGAAAAAAGAAAAAAAAAGAAAGGGTTGATGTAGTTGCAGATACATCAAGGGTGGCAGAATGTTGCGTATAAAAAGCAGATTATTTTTTCTTATTTATTCTTAATATGTAAATAAATATAATATTTGATTGAATTGATTGAATTTTAAAAGCAACAAGGCGTAACTTTTGAAACAGACTGTAAATGTTCACATATTGATATCATATCTAATTTGTATATAATAAAATATGTTTTGCTGAATAAATACATTTATAATTATGCAAATGTAATTGTACCGCGGAAACCGCCAACAGGATTTCTAAGCTGTATATTTACAAAAGAAAGAGGAGTGTTCACTTAGCCTTGAATCGACATAGATCGTGAAATAAAATTCTAGAAAAAGTTGCATTCGCGAATTTCATTTCTAAAACCTATTTCTTTTTTATATTTCGTGGTCGTAAAAAGTCTTGCGTCCTAACACCAAATTTGCATCGGCCTATACGAGTATCTTGTCCGCCCGAAATAGTATAAACATAATTCAATTTTTAAGGGAATTTTTCTCTCATCATGGTATTCCAAAAAAAATAGTTTGTGACTCTGGATCTGAATTTAAGTCAAGTTTGTTCAAGGAGTTCTGTGAGCGATACGAAATTATATTACATATTACAACGCCGCAAAACTATACAGGTAACTCACCAGTAGAACGATTCCATTCCACCCTCACAGAAATCTACAGAATAATATTCGATAAAGACAAAAAACAATTATGCAAAGATATATTAAATGAAGCCATAACCACCTACAATAACAGTATTCATTCAGTTAGTAAACTAACACCATTAGAACTACTTACAGGCAGGACACCTAAATTCATCAGGACCATAAATTGTGAATCTGACCGTGACTATATTAATAAATTGCGAATCTTTCAAAACAAAGTATATGAACAAATGAAAGGAAAAATAGAAAAACATAACAGAAAAAACGTAGACAAATTAAACGCAAATAGAAACACACCACCAACATTTCAAGAAAATGACACAATTTACGAATTTAATAACAGACGTAACCAACTTACACCCAGTGCTAAAAAGTTAAAAGTTAAGTCGGATAAAAAAATAATTGTTTTAACAACAAAAGATAGATGGTCTCATAAAAATAAAATTAAAACAAAACGCAAATTTAAGACCCACAATAATATAGATAATAGGGTGTAAGATATTATTTAGTTAAAGTAGAGAAGAAAGGATACATATATACATACATAGCTTAAGTACTTAGATATACACAGAGATAATAGAGATACATAGAGATGTAGAAATATAGATATGTATTTTAGTTACATAGAATCGTATATACATATGTAGAAAAATAGATATAGTAACATGGGTACATATGGTATATGCAATGCATATACGTGTAGAATTAGCAGTTAAGATTAGGTAATAAGTATAATGCCGGATATAATATATAGGTTAAAAATGATAATAAAAACGTACACTACAGAAAGCCCGAAATAAATATCGCCAAGTTTAACTCCAGAATTTCTATTCCGATGAAGTTATTTCAAAATGAGTTCAATCAATGTATGAACTTAACTATTGCATAGAAAAATCTGGTTTTCTACACACTCATTTACACTAGCTTTAAGAAAAAAAAATAAAAAAAAATATTATAAACAAATTAGCAACATGCTATTCCTAGAGTAAAATACCTATTATAACTATTCAGACATACGAGTATGCAACATAAAACCGTCCCAATACCCTATAGCTTATGAGCGATGGAACATCAATTTTTCGACGAAATTTTTTCATGCAATGAAATCTACCAACAATTGAGAGAGGATAGAAACAACATTGGACCATCACACACAAGGAGCATAGAACGAACAAGAGCAACAAGCTTGTCAAAGATGTTCCAGTCGCATCATTTCGCTATGCTCAAACATGCAACATATACATCAATCTGGGGGTGGAGGAGCTATATAATCTGCCACCACAAAAACATCTTAGGCAGCGGTGAGTTACTTACTCTGCATGAGAAGGAAGAAATTCACCACCAACATCTCGGCTAGCTTCTGTAGCGGGACCTTATATGAGGAGATATGAATTTTGCTGTTAAGAAAACAGTTTAGTTGATCATTTATGTTAATAAAGAGCTCTTGTTTCTATCATAAGTTGGTGTCTTTTTTTCAAATATATATATATAAACATAACTCGCGTCAGCGATAACAATTATTGGGTAAGAAATTAGGTTATTGGATTGATTTAAAGCGAAATAGGAAATTCGCAAATTATGGAGTAAACTAAGAGAGCGACTGAATACAGCGGCGGTTTAAACTAAACTACTTAAGTGCCCATCTAAGGAAAGTCTCGCAGAAAAAGCTGTAGAAATCATCTAACAGCGCATTTGTCAGCGAAGGTTTTTGAGTATGTTGGTTAATGCCTCCAAAATCCATGTCCCGGCCGTGGTCGAGAAAGCCATGAGTACCCTGTCGCTATTCCGAGTATCACTTTGAGTATAGTGCCTTTAAGTTTACCACGATACTATTAACCATTGTATGTCTAGTTTATACGTCTACGGCGCTAAGTTCGACGTCTCACCTGGGTTCTTTGCCTCTTAAGCGTTCTTGCCACGAGAAGGCAGTTAAAGAAATGAAGACTCTTTCATCTGCACCTATTAGGAAATAAAGTGACAATTAACCCTTTGAATATGCAGGTAGGTGTAACATTCAGCCAATGTCAATGGCCTCGACAAAAGCTTTGTCATAGCCTACATAAGAAGAAGTACTGTCCTTGTTGGCCCATTTTATATCAGTTTGTATACTAATCATTTGGACTAATCAAAAGTTTGGTTTCGGTTAGTCTGCACTATCTTCTACTTCAAGAGTGAGGTCTTTTGAAGATTTCGCCATCCAGCGAAACTAAAAACACTATTTTCTGTAGATGGTCTCCTTCACAACGTGAATCATCTTGTATTCATTTCTAATCTAGGTGATACGTATGATCAATGAGGGTTTGTTAACTGAATTCATACTCGAGAAGCCCACAAGAACGCGCCCCAGAATATCCACATCGTTGTGCTTGAATTTATTATCCTACTTTTGAGGTAACCTGACATTTTTATTTTATTTTTAGTAGAGGAAAAGAAAATAGTGTCCTAGACCATATAACACAGCAATTCTCCAGATAACTGCAGTTTAGTGCCTTATACTAGGTGGGGTGAAAAGTAACCTCCTTGGGAATGAACAATTTTTTTTTTTAAATGTTTTTTTATTTTATTCAATATAGTCCCATTTTAGCTTGATACACTTATTCCAGCTATTTTCCAACTTCTTGATCCCATTCGAAAAGTGATTTTCCGGAAGGTCTGCAAAATACTCCTCCGTGGCGTCGATGATTTCCTCGCGTAAGCTGAATTCTTTATTGATGAGCCATCTTTTGAGGTTTGGGAAGAGATAATAGTCCGAGGGAGCCAAATCGAGCGAATACGGTGGAT
Source organism: Volucella bombylans (assembly GCA_949129095.1). Classification (NCBI taxonomy): domain Eukaryota; kingdom Metazoa; phylum Arthropoda; class Insecta; order Diptera; family Syrphidae; genus Volucella; species Volucella bombylans. Next base: position 140,331,055 of record OX422140.1, on the reverse strand, counting down.
GGGACAGCAATTGGTGCCGTAAGTCATTGATTTTAGACGTGGTTGGGATGCTTCTGTGCGCCGGCGCATTGTTTTGCAAAAACAAAATTTTTTTCGCTTCATGTGAGGCCGTTTTCCAGCGATTTCTACCTTCAATCGCTCCAATAATGCACAGTAATACTCGCTGTTGATGGTTTTTCCTTTTTTGGGGTAGTTCACGAAGAGTATGCCATGACAATCCAGAAAACCGACGCCATAACCTTTCCGACCCATCGAGTCTCCCTCTGCCGCTTCGGAGCAATCGTGCCGGCTTCAGTTAATTGCCGGGCACTCATAATGTTGTGTGGTGTATAATAGTGAATCCAAGTTTCATCAACAGTTACCAATCGACGCCAAAAGGCTGCCCGATTCCGCATCAGCAAGTCCAAACACTCTTTCGAAGTGCTCTCGCGTTCGTGTTTTTGGTCAGGAGTGAGCATGCGCGGCACCCAGCGGCAGGATAACTTTTTCATATGCAGAATATTGCCCAAAATATGGCGTGTGCGCTCAGTACTAATTTTTGTGGTATCTGCTAGCTCGCGCACCTTCACTTTCCGGTCAGCCAACACCATTTCATGTAGTTTTTTGACATTGTCCTCTGTAACCGCATCGAAGGGCCTGCCGCTGCGGACTTGATCGGTAGTGCAGTTGCGGCCACCACGAAACTCTCGAAACCAATATTTGACGGTGTAATCTGACGGAGCATTAGCCCCATAATATTTATCCAACTTTTCTTTTGTTTCCTTCGCCGTTTTACGTCTCAAAAAATAATGCTTTACGAAAGAACGAAAATCGGTTTTGTCCATACTCAACATGATGCCAATCACGTCTACAACAATCAGCTGTCAAAACAAAACTAAAGACAGTATCGCACTGAAATTTGGCATGTCTACCTAAATATGAACGAACTTCGAGGCACCATAACCCTTTTTGCAGTAGCAGCGCATTCTGGCGGAGGAGGTCTACTTTTCACCCCACCTAGTAAGATCCGAATAAAAATTTAACAAACGGCCTTCATCAAGCCATTTAAAGGGAAAATCGCGTCTTCCCGACAAGCACAGTTTTTACAGTTACGACAATTTTTAGTTATTTTTCTCAGAAAGAAGATTGGCGTCCAAAACAGATTACATCATGACACCTCCCTGGTTTGCCAGCTTCATGACGACACAGCTATACTATAACCGTGTTCATCTATTTGCATCATTGCGTTATGTCAGTCGTCTTATAATCTTCATCATCATCATCGTTATCCTGTAGCCTGAAGTTCTATTCGTATCCTGTTGGCCATCTAATACTCATTTACTATAAACATTCCATCAATTATGCACCACTGCTCCTGCTAGATGGATGTGTGTATGTGTATTTGTGGTTGTGGAGGGATGTAGGGTAGCCCTAATGAAGATACCAAGCTTCGGTATAAAATGCCATGAGACATTAACCCCATGTCTTGGGTTTTAGAATTGAAGAACGAACACTAAACACCCTCTATGTGGCTGGGAGCAGCGGCTTAATTCGGAGTTGGGGTTGAAGATTATACATGGGCTGTAGGAGGATCGAAGGTGCCTGAGACAACCTTCCATCTGGATCCTTCGAAGGAAGGTTTCCAATCCATTCATCTGTGAATGTTTCGTTATTTTAAAGTTCATTATGAGCAAAGCAACCATTGCTGTGTACGAGTATATCTCGAGATTGTTTCGTAGCTTAAGAAAACACAGAAACAACACTTGACGAGCGAGAATATCTGTATCTATGTTTATACTTATGTATTTGTGTCTAAATCTGGTGATGGTTTAGAGTTTTATAGAATCACAGAACAACGACTCTCGAATGAGCCAAACTCGAACCCTTTGAAAGCAGTTTAGGGTGGAAACTGCACCATAGAATTGTGTGAACGTATGTACTCGTAACTCTACGATAAAAAACATCTGCAAGTATCCTTACCATGGCATACGATGCTCCTTCTTCATCGTCGTCGTAGTTGTAGTCGTATTCACAGTCTTGTCGTGCTCGTCACCGTCGCCTTTTTCTTTGAAGGGTAAAGTTTTCCTTTTCTTGATTCAAAGATTTTACCTCTGCACAGTCAATTAAACTTCTACCAGGGCAATGAGCACACAAACGAACGCAGCAATTCCACCCACCCCTGATCCTGGACTTGGATCGTTTCTGTTGATGTAGAATTAAGAATTGGAAATTGTTTTTGCGGAATCCACAGGGTGATATCAGGATGACTGCAGAAGGATGCCGGTTGAGGACGACATTTCTACAAACGACAACGCCCGTCTTGAATACGATTCCTATTCGTAACCCATTATTCCCAGCCACCCTCTCAAAATAAGAAAGACGGTAATAGTTTAGAAGAATCAAACTACTGAAGACGAAGGTCCTTGCAAAGGCAAAGGGACATTGCACCTTGAAGTCGACCGACGGGTTGATGGGTTTGCAGGGTTGTAGGGTTGTAGGGTCGGCGAAGACAAGTATGATGTGATAAATGTTCTGCAAGGTTATTTGGCAAAAATATGCAATTGAATTATTGAAATTGTCCTCAAGCGGGGTGCTTTGTCTCCAGTGGTGGTTGGTAGCTGCAGGAGTAGCTCTGGAATTGAGAGTGCATTGATATGAGAAAATTTTTGAAAGCTTAATTAATTTGCAGATCCGACAATTTATGAGCATAAGATTGAGCATGTAGGCAAGATAAGTTTACGGGGATGCGGGTGGCATTTTGAGAGTTTGAAAAATTATGTAAAATACGTTTGTGGACCGGACAGTGGGTGCTGTCTTTTCTCGAGAATTTCTTTCGTTTTCAGGAGAGTGTGTCCTTTGGTTGGGGATTCATGGCGCGTCTGTTGTCGCACAGCTGGAAAGCAATGACTTGGGGTGAATGCAAATTCAAATGCAAATACCATGAAAGGAAAAGGAAATTTCTTTTGTGGTTGTGTTTAAAGTTATTGCAAATCGTTTTGCTTTTCTTTTCTTTGATGTCGAAGAACTTTTCATTGCATTTAGTGGAGCTTGAGCTGTTGTGGTACGTTGCTTCTTGGGAAATGAGTTCAACACAGAAAAGTTGAAGAATTTAATTAATTTGATTCTTAGAAAGCTAGGTGATAAGGGTTTTATGTGATTTATATGAACAGCTGTGATGTTTCAACGGTAAGTGTACAGTTGTAACCGCTCCGATTCTGACCAAACAATATGAAATTACTTAAGGGTTTCCGACTGATTCCCCCTGATACCGATTGAGCTCTCTGATAAGGAAAGTAGGCGCCCAGACAGCTTGACAACTCTTATCCAACCCCTTACTAGAATGCCTAGGAAACCCGAAGAAGAAGGCAATGACGTGAAAGATAGTTCACATAGGATCCTCTGAGCGTGGATATTTTTGCTTACCAAACCTCTTCTCGATCAAGAAAACGGTTGCATATATTCGATGTCAAATTTTCTCACAGAACTTCTTCGGTATTTTGACTCAGCATTCATGTCTTACCTGCAGTAAGGTGGTGGTCTGTGTTAATATTGGTTTCTCGGAAGATTTAGACTTCTAGGATACAGAAATTGTGTATTGCGTCCATCATAATCGCATCAGTTCTGTGGCGACGTATGTTAGCGAATTGTAATTAGGTTGAGTCGCACATGTGAGAGAATTTTCAAGTTTCTTGCATAAATTTGCCTTTAAACCCAATTCCGCATCCAAAAGGACATTGCTTTTTTTCGGACTTGCCTGAGGGCCTTATTGCAATGGTTGCGGTATATTGGTAAAGCAATTGAAGCCTATAAAAAAACAAAACAGTTAGCTTTTCCCGGAAATATGAAATGTAGAGCACATAGTCATGCTGCCGAAAAATGACGAACGCCCTCTATAGTAAACTTGATTTTTTATAAAACGAGCAGTCCTAAGACCTGTACTAGACAATTGCCTTCTTAGCCCAAAGAATTAGCAAGAGTGATAGCGGAATTTATGTAGAAAAAGTCCTTAATTACTTCAAAATTATATCTATCGAGGCTGACGTTCTGTCCGAGAGGCTGTTGTTGGGTGTCCTTTCTGGTTAACAGCCTTGCACTCATTGATCGTTAAAACAACCTTTGCCGCTGCAGTCACAATTCTCGCAAAAGCGAAACTGACGCTGCTTCTTCCACTTATGTCAATAACTTTTGAAAGATTGGTGCTTGAGTTTTGTACCATTCTTTCAAGAATGATGTTAAAGAAGTTACATGACAACACATAGCCTTGTCTAAACCGTTTTTTGACAACAAATGTCTCGGTGGGCTCTTTACTTACCTTGAAGTAGCAGCGTGCATCCTCTATCGTCTTCCTGTACAATTGAACAAGTTTGGCAGGGATGCTGTAACTAGACATTGCTCTGTACAGCTCGTCTCTATAGATGCTGTCCTTAAAACGCGCGGCCTTAAAATCGATGTATAGGTGGTGAGTATTTGGAGCTCATGAGTTTTTCCCAAGATCCTCCTGCAGGCATTCACACAATACGGCAGATAGGATCATGTAGTCGATGTTAATAAGACTGATCTTCGCCTTCACCTTCTTGAAGATCGGACAAACATCGGGCATATTTTCGTCCGACCATATTTTACAGATGAGTTGGCGCATGCTCCTTACCTAGTCATTGCCTGCCGCTTTGAAGAGCTCGGCAGTTAGGCTGTCCGCTCCAGCAACTTTGTTGGACTTAAGCTTAGATATGTCTATCTTTACTTCATCCAGGTCGGGTGGAAAAAATTGTTGACCTACATCGCTCAGGTTCAAAGTTCATTCTACCTGACAGCAGTATTTGTTTCGTCGTCGCCGTTGTACAGAAATGCTATTTATAAATCCTCTGCAACGACTGCGACTCTACTACGATGTTCCCTTGTCCGTCTCCACAGGTTTCGGTTCGTAGTTTGTATCCGTGACATGTTTATTTTTTTCACCTTTTGGTTAAATAACAAAATCTCATCCCTGGAGTAGCATCTCGCAGTTTCCTCGACGGCGCGCTTCTCATGCTCCTTAATTTTTCTGCTGGTGTTCATCTCTCCTCTTCTGCTTTGAGATGGCATCTCTGATAGCTTTTTGGCAATGCTGCCACATGTTTTCGATACTTGATGCTGGCGGCATAGGACCTCTTAAGAGATTAAGGGAGACTTAATTGGAAAAGGATTTGGCGATTTCTTGCAATTGTAACTCACCGACGTCGAATTTCCTCACAGTAGTAACTTGTCTTTCGGATGTTCGGTATATCAGCAACCGCACCTTGGCTGCAACAAGACAGTGGTTCTAGTCGATTTCGGCCCCTCGGAACTTTCGAAAATCCATAATACTGGAGGAGTGCCTTGCGTCTATCGCAATGTGGTCAATCTGGTTGACGGTTGTTTGATCAGGAGCTCTCTAAGTCCCCTTCTACGTGCAGATCCGAAGTTTGTTGTCCTGTTTTTTTTTTGCAGGGATTGCCAATCCGAAGCTTGTTTTTGCTTCGAAACTACATATTTTTTCCATTACCGAGCAACTACCGCGGCGGTATAACCCCCAACCTAGAGGTCCAGTTCCATTATAACACTTTTCTACACCAACATGACAAAGAGCATCGTGATGCGTTTGAATAACGTTCCGCTCCATCTGGGAGGGAACATAGAACAAGATCTTTTGGTTTATCTTACGATATACCAGTCCGTAAATTAACTCATACTCTGAATTCTCTTTAAGCTCTAAAGTTTGAACTAACTGCCTTATAATCGGATCTTTTTGCTGAGATGCAGCAAGTGCATGCTCGAAATACTCTGGCTCAACAATTAAAATGTTATGAGAGCTACTAAGGGCATATAGACCCTCCTTCAATAAATGGTACCAGTTTAGTATTTTCCGACACAGCAAAATATTTGGGTCTTATTTTTGACAGGAAACTAAACTGGAAAGCTAACATACAAGAAAGAGTCAATAAAGCTACAATAGCTTTATTCTCTTGCAAAAAAGCCATTGGGAATAAATAGGGCCTTCGAGCTCGCATAACCCACTGGCTATACATCTCAGTCATAAGACTGGAAAATGCAGTTAACTGCAGTAAACTAAGCAGATTCCAAAGAACAGCATGTGCATAAGCGGTCTAATCCCTCTACGGCATTAGAAATTCTGTTTCACTTGACACGCCTTGATATATTCAGCAGGTAAGTAACTGCGACTGCAGCTATTCGCCTTAAAGCCACTATATAGTGAACAAATAATTCATTTGGCCTCGCTAATATTCTTAATACATTAGGAATCCTCACAGAGAACATTGATTACACCATACCTGAACTTTGGTTTGACAAAGACTTACACGTAAGCTTCCCCTCTATATCCTTCTAGGAGGAAGATGCTTTCATGGTGGACAAGACAATCCATCTTTACACAGATGGATCTAAAACCGATAGCGGGGTTGGTGGCGATGTTTTCTCAGATAAGCTCAATCTAAGCTTATCTTTCCGTCTTCAAAATCACTGTAGCGTGTTCCAGGCGGAAATTTTGGCGATTAAAGAAGCTCTGTCCTAGCTGAAGAAAATCGTGCAAAGCATATCCGCATCTTTTCGGATAGTCAGGCCGCTATAAAGTCCCTGGAATCAGTTTTATTAGAATTTAATGAGATTCTTAAATCGCCCCTGAATGCCGATCATCTCTTATCTTATATCTCTTTGTTGGGTGCCGGCCACAGAGACAATCCAGGGAACTGTAGGGACGATGAAATCGCCAAAATTGGAACCACTCTACATATTTTACCGGAAAAGGGTAGTATAGGTATACCAATCGCTACGTGCAAATGGATATTAAAGTTGGATGCCAATCCAGACCTTAGGTGGACTATTGGACCAACATGTCTTGCGACCAAACAGATCTGGCCAAATCTAGATCTGAATCAGTCTAAGAGTCTGATCCTTCTAAGTAGGAATCATCTCAGCGCCATCATAGGTGTCACCACAGGACAATGCCTCATAGGCAAGCACGCAAGAAGGCTTGAAGCTTTTACAAACAATTTCTGTAGAAGCTGCATGGACGAGGAAGAAAAGGAGACAATCCTCCACCTATTCTGTACATGTTCAGCTCTCTCCCAGAGAAGAAACCTTCACATAGGAGTTGCCCACGCTTCATCACTCAAACTGGTTCCACGTGGCATCACAATGGGCCAATAGGTCTAAGTCTGTTGGTGTTTCCAACAGCCACTCTTACCTATCTACCTACCTACTAAGGGCATCTACATACACCTTTATTTTCCTATCTCTATGCTCAATAACATAATCATAATCCTGGAGCTCTAGAGCTCAACGAGAGATTCGCGGATTTAATAATTTTTTGTTAAGAGTCAGAGTTAATGACCTACAATCTGACACAATTTTAAACCTTATACCAGTTAGGTAAATTCTGAATCTTCAAGCGCAGTCACAATTGGCAGAGTTTGGAGTTCATAAGAATGATATCTTGATTCTTGGGGAGTAGCGCGCTTTGAGAAAAATAAAATGGAGGGAAAAAGATTATCCTCTGGACGTTGCAGTAAACCTATAATTAATTCTAAGCTACACGCGCCACAATGCAATTTCGTGTCTGTCTGCGTTCGCATTAGAATTTCGAAATACGAACAGATCTTTTTCACTAAAGACAAAGCTCGTTTCCTTCTTTAATAGATCATAAAGTGGTTTCGATAAAAATGAGAAACCTATAATGAATTTTCAAAAATATGAGCACTAGCCCAAGAAGGAATGCAGTCCCTTAACATTTGTTGCAATTGGAAATACCAAAACAGCTCTCAGACTATCAGCCTTTGGAGTAATTCCATTTGGAGACACTTCATAACCCAAAAAAGATATCTTTTCGTAAAAAAATAGGCACTTGTTAAACCGTAATTGTAAATTGTTTGCCGATACGACTTCTGTTACTTTCTCTAAGTGTTCATCTTTTGTTTTTGAGGCAACAAGTAGATCATCAACCAGTAACTTTTTGAGTTAATAAGGTGTTTAAAAAAATAGTGTTTAATAAAAATAAGGTGTTTAAAATAATAGGGTGTTTTCTTAGAGATTTTCCTTTTAAACTGGAAAGACTGTTTCAACAAATTGTCAATTTGACAGTTGAAAGTTAATTTGTGGTTAGTACGTTTTGCCATTATAAAATCCATCTTGTGCAAGAGTTGAAACCGCTTGACTATTATTCGCGTCGTAAGTTCGGCGAATGTGCCGAAAACATGATTCAGCTTGATCCCCATTTTCAATGCAAATTTTTTTTCTTCGATGGGGCCCATTTTTGGTTAAATGGATATGTAAACAAGCAAAATTGCCGAATTTGATGTGGGGAAAACCCAGATGTCTTCGTCGAGATGCCCTTAAAACCATTAAAACACACTGTCATTTTGTTTTTTTTTTTCATTTTAAATGCATTTTATTTCACTCTTCTTAAATTTACTATACTTACAATCTAACAGAAAAAATGCTTTAAAGCTAGCTTAATATAACTAAAATAACTTATTCTACATCGTCAGTTGATTTTTTTCCTTTAAAGCAAAGTTCATTGATAGCATTTTGATGACTCTCAGACCCAAACAAATTCGCCAGCGCCGATAAAATTGGTGGCGTTATCGCAAAAGATTGTACTGCATAGCCCTCGTCTAGATGTAAACCTTCGTAGCGCGCCAATAAATGTCTCCGTCGACAGATCACCCACTAATTGCATATGGACGGCTTTTGTTGCAAAACAAACCAAAATACTTATATTTAGCTTTTATGGGCATTTTACCTCGAATTCGAATGTACATTTGAAATAGGCCACAAAAATCAACGCCTGCTGTTTGAAATGGACGTCCTGGATTAACACGCTCAGGAGGAAGATTTCCCATTAGATGTTCTACTCCACACGGCTTACATCTGAAACATCTGATGCAACTGTTGACGGTTTTGCGAGCCATTAGTCTACCAGATAGTGGCCAATACATTTGCCTTATGGATGCCAGGAGAGCTTGAGGATCAGCATGCATGTTTTTTACATGAAAATATATAAATAAAATATGAATAAAAATATGATTTTTGGGTAATAAAATCTGATGTTTAATATTATATGGCTGGTTAGAATTATGAATGCGACCGCCAACCCTAATAAGATTTTCCTTTTTGTCGACAAACGGTGAAAGTGACCTAAGGGGCTCGTTTTCACCTCTGCGTCTGTTCCCGTTCAGAAATGTGTGAAATGCAATACCTACTTGAAGTTCTGTTGGTTTGAGCGGTCCTGTAAAAAAAATCTGGTAAAATCTGTCGACATATGCGAAGATTCGTTCCAGTTTTGGTAATGAGTGATTATGTCCCACTCCATGCAATAAATTCCTTTGTTGCGAAACTAGGAGAACCATCTTTAACTTACGTTGCTCTAGCATATCTTCCATTGGAATTGAGAGTTCGTGCTCTGTAAACCTGCTACTGATGATCTTTAGAAATGCAATGCCGTTGAACCACAGGAAAGAATCCTTTAATTCGAGAGGCAATACCAATCGAGATATTAAGTCAGCAGGATTGGCTTTAGTTGATATATGGTTCCACACTCCATCCGCTGTTAGATCCTTTATCTTAGTTACTCTGTTCGCTACAAAAGTGGTCCAACTGTAGGAGGACAAGATTTCCTTGACTCTAGTGACTAATTCAGCCATAAGAAGAGCAGCACATAGCTCTAATCTAGGAATAGATATAATTATCAAAGGAGCTACTCTTGATTTTCCACATAAAATCTTAGTATTGATTATCCCATGTGCATTAATTGTCCGAATATAGCACCATGCGCCATACGCTACTTCATTGCTGTCTGAGAATGAATGTTGTTCAACTTTTTCGATTGAATCGCTGATAAATATGAATCTTGGAAATCTAAATGACATAAGTCCAGTCATGCTTATAACATAGGATTTCCATTTGAGACTTAATGCTGGTGGAAGTTGGTCATCCCAAGAGAGTTCTTTCATTTTCCAAAGTTGTTGAAGGAAAATTTTTCCTGGTACCACAACTGGTCCCAATATTCCCAGGGGATCGAATATTTTCCCAAGATCTGATATAACAGCTCTCTTCGATGTGACTGAGTGTTGAGGAATTTGGAACTGGTCGTGGAAAGTATCTGAGCGAATTCGTTTTCGCCTATGGATAAAAAGGCTTCCCTAGGCACTGAACTTTCTTAGTTCAAATTTTGCAGTTGATAACAGTGTGATTAATTCCTTTTGTAAGGATATGGCACTATCAAGATCATTTGCTCCTGTTATAATATCGTCCACATAGGTATTATGCTCTAATGTTGAACATGCTTGAGGAAATAAATCTAAAGAGTCAATAGCCAGTTGGTGTAGACAACGTGTTGCTAAATATGGACCCGATGATAAGCCATATTTCACGGTATTGAGCTGATAGGGAGTGTAGTAGCTACCGGGTGATTTGCGCCACAGAACCATTTGCAATACTCTGTCTCTAGAGTCGATGAGTATTTGGCGGTACGTTTTACTAATATCGGTTGTAAAAACATATTTATAACTTCGAAATCGCATGATAATTGAAAATAGATCTGCTTGCATCGTTGGACCTGTTAATAGAACATCGTTAAGCGATTTTCCCGTTGAAGTTTTCGCTGAACCAGTTGAATCAACCCGCAGTTTGGTCGTGGAACTTTCAGCTTTGAGAACGAAGTGATGAGTAAATAGTTGTGTTTGGGAATACGAGAAATCTCTGACTATGATTCAAACCGATGTATTCGTTCATAAATTGATGATATTATTCTTTAACCTCGCCATTTTTGTTCAGTTTTTGTTCTATTGAGAGTAATTTTAATTAACCTTGACATTTCGAATCATGATCCTAGATTTACGATTGGGTTCTGTTTGAATAGCAACCGAAGCACAAACCGACCGGATGTATCTCTTTAAACATTGTCCGAAAAGTATAATCCACAAATACGCTCTTCATTTGTAATCGTTCGAACCTGTATATCGATTCATCAATTTCCCAACATTTTTTAAGTGTATCTTCTATAGCTGTTAATGTTGGCCATGTAGTAACAATATTACACTTATATTTTGTAGGCTTCAAGCCCATTGCTTCTCCAAGAATTATCCAACCGAATACCGTATTTTGTATGGAAGGTAGAATTGGTGACAGTTGGATAAGGCCTTATAAGATTGAAAATTGTGCAATATAGTTGTGCACACAAGAAGATAAATTTTTCCTGGGTGGTTGAAACTCGGGTCTGCTAATTTAATCTCTGATAATGTTGGCCAGTTACTTATGTCAATGAATGTATTGGGCAATCTTTGACTGATCTTAAGTAAATATTGTACTTCAACATCCGTCTAGAATGAATTTAAATTCACTGTTGTTCTAAATTTCAAAATGACATTCATTTCTCCTATTCCTCCTATTGGCACATGACACACTGACCGCTTAAGACCGAGAAGATTCGCAAATTCATCTGATATAAAATTAAGTTGTGAACCGGAATCAAGCAGAATTCGGCATGGCATAAATTGTCCACTACTATTAACAACCCGAGCTAACGCCGTTGATAAAAGAACTATTGAATGCTTGCGGTGCGCCGTGCCTGACAAAATGGATGCGACACTATTCCTTGCAATGGATGTGGCAGTAAATGACATGGTTGCACCTGACTAAATTTGTTGTTCCACTACTTCACGCGTCGCCTTTGGCTCCTGTGCACCAGTCAGGTGGAGAACAGTGTGGTGTCTCTTACCGCAAATGCGACAGGTGCTCTTAGAGGCACAGTTCTTATTCATATGTCCAGGTTTTAGACAGTTGCTACATTAGCTATACTGCTTGGCAATAGAAAATCGTTCTTTCACTGGCGGGTACAAGGCGGTACTGCTATCACTTTGCTGAAGCAACCATCTAGACGAATCACGCCCTCGTGCTTCCACAAGCTATTGCTACGCTCCAGCTGTTGTTTCCCCTTCAAGGTGTAGAATCGTTGGCGTAAACCTCCATTTGAACAGCGCGTATGATTGCCAGTTCTGCTCTTTCAAGTTCCGCTAACTTTAGCCATGCGTACTCTCGTTCGTACACGGCCTTGCGTCAGTTATCACTAAAACGAAAGATCCATGCCGCGACTCTCTTCAGCCTGGGAAAACTTGAAAATCTACTAAATATAGTATATCACATTCTATTTTGACGTGGAGAAAGGTGGACTTTGGGCGGAGTTCTTCTACCGTACATTCTGTCGATTCAGCTTCTGCTCATTTTGACTCGTCTTCCAGCAAGAATCCCCGGCCGCTTACCCAAAATGATTCTCGCTTTTTGTCATTGACTCAAGTTCCGAAATCAGCTGGGTTAAGCGCACTCGGCAACCACCGCCAGTCGGAGATCGTCATGCTGTCCAATATCTCGTTGACACGATGCGCAATGTAGGGTTTATAAAGCCTGTGGTCCGACCTTATCCACGCCAAGACAGTCTTGGAGTCACTCCACATAATAACGCATGCTGGTGTCACCACATCACTGCACTCAATCATTTTCCGAATCCTTGCTCCCAGGACCGCTGACTGAAGCTCGAGGCGTGGAATGGATACCAATTTCAGTGGAGCACACTTAGTTTTTCCGATGATGAACGCTAAACTGACCTGTGAAACCCTTGTTTCCGGGACTCTCCAATACGCGACCGCTGCATACGCCAACTCGCTCGCATCCGTAAATATGTGTAATTCCGCCGAAACTGTCGAAAAAGGCTACTGTAGTATCGTGATATAGCTATTTTCTTCACCTCCTGCAACATCTCTAACCATGTCATCCATGCTTCGTTAGCTTCTTCCGGTATCATTTCGTCCCAGTCCACTTGTTTTCGCCAGGTGAACTGCAGCAACAGCTTCGCTACCAGTGAGTACTCTGTAGCCAGGCCGAAGGGATCAAATACCGACATCATAATCCTTAGGACTTCTCGTTTGGTGAGCCTTCTTGCTCTGTTCAGCAAACCCAGGATCCACTCCTCCGAAGGCAAGTACGAACTTCAAGTTAACCTAATCGGTGTCCCAGTGCATACCCAGGACTTTCTGATTGTTTGCTATATCTCCCTCGTCCAAGTTCAGTACGGACGGTCCGGTTTCACAGTTATTCAATGTTTTACTGACCAACGTTGTGTTCGATACACCTTGCATTGATCCAAATGGCTTGCTTTGTTACTCGAATCGCATCGATTTCACTGGAAAGGCAGTGAACGTAGTCGTCAACGTAGTGATTGTTTACTAAAGCAGCTGCAGCTTCTGGATACTTTTCTTTAAAGTCCCCAGCATTCCGATTCTTCACATATTGCGCTGTGCATTGTGAACATTTTGACCCAAATGTCATAAGTGTTATCACTTAGTCTTTGATTGGTCCTTTTGGATCGGATCTCCATAGGAAGCGTTGCGGCATCTGGTCCTCTTTACGAATCCCGATCTGGTGAAACTTCTGGACAATGTCCGCGCAAACCGCTACAGATCTCTGTCTGAACTTTATTAGTATCGTCACTAACGGCTCACACAAGTCTGGGCCACTAAGCAAAGCTGTGTGTGAGGTGTTACTTACCTCCGCAAATGCATCAAACACCAACCGTAGTTTGCCAGGCTTATTGGAGTTGTACGAGTATATACCAAAGTGTGGCAGATACCACGTCCGCTTCCCCTTAATGGCTGCTTCTGCTTCAGTTAGCTTCCTAGCGTAACCGTTGTGCTGGCACTCGGCAATGCTGCGGATATACTCTTGCTGGAAACTCTTATCACGTTGAAACCTTTTCTCCGAGGACAGGAATCTTTTTCTTGCCGTCTCTGTGCTCTCGGGTAACAGGACATCCTCGATCTTTCATAGAAGCCCCGCCTCAAACCGACAATGTACAATATATGCACCATAGTCTCCTCAAGTAGTTTCCTAGCTCTCGCTAGCTCAAAGGGTTTGATTGGTTTCTAGACGCTGCGTACCCCTAAGCTTTCGTCAGTAATATAGTTCTCTACTAGTTGGTTCAGGTCGTTATACTCCTCACTTGCTACCTTTGAGAAGAGAGCGTGATTGACTGCATCCGCCGGGTATCCATTTCCCGGCCCGTAGACAACCAGTCCGAGCTTTGACCAAATAATGACTGGTCCTGTCCAGCTATTGGCGGCCGTTCTTCCGGCCACGCCTAAATGTGCATTATCGAGTTCGATCAACAGCTCCGGGGTAGCGGCGGTGTAATCAAGAGTTGGTAATCCTTTCATGTATTTGTACATCTTCTGCAACTCGATTACGTGAAGCGACTGCATAGGAAGTCGAAGATCCTTCACGGTTCTTACCCCCTTGAGGAAACATTTTTTTGCGTTTGGCACAGTTCCTGCTATCTCCATGCTGACGACTCCGTTACTGTCCTATCCCCGAACCATTGTAGCTGTAGTCTTCCCGTTGATCAGTTCAACCAAAGGCGATCCGCTAGGCTCCTGTTAATGAGAGAGACGGTCGACCCTGTTGAATATACAAGTACATTTCTATTTTCCACTATTGAGTATGGTAGCCATCTATGTGACAATATTAATTTTAATTAGAAAGAATGTGATCTCGTCCTATGTCAAGTCGAACATTCGTAGTTTGTAAGTTAGTCGGTATTCAGAAGCGTATCTCTAAACATGTAAATATAGTTGTAATGAATTAATTGTAACTAATAAATGAAGTTTGTTATTAAAAATTAAAACTAATTAAAAGAAGTTTCTTTATTCAACATGGTAGCAGAGCGTAGTTGTAATAAGAAAAGTGGTAAATTAATTAAAAATAAATCTGAAAGGGGTGTAATCGAAAAGAAAAAGTAGATTGCCGTGTGCATGTGATTAAAGGAAAGACAAAATGGCGTACGCAAAAGTGGATGATGTGGTAATATCAATTTTTGATGGAGAAGACTACACAAATTGGAAAAAGAGACTAATGAAATTTCTGGAATTTAAGAACTGCAAAGAACTGGCAAGAAGACAAAAAACACAGGCAGATAAAGATGAAGTGGAGTGGAAACGTGCTGATATTAAGGCAACTAACTATATATACAGTTGTATCACGAACAAACAGTTAGAATATATCGGAGAACTTGACTCTGCATATGAAATTATGCGCAAATTCGATGAAATGTACGAGTATATAACAGAATCAACGGCATTACAAATAGTACGCAGACTACGCAAACAACTTAGAAAATGTGAAATTAAAAGATTTTGATGATACAAAATCATTTTTTGATGAATTTGAAAAGGCGGCAAATGAATTAAAGGCGTCAGGTGGTAAATTAACGGAAAGAGAAAAACTACAGTACATGCTAAAAGCGCTACCGTCATCGTACAGTTATGTTGGTGATTTAATTGATGTGTTACCAGAAAAGGATAAAACAATTGAATTTTTAAAATCTAAAATAAAAATGAAATCTGTGGAAGAAAACCAAAAGAAGGAAAAAACGGAAAGCAATTCGAATGCATTTACAACATCCATGCAAGGAAAATGTTATACGAGTACTTGTGGAAAACCCGGACATACCCGTGGACGCAGTCAAGGACGCTATTAGTTCAGAGGCGCTCAACCAGGTTATGGAGGCAGAGGTTTTCAACGAGGAGGTTATGGTCGTGGTAGAGTTGGAAACAGAGGCACATCAAACTCATCGTGGTATAACCAAGATAGAAGCAACGGGCCAGGCAATGCTTTCATCGCAGAAGTTAATACGTCACAGGTGAAAAAGGCAAAAGAAAGGTTAGTTTATAAAATTCAAATTAATTGGATTCTTGATAGTGGTTGCTGATTAATTATTAATTATTAGTAATTATTACCATAGTTTCTTATGGTAATAATTCTAAGATTTATAATCAAGACAATTATAAAGCAACAAAAAACGAAAATTTATATCATACTCGTATGACAAGTTTCGTTATAAACAATCAAAATAAGGAAGTCAGCGTTAGTATAGTTAAAAATGATAACATGACCTTAAAAGAAAAATGGCATAGAGCATTAGGACATGTACATTTTCAATATTTGAACAAATTATATCAGGAAGAATTGTTAATCGGTTTACCCAAAAAATTGGAGAAAGAATATTTAAAATGTGACATATGTATTGAAAGCAAAATGTGTAACTTACCATTTGACAATAATAGACATAGAGCAAAAGACATTCTAGAAATTGTTCATACTGGCCTTAATGGGCCTAACTCAATAGTAGGAAATTGTGGAGAGAAATATTTTTTAACATTTGTTGATGTTACTATTAAAACAAAGTCAGACACGAATAAATGTTTTATCGATTATGTCAATCAAGTAGAAAACTTAACAGGAAAAAGGGTTAAAAAACTGGTTTGCGATAATGGTAAAGAATACTTAAATAAAGATATTTATGAATTCATAAGAACCAAGGGAATATATTTAAATCCATGTCCACCATATGTTCATGAGTTGAATGGAGTAGCCGAAAGATATAACAGGACAATTATGAACTCAGCTAGGTGTTTGTTAAAAGAAGCAAAAGTAAATAGAATGTTTTGGCCTGAAGTTATAAAAACCGCAGCCTACTTAAAAAATAGAACATTAGCGAACACTGTAGAAAGAAATAAGTCACCGTATGAGATATTCTTCAATCAAAAGCCTAATGTAAAGTATTTAAAATTGTACGGAAGTAGAATTTTTGTTAGGATACCTGAACAGTTGAGAAAGTCAAAATGGGATGCAAAAGCAAATTTAGGAATACTATTAGGCTATAATGAAACAGGTTATAGAGTTTTAATAAGTAATAAAATTGTTAATGCAAGACATGTTGATGTTATTGAAGAGGGAGTAAAATGTATAGGTTTATCAGATGAAAATAATAATGCCAATGATGATAGTGAAAGTGAAATAAGTCAAAATGAAAATAAAAGCGAAAGTGACGAAAGTAGTGAATCTAATAATATTAATGAACAAGCAAAAAGCGATCAAAGTGTACCAAAGGGTAAATTTGATAATGTAGAGCTTAGACGTTCTTCTAGAAACCGCAAACCTGTTATTAAATATTGTGATGATGATTGTGCAACAAATTTTATAACCGCAAATTATTGTGATGCTAATGTACCGAGTACATTTGAGGAAGCAATTGAGTCTCTTGAGTCTGAAAATTGGAAAAAAGCCATGGATTCTGAAATGGAAAGTTTAAATAAAAATAAAACATGGAAACAAAAAGATAATAGATGTAAAATGGATTTATAGAAAGAAAGATGAAAATGTGTTTAAACCTAGGTTAGTAGTAAGGGGTTTTCAGCAAAAGGATCATTTAGAAAATGTTTATTCGCCAGTAGTTAATATGCAAAGTTTAAAAATATTACTTTCCTATTGCTGCCAAAATAATTTATTTATTGAACAAAAGATGTCGAAACAGCATTTCTGAATGGTCAAATTATTTCTCAAATTTATGTAAATCAACCAGAGGGTTATAAAAAGGAAAATAATAAAGTTTACAAACTGTTAAAATCCTTATATGGTCCAAGGTCATGGTATGAATGTTTTAATGATTTTATGTGCGAAATAGGATTTAAAAGAAATAATTATGATTATTGTTTATATGCAAACTGGAAAGATAAAAAACCAATTTATATACTATTATTTTTAGATGACATGTTAATTTGTAGTAAAGATTTGAAGAGGATAAATGATGTAAAACTAAAATTATCAAAACGTTTTAGTATGAAAGATTTAGGAAAGGTTAGGAATTACATTGGAGTATATATTAAATATGATGTCAATAATAATATTATGTTTTTGAGTCAAACGAAACACATTGAGTCGTTAGCGAAAAAGTACAGTTTAGAAAATGCAAAATTTTATTGTACACCTATGGAAACAAATTTAAAATTAGATACTGCAGATGAAAAAGATGATAGTATAAAATATAGAAACTTAATTGGAGAACTTCTATATGTTAGTACTGGAACTAGACCTGATATAGCCTTTAGTGTTAACTATCTCAGTAGATTCCAAAATTGTTACGACAATACACATTACAAATATGCTCTAAGAATTTTGAAGTATTTATATTTAACTAAAAATTTGAAATTGATTTATAACGAAAATAAAAAAGATGATATTATTCATTGTTATGTAGATGCTGATTGGGCAGGAGATAGTATAGATAGAAAATCGACAACTGGATATGTAATAAGATTGTTTAATAATGTTGTTTATTGGAAGTCACATAAACAAAATTCTGTAACGAAATCGTCAACATTTGCTGAATATGTAGCATTGTCAGAAGCAGTCACTGTAATTAATTTTGCACGTGATATGTTAAGGGAAGCATTTCAAATTGAGATAAAAGAGGCTATAAAAATATTTGAAGACAATTCAGGAGCGTTAACTATTGCGAAATATGGTAACTTTACGAAAATTCGAAGCACATTGAAGTGCAATATCACTATGTGAACGAAAATTATGAAAAGGGAATTATTAATGTAATAAAAGTAGAATCTGAGAATAATATTGCAGATATACTCACTAAAAGTTTGTGTAAAGTAAAGTTTGAAAAATGTAGAGAAATTTTAAAACTGATATAAATATGTTAAAGTCAATGTAATAAAATTGTATGATGACAAAATCATGCTCGAAATGGAAAATGCAAATGTAAGAAGGCGTGTTGAATATACAAGTACATTTCTATTTTCCACCATTGAGTATGGTCGCCATCTATGTGACAATATTAATTTTAATTAGAAAGAATGTGATCTCGTCCTATGTCAAGTCGACCATTCGTAGTTTGTAAGTTATTGTAATGAATTGTAACTAATAAATGAAGTTTGTTATTAAAAATTAAAACTAATTAAAAGAAGTTTCTTTATTCAACAGACCCTTCGTCTAGAATTGCAAAACAGCTTATATCTTGTTGCCGTAAATTTTCCCGCAACAACTTGGGCCCTCTTTTCCCTTGTGAAGTCCCTTCGGTCCCTCTTTTTGTTGAGTGGTAACACCGAGACCTGGCGGAGGTGGAGGGCAGCCATGGTCCCATTCGGCAATGGCCCACCAACCCCAGACCTGGGAAAACAACCCACATAGGTTCACGGGCTGATTTCCCTGCAGAGAAGAACGAGGAGGTTCTGTCGGTGAAGCCCTAAGGAGAGTAGGGAGACTCACGCTGAACTAGGAACCCCAAGGCGATAAACTAACCTAGATGTCAAACTTTCCAGGTATTGGAAAATCAAAACCGGTTTTCTACCGATGGACCCTATCCATTTGACCCTGTATGTGAATACGTGTGAATTGTGATCAATGGCAATTTCCCTCCCATTTTATACAAACCACGCCCATTTTAACCAAAAAAACGTCACACACTCGTGCAAATCGCTATTGCTCTCATTCCAGTAAATTTTGACAGAGTTATAGAGATGTAAAAGTTTTGGAATTCGCTTACATTGAGTCGGTGCGAAAGTTAAGGGTTTGCAAAAGTATTAGTAGAGTTTGAAATCTAGGCTAGTTTATCTATGGTGATGACCGGCAATTAAAGAGGGTTAAGAGAAGCGTAGTTTGGTGAGAAAAAAAGTATTTTTTTTATCCTTGAGAATTGCTGAAAGCAATTTTTTGCTTTTTGGATAAGTAAAATCGCGAGTTTTGGCTTTGGCAAAAGAAAAAAAAACACAAAACAAAATGAAACAAAAAAAGGAGAAAGGGTGAGACAGGAATTAGAGCAGGAGTAGCGGGACAAAGGAGTGAAAACTGCATCAGCAAGGGGCGCAGCTCAGTCAAGAAAAAGCAAGCTAATTATAATGCAGTGTATTGAAAAAAAGTATAAATCCGCCTTTTTCCGACTTGAAAATTGAGACTCCGATAGGCCGAATCTCATGTATGTAGAGATTCGATCATACCTGCGTAGCTTGTGTATATACCTGACAGCATCATTGAAGGCTAATTGCAGTTTATGAAAAGAAAGCGAGTCGAGGCTACTGTATACTACTTCTGCGTATGATCATGATGAGTGTTTGCAAAAGCCTTCTACGTTGATGTGATTGTAACAAGATAAATTTCGATTTATGACAAAGCCGATGCTTATTGTAGTGTCAACTACCTTCATTTTAGTGCCTGATAGTAAGATATCTGGCACAAAATCCAGTTCAAGAAATCTGTAAGAGATACGTATGACTTGACATTTACTTGGGTTTAGTCTTAGTCTATTAGTCATTGCCCATTGACCAATCGCTAGCAGATCTTCATTTAAATGTGAAACAAGCTCTCCCATCATATTAGCTGGCTTCGAGGAATAAAGTTGTACATCATCAGCGTAGAGATGAATAGACACAAGATTGCAAATCGACGGTAAGTCGTTAATGTACAGGAAGAACATAATGGGCCCTAAAATTGAGCCTTGAGGTACACCTTGCACCAAGGGTTTAAACCTACAGCTACCCTTTGCAACCTATCACTCAAAAAGCTACCGATGAGACTTGCAGCTATGTCACTAAACACAAAAAAATTACGCAGATTCCAACAAAGTATGGACCTTCTCAAAGGCCCTTGTGATGTCAAGAATGCAGAACAAGGTTACAAATCCCTTATCAACTTCAGTCCTTATATCATCTAATATATTCACCATAGCAGATGCGCAGCTATGGCCTGTTCTAAAGCTGGACTGAAGGGGACTCAGCAAGGAATTTACAGACAGGTAATTCTGAATTTGCATCGCCAATATTCTTTCAAAAAAGAGAGAGAGACATGGGTGAAATGCTGATAGACCTGTAATCATTGGGACTAGCTGCTTTGGTTTTCTTAGGGACACATTAGAGGCCAAAGGAAAATGAAGTGGAAACCCATCCTCTCCAATAGCATTCGTTTTCAATGACATACGATCTCTATCTCAGTAACAATCTCAAAATCAGCCTGATGTTCTAACGTTGGAGAAGTAATCGTATTATAGCCAAACCTGTAAGGTTCAACTTCATTTCACATTTCACATTTCAAGGAGTGATTGAGATTATTTAAGTCTAGACTACTTTTACCAATCATTCCAATCTGAAGTAGGTTTCTCCATAAACTTTTTGAATGCAATGAAGTGCTTAGTTCAGTGAAGAAATAGTGACGTTTTGATGCACGAACGATATAAGTTGCAGCATTACGTACAGTTTTAGAAATAATCCAGTTGACGGGAGAGAGTGTGCACTTCCATTTACTGTAAAGTTTGTTTCTTTACTTGATTTCACTAATAACCTCATCAGTATACCATGGGCAGGCTTTATTACGGACAAAAACAGTTTTGGTCGGAAAATTTAGTGCTGATTTTCCTCAAAAATGAAAAATCTCTAAGATTATGTATTCAACACCCATACTAGGAGAAGATTTACCAATCACCTTGCAGTTGAGGGAAGCCTTGCAATAAATAGCAACTCCTCCACCAGTAGTGTTAGTTATTCTGTCATCGGGGAATAAATTGTACCTTTCTATATTATACATATCATCTGAAATATCAGGTATAAACCATGTCTCATCTATGCAGATAACATCAATAAAAGAGTCGCTAAATAAACAACGCAAATAATCAAGCTTACTTTGATTAAGACTGCGAGCACTGATGTGACATATTCTAAGCCCATTTTGACGCTTAGACAGAACATTCAGCATAATGCGAGTTAAACTTTCATTCATGCAACGGCTATCACCCATTATACGCGGAGAAAATTAGGGAGAGGATTAATTCAACAAATAAGAGCGAGAAAAAATAAATTTAAAAGAGATATCATCAAACACAAGTAAATAGTATCTACTTTCCATTGTGGTGTCGCAGCGGCAGCAAGTAAATCGTCAGGGCTTTTAATTAGGAGGCTTTCTCCAGATGCAGACTTTTTGATGTACTATAAAGATTTCCGTGGTTGGTGTATACGGAAAATGGGTTTTCTTTCGCTTCAACCCAATAGCGCTGTTCCGAAAAAGGCGAGGTGGTTTTATTAGATAATAACACGCATTACCTTGGCTCGATCCGACTATAATTCCAATATCGTTTTCGCAACACGTACACTCTAGTGGATAATACGCATCGATAAAGATGAGAAACAGTTCGAATAGAAGAAGTTATGTTGTAGAGGGCAGTGTTGAGGGGAATCCGAATGAGTCGATTCGCCATCGTTCACAGCCATTGGAGCTATGCCCATCCACTTTGTGGATGATTTTACGGAAAGTTCTTGGCTTAAAAGGTTAAAAGATCCAGGTTGTGCAAGAGTTGATAACGCATGGTCATTATACGCTTCGTAGGTTCGGTGAATGAACCGAAAACATGATTCAGCTTGATCCTCATTTTCAACGCAAAATTTTGTTCTCCGATGAGGCCCATTTTTGGTTAACGGAAAGATCTTGGCTTAAAAGCTTAAAAAATAGACACTTGTTAAACCGTAATTGTAAATTGTTTGCCGATACCACTTCTATTACTTTCTATAAGATGGAAAATTGTTCATCTTTTGTTTTTGAGGCAACAGATCATCAACCAGTGACTTTCTTGAGTTAATAAGGTGTTTAAGCCACGAGTTTTTAAAGGGTGTTTTTTTTTAGAGATTTTCCTTTTAAACTGGCAAGACTGTTTCTACAAATTGTCACTTTGACAGTTGAAAGTTAATTTGTGGTTAGTACGTTCTGTCAATTTACGATAAATAGATTAACGCCAGAACAACGCTCGTGCAAATTGCGCAAACTTATTTTGAAAACCATTTTACGGTCGACATAATAGTCCATCTGAGCAAGTAATTCGGAACACGATGAATCGTTTTCGCACCACATATACTCTATTGGATAATACGCATCGCCAAAGATGACAAACAGTTCGAACAGAAAAAGCTATTGCCGTTGTGGAGCGCAGTGTTGAAGAGAATCCGAATGAGTCGATTCCCAATCGTGCACAGCAATTGGAGCTTTGCCCATCCACTTATCCATCCACAGCTTATGCAAAAGTTGAAACCGCGTGACCATGATTCACCTTTATACTCATTTTCAACTCAAAACATTTGTTCTCCGATGAGGCCCTTACAACCTTTAATTGTTTGGTGGGCTTTATGGGTTGGTGGAATCATCGGCCCATATTTGTTTAAGGACGATGCCGGCCAGGATGTTACCATCAATGGAGAGCGCTATATAGATATGAGTTCTGACTTCTTCTTTCCTCAGTTGAATGGCATTGATGTGACAGAGCTTTGGTTTCAACAAGATGGCGCAACATGCCACATGGCTAGCGACAACATCAATTTATTGCGGGAAACATTAGCTGAGTGCACAATTTCTCATAATGGACCTGTGAACTGGCTTCCAGAATCCAGTGATCTCACACCTTTAGATTACTTTCTTTGGGGGCATGTGAAGCCACTAGTCTATGGCAATAAACCAGAGACGTTGGGCGATTTGGAAGTCAATATTCGCCGTTATTACTTGCTGATATACGGCCCAGTTATTAACTTTTAATTTTAAATTAAATAAAAAAAGTTATTTTCAGACAAATGTCTCGCTTTATTCGCTCTACTTAATAATCTGGCTACAATTTTGTCTTACAGTACTATTTATAACATTTTACTGTGGGAAAATACAAATTTTGATAATTACATGAAGTCAGCATTAATACTTAAAATACAAAAATATTCCAGAGAGATATCTGATCCATATCCGCTGGATATGCATGCAGGTGTTTGGCGCGTGTGCTGACTAAGCTGATTTGTGTGTGATAACTCTTCCCTCCTTAGGTCTATGTCTCATGGATCAAAAATTAAGTTCGATGGGTTGTGGCGAAAGGTCATTGACTTGTGGAACAGCTGTTGATAGTTTAATTTGAAATGGAGTTTGTTTTTTCTCGCATCTGCATCTAATAAGTATGGTTATAATGATTATCAGAACAAAAAAGATAATAACATCTGAAACGACTGAGAAATGATTGATTAGTGCAAATTTTCGTAACTTCTTAATATTATCTAGGTGTAAAATATGTAGATATTCTAGATCTAGTCTAATTTCTTTTACTGTTAAATTGGCCTGAAGAAGTGGTGGTAGGATATGATACGTGGTGACTTCTTTGTTTATATATTCTTGGTCGTTAATAAATATAGAGTCATTATTGAACTGCAACAAGAATGTTCCATTTAGAATTTTGGTCTCCTCTTGATGTTTAATACTTCCGTTGAAATTGATTAGGAATATAATGTTTTCGTTGATGAGTTCGATGATTGGTTTTTTATAGAATTGGTGTTCGCATTTAGCACTGATTCCTTTTAGCAGCTGACTGATGCAATGGTCTGCGGATAGTTTTTGAAGTTGGTTGCTGTTGCATACTAGTATGCCGTTAATTTTTCTGCACTGTTCTTTGATTCCATATTGTTCGTCTTGATTTGCCAGAAGTTCGTTTGATTCTAAGTATATTCATCTATTGTCTTTAACTGAAGATCTAATTAGTAGATGATTGAAATCGATTGGTTTTGTTTTTGGTAAGGAAATAGCATAAAGTATAATTGAATCTTTTTGTAGCACTATTAGTTCTGCATACTCGATAGCTTTGTCTTCATTATTATACTCGTATGGTAGTGTCTCCATCTGCGCGAGAATATTCTGGATCTCGGTCTTGTCCAAAAAGTTTGTGTTCACAATTCCTTTTTTTGCTAATTGAACTGCTGAAACGATTTCATTGACTTCATCTTTTATTATTGTAAGTTTATTATACATTGTTTGTTCAAACTTATCGACACTTGTATTGTTAATTCTCTGAATGATCTTATTGTAGTTATCCAAAATTCCTTGAGTTACTTCGGTAATGTGGTTATTAATTCGATATTGATTATTGTTGTTTTCAATAATGACGTTTTGAGTTTTCAGAAGGCTATCCCAATCGGTGGCATCCGGTGTTCCGGCGATCCATTTCCATGCAGATCCAAGCCAGTTTATCGATCTGGAAAACCTTAGTCTTTTGCCGTGCAATTTCTTTAATGATTCTTCGATTTGATGTAATTGATACAGTATTTGAGGTCTGAGCATACTGTTTTTGTCTATTTGTTGTTCAATTGTAGGAATAGAGGCGCTGACTATTTCATTGTATGATGTGATATTTATAACGTGGATCATTTTAAAATTGCCATTAATGATTCGTCCGCTTCCAAGTTTTATAGTTATTAATGGTGTATTGTATTCGAATATGCTTAGGATTGCCGAGGACAATCCTATTGACCTAGAACGGAAAGAAAAAAGACATTGTTACTGCTTTGTGTTCTTAATCTGTGTTTTATGGATTCTGTTCCCAGTTTCTGTTGTAATTGTTACGCGATTATCTTTCTGAACTTTTTCTTTTTTGAACAAGGGTTTTTGTTTTCCGTCCCCGCGTTTGACGGCAGCAAAAACTGTTTCACCTTCTTGATAAGTCTAAGGTTTGGTTCTGTTCCGGTTTCTTCTACTGATTTTCTTTCTTTGATTTTTACGAATAAGTTCCGTTAAATCTTCATTAACTTTTTCCTGAAAATCCATTAGATTTTTGTAATTTATCCTTTGGATTTTCCCTAGAAATATGTCACTTGGCTTCTTGTTTGTGACAGAATGTATGGAGTTGTTATAGCGATCGACTGCTATATTAATCAGTTCTTTTGTAGTAAAGTCTGGGTACTCCGTGCGTAAGCATCTGATCATCTCAATTATTGTTGAATGGACTCTTTCGATTGTGCCGTGGACTTCACTTTTTTGGGTTGGTGTTAAATATATTTGAACTCCTAGCGTTTTGATGTAATTCGAAACAATGGGACTTATAAAACCACTCTCATTATCCATAACTAGTATTTTCGGAACTGTAAAGTAGTGGAGGATTTTTATTATTTTGTTTCTCAAGTACAAAGCCGATTTTTCTTTGATACGGAAGAATTTCTCGAATTTAGTAAATTTATCGATGCAAGTAAAATATTTTTCATGGTCTATTTCGAAGAGGTCGATGTGCAGAATTTCTGAAGGATAAGTGGGAATTGGAGTTTGTTGGAATTCGGGTTTTAAAGGATGGCGATCATATTTATTCAAATTGCAAATATCACAAACCTTAGTATATTTTTTTATCAGCTTGCTCATATGCGGAAAATAATATTTCTCCAGGATCTGATCCTTATTTTAATTGTAGTTACGATGAGCCCTACTATGTTCTTCTTGTATGACTCGAAATTGGTTGTCTTCATTTGCCAAATCTTGAACTACTCTTTGTGTTAGACGGATTTTATATTTTTTGAAGTTTTCCTTGTATATATCCTGCAGTAATTGGATGTATTTCTCGTGGATTTTGATGCCGTTGAGAGTGTTGGGGTTAAGCTTCTCTTTCAATTGCTGTGTTAAGTTTTCCTTATTTATTTCAGGGAGTCCTATAAAGTGGCGATG
The DNA here is from genome assembly GCA_949129095.1 of Volucella bombylans. Classification (NCBI taxonomy): domain Eukaryota; kingdom Metazoa; phylum Arthropoda; class Insecta; order Diptera; family Syrphidae; genus Volucella; species Volucella bombylans. The sequence goes on along the minus strand of OX422140.1, from coordinate 140,304,721 downwards.
GCAGTTCGGATGTGGTTCCTCGTAAGCACACATATCAGTTCCTTCCTTAAAGATCAATTGATTTTTGAACACATTCATTGGAGCTTCGCAGTGAGGTATTAGTTCGGAACTGTCTTCTTCCGCACTGTGCATAGTTGCTGCACTGGAGGAAGTCAAATTGTTCACATCCGTCTTCAGTCTTGACAATGCGTCAGCCACCAAGTTGGTTTTACCAGGCCTGTAGATGAGCTCATAATTATACTCTTCGATCCGCGCCTTCCATCTATTCAGCTTTGCATTTGTGTTTCTAGTATTTAGAGCGAAAGTTAGAGGCTGATGGTCAGTTAAAATCCTAATCTTTTTCGCCCCATACAGATAGTTTCTCAAGTTATCTAAGGCCCACACTATCGCTAGCATTTCTTTTTCGTTTGTAGCGTAGTTCTCTTCGGTTTTACTGAGTGACCTAGAAACATAAGTGATGGGTCTGTCCTTTCCAATATCGCCTTGAGATAGTACTGCACCAATCGCTGTGTTCGAAGCATCGGTTGTTAATATGAATGGCTTGTCGAAGTCAGGAAAAATCAATACTTCAGATGATGTAAGAAGTTCCTTTAAGTTGTTAAATGCTCTAAGTTCTTCGGTATTTAGTTCTATTTAGACTTTTTTTGATTGCGTGGCTTTAATCTGAGCCTTCTCTCCCCTCGTAAGATTTGTCAAGGGCTTTGCTATTTTTGCAAAGTCTCTAATAAATCTTCTGTAGTAGGATGCAAGGCCAATAAATCCTTTTAATTCTTTAAGGTTTTCAGGAGGTCTTATTGTTTTCAATGCCTGTATTTTCTTCGGATCTGGCTTAATATTTTTATTCGTTATAAGATATATCCAAGGAATTCGGTTTCTTCTTTCAAGAATTCTGTTTTGTCCAAATTTACTCTAAGGTTGGCTTGTTCCAGTTTGGAAAATATTGTTTCTATATTTTTCATATGTTCTTCTTCGGTTTCTCCTGTTATAACAATATTGTCTATATATACAAAACAAATTGTCCGTATTACCTCACGCAAAACATCATCTATTGATCGTTGAAAAATTGCTGGAGCATTCTTCAGTCCGAACGGAAGTCGTGTAAATTCATACTTTCCATTCATATAGCTGTCTTTGCTATATCTGTATTTTTCATTTTAATTTGGTGAAATCCTGAAGTTAAGTCGATAGTTGAAAAAAATTTTGATTTTCCTAGGCTGGCTATTGTGTTTGAGATATCCGGAATCGGATATGTGTCGGGTATTGTAACGGCGTTGAGACGTTTGTAGTCAATCACAATTCTGAATTTCCTTTCTCCTGAAGCATCCATTTTTTTCGGGACTATCCACAGAGGAGAATTGTAGGGGCTTTTAGATGGTCTTATAATGCCATCTTCTAGCAATTTTTTAATTTGTCTCTCTACTTCGTTCCGTACATTTACTGGGTAAGGGTATGATTTTGCATATATACGAGTAGGTTCGCTTGTGGTTGTTTTTATTTCGGCTCTTGAGCTTGTCTCAATAACTTCTTGATCGTTAATTGGACCAAAGATTTTCTTATGTTTCTTCATTATGGATTGGAGAACCTTCCTAGTTTTTTCAGTCAAATGATTATCTCTAATTTCTATATTATAAACTTGAGTGGATTGCTTTTCTTTCAGTTTTATTTTTACATTTGGTTTTATGGTGAGTATATTATTCTTCCTGTCTATAATGGCTTCCAGTTCTTTTAACGCATCATCTCCAATTATACCATCGAAAGATCTTAAGCCAGGTAGAACAAAGAATTCTAAATCTGTGTTATTACCAACACTTTTAAATAATTTACCATTCACCTTGCGTTCTATTGTCACTTCACCGCCTGCTGATCGAATTTTCGCCTAATGCGGGGCAAATAAAATTTTTATTTGCTCCTGTGTCCACAAGAAATTTTAAACTGTTGCCTTCTCTGGTTCTATACTCTAGGTATGGAATGCTAGAGAGGCATCTGTCATAAAATTTGCTTCGGTGGTTGGTTGTTCATTTCCTATTTCTTGGTTATACTCTTGGAGGTATTACAAATAAGCTTCCATTTCTTCAGCATAATTTCGTGAACATTCTTCCAAGTCTTCATTATCATTACTTTGTTTGTCTTCTGCTTGCGTGACTATGTTAAATAGCCTTTGCTGCTTTGGACGGAAGTTTTCTGAATCTTTTTTTGGTCTTTTAGATCGGAAATTCTGTCCTTGATTTGCCGGCCTATTTGAATAATCAACCAGCTTTGTTTGGATTGACCTGTCTATTTCCATTTGCTCTAATGGTTTAGGCGGTCTTGGTGGAGGAGGATTATTTCGTCAATGTTGGTTATTATGCTGTAAGTTAAAAGCGTTTATCAGTTGTTGAATGGGAAGTGACCTTGGAGGTACACGATGCTTTCTATGCTCTTGTTGGCTCGTAAAAACTTGGTTGGTAGGAGCTGAGATCGTATTAGATACATTTTTGTTATGAATTGTTACGTTCCTGAAATTAAGGTTTTGTATCTCCAAACAAGATGTGTAGGCTTCTGGTAAGGTTTGCGGTTTCTGTATTATTAGCATTTTACTCAGGTCACCGTTTAGTCCCCTTACAAACACATCTAGTGCGCGGTTCCTGTAATTTTCGGTGAGAGCCCTTATAGTTTCAGCGGAATAGTCTTCTGATTTAATTTTGTTGATGATGAGGGATAGCTGGTGGTTTACACTAGCATAAAATTCATCTAATGTTGAACTTCTTTGGGACATAGTGCTTAGTTGATGCTCTAGTGTCCTAATATCTCTTTTGTCGGCATAGTGTAGAGATAAACACCTTTTTATCGATGCCCAGTCGTCATCAAAAATATTATAAGATAGGAGGGCTGTATCGGCATGTCCTCTGATTTTTTGTCTTATACTTTGCAGTATAGACCTATAAATGGGTTTTTGACGGACTATTTCATAATCCCTAAGGATATTTTCTACGGTGTGTATCCATGACAGGTACTGCACCGGATTGCCATCAAAGATTTGCAATTCTCTGACGCAATCTGGAAGTTTGCTTATCTCCTTGAGATCAGACTCAGTAAGGGGATATTGCAAACTCATTTGCGTTGGATTCGGATCGCTTATGACCTTCGTTTCCAATACAGTGCTCCTGTTAGCTGAACCAGAGCGTGTTGAATTCCTTCCATTATTATGAATTATGAATTACTTAATTAGTTAATTAAGATTTTTATTTCGTTTAAACGAAAATTATTTATTTATAATTTGATTTGGTATACGAATAAATTTATTGTTTCGTAGTGGTTACAATTTCAATATATTATATTGTAGATTTATTACATATTTATAATAAAGAAATTTGTACTCACATGAGTAGGATGGCTATCTGCATTTGAGATTGAAGTCGGCGAATTCCAGCGATGTTCGGATGACCTGTATTTTTCCTCTTTGACCTCTTACAGTCTACTGATGGTACTCGATCACTCACTTGACACTGTCTATAGTTTTTTTTCTCACGAACTGTCTCTTTGTCCTTTCGGATTTACTCGCGACACTGTTTTTCAAGAGTTGTTCTTACGGTTAACACTCGCGAAACAGTGTTTAAGCGATGTTCTTAGGAATTTATTCGCGACACTGTCTTTTAAGAGTCGTTCTTACGGTTAACACTCGCGAAACAGTTGTGTTGTTCTTAAGTTAGACTATTTATGACATACGTTTAAACATGTCCCTGCTGCTCGGGCGCCAGTTATTAACTTTTAATTTTAAATTAAATAAAAAAAGTTATTTTCAGACAAATGTCTCGCTTTATTCGCTCTACTTAATAATCTGGCTACAATTTTGTCTTACAGTACTATTTATAACATTTTACTGTGGGAAAATACAAATTTTGATAATTACATGAAGACAGCATTAATACTTCAAATACAAAAATATTCCAGAGAGATATCTGATCCATATCCGCTGGATATGCATGCTGGTGTTTGGCGCGTGTGCTAACTAAGCTGGTTTGTGTGTGATAACTGCCCCAATTGCTCGATAAAGTGGTGCTAGTCCTGGCACGCATATGCTCGATATCATATCTAAACTAATGGCTTAAAATTATCTATTAAATAAAGCTAATATAATATACGAGTACATTGTCATTAGCTTCAAGTGTTTTATTTCAAATTGAATTTGTATACCTCTAAGAAAAAAGACCCTTTATGTAAGTATATATATACAAAAATCAATTGCCGTTTGTTAGTCTTCCAAAAACTTGAGAACGGTTCGACCAATTTGGATAATTCGTTTTTTATTTTTTTGTACTGGGGTTGTTTACGAAAATTTGTAAAACCCCAAAGGAAAAGCTGGAAAAACGAATAAATCGAAATTTGCGTTCTGTATGGCAATGTATTTAGCAGCACCAAAGAGAATTGGATTTCGACTATGAGGGTTCATTTATATAGCCACTTCGTATTACTTTCAATAGATGGAGTTGATGGTAGACAACCATGCGATTGTGCTCAAATATTTCAGTTAGAATTTATGAAATGTAATAGACTTAAAATTGTTTTTTCGTAAAAAAGCTAGTGGATTTTGAGAACAGATTTGGTTAAAGCGAATACAATCATTTTGATCAGCTATTCTATTAGGGTAAATTGAGTCTGCAGACTTAGACATAACCGCAAATTCATTCAAATGTTTTTTCACCGAGACTCGATTAGTTTTGATACACGAGGATTTCAATTTTGTAAAGTGAAGAATAACAAGGTAATTTCGACAGATTTGCTTCGTTTACTAGTGATTGTGAAAACAAGTCCGTGTCGCTTTATAGTGTCCATTACAATGCCAAAGAGAGGACGACCTAACATAGGTAGTCGCAGTCAGTCAAATGCGCGGCGATCTATTATACTTCACGTGCGAACCGGTGCAAGTTACACACAAACACGATGAGGTTACAACAAATGATGAAGTTGTATACCGAAATCAATGTTGACCAATGAAGAACAAATATGACGACCTCGTTAATATTATTGTAAATGAGGAACAAAGCATTTCAAATCAAAATGTTCATATCGTTGACCCTAGTCACTTTATGGTGAATATCCAATTTTTTTAATCCAATAAAAACAGGTGGAAATCACTTTAAGAGTATAGTATGATATTGTAACTTCTCCTACCGATATCCATTGTTGATTTTTTTTTAATAACGAAACTTTCTATTTAATTAATTCGATAGCGACTGAAGATGAACGACAAGCGAATCGATTAAAGCTCCAATAAGTTCGTACACATCCAACACAACGCCAGCGAGCACTACACAATGAACATGACCGATTGCGCCGACGCGGTGCTCCTACAAACCTGAAACGAGCGACATTCCATTACGATACGGAAATCGATTACAGTGCGGACAGTAACGATTGGAGAAATGTCAGTCCTTTGTCCACATTTTAAGGCATTGAAATTCAGCGGCGAAACTACTGGATTGTGTTGCTTAGAGGGGAAAGTGATCTGTTCCCGCCACCAGAGTAATTATTCTCATTGGTTTCTGAAACAGGAAGTGATTCTACAAAATCCTCTTTCGCATCATTCGCCGTTGCATCAGAAAACATATTGGGCCTTACTAACAACGAATCATTAGTAGCGACTTCAAAAAGGTGTTGATTTTAATATTAATACAGATTTAAGTCTGAAGTGTACAAACAATGTTTTAATAGTCAACTTAAATTACAGTCTTTCAAAGAAACTACTACATTTTCATTTGATCGACTGCATAACATTGGTCTGACGTTTGTGTTTAATTAAAAATTCCTCCAATGAGGAAATATATATGGATAACCAATTAATTGCGGAATCCGTTCCTTTGCGAAGGGTAAAGTTAACTCGCAAATCTTCATCTTTTTCGTCTAATTGATGCAGCGGGGACGTTTATTTTTATTTCTTCCATGATGCTATAAAGCGTGTAGTTATAATTTAAATATATATATATATATATATATATATAATATATGTTTTTGGTCTTTGGACGCAGTATCCCACTTCTGAAATAATAATTAAAAATTACAATACTTTTCAAAAAACAAATAACTAAATTCTTTATTAATTTCCGCTTGCTACCACTCTCCTTTAGTTCTCGTCATGAACTGTCGTCCTTCGTTAAATCAGTATAAATTTACAACTGCCTTTAACGGTATTCTTGTCTCCTTTTCAGGGAGTTTCTCACTCCCTCGTACTACACATGTATAATTAATTTTTCTATTATTAAATGAGTTCAATAAAACTTTTAATTTTAGGTAAAAATTTAAAATTAAATACAAAAAAAATGTTACAGCTTCTAACCACCCCAAAGACTTAATGATTTGTACCCAAATGTGACAAGAACAATTATTCGTGGCCCAAGCAATTGTGCAAAAACTAATGTTTTATTAAAATTTTAACAAAAATTCATCACACATTAAAAAGAAAAATAAGAAAAAAATAAAAAAAACTTCAAAACAATTAATTATTGAACCAAGACCCGATGAAATAAATCGCATACACATAGGCCCATTGTTGACACAATTTTCAATTGCAACTTGCAACCAGCAGAAAAATTGCCTAGTGTGGAAGGCAATTAGGCTTCCATAAAGAAAAACAAAAAATTGACAGATTACCTCGGGCAAACTCACATTTTCTTTTTTTCTTCCATAACCTTCTAAAAATTGTCAAATTGCCACAATTTGACCCTCAATATTATCTGCCATTCATTGCGTGAAGATTGATTGTATGCGGGTAACAACTAGTACGAAAACGAAAAAAAAAACTTGAATACAGCTAGTTCAACACTATAGGTATATGATGCCTTGCCTTTGGGACAAAAAAACAAGAAGCTACTTAATTTTGGAAATATATTCCAAAATCGATAAAGATGCTACTGTTGCCACAGAGACATTTTTGTTACAGAGTGTTAAAGTGGCAACACCTACAACCAATCATCATTTCTCCTCTTCCAGTCAAGTTTACAACTACAAGCCACATTACAGCTAAGTGTCATCGGTAGTCTGAGTATACTCGTAAACCAAACTCGAGAAAGGAAGAGACCTAGAATTGTCACTATCAACCGCGCGCTCTCACCACATACTGAAATTTCCTAACGACCTTTTAAATTATCATAATAACAAGTTAAAATTTGAATTAAATTCTTGTTTTATTTTGGTTTGAATTCGTTGTTAGTTCTACAGCACCATAAGAAAAATAGAAAATATGGGGAGAACATATTTCCCTGCAGTAATTCATATGTATTCTCAAGGAGATCCCGAAATCTCTGGGTTCCAGCGCTCGCATCACATTTCAAAAACTAATTTTTCATCTTCCTTTTTCCTTTCTTCCTTTTTTTATTTTAACGCTGAATGTCGACAAAATTGGACAAGCAAATTGAGATGTGTAAACAGTCGCACACAATTTCTCCCCACCCAAACGTCCTTGAAATTGTGTCTACAAATTGCCCAGTATGTAGGTTCTTTAGCAACAGCTTTGACGCGTTAGAGCTTTCGAACAACACTGTACGTGGATTCGAGCCTAATACGTATGATACAAATTGGATACACAGTATATTTGCTCATGCATTTCACTTCCAGATCACTGTAGCCTGTTCCAGGCGGAAATTTTGGCGAATAAAGAAGCTCTGTCCTAGCTGAAGAGAAACATGATATCTGCAAAGGATATCCGCATCTTTTCGGATAGTCAGGCTCCCATCAAGTCCCTGGACTCGGTCTCATTATATTGTAAAGCCGCCCTTGAATGCCGATCATCTCTCATGGAGATGGCAGAGCACTTCAACATTCACCTTTGTTGGGTGCCGGGCAAATCGCTACGTGCAAACTAACACTAAAGCTAAATGCCAATAAAAGAACAGACCTTATTTTAGTGGGGGCTATTGCCCCCAGTTATTTCGCTTAATACGAGTACAAGCTTAAAGTAACTTAAAAACTAGGACTTAAAAACTAACAAGAGTTAGGGGTTAGGAAGTAAGGGAATGGTGTAGGAGATCAAATTTAAGACGAGAAGTGCTCAGGTTAAAATCAAAAAGGGGGTGGTTTGAGTTGACCTTACGGAGCATGCGGGAGATTGGTTCGTTAGAGCCATAAGAGGTGCGGTGGGTTGGGATATAGAAGAGACGAGGACAGCGTAAATTACGAGGGTTAGTGTTGAAGGAAATAGAATTGTAACGGGAAGCGCATTCCACGGAACCGGAGAGTAGTCGATGAATGAAGAGGAAGTCAGCTACGTCTCTGGGTTTTTCGAGGGTATTCAGGTTAAGAAGTTTGAGGCGGTCGCGATAGGGAGGTAAGATAAATGGGTCACTCCAGGGTAGTCCACGAAGAGCAAACCGAAGAAAACGAATGTTCTCGATTTAGGATATATGAATTTGCTGAAAGGGTGACCATACTTGGCTGGCATATTCAAGGAGGGGCCGGACAATGTAAAGTGACTTTATCACATAAGGGTTGCAAATTTCTTTAGACCAACGTTTGATAAAACCGAGCGATGAGTTGGCTTTAAGGATTATCTCATCAATATGTGAACTTAAGTTTAACTCTATATCGTATAAAATTCCAAGATCGCGAAGGGATTGAACCTGGGGTACAGGTTGGTCATGCAGAAAATGAGGTCGAGAGGGGGATTGATTGGACTTACGAGACAAAGTCATAGATTGGCATTTGGAGACATTAAGCTCAAAGCAATTTTTTAGACACCAAGTAGAAAACCTATCGAGGTCTTCTTGAAGGAGAATAGAGTCTTGGGGTGAAGAAATAGTTTTAGGTGGACTGCTGGGCAAACATGTCTAGCGACCAAACAGACCTGGCCAAAGCAGGATCTGAATCGCTCTAAGTGTCTGATCCTTTTAAATAGGAAACATCTCAGCGCCATAATAGGTGTCATTACCGGACACTGCCTCATAGGCAAGCACGCAAGAAGGCTTGGCGCTTACACAAATGTTTTCTCTAGAAGCTGCAGGGACGAGGAAGAGGAGGAGACAATCCTCCACCTACTCTGTATATGTCCAGCTCTCTCCCAGAGAAGAAAGCTCCGTCTAGGAAATCGAAAGCTTCGTCTAGGAGCTTTCTTCTACAACGACCTAAACGATCTAGAAAACATAGACGTTAACAGTCTCCTACGCTTTATTACATATAAGCTCAAACTGGTTTCATTAGTGGGAGGATCATAGATCCATGTGTCATCACAATGGGCCAATAGGCCTAAGTGGGTTAGCATTTCCAACAGCCACTCTCACCTATCCATTGGATATCAGAAACCAATTTAGACGCGGCGTGAATGACATCATGCCTCGCCTTGAAACCGAACTGATTATCCGGAACTATATTTTTTTCCCCAACCCACTTCGTCAGGACTCTATTGATAACGTTCTTGAAAAACTTATTGATCGCCCGGAGATTCGCCGGGTTGAATGTGTCTTTATCCCTTTTGGAGATGGGATACACCACCGCAGTTTTCCAATGCGCTGTATAATGGGCATTATTAAATAGGCTGGTATAAATATCCACCGCTTCTAGTGGGAGATATCGAAGCACAATGTTCTGCAATTCATCGGTTTCCACTGATTTCCTACTTCTAAGTGATTGAAAGATCATTTGGAGCTCTTCTTCTATGAAATGAACGGCGGTTATACCATATTGTCGACGACGTCATTATTTGCCATATTCTTTTCACTGAACTGGGTGAAATCCGAGCTCTCAAACCGCTAGTACACCATTTTAATTTTGAAGGTATAAATTGTGCACACGGACTCGATTGTCCAGGTTGTGGTTCGGCCCAATGATGTCATTCAACTTGTACACTTCCTAGGAAGTCCTTCCTATAACCTCTACCTTCTCCTGCGGATCCTCGATCACAAAAAAGTTGTCATCATAAATGGCCTCACTTGGATCTATGCCTGCTGCTGGAAGTCTGTGTTCATTGTTCATCGTTCGGGCGATATTAAGTGTGTCGATACCGGGGTATCGTTTTGTCCATTGTTCGTTTGATTGTCTCGTCCATTTGTCTTAGATCTCCTCGTTTGACAGATTTCTATTGGATGGTGGTCGGTGGGTAGAGCGAATTCGAGGAGAGTGCTCTGGTCAGTGTTCTGGAGAAATGTATCCCAAGCACCCTATAGTTATAGGAATGCCTTTGAACAATTTCTTCCAATTCCGCAGTTTTGTTGGGAACAGTCATTTCGGTGCTGAGACTATAATTGTCAACTGTAAACAGTTTGTAGTATGTTGGTTAATGCTTGTTAGTTCTATTCGACTGTCGAACAGCAGTCGAACAAATGAAAATATAAGTAAGCTGATCAACTTAAAAATATAATAATTCAAAAATAATAGGAACAAAATATAAGAAAAAGAAACAAAACCATACAATAAAATTATAAAAAAAGCTGGCCAAACAATGAAAAAACAAATCGAATACAAAATATTTAGTTAATTTTTATGTTAGTTAACCATATTTTTAACTTAAAACGTTACTTAAAACTTGATGTAATTTTTATCTATCGTTTTTGTATTTTAAGCCACTGGTCTAATCTCCGCTCTAAGATAGTGCGCTCAAATTCGAGCATACCCTTCTACTCATATATTCACCATGACTTCCACTATAGAAGCTTCTATCTTGCAAATATTGGGTTTTCCTTTACTGACTATACGCTTTTTGTTTTTAATAAAACACATTCTATTGAACATATCGAAAATACTTTTTTTTCTTATTAAAGTACGAGTACAGCCTATACAGTTTATGAATGAAGCTCGGCTCCACTCACGTATACAGCACGACAACACAACAGGAGGATACTTTCCGGAAGCTAAAGGATATCTTGAATAATCCGTCTGATTGACCCTGAGTGTAAGTACGAGGTGCGCATGGACGCTTCGTCTGTAGGGTTGGCTGTAATCCTATTCCAACGAGAGAAGGAAGACTCAATGCTGCACCCATTTATGTTTTATAGTTGTAATCTTTCAGAGGATGAAAAGAAGTACTATTACTACGAAATCGAAATGTGGGCCATTATGAATAGCCTTAATTGATTTCAAGTCTATCTTGTCAAAGAGTTGAAGTCGCCCAATTCCACGAGTCGGAAGAGGAATACAAAGGAATAATAACTCAACGAGATGCGGCTCTTCCGGCTCGTAGATGGTGCTGGAAAATGGGTGGTGTTGCACGAAATACGGTGGAGGATACTTCAATTTTATTACGACTACCTAGCGGACGAGAAGACCTTAGCCAGGGAGCAGAATACATATTGGTTTCGTAAGATTCGCACCTTCACACGAGAATATATGTGTGGACTGCGTTTACTCGAAAGAAAGGGTGGAAATCTGGAAGACGAGTTGCATAGTGCAGACAGATTACCGCTGCCTTTTGACACCATTCATCTAGATCACCTGGGGCCATTCACTAGAGGCAAAAGAGACACCAGGTACGTTCCAGCAATTGTGGACAATTTCACGAAGCACGTCGTTTTATTTTTAATTTTGGCATACCAAACATATGGTAACCGAATCGAGCTCAGCGTTCACTGCAGAGGCATTCGAACATGAAGCAGCTGCGAAGGGTGAATCTCATAAGCTAGATCCGCTTTACCAAGAACCATATGTGGTAAGTTAGGTGCTGGCCAATGATTTCTACGTTGTTGAGGACATCACTGCAATGCAGAGAAATCAACATCAATTCAGCGCTAATTCAGACAAACTAAAGTCGTGGTGTGAGTTGCCGTACGACAGTCTCGTTGGAGATTACAGAAATTTCTTAGCTGCGGTTTGTGAAGCCAACTCAGACTCAGAAATTGGGGCCGATGACAAAGCTGATGAAGGTGACAACAAATAGAAAATATCGTCGAATATTTAAGAGCATAATCTACAAACGATTGCTTTTTTTTTTATATACTGGTGCCTTTTAGCACTTGAAGGGTCGAGTCAGTCTGCTTCCTCCACAAGTTCAAGTGCAGTCAGCGAAACCGAGATTTTTTCAAGCAACATATCGAGTTACGTATGGCGTTGAAAATTGCGTTGTCTGTTGCACAGAAGTATTCTTATTTTTTTCCTCCGACGAACGGCCGTCACAGTTAGTCATCTTTAAGGGAATTCGCATTTATCACCAGGGGTTTCGATGTGCCATATAGACACATAGTGTTGATAACAGAATTAGGATATAGGAGTACGCCATCGCCATTCTACAAGTACAGCCTTGCCATGTAAGGCTGTTCTTGTAGAATGTTACCAAAAACCACGATGAGACGTTTGACCAACTTTAAGCAGTTTTTACTTAACCCTTTAAGCAATACAAGACAAAACGAAGTAGTGCGCTGTGCCACATATATTTATCCTTTTTATGATTTTGCTGCTGGCACTTGAACAGAAAATAATACATTAAATCAAAATAAAAGGAATTCAAAAAGGAAATAAAAAAAGAAATACCAACCAAAGACACTCCGAAATCGTAAATCAAATTTTCCACCTAAAGTTGCACGAGTATACCTCCTCCAGCTCGTAGTACCCTTAGGGATTAGGTGCCAGTACACAAGGAAGGAATATAAAATCATAAATCATGATTCATTCTTAAATGTAACATACCCTGGCATACAAGACATACAAACCGTTTTCAGATCTCGATCCAGAGCCAATATTTTGATTGCTCAGCTTGACGTAAGCAAATTAAAATTTAATATGAAAGGAAGCTGATACCCGTATTCATCCGAAATACATTTCCATTTGCATGTTTTTCTATTTCCGTTTGCATACTTGGAAAGTATTTTAATTCATACATTCAACATCCAATGACAGATACATATGTACTATTGTGTATGTACTTTCGTATGCTTGTGTAATTAATGCCATAAATTATGCTTGTGTCAATAACCTAGTAGATTTGGTTGTATAACTCTAGACTTATTCAAATCAAGGGAACGTTTGGAGTGTAGGCAATAAATTTGTGAGTTCTTAACGAGCTCCATTTATATAAGGACAAACGAATAAAATGCTGCTCAAACGAATTTCTAAGTTACTGATTGTCACAAATCTAAATGTACCCAAAGGTATAGTATGAACGCGTGAATATATTTGCCAATAATCTGATTGCCTCTATTACCGCGGTTTTAGTCACGATGTCTTATTTATTTACTTAGATGGCGCTGCAATTCGTGGTCGACTTGGCCTCAAGCAATAGGCCTCTCCAGTTGGCGCGGCCTCTAGCTAACTGCCTCCAGTTGCGCACTCCAAGTTGATTGAGGTTTTCTTGCACTAGCGCGCGCCATCTATGGTAAAGTCTTCCTCTAATGCGTTGTCGCTCTGGGTTTAAATCGAAGACACTTCAGGCTGGAGCGTTGGTATTGTTTCACTCTACATACAAGTACATATGCTAGCCATTTTAGGCGACTAATGTACACTTTTCTGACCAGGTCATTGTTTCACTGTAAAACAACACCAACAAACTCATTTTTGTCGTTTTTCGTTCACTAGTGATGGCTTTCTGAGTTCTGAAAAAGATTTCAATGTCATGTCTTGTAGGCTATGCTTTTCAACTGTACTACTAAAGATATCCTCTTTTCCCACTTCGTACGTTGCACATATAGTATGTCTTGTCGAGTAGCTCATAGAAATATTCTTGGGTGGTGTCGTATTTATCTTTCGTGGGCGCATATTAGACTTATGTAAGAGCATTTAGCCTTGATGCGGATTGTCATAAGACGCTCGCTCATGTATAGCAAGCTCAAGACTTCTTGCCTAAGTTTTCCGAATATGGTAAACCCGCATTGGAATAAGCGCTGTTTGAGTTCCCTATTGCAATCACCATAGTACAATATACGAGTATACGAGTATCACAGCTTTTAATCCTACATATGTCTTGCCAATCCTATCGCACTTCCTGGATGGCGGTTATATGTATCTGTGTGATAGCAGTCAAGGGCTTCTGCTAATTGCTTGGCTGCATATGGCTTGTCAAGGGGTCGAATATTCCGTGGAGAAGATCGTTGTCCTTTAAACATTTGCTAGGCTGGTCAAAATTGAATCCGTTTTTATCTGAGGTTCGTTGGTTCGTCACATCTTTTTAATCGTTTCCATATAGGGTTGTGGGCCCTGTGAAGGCGTAGACCGGTATTATACTATTGGCTCAACATGCCCTTGTCATTTTAGCCTGTATGAGTAAGGGTTTACTCATGCAGTTACTAAGGCAAACACAACGCCACGAAATGGATTGTAATGCTGCTGGCCCAAACCGAGTTATAGGACAGTCAGCAAGGAAAGAAGGCTTACTGTCACGGATATCACTATGTATGTACTCGTATATGTACATTTTAGTTTAGTTTTAGTTTTGAATGCATTTTATTTACTTAATCACTAACTCTTACATACTAACAAAAAATGCTTAAATGCTAGCTTACAATTACTTAACAATCTTATACTAACTTACTGGCCCCACACAGGCACTCTAAGCGAATCTAAATTCTTATATCTATGTCTTTCGACTTCATTTACATTTTATTTATAAATGTTTATTTTGTGTACTTAGGGCTAGAAAAAATTTATAACAAAAAACTTAGCATATGGACATTTTATTATTTTTTATAAAAGCTTAGTATCTAACTTAAAATAAACCTTAGCCTACCTAACCTAAATGCACAATACACCCAACTCTGTTTTTACACGATCTTTTTTTACGCGAATTTGAAATAACACGATTCGCAAAAATAAATAATTTTTCCTTTTTTACACGGATTTTTCGATCTAACACGATTTACAAAAAACGTTTTCTTACCCTTCGAAGTGCGTTTCAGCTAATTCATGCTTATCTACATATGTACATATGTACATCTGCAAAATGCAATTCAAGATACACATCAAAATTCTTAACGGTAATTTTTCCGTGTGTGTTTATGAACATCTGTTGAATGGGGGCAGTGCGAATGTCAGTTTCTATTTTGTGTTAGAAGTGTTTGGAGTGTTAGTTTTTTACATTGTTTCATAGTGACCTTGCAGACATAATGTCTTATAAAGAACGGCATATTTCGAAGAGACAAGCAATATCGTTAGAAATAAAAATACAAATCTTAGACAGATTAAAGAGAGGAGAAGGTGCCACATCTGTTGGTAGAGCCTTTAATTTTAGCGAAGCGACTATAAGAACAATACGAAAAAATGAGCATTCCATTCGACAGTCAGTAATTTCTGGATCAAAACTCAGTTCAAAAGTTTCATCTTATTGTAGAAATCCCGTAAAAGAAAAAACCGAAAAACTTCTTGTCTTATGGATGGAAGATTTGCAGAAAAAAAGAATACCAGTTAGTGGGAGAATTATAAAAGAGAAAGCTCTTAGATTGTACAATCATCTCCACGATTTGGAACCATCAACAAGTCGTCTGCCAACGGAACAACTAGCATTTAATGCAAGTGAGGGATGGATGACGGGTTTTTTTAAAAAGGCATGCATTTCATAATGTAAAATTAAAAGGTGAAGTATCATCGGCCGATGAAAACGCTGCAAAAAGTTTTCCGAATGAACTAAAAAAAACAATTGAAATGGGTGGCTATACTCCAGATCAAATTTATAATGCCGACGAAACGGGTTTATTCTGGAAGAAAATGCCTGGAAGAACCTATATAGCAAAATCGGAAAAGTCAGCTAGTGGCTTTAAGGCGGCCAAAGATCGAGTAACGTTTTTATTTTGTAGCAACGCATCAGGTGATAAAATGTTGAAGCCTCTACTAATTAACAAATCCCTTAAGCCTCGAGCTTTAAAAGGTGAAAACATTGCACAACTTCCAGTTCATTTGATGTCGAATAAAAAGGCATGGATGACGGCAGATTTGTTTACAAATTGGTTCAACAATTGCTTTATTCCTGAAGTTCGCGAATATATGGAAAAAAAAGGATTGGACTTCAAAATACTTTTACTCATTGACAACGCGCCTAGCCACCCAGTGCTTGATCATCCAAATGTTCGATTGCTATTTTTGCCGCCTAATACCACTTCGTTGATTCAGCCACTTGATCAGGGGATTATATCAGCATTCAAAATGTACTACATAAAACAAGCGTTTAAATACATTTTAGATTCTATACAAGGGAGTGTATTACACATGCTTCTTACGCTATTAAACAACTGCGACAGTCTACCTTAAATGCTTGTTGGAAACAAATTAAAAAGTGAAAGTTGTGTAATACAAAACTCAGCTCTATGCACCGAAATCATAACTTTATCAAATCAAATTGGTGGCGAAGGTTTTCAGGACATGCAAACAGTTGACATCGATGAATTGATTCTTGAAAGTCCATTGAATGAGCAGGATTTAATTGAAGTTAATGAAAACAAAGAAAATGACTCGGATAATGACGAAGTTGAAGATGAATGTCAGCTGTTAACGGCTGATACAATACGCGACGGATTGAAGTTTGCTGTAAGTTTGGAACATCATTTTCTTACTCATGATCCTGATATGGAGCGTGCATTAAAATTTCAACGAAATTTAAAGTCTTGTGTAGCTGGGTATCAAGAATTATTTAAGCAGCTGGAGAAGCCGAAAAAACAATGTTTAATGACAGATTTTATTACAGCGGAGAAGTCAAAGTAAACCGGGGTTGCTGCAAACTCGTTCACCGATGGTAACATTTTTAGCCCAGTCCGCAATAAATGTCCAAATGTGTAGTAATTTAATATTATTTTCCAAATAAAAATGAATTGCTTTTTTTTCTAAATACCTAATATACGTTTTGTCATTCTTTTTTGCACGCTTTTGAAGTTAAATATTTACATTTTTTTCATTTAACACGATTTTTTAAAGTTGCGGAACATATTCCCGAAAATACCATATGCAGCATATATTTTTTTACACGGATTTTTATTTACACGGTTTGCTGAAGAACGCATCTACCGTGTAAAAACAGAGTTGGGTGTACACACATAAACACACATAGACATTATACACGATCATATACATATATCAGTATACACCTTTGTATACACTGTGTTCGACTTTGAACTGCTTGTGAGTTTGACCGGTTCTTTCTCTCCCTTTTTTTTTTAAGACAAGAAATCTTTCTGTTAACTTTTAATAAAAAAATGTAGTACCGCTCTTGTGTACGTTATAAAACAGAATTGTATATTTTTCGAAATGCCTCTTATTAACCTTTTTTTTATACATACATAGGTATTTGACATATATGATACAATTGACAGTTGTTGACTATTATAGGACAATTTCCCTGATGTTGTGGGTGGGTGCATTCCGCACTATTGGATGTTTCTTTCTGATGATTTTCTGTTAATTGTGAGGTTTATGTCATAAACATTCTCCCGCCACCGATGAGCGAAGAGCATCAATTTGTCTGCGATCAGTAATGTTCTGCCTCACTGTAGTCTCCTCTACAATGTCTATATCAAAACTCTCAACGTACATGAAAAGAGAAGATATATTAATTTTCTTATAAATAACAATAACAAATGAAACAGAAGATTGACAAATATTCTGTGGAGACTTCGGACAAAGTTGTACACGAGATACCGTTCTTGTACACTCTCTAGTTTGTTATTGAAGGTGAAGATTTCATTGTGTTGTTATTAAATTTGAAGTTAAAATTATATTGATTTGTGCAGTGTTGTAATTTCAGTGTAATCTAGGTAATTTGCATTAATTTTATGATAATACATAATTATTGTTCATAATAAAAGTAAAATTCATTTTTGTTTAGTTGTTGCTTTAGTCATGTGTCGTGTCCCTCGTTGATGTGCATGTGTGTGCGCAACGCTGTGCAATGATTGCTGTGTGTTGGGTCAGGTCGGGCAAATGTATGTCGTAAAGTTTCGGTGGGCATAATGAGTAGTGTAGTGTGTGCGTTTTTTTTTTTGTTTATGGAGAGAAAATGAAAAAAGGTGGACTGTATTTTCGTAGTTGTGTTGGGTTTGAAATGAATGAGTGGATAAATCCTGTCCATGTTGATTTGAGTGGTTTTGTGGACTTTGTATTTGTTTTTTTTGTTTTTTGTTTTTTTGAATCGGTATGACAGCAGTAGGGAGCATATTGAATATTATTATTATTGCTATTTGTTGTATTGGGTTCTGTCTGATACCTTCGAAAATTATATAATTTATTATTATGTTGATTGTTTGGCGTCATTCAAAGGAAGTGGACATAGCTTAGTGATTGGTCTCCGGAATTCTCCATATTGTGTTTTCACCTTCACAACCCTTGTTACATTGTCTGCTCCGGGGTAAGTTTCGATTATGCGGCCTAGGTTCCATTTTGCAGGGGGAAGTCGTTCGTCTGAAATGAGAACTAAATCTCCTTCCATTAGTTGTGGCTGAGGCTTCAACCATTTTGGACGGTGCTGCAGACGGCTCAGGTATTCAGACTGCCATTGCTTCCAAAATGTCTGCAAATTTCTTTGAATAATTTTCCATCGGTCGACTAAATTCTGCTTTCCTATGGTCAGGTCTGCTTCGGGAACTGTAAATAAGCTTTCTCCGACAAGAAAGTGTGCCGGTGTCAACGCCTGATAGTCTGCAGGATCTTCTGTTAAGGGACAGAGGGGTCTCGAGTTTAGACACGCTTCGACTTGTGTCAAAAACGTGGCGAGTTCCTCGTAAGTGAGTGTCCCATTTCCTACAATCCTTTTTAGGTGGAATTTAACACTCTTTACTCCGGCTTCCCACAATCCACCAAAGTGGGGAGAAGCCGGGGGAATGAAATTCCACTTGGTTCCTTCGGTTGCTAAGACGTTGGCAATCTCCTTGTAGTCTTGAGTTCCGCTTTTTAAGAGGCGACGCAGTTCGACGTCAGCACCCACAAAGTTCGTGCCACAGTCGCTGTATATCTGGGCATAGACGCCTCGCCGCGCAGCGAATCTCCGAAAAGCAGCTATAAATGCCTGACTTGTTAAGTCGGTGACCACTTCAATGTGTATTGCCTTGGTGGCCAGACAGATAAAAATAGCCAAATACCCCTTGTGGCACTTAGCTCCACGCCCTTTCCATGTTCTTATATTAACAGGGCCCGCATAGTCAATGCCAGTATGGGTGAAAGGCCTTGACATTGTGACTCGAGGTGCAGGTAGTTCTCCCATCAGTTGCTGAGCCTTTTGAGCGCGAAACCTGTAGCATGTAATGCAGCTGTGTATGTGCTTTTTCAGAGCCCTTTTGAGTTTAAAAATCCAGAATTTGTGTCTTAAATGCTCCATCATTAACTGAATTCCTCCGTGCAGCGACTTTAAATGGACATCACGTATGATTAATATCGAAATCTGGTTATTAGGGTCCAATATCATAGGATGTTGTTGATTGTACGGGATGTTCGCCTGGCTCAATCTTCCGCCGACTCGTATAACACCATGTCTGTCTATAAAGGGGTTAAGAGATCCCATACCTCTTGTTTTTGTGATGCCATCTGGAAACATCTACTTTGTGCCACTCGTATCAGTGACCTTGTAGCTTCATCGAGTTCTGTTGGCGTGAAAGGTCTATTGGTGTTGTCCTTTCGTAGACTTCGTGCGTAGTTGCAGAATTTTCTGTGATGTTGACGAAAAATGTTGATAAATCTCTGGCAATATGCAATAATCCTTACCAATCTTTGGAACCTCGAAGCCCTACTGATAAGTCGCAGAATTTGATTATCTTCTGTTTCCAGCATGAGACAGCGTGTACGTTTTTGTCCTTCATCGGTTTTCAAATTCGTTGGCTGCGTTGGCATCTCAAAGTCCCATGATGTGTTCAGAAATGTTGGTCCTTTCCACCATAAACGGTTCTGTATTAGTGCCGAGGGCAGTACACCTCGGGAAGCTAAATCTGCTGGGTTCTGTTCTGTGGGAATGTGTTTCCAAACAGACGAACTCGTAAGCCGATGAATTTCTCCAACTCGATTTCCGACAAAAGTTTCCAATCGTAATGGCGGAGACCTTATCCAGCAAAGAGTTATTGTTGAGTCGGTCCAAGCATGAATCTTTGCTTCCGGTAGGTTTAGAACACTTATGACATGCTTGAGGAGCCTCGCTAAGATGACTGCTCCACAAAGCTCGAGTCGGGGAATGCTCACTGGTTTAAGCGGGGCGACGCGAGTTTTGGAAAACAAGAGATTCATGTGAACTAATCCTCTTTCACCCAGTACTCGTATGTATACCACAGTACCAAAAGCCTTTTCCGATGCGTCTGAAAAACCGTGAATTTCTACAGTCTTGAAACGTTGTCCAGACTGCACCCATCGAGGCAACCGGATCTGATTGATCGATTCCAAATCATGAAAGAAGATGTTCCAACCACTCTTAAGCTCTTCGTCAATAGGTTCGTCCCACGTCAGCTTCTTCGCCCAAAGTAATTGTAGAAAACATTTTGCTTTGATGACGCACGGTGAAATCCACCCCATTGGATCAAAAAGTTTGGCTATAGTGGATAAAATAGACCTTTTGGTTGTTGTCTGATGATGACGTGGTGGAGTGTACCTGTATAGGAAGTTGTCTTCATTTGGGTGCCAATAAATCCCAAGCATCTTGAGTTGCGCCGAGCCTCCTGCAGGGAATGAAAATGTTGTTTCCCGTTCTTCCACCGGTACATCTTTCAAAAGACTCACGTTGTTGGACGCCCACTTGCGTAGATTCAACCCGGCTGCTCCTAGTGTAGTTTTCACTTCCTTAATCTTTTTTTTTGCTTCTTCAGTGGTGTCCGCTCCAGAGATTAGATCATCTACATACATTTCTTCCCAAATCATCTTCGCCGCTCGTGGAAATTGACAACCAGATTCCTCTGCCAGCCAGTTAAGAGTTGGGATGGCCAAATATGGAGCAGATGCCGTTCCAAAAGTTACTGTTTTAAGCCGGTAGATTTTGATGGGCTCAGATGGATCTTTTCGCCATAATATTAGTTGGTAAAATGAGTCCTTGTCAGTTACCCAAATTTGGCGGTACATTTTTTCGATATCGGCGGTGAAAGTGTACCCATAGAGCCTCCATCTGAGAATGACATCGATAATATTATTTTGCAGAGCTGGTCCAGTCATCAGCCTATCGTTGAGGGACGTTCCATCGGATGTCTTAAAAGACGCATCGAAAACGACTCTTAACTTAGTCGATGAACTGCTTTCTTTTATTACGGCGTGGTGCGGAAGAAAGTAATGCGGGGTATTCTCCAACATATGTTGATTAACTTCAATCATGTGACCCATCCGTAGGTATTCTTCAATACATTCAGCGTATTCCTCATGAAATCTCTTGTTTTTTAATAGACGTCCTTCTAGCTGCTGGAATCGCTGAAGAGCGCCTTCCTTAGAACGTCCAAGTACTGGATAAATGTTTCCTTTGAAAGGAAGAGCGACTTCACACCTACCATCTGCTACGCGCTTGACGTTGTTTAAAAAATGCTCCTCACATGCAATGTGTTCTGGTGTTTCAGGGGTTTGAAACGGCACCTCTTCCAGCTCCCAAAATTTGCGCAAGTCAGCCTCTAGATTGCATGTTTGGTGGAAAGCTTTGGCAGAACGGGATGCGAGTGGAGCACGTCCAAATAAAATCCAGCCAAATTTTGTATTTTGTGCTAAAGGCAAATTAGCATTGTTCGGCCTTACCAACTCTGGCAAGAGTACTTCAGCTAATATGTCGCTGCCCAGCAGCAAGTCAACCTTGGCTGGCCTAAAAAAGCATGGGTCGGCTAAGCTCAAGCCGTCGAGATGTCTCCAATCAGCAACTGGAAGCGTTCGGGCCGGAATATGCCCAGACAGTGACTTATAGACGAGGGCCTTTGTGTTAACAACAAACGCTGAATGGTGGGACCCAATTGTTACATCAACGATCCTGTTGCACGTGCTGCTGTTGACCATACCTAACCCGGACACCTCGACAAAGGTTGATTTGTGCTTCAAACGCAGTAGCTGAAGTGCTGACTCAGTTATAAAAGATGCTTCTGAACCAGAGTCCAGCAAAGCCCTAAGTGAAACAACTTCCCCTGAAGAACCGCTGACCTTGACAATAGCTGTGGCCAACATCACTTGGGTGTTCGTGTGTGACACAGAATGGTACGTGTGAACGGATTTGCTACAACAAGCTTCTTCATTTGGCAGTTGATCATCTCGTTGATTTGGTGAAGGTTGTTCCATATTATGTGGCTTGAAACTCGGAGCTCTGGGATTAATTGAGGAAGTAAGACAATTTGTGTTTTGATGTTGGGAGTTTTGACTACAAGTTAACATCTTACAGGGTTGAAGATGCGATGTATAATTGGCTTGCGGAGCGATTGGCTGAGAATTGTGTAGTAGTGAATGATGGGGCTGCTGACAATAACAACATCTACGGATACTTGGACAGCTTTCGGACAAGTGACTATAAGCTAAACAGTTCTTACACAAACCCAGCTTGGAAATAGCTTGATAGCGGTCTTTGATGCTCATCTTCAAAAAACGGTTGCATTTTCGGATGGCATGTTGACCATTATTGCAGAGTTTACAAATAAATTTGGATGTGGTAGCCTGTGCGTGAAACGAATTTCGCTGGGGAACCCTTTTGGATGGTTCTGATGTCGTCTTTCCCTGGTAACTTACTGCCTCCAGAGTTCGAAACCTCGATTCGAGAAATTGTTTAAATTCCACAAATGTCGCTACCTGTTTGCTGTTCTCTTTACATCCCAATTTCTCCTCCCATAGTTGTTGCGTTTTTGTTGGTAATTTTTGCAATAAAACGTAAATTAGTATCACATCCCAATGTTCGACCGGCACCTTCAAGTTGGCGAGGCTGTGAACTATTTCCGTTGACGTATCCAATAGTTCCTTAATGGCTTCAGATCGCTCCTGGGTTACCGAAGGTTGACTGAAGAAGCACTTCAATTGCGTGTTGACCAGAAAGCGCTGATGGTCATACCTGTCTTGCAAAATAGTCCACGCCTTAACATAATTGCCATTCGAAATCGGTAAATGCGACAATATTTTTTCCGCTTCACCCGAAATACTTGTTTTTAAGTAATGCATCTTTTGTATTTCGGATAAGGATGAATTATGATGAACAAGGGACACAAAAAGATCACGAAAACTCCTCCAAGTTTCATAGTTGCCTGAAAAAACTGGTACCGGAATATTCTTTAACCTAACATCTGAGTTGTGAATGGACATAGTGACATTCGTGTCTTCTTCGTTGTTGTCCGCCTTGGTTTCCTTCACTTTAACCTTGTCCGTTGCATCCAGCAGATCTGCACGGTAATCAAAATATAATTCGCGGAACTTCTCATAAATCTCCTCTATCTCGGAGTGTTTATCCTCATCATCATCCTCCATCGATCCTATACACACTTCATAAGCATTCTGCGCCGTCTCCATGGATTTCTCCAATAACGACAAACGACCAGACAAATAATTTGCAGTACGAGTGCTGGACCCTCTCTTAGCAAAATTTGAAATATCTTTCTCCAATTGAGTAAGTACTCGGGTGAGTTTATTTGGTTTCATAATTAAATATGTCTTTATTTGTAGATAAACACGTAAAAATAATAAATTTGAATGCACTTACTTGCCAATCTCTGCAACTCCAGATCTCATACGACAAATTGCACTTGGTTTCTTGTTCTTCAGATGACGGCGTCACAGAACACAGCAAAAACAAATCCCGCAGCCGCTCAAGAAATTCAGGATCAGTACCTCCTCCAGCACACAAAATGCACACAAAAATCCAAAAAATGTTAATTTAGGTAATAAATCGGTTATTCAAGCCCTTGTGTTGTGTTGAGAAAAATTTTGTTAAAAAATCCGGGTCGAGGACCAAAATGTTCGACTTTGAACTGCTTGTGAGTTTGACCGGTTCTTTCTCTCCCTTTTTTTTTTAAGACAAGAAATCTTTCTGTTAACTTTTAATAAAAAAATGTAGTACCGCTCTTGTGTACGTTATAAAACAGAATTGTATATTTTTCGAAATGCCTCTTATTAACCTTTTTTTTATACATACATAGGTATTTGACATATATGATACAATTGACAGTTGTTGACTATTATAGGACAATTTCCCTGATGTTGTGGGTGGGTGCATTCCGCACTATTGGATGTTTCTTTCTGATGATTTTCTGTTAATTGTGAGGTTTATGTCATAAACACACTGATATATGTATATGTTTCTTAAATGCTAACCTAAACCTATGTAAGCTGGCCATCGCTATTTACAAAGCAAATACATTGGTCAGCCCTGCCTCATTAGTGAGGCTGGTCCGTAATTGACGGAAACGACGACGAAACATCTTCTCCATCATTCAACCACCAGAAATGCTGGTGCTGCCGAACGACATCCCTCTTATCGCGATTCCCCACCGCCCTACTGAACCTGAGGCGATCCACACTGCCGTGAGCGACGTCTCTGTCGTAGTTGAGTCGCCTGTCCCCAGCTGTCCGAGCGACATGGAAGATTAACGGCACCGCTGATCTATCCTGGATCAACCCTATCTGATCAAGGTAGAGGAATGCTTCCGGTGGAACGAAGCCGTCAAAGCGCACACTCTCGTGGTAAAGGTAATTGGGGTAGTAAGCCCCAGATATCAGGTTATTCGTCGAGGTCATTGCTCTTGCAATGTGCCTTCGAGTCAGCTTAATTACGAAGTTGTCCACTCGTATTAGGTTCGCCCTGTTATAAAGGACCTCATTAGGATAAAATTTCTTGTACTCCGATTCTGGTGTTCTGTACAAGCGAAGACAAGCCCTAAGACAAGCCCTCTCAAACACCCGAATCTTTTCCATTAAGCTTGCTCGTACATTGAACCACACGGGACAACCAAATACCAGCATGGGCCTGATAAGGGCCATGTAGCAGATTACCTTTACCCCCGCATCGAGTTGGCTGCTATAAAACAGTCTCTTTGTAAGGGCAAAAGCACCTTTAGCTCTGGCCAGAGTAGCATCTACATTTTTGCCAAAATACAGAAACTGATCTAGCCAGATTCCAAGGAATCTGACTACATTTCGACAGGCAAGAGGCTGTCCGTGTTGTCCAATAATCGAGAGCTTTCTCCAATTTTTTCTGGTATCCCTAGAGGCTCTAGACAACGGCGTCCTAAAGAGAATGGTTTCCGACTTCTGAAAGTTGATTTTCAACTTCCAGTCATCGCAAAATCGTCTTATCTTATCGAAGTCACGCTGCAAGAGAGTATTAATGACCTCGATTTTTGGACCTGTTCTGTACGCTACCACATCGTCTGCGTACGCAATAGTATGGGGAAGTGAACCTATCAAGTCGCTTGTATAAATGTTAAATAGGATCGGCGAATTGACCGCGCCTTGCTGAAGACCATTTTTAATTTGAAATATTCCAACAGAAGTCACATCGCCATTTTTCACGATGAACTGTCTGTTGGTTAGCATATTATAGAGAATGTACAAGAGTGGTTTACTGATCCCCAGCCTAGTCAGCTTATAGAAA
Source organism: Volucella bombylans (assembly GCA_949129095.1). Classification (NCBI taxonomy): domain Eukaryota; kingdom Metazoa; phylum Arthropoda; class Insecta; order Diptera; family Syrphidae; genus Volucella; species Volucella bombylans. Next base: position 140,279,352 of record OX422140.1, on the reverse strand, counting down.
AGACCCTCTAACCATACGGTGTCGAAGGCCTTCTCCAAGTCAACAAGGCAGGCACCAGTGCACTGTTTCTTGCCTTTGTTCCATTGGATATCAGAAACCAGTTTAGACGCGGCATGTGAGATATCATGTCCCGCCTTAAAACCAAATTGATTATCCGGAACTATATGTTTGTCCTCAGCCCACCTAGACAGAGCTCTATTGATTACCTTTTCAAAAACCTTACTGATATTCGGAAGGAGACTTATCGACCGGAGATTCGCCGGATTGGATATATCCTTCCCCTTTTTGGGGATAGGTTGAACCACCGCCGTTTTCCAATGCGCTGGATAATGTGCATTATTCATTGCATTATTAAACAGGGTGGTGTAAATGGCCACCGCTTCTAGAGGAAGATGTCGAAGCACGATGTTCGGAATACCATCGGTCCCCACTGATTTCTTAGCCGTGATTGTGTCGAAGATCTCACGGAGTTCCTCCTTCGAAATGAACGGGGGTAGGTCACTCTCTCTGGTCATGACATTATTTGCCATATTTTCGTCGCTGAACCGAGTGAAACCAGAGCCCTCGGATCGCCAGTTCCCTATTTCATTTCGAATGCCGAAGTCGTGCAGCAAGACGCGACTGTCCAGGTCATAATTAGGGCCAATGATATCAATGGCCTTGTATACTTCCTGGAAAGTCGCCCCTATGGCCTCAACCTTCTCCTGTGGATCCTCGATCACAAAGAAGTCGTCATCATCAGCGGCCTCATTTGGATCAATACCTGCTATTGTCAGTAACCGTTCGTTGTCTGTTGTCCGGGCTATTTTAAGACACTGAAGGTCGTTTTGATTTTTTCTCCGAAATAGTTGACAAATTCCTATTGGACGGTGGGCGGAGCGTGTTCGAGGAGAGTGCTCTTGTCAAGGTTGCGGAGAAGCGTGTCCATCGAGTCTTACTGTAGTTGTAAGAATATTTTTGGACAAACTCCTCCAATTCCGCAATTTCGTTAGGAACTGTAATTTCGGTGCTAAAACCGCAATGGTCGCTGTCATACACGAATGTGCGCAGACAGTTTAGCGTTTGTAAATTCGTACCTGTCAGTCGTATACGTTCGTCATACAGCAGTAGATCCAAATAAGACCCGCCTCTGGGAAACGACGGGTTATCCGTCGCTTTAAGACCGAGTCTGTACATGACATCGTGCTGACCCCACCAATCGAGCAGTAGGTTCCCTCTAGTATTTGGCAAATTATTTCCCCAATCGCTGTGTCTAGCGTTGAAATCCCCGCCGATTATAAAATAATTCTCCCCCGATTCCAGCCTCAGAAGTCGAAAAAGCGTGTCGAGCTCTGTAATGAATAGGGTGGATTGTGAAGTATCAGGTGCATAAACAGAGGCCAAGTACAGCCGCTTTCCACTGCGGAGCGGGATGTACACGACGACTGCCTCCAACACCTGGAACCTGCGCAACACGCCCTTGTACACTCTGTGAAATTTTATACCTTCTTTAATGAAGATCGCGACACCGCCTCCACGTTTGGATCTGGGCCGGTTTCTTCTTCTAACGATATAATTATTGTACTCCAGTTTGTGCTTATCGGTTAGCTTGGTTTCGCTAGCGAAAAGCACATCAGGACTTTGGTCTTGCCGCAATTTAAACATCGCGGCTCTACGTTCGATCCTAATCAGTGAATTAACATTCACCGCAAGGACCTTCAAAGTTTGCTCCACCATGTGCGTACCCATTACGGCATGTGTTGCGTTAAGCCCGGCAGCAGCGCGTATATCTGGACCACCCGCTTGGCCTGTTCTTGCACCTGAGCCATTTGCCCTTGGATTGCGAGCAAGATGGCTAGCATGTTAGGTGCAGCTTCCGTTGTTCTTGGCATTGGCGCCTGAGAAGCAACAAACGCTTGCTGTAGCGTAGTCCCCCTATCTGACGCCATTTGGGCGTAGGAAATTTGGGACGTGACGGCTGGTGTTTGGAATCTAACAGGTGAACGTTTGACCTCCACCTTCTGCTGCTGAGCCATTTTTGCTTTTTTTATGTCGGCGAACTTAGGACAACCCCGATAGTTTGCGGTGTGTCCTACGTTCCCACATAACACGCACGAGAGCTGCGTCCTATCGGATGCTCCGTCCCTACCCAGAGCACACTCTCGGAGCTGTGGTTCTTTGCGCACTTCACGCATCGAGGCTGCAGTTGGCAATTCGACGCGGCATGCCCGAACCTCTGGCAGCGAACGCATTGTATGACGCCTTCGCTCCTTTTTAATTTTTCCCAGTGAACCACCTGGTAGTCTAGGACATTGATACTCCTTAGACTATCCAGACGGCTTTCGGGACTGAGTTGCACCAGGAAGAACGGCAGACTCCGTTTCTCCCGCCTAGCTCTAGCTGTGGTAAATGGCTTTACCCCTACAAACTTGAGTCCTTCGCACTCCTTCTCTTTGAGCAGTGCCAGGATCTCCTCAGGATCAGAAGACGGTTCCAACCCCTTCAGCAGCATAGATTGCCGCTTTTCACACTTCGGTGTGAATGAGAAGTGCTCCGTCGTCGTTTCCCTTAGGAGCTCTTTCACTTTCGCGTAGCCCTCTACTGTATTACAGTGGATGGCATGGCGATCGTTCCCCAATCTCTTTATATTGAAATTATTGCCAATGACCAACTTACACAGGTCCTTGGTTTCATTTACCTCTAATTTATAGGTGTTGATAGGAGGCACCTTCTCCTTCTTCTTCTGTTGCTGCTGCTGCTGCTTCTGTTGTTGTTGTTGTTGTTGCTGCTGCTGCTGCTGCTGCTGCTGCTTATGTTGTTGTTGTTGCTGCTGCTGCTGCTGCTGCTGCTGCTGCTGTTTTTTCAGCTGCTGTGGTTTCAGCTTTTGTTGTTTTTGCAGCTGTTGATGTTTCTGCTTCAGCTGGTTTTGTTGTTGCTGTAGTTGTTGTTTCTGCTCTTGTGGCTTTTGATGTTGGGAGCTCTCTGCTTCAAGTTGCTTCCTCTGCCTGCGTGCAGTTTGCCTTTGCTTCATAGCAAGCTTTCTCTCTGTCAGCTTTTGTATGCTGATGTTGATTTCATTTATTTGCTCCTCCTCATCTTCCGATTCGGATGACGCTAGAGAGGCAAAGTTGTTATTGCCCCCTTCATAACGGACCTCATCTGCTGTTTCAACGGTATTTATCCTTTTTTTTCTTAGGTTAGGAGGGGTTTTCAAACTCCCCCTCCTTTTAATAGCTTTAACGGCACTGGCAACACTATTACTGCCTTTTCCAACTCCCGTTATGGGAAGAGCGGAGTGCTCTCCACCATCCATCGCGTGATTGTATTTTTTTTTGTTTTGAAGCAATTTGTTTTCACGATTTGAGCCAAAGAAAAAAACAAAAACAAAAAAAAAAAAAAGTTCCAAGTCTGGCCCGGGATCGAACTCACGTCCCACGATTTGATGACCGACGCCGCTAACCGCTTCTCTACCGAGTCAACTAATAAGTTTGTTATTATTTTTAAAAAGATAACTTTTTCACTTTTTTCACTTTAGTAAAAGCCGAGACACATCTATTCTCCTCGGAGATCTGCGAACGACTGACGTATATGTACATGGATTTCCATATATGCACATGTATATATGTACTGTAAATTTTGAATGTAAGAACACTAATTTACAGGTATACGTCTAGTTTTTTTTTTGACTTAAGTTAAGTTTGAGGTACTTCTTTAAAGGCTGGCTGTACTTGATTTTGCTTGTATATACTCTTATACATTTATGGCTATTGAGGTTATGTGGGCCGCGTGTCTTTTTTTTGGCCTTAACCGTGGTGAATTCATGGATAGGTCATTCCCAAGGTGCACACTATCACCTCTTTTCCATAGGTGATCTGGACGTAAGTGCAGCACTAGAACACTGTCCACCAAATTCATCACCTATCCTGAAAGTGTATTGTCACCATTTTGTTCACATGCTAAGCAAAATGGCTTGCCTTATAGTTTTTTTCATGTTTTTTCCATGGCGCAAACAGTACGATGCAGAAACAGTTTATTGCACTCTTGCTGTCACTGTGCCGCGAAAAGGAAAAACGAATCTTGGAATAAAAAGTTTAATTCACGCACTAAGTCGATTAAACCACAATGTGGTTTCAATATGTCCGTCAAAAATTCCGGACTGAGTCACCAAGTGAATGTAGAGCAGAGTAAAAGAAAGATGTAAGAAATTTCACTGCCTTATATAACCATAAGCCAATTTGAATCGGTTAAAAAACTTAAAAGGGCGATTGGTATAAAGGTTGAGTTCAAGCTAATCAATTGGGTTTGGGTCTCCGGTATTCTGGACGATTGCTATGTTTTGGACAAAAGTGAGTTGATTCAGCTAATGAATATTAAATGGATCACGCTACAGCCTTTTCCCAGACGATACATTATTGGATAATTTTCACTTTTTCGTTTCCTCGAAGATTGTAAGCAAAAGATGTAGGTTCTTGGAAATCTTTTCAATCTTTTAAATTCTCTTACAATTTTCGGAAGGGATACGATTTGTTTTGACTTGATTTAAGGGTTATTTTGGACTTGAGCCTTTATTACATCCGGGCTGGCACAGCATATTTTTTTATTTTCAAGCCAAATATCTGACAAGTCTACAATATTAAGCCTATAGAAACCAGTTAGGTTAAATAGTCTTAAATATTTTTGTCCTAGAACTAAAAGTAGATTGGTCGAGCTAGTCCAAGTTTAAACTTAAGGCAACTAACATTGGGAGTTAACATTCTTTAATAAAAATACAGATATATTTAACTGTGCTTTAAAAAATAACAGAATTCCCAAGGTTCCATGCCCTTTCCCGTTCTCTTTAATTTTTCTCTTAATCATCTATTTGTACTGCAGTAGCATTGCCAAGCATGAGAAGAAAACTCCTAATTACTATAGTGGGAAAATAGAAGCCCAGCACAAAAATAAGCATGCTTGCTTCAATTTACATTGTTAAAGAATCCTTTGAACTCCATCATTACTTTACAAAGACAACGAATCTCTCTTTTGCAATCCGTTGCCAGTATAATCAAATTTCTTTTGTTCTAAATAAGAATTCAAGAAAGAAATAACTTCACGGCTTACTTCACACCGGAAAGGTGGTAGGTAAGCTTTTATCTAGCACTGCGTTATATGATATATTCGGGGCGCAATGCATACAAAATGCCAAGACAAAATCAATCAAAGGATTCACCGCCATCTCTTTTTTACATTCAAATTGGTTAGTCTACAGGGTGAAGTAAAAAAAAAAAACGAAAATCGAAGTAAAAGAAGCAGCAATGCAAGTGCTCAGACAACAAAGAATGAAATTCTTTGCGGCGGATAAATCGTTTTGTTGTCATCCCAGATCCCACAAGCAACAACAACAATAAGGATTTGCAGATACTATAGGAAAATACGAATGGAACTACAAAACGAGGATCCTTTCCTTCCAGAAATGCACATGCAAATTGATACGAAGAATAAAGGAGAGGTATCGAAAAGATGTTTTCCAAAAAAATGAGAGAATTCCTTTGAGAGAGTTAAAGGATATGGAAGACTGCTTCCTTTTTTTGCGATTGAGTGCGTTTGTCTTTTTTGATTTGGAGGTGCGTCAAAAAAGTGCAACAACGGAGGGTATTGTTACAGTTGCGTTGGGAAGTCGAGAACATTTCGGCGCCTTTTGGTATTCTGATTTTTATTTTATCAAGTTTTCCCTTTTTACCTACTTTTCCAATGACAGAAGATTTCACTTTTAGAGGTTTGTCGTTAGCCTATCGAATTACATGATGACTACAAAAATTACTTTTTCAGCCTTTCGATTTATGTCATGTGAACCGAACTCACACCCTCTGACGTAGTAGTCGGTTAACTAAGCTACTGCACCACGAAGAACACACTTAGAGACCATATTGATAAGATACTATCAGATTGTTTATATAGGGTTTTGGGCATTCACATATTAGGGTAGATAGGATCTTGTACGTGACTTTAAGCAGACCGATTCTTCAGTAGTTCGCGAAGTTCAGGGGGCCACCCTTCTTTACAATCGGACAAACGATGCTGAGTTTCCGTTCACTGACCAGTATGCTCCTTACCAAGTCATCTTCCGTAGCCTTAAATAATTTGATCCAGCAAACTCAAAAGCTAGTTTAGATATCGCTATCCAAACCTCTTCTCCGTCAGGTGGACGAAGTTGTTGTCGGTCATCGTCCAAGTTGAATGGTTTATCCTGCCTGACCTCGGCCATTTTCGCCGATAAACAGTCTGCAGAAGGAATCCTTCCGGAATTTCAATACCAACTGTGACTCTATTATTACGTTCCCATCCGTTCTTTTGACTTTTAGCTCCATTACCACGATGAAACTCTCATTTGCTCCTTTCTTATTCTTTTTGAGAAGCCGATGTCTTTCCCGTTTTTTTTTAACTCATTTACTCATAGAAATTGCGAGCAACTCTTGTCCTTCATTGCAACGCTGTTTCGTGTTTCGCTGCATGTGCTTGTTGACACTTTTCATCAAATCAGCAGTTTCGTCTTGGCGGGCGGGTGAATCCTGACACATCAGATGTGGCATCTCTTAAGGTTTCTTGACAATGGTGCCATTGATCTTCTAAACTAGATGCTGGCAGCAGAGGATTTCTCGTGAGGATTTGGGAAACTCTATCAGAAAAGCCTTTAGCAGTCTCTGGCGATTGTTGTCCTTGTTGTCCATGAAATTTCTTTACAGTAGTACTTCGATGTTTTGTCGTCCGCATTATCCACATTCGCACTCCGGTTGTCCGAGTCGATGTTTATTCCTCAGAACGTTCGGGCATTCAGAATATTGGAACTGTAGTCGATCGCAATGTGATCAATTCGATTGACGATTTTTTTTGATCAGGTCCCTTTGTAATGCTGAGATGTGGAAAATGTCGATCAGCCTTAGCATATTCTGAAAGGTGGTGTCATGCAAGTTATAATTTTCGAATGTGTATCCGAATATGCTCTCTTTTCCTAGCTCGGTGTTAAAATAACCAAGGACAATTTTAATGCAATGCTTAGGACACTGCTCATAAGTTTGGTTGATGACAATATTTGACAAAGTCGTCCTTCTTTTCTGTTGGAGCGCATATTAGGCTTGTATTTGGAATTTATGCTTAATCCAGATTGTTTCAATTGTTGTGAGAGTTTCGAAGCTAAAGGCCCTTTATCTAAGTCTGCAACCGATGACATATCTGCATTGAAATAGGCGTTGTTTCGCCTCTCTATAGGAATCAGCATAGTACATGACACAGTTTTATATAGATCTTTGGCCTGGCCCACCCCACAGCACTACTTGGATGGCCTACCTACTTCGTAATAGTCCAGGGTATCCACTAGTGTTCTATAAAAGGTCTGAATACTAAACCTGCATAACCGAAAATCGTTGTCTGTTTTTCATTTGTTGGGGTCAACAGCAGTATTATCATCCATATCTAAGGCTGTTTCCGTCAGAATCTCTATATCGACATCCTTGCTAAATGCCGAAGGTAAATCCTTAATTGACATGAGCTCAGAATACGTCAAAGTAGCTAAAATAAGGCTACCGCTGTCAGTCAGTGCAGTGAAAAACAACCAATACGAGTATTTTGGTTCTTTGGCCATTTACTTACAGGATTACCTTTGCTATTATTTTGGGCACTGCTGGGATAACATATATATTCCCGTATATCCAAATTTTGCAATTGAAAATGCTTTTCCGAAGAACACTTACTTTTCCACTTACCCTTTATGGGCATTAAAAACTTAGTCCAGGAACTTGCAAATTGCCTGTAACGATGCCATAAATGAGCACTGTCTTAGTGTAAATAAATCCATTTATTAATTACATTATGTACCAACTATGCGACTGCACTCTGTACAGCTATAATGTACTCTGTACGTTCTGACTCCATACAACATATTTTCTCTTCCACGATCTGACTGAGACTGAGTTCCACTAACGGGTTTCACTCAAGGAGTGTAAAACCGCCAGCTGACTCATATTTAATCCAAAAGACTCATACATATACAAACATTTTCTATATAATCTACATATTAACAAGCTCGAATCTTTATCAAACATGCCACTAGCGACTGCAGTCGACAGAAATTATTTACATATTCTGTACGGGACATATTAACTTGCCTGACTCGGTATGTACAACTACGGAGCGCACTAGTCCATCCGCCTATTGGACTGGGGAAAAACTTACATTCGCTAAGGTAACCAGCTGCTCAATCTTCAACGGTTCTTTGACTCTACTCCACTTTTTCCTGCTAGAGAGTGGTTAGGTATCCTGTACTCCACCTTTCCCAAAGGTGGCCTAACATTTTCTGAAGATCTTTCTAAAGTCTTACGCCTACTATACTCAGTAAATCGGCTGGATTTTCGTGTAGATATAGTGCCAGCATCTCACCTCCGTATTCGTTTGAATTGATGAGATGCGATTCGCTACATAAGTTTTTAAACTACACGGAAGCTTCCTTATCCAGTGTACTCGTAGTACTGCAGACTTGAATCTGACCACAAGAAACAGGGTGCATCTTGCCATCCCATCGATTCTTTTAGCTGTACAAGGAGTCTGGATAAAAACTCGGCTACAGCTAATTCCAACCTCGGAATGGATACTGTTTTTAATGGCGCTTCTCGTGTCTTTGACACTAATAGTTTGCACGAAACAGTACCATCTGATTGTTCTGTACGTATGTAAATGACGGCTCAATAAGCTGCGCTTGAAGCATCATAAAATCCATGTATCTATACGCCTAACTCTTTCGAAGTACCTAACCATCTATTTATTTCTATACATAACTCTTTCCATCTGTATTCTATCTCTACGGGTATGTGATCATCGCATCCTATACTCAATCTCCAAATGTCTTGAATCATGATCTTCCATTCGGGTCATAGAGTCGGGCTATATAACTAACAATCTTTCTCTTGGTGAGTGTACCGTGCAACTGTGGTGTTTTCACCTCATATGTGAACTGATCAGATACAATTAGCCATTTTAATCCTTCCCCCAAAACACCATGGACAGCTCACTAGTGCCAGCGTTTATCTCTTCCATGAATCTAGAAGAGTTTGACTTCCACTGGCTCAACTCGAAACGTGCACCTTTCCATATCCTGCACATCTCTTTGGCTTAATTTATTACCGTGGATTCATCTGACTCGCCTGTAGTGCAATTTTGGATTGCCTCCGCTGACTCTTGGAACTGGTCTTGCGCTTCTCTTGCTGCCTGTACTATCGACCGGACTGCCAAATGCGCTGACGATGTTAAAACGAATGTGACAACGGTTAACCAGTATTCACCTAATGGCTCGTGATTGCTCTCTCGCCAAAAGATGCGCTTTAGGTCCCACTGCTCTGTACTAAGTCTGACTTGATTGAAGATTTTCTTTATATCACCGCGTACTACAATGCGATGGCTCTTAAAACGTATTACTCTTTCATGTAGGTCTTTCTGCAGCTTTTCACCTAACATCTGTGCATCGTTTACAGATATACCTTTATCTGTTCGACAACTTGGGCCCCCGCCCAATTACCAAGGCTTCGCCCTTTAATGACGTTGTCTAATAACGAACGGGGGCAGAGCAAAGTACTGGTCTTATCGTAAACATCTTCAGATGACGCTACCGAAGGTTGCTACGATTCGATCAGTCACAAGTTGCCGGTCATAGGTCTTGTTGGCGGCTGGACCACCAGGGACTACCAGGACTTAAATCACGGTACCATGGAGTCAGTAGCCCCCCGGATCACGGTCCGGGCCTGACTTGAAGAGGTACGCCCCCTTGTGGGAGCGTCAAGGGTCTTCCTTTTGTTTACCCAAAGTAGAGTTGCAATAAGTACTGGGGACTGCGACCCTAAGAGCAGTAAGAGGTTTTAGGTCGGCCTCGACTCATACCAAGGATAGAACTTGTGCCGGCAACACAGTTCCGAATTGGTATCAATGGATTGACGGAGAGCGATGGCAAGGCGTATCCTTGCTCCCATGGATGTATGGGCATCCCGTAAACATAAGTCATCATGACAGGTGGTTTACGTTAAAAATCAGAGACTATGAACGACAACTTGCATCATAGACTATACGAAATTTCTTTTCCATACAATGGTGAGGTATGTGATATACCGCCGTATCTGTGGGTGTCTCTCTATCCACAATCTGCACATATATACATTCTTCTCTAAATTAGCTGCCAACGAAACATGAGTCTGTCTGTCAGCTGCCTCTACATCTGTACGCCTTGTCTGTAAATCTATACCGGATAAGTCGTTAATCTCCTGTACGTGCCTGCGTTGACCTCTCCTGTACCCTGACCTTTGCCAGTGGACTGTCCCTAGCCGTGTCTTCTTTATCAGCCACCTCTACTTCTGTACGACCGCGATTTTCAGCTGTACTGCTCTTACAACCACCTGCTACGTTGGGTAACGCAGCCGCCTGCTTATCGATGAAATAAAGTATAGCAGATAACTTTGGCTAATTGGAGTCATGCTGGAGCTCCCACTGACGTGCGGTCTCCTGGTCGAACTTCTCATTCAAAATGTATATAATGAAGAAGTCCCAGGCCTCTACTGGCAAACCTAATGTCTTCAACTGACGCATGACCTCATGAGTCGTGTTAGACATCCTCTGCAGATCATTCGCTGAAGGCTTGCCGCTTAGCTCAGGAAGACGCAGAAATTCGCGCAGATGATCACGCCCCATCAAACACTTTTGATTGTATATTTAATTTGGCCGCTCCCAGACCTCGCCACATTTGTCATGCGTCAGTCAGCTGCCCAAAGTCCTTGCAGCACAAGCAGTAAGTGACTACTTCAAATATGAAAATGTATAGGCTGACGACACCTAGCCGTTGCTATGTATTGTAACTGTGAATCTGTCATGAAACCCTAACTATTTGGTGTAAGTTCCATCGAATTCACCCCAAGTGTTCTTTAGATCACTCTGTTGGAGTGACATGTCCACCTGTACTGTTATATCTGTACCCTGTACATTTTGCTGTACGTTGTTGGGGCGCAATGCCTCCATCCTCTGTTCTAATGCTACGCACGTCTGGAAATAATTAATCTTGATCGATTCCTTCATGTCTATACAGTTGGCTAAAGCTTCACCCTCCGCTGCTGCTAGCAGCTCCTCTTGCAGCCGGCAAAAATTTTGCCAGTCATCCTGTACCGTCTTGAGGCGCAGAGTGGCATTTTTATAAGAAATCCTGGCTGCCTCGTCAGACTCTACAAACTTGCATGCCATGCTAATCGCATGAGCTGCTGCTCTAGCCTGATTGCTCGTCGCCTTGGCCGGAGCTCGATTCGTTGAGAAAGAAGCAAAGATAATTCAATTATAATCTGTACTCTAAACTCCTTTTATTCTAACACATGCCTGACTTAAGCTGGTGAGTGCATTATTTTCGGAACAATTGTAAATGTCTAACTTTCTCTTGAACATCTTTATGCAATAACTGCATGCTCTATTCTGTACATTCTCTTAATCGGTGCTGCAATGTGAATAAATTCATTGCTCTGACACTGTACGTTCTTTCAATCTGTACCACTAATTTTGATTTCACCAACACTAAGAATGTACGCGAAAACAAAAATTGCGGGCTTTCTTTACGTATCATAGGAAAAAAATTGTTATCTTTTCCCTTCCACGGTCTGACTGAGAGTGAGTACCACTGACGGATTTTCATTCAAGAAGTGTAAAACCGCCAGCTGACTCATATTTAATCTAAAAGACTCATACATATTGAAATACGGCGCATGCATGAGCTATTCGATACACTTAGTTTTTGAGGATCTGTGTCACTGTTACTCAGTTTGTATTTATGGAAGATGTTTACATATTTAGGAATTTGGTGATCCGATACCCTTAATACCCTATCTAACAAATACCTAGGTATCGAACTACATAGTAAACTGAGTTGGAAGCTCAATATCGAGGAACGTGTGAAGAAATCAGCGATTGTTTTTACGCTTGCAGTTGTATAATTGGGAGAGAAAGGGGGCTTAACCCCAAAACTATCCTATATATGTGCACGGCTATCGTCATTCTAGTATGTTGGCAATCTGCAAATAAAACTATCAACCTTACGTTAACGACAAAAGCACATGCAGCATTGTCACAACTCATGTCATGAGAACGATGCCAACAATGGGTCTATATACTTGGTCCCTTACCCTTAGATCAAATATGCAAACATCTACAGCGAAAAGTGCTCCAAGATTTATTCATCTTAATGCATGGAAACCCAACCCGAAAGACCACACCAAACTCCTTACAAGTGAAGATGACTTTAAAACACCATTCGCCTGTATATTCCCAAATAGAGAGGCATGTAGAAGACCCGATATCATGTTCAATTGAACGGAGAAGATCCCGGGCGCCGCTGTAAGTATCTCCATCAGTGTATTACATAATTTTTTGTGTACATATTTTTTTAAACATAGTGATGTTGTAGATGATCTATCGAAGTGGAGTAAAAAAGCAAATCATAGGAATGTAAGAACCTGTTCGGAAATATTATTACACATCTTTCTGATATAAAGGGAAAGTTGAAATACAAGAAAAGCCCTCTAGAGTGCTAGATGTCTTTCAAATTTAAAGCTAGCAGCTATATCTATTTATTAGTTATGTCCAAAATCATCAGCATTTTGTCAAGCAGACTGACCAAAAGAAATAAATTACATTTCTGGCTTATTGAACCGATCGCAGTGGAATAGATTTTCAAATTTTATTGCAGTCTTTCAGATTCGATAATATGAAAAATAGTGCAGAGCGTATTTCATTTGACAAGCTTGCGTCCGTCAGGGACATTTTTGATCAGTTCGTTTCTAATCGTAAAGAACATTACACACCTAGTGAATACGAGTGCTTGGCAATTGATGAAAAGTTAGAATACTTAAGAGAATGAGCTCACTTTAGGCAGTTTATTGTAAACAAGCCATGTAAATATGGCATTAAAGTATTATATTTGTCCTCGTCGATGCTAAAATACTCTACAACAGTAACATGGAAGCTAATATTGGAATACAATCCAAAGGACTTTTTCGCAAGAGTAAAAATTCACAGGGAGGGTCCGCATGGCGATGGATCGGGAAACTGCTGAGGGTCCTATAACTTTGATTGGGTCAGCAGTGCAACAATCAAGTTCATAGCGAACTCCAAGTACTAGTCCCTGGTATGCATGAGTAAACTCTTATTTGTACGTATTTTAAAAAGAGTTTTTCAGCGTTATACTCGTATTAGTACGTCTGGCAAGAGTATGGCTGCCAGAAAAATGTAACACATGTCAATTTTAAATTTTTGTCGCGTGTCCTGGGACATAAAAAGAATCTTCCCTACTTTGTAATCCTCTTATTTGGAAGCAAATATCCTCGCAATGGTCTGAATCCCCTTCCGATAAATCTCTTAGCACCTTTCCGATGTTACCACTCAAATGACTGTTCCAACCACTTTTGCACTAAGGTTTTGTCAAATGCTAAATTAAGTCATATACTTTTCATTTTTATAATTGTTACCGAGCGAATAAATAATGATGCCGGCCTGATCAAGCACGGCATACAAATATCTGAGAGGCCATGTGCGAGTTTTCCTTGCGAATGCGTAACTATGAGTGAGTGGATCAAACGCATAAACGCCTCCTTTTGTGTGGTTGTAAAATTCTATGATTTCTGTTTTTTTTTTTGTCTCCAAAGCAATATCCTTATTTTTATGAAGGGAAGATACCAGCAGCACTCCTTTTCCTTTCTTTGGTTTAAAGCAAACAAAAGTTATGTTGTCTGAGAAAGCAAATTGGGAAGAGAATACTAGTTCCTTTCGATTGGGTAAGAAGGATTGCGGCACTTCAACTTTGTTTTTCCGCAATGTTCAGACAACAGTAAGATTTTACTATAAAAGCATTAGCGATAGCGTTTCGACCAACTGAATTGATGTGAACCAGTTATCCATGGTTGAATTCCTTCCCGTACCATGAATGCTTTCACTTATTTTCCGAACTAACTGTAGCGGAACGGGGTCATTTGACTGTCGTACTTCTTTTCCAATATAAGGTAAGGAATCCCAGATACCATACTTGTACATGTAACATACATCAAGAAAGAAACAAAAGTCATGACAATCTACGAAAAGAACAACTTTTGTTTTCAAAATTGTAACGGCTTATTTTTCTAGTGCGCTAGCATCCTATTTGCATTCTAAGGTTAATGTTTTGTTATTTCCCATACGAACTAAGTTATAGATACTGCTACTGCCAAAAAATAGCCTCAATTTTAAATAATGAATAGGTCAAAAGTAATGAACCAACATTTTTCCCTAACCAATATGACAACCAATTATATTTTCAATTACTTGTAATGTGTTATTAAAAACTTTTCATTTCTTGTAATATGTAATTGAAAAATTTCAATTACAATTATTTGTAATTGTAATGGAAAAAAATTAAATTACTAATTAATGTAATTGTAATTGAAACGACTTCAATTACTAGTTACTTGTAATTGTAATTAATCCTGTAATCAATTAAACAATGTAATCATTACTTTCCCAACTCTGCTAGATTAGGGCAATGGAATGATATGCGATTGAATTATTTCAATTATTAAACATTGATTACAAAAATATAGTAGTGTGAGTAATCATTTCTGTCCAAGGAACTAAAAAATTCAAGGTTATAGGGGTTCGAAAAATGATGAAGGAAGAAAAGGATCTATTAGTTGCAACCGAATCAGCTATTCTCACTTTCGATCAAATTCACCGTGCATATAAAGTCAAAATAGGTTGGGTAAATTGCAAGGTTGAGGAATATGTACAAAATCCCATTCGTTGTTTTAACTAAAAAAAAACTGGGTTGCACCAAAAATCGATGAACAAGTGTTTTAGTTTGCAAAAAAACTGCTATTTCCTGGCTCAACCTTCATACGGTCGCTCCTGTCCTGCTTTCCATAGGTACAAATCCGTTAAAACAAAAAATTAAGCCGATCGTCGTTGCACTGTCCGCAACGTGAGGCAAATGTATAATGACAATCCAATATTACCTTCGTAATATTGTACTGCTGAATCTATTTCTGATTGAGTTGGGCATGGAATTCGAGGATATTGTAATTTAAAATTTTTTTCTTTTCCTTTTTTTTATTTTTAACCGAGTAAGTGCTGTTACCAAAACGTCATCCATAAATGCTACAACGCCTTCAGTGCCTATAAAAAGATAGTCAATCGTCCGCTGAAATATAGCAGGTGCTGAAGCTACCCCACAGACTAACCTTGTATACCTAAACAAACCCTTAGTAGTGGATATAGTTGTGAGATCCCATAAACTGTCTTCGAGTATTAGTTGCTGATAAGCCATCGAGAGATCTAGCTCGGAAAACTCTTTTCCACCATGAAGTTGAGCAAATAGCTTTTCTATTTTTGGTAAAGGGTACTGCTCTACTTGTAACTGTGAATTGAGAGTTATCTTGTAGTCTCCATAGGCTCTTATTTCGCTCGATTTCTTTAGTATTGGTACAATAGGCGTACCTCATTCTCTAAAGTTGGTGGGCCTTAAAACTCCTAGCAGACTAATTTCGAAATCTTTTTTTTGACTTTGTTTTTGATTACCAATGGACGTTGGCGAGGCTTGACAAATTTTGGGACCACATTCTCCTTTAAGTGAAGACTCACCTGATTTTTATTGAAACAGCCTAAACTTCCATCAAATACTTCCGACAGCACATGCAATAACTCTTTATTCTTAACTTCCCGTTTGATAAAATTGAATTGTTTTAATGCTATATTAAACGCGTACATCCAATTACGACCCAGCAAGGCCGGACTACTATTATCAATGACATAAATATCTAAAAATCATGCATATTACTATATGAAATAGAAAACTTACAAACTCCGCGTGGTTTAATTACACTGCCATTGTAATTTTTCAACATTAAAGCCGTCGGTTTGAGTTTGCATTGTGCAAAGTTTCTTTTATACACTTCGAACGATATGGCAGAAATTGATGCGCCACTGTCAACCTCCATTTCAATCGGAACGCGATTCAACACCTCGCTCTCGTCGAACACGCTCCACCCAATAGGAATTTGTCAAACGAGGAGATCGACAAGTACCTAAAACGAATGGACGAGACAATTTAACAAACTATGGACGCTACAATACAGCGGTATCGACATACGACTAACGAAGATCTGTTCCGCAATCTTACTATTGACGCATTGCACCGACAGAAAAGTAGACTTCTGTTAAGACTCAAAAACTTGTACAGACAGTTAACTGACAGACAAGACCCGGAGATTAGGACACTGAAGTCGTCGATTAAAAATCTTCAAACGCTGATAAATGAAAATTACAGAATTTCTGTAAGTTTGTATTGGAACAACAAGGTTCGGGCTGTAAACACCAGCAACCCGAATATGTTCCCGCAAATAAATAAACTATTTCGGACAAAAAATCAAAACGACTTTCAGTGTCTTAAAATAGCTCGGACAACAGACAACGAACGGTTACTGACAATAGCAGGTATTGATCCAAATGAGGCCGCTGATGATGACGCTTTCTTTGTGATCGAGGATCCAAAGGAGAAGGTTGAGGCCATAGAGGCGACTTTCCAGGAAGTATACAAGGCCACTGACACCATTGGCCCTAATTATGACCTGGACAATCGCGTCTTGGTGCACGACTTCTGTATTCGAAATGAAATAGGCAATTGGCGATCCGAGGGCTCTGGTTTCACCCGGTTCAACGACGAAAATATGACAAATAATGTCATTGTCAGAGTGGGTGACCTACACCCGTTCATTTCGAAGGAAGAACTCCATGAGATTTTCGACACAATCAGAGCTAAGAAATCAGTGGGGACCGATGGTATTCCGAACATCGTGCTTCGACATCTTCCTCTAGAAGCGGTGGACATTTACACCACCCTGTTTAGTAATGCAATGAATAATGCACATTATCCAACGCATTGGAAAACGGCGGTGGTTCAATCTATCCCCAAAAAGGGGAAGGATATATCCAATCCGGTGAATCTCCGGTCGAAATGTCTCCTTCCGAATATCAGTAAGGTTTTTGAAAAGGTAATCAATAGAGCTCTGTCTAGGTGGGTTGAGGACAAACATATAGTTCCGGATAATCAATTCAGTTTTAAGGCGGGACATGATATCTCACATGCCGCGTCTGAACTGGTGTCCAATATCCAATGGAATAAGGGCAAAAAACAATGTACTGGTGCCTGCCTTGTTGACTTGGAGAAGGCCTTCGACACCGTATGGTTAGAGGGTCTTTTCTATAAGCTGACTCGGTTGGGGATCAGTGAACCACTCGTGTACATTCTTTATAATATGCTAACCACCAGACAGTTTATCGTGAAAAATGCTGATGTGACATCTGTTGGAATATTTCTAATTAAAAATGGTCTTCAGCAAGGCGCGGTCAATTCGCCGATCCTATTCAACATTTATACAAGCGACTTAATAGGTTCACTTCCCCATACTATTGCGTACGCAGACGATTTGATAGCGTACAGAACAGGTCCAAAAATCGAGGTCATTAATACTCTCTTGCAGCGTGACGATAAGATAATAGATAAGACGATTTTGCGATGACTGGAAGTTTAAAATCAACTTTCAGAAGTCGGAAACCATTCTCTTTAGGACGCCGCTGTCTGGAGCCTCTAGGGATACCAGAAAAAATTGGCGAAAGTTCTCTATCATTGGACAACACGGACAACCTCTTGCCTGTCGAAATGTAGTCAGATACCTTGGAATCTGGCTAAATCAGTTTCTGTATTTTGGCAAAAATGTAGATGCTGCTCTGGCCAGAGCTAAAGATGCTTTTGCCCTTACAAAGAGACTGTTTTATAGCAGCCAACTCGATGCGAGGGTAAAGGTAATCTGCTACATGGCCCTTATCAGGCCCATGCTGGTATTTGGGTGTCCCGTGTGGTTCAATGTACGTGCAAGCTTAATGGAAAAGATTCGAGTGTTTGAGAGGGCTTGCCTTAGGACTTGCCTTCGCTTATACAGAACACCAGAGTCGGAGTACAAAAAATTGTATCCTAATGAGGTCCTTTACAATAGGGCGAACCTAATACGAGTGGACAACTTCGTAATTAAGCTGACTCGAAGGCACATTGCAAGAGCAATGACCTCGACGGATAACCTGATATCTGGGGCTTACTACCCCAATTACCTTTACCTTGAACAGATAGGGTTGATCCGGGATAGATCAGCGGTCCCGTTAATCTTTCATGTCGCTCGGAAATCTGGGGACAGGCGACTCAACTACAACAGAGACGTCGCACACGTCAGTGTGGATCGCCTCAGGTTCAGTAGGGCGGTGGGGGATCGCGATAAGAGGGATGTCGTTCGGCAGCACCAGAATTTCTGGTGGTTGAATGATGGTGGTTGAATGATGTTTCGTCTTCGTTTCCATCAATTACGGACCAGCCTCACTAATGAGGCAAAGCTGACCAATCTGTGTTCTCTGTAAATAGCGATAGCCAGCTTAAATAGGTTTAGGTTAGCATCTAAGAAATATATACATGTATTAGTATATACAAATGTATATACTAATTTATGTATATAATTGTGTATAATGTTTATATGTGTGTATGTGTGTATTGTGTATGTAGGTTAGTTAGGTTAAGGTTTATTTTAAGTTAGATATTAAGTTTTTATAAAAAATAAAAAAATATGTCCATATGCTAAGTTTTTCTTAGCAATTTTTTTTCTTAGCTCTAAGTATAGTAAATAAATATTAGTAACGGAAATGTAAATAAAGTCGAAAGACATAATTATAAGAATTTAGAGTAGCTTAGAGTGCCTGCGTGGGGCCAGTAAGTTAATATAAGATGGTTAAGTAATTCTAAGCTAGCATTTAAGCATTTTTTGTTAGTATGTAAGAGTTAGTGATTAAGAAAATAAAATGCATTTAAAACTAAAACTAAAACTAAACGATTCAACAACACACTGGCAGTTATTGATTTGAAGCATGCATTAGTTCTGGAATAATATAAGGATAATTCATTATCGTCTACAATATTACAATTTTTGATATAATTGTGTTTATTAGATACTCCTCCGTGATTTTCCGGATACGTTCTTATGAGATGACCACATTGATAACATTTCCTGCATACATATCCCTTAAAACGGCATTGTTGCTCCGAATGATTTTTATAGCTACAAACTCTACACCCGGGGATTCATTGGTGTAGCTGAACTTTTATTTACAGTGTTGTGCATATCAATAGCAACTAATGTTACTTATTTGAATCCTTTAGCTTTTAATATACTTTATATTGATTCAAACATTAGGAGCATTTGCAATTGTAGCTTGGAACAAAGAAGTGTGTTTATTTTTAAGTGCATCATGGCTCTCGATAAATATCCCGAAAGCTTCAAACAAAAAATAATTGATGAGTTTGAAAGCGGATTTTCCCAAATTTCTTTGGCAAAAAAGTACAATATCAATAAGTCGATCATCTCACGCTTAATTAAAAAGTATAAGGCCACAAAATCTATTAAAACCATTCACTTGGGCGGACTGCAATGGAAGACAACAAAACGAATGGACAGAAAAATAATGTTGGCTATAAAAAAAAGATCCATTTTTATCACCGCAATCGGTAGTTAAGCAGCTAAATTTAGATGTAGACTCAAGTACCGTTCGCCGACGTGCTATAGAAGCTGGTTTCAAAAATTATAGGCCGGCTAGAAAACCATTGCTGACCAGGAAGCATTTAGACAAAAGGCATAACATTTGCGTAAATATATTTCTGATTGAATTTATAAAATTTATTCATATTTCAGGTTGAGTTTTGCAAAAACGCACTTTCATTGGACTACTGACCAATAAAAATCAGTGCTATTTAGCGATGAATCGAAGTTTAACCTTTTTGCAAGCGATGGTATGACAACTGTTCGTCGGCGAAAGGGGGAACGACTAAAACCACAAAACTGCAAAGCCAGTGTAAAACACAGAGGAGGTTCGGCAATGGTTTGGGCCTGCTTTTCTGGGTTTGGGCAAGGACCCTTACATGAAGGGATAATGGATCGGTTTGTCTACAAGCAGATTTTAGAATCAGTCATGTTGCCTTTTGCTCAGCGGAAAATGCCACCAGACTGGGTATTCCAACATGACAATGACCCTAAACACACGGTAAAGGTTGTAAAAGAGTGGCTGGCAGCAAATAGGGTTCAGGTATTGGATTGGCCTGCCCAATCACCTGACCTGAACCCAATCGAAAATCTGTTTGGTATCCTCAAGCGGCGAGTTGGTGGGCAGCGCTTTCCAAACCAAGCCGCCCTAGTTCAAGCACTAAAATAAATCTGGAGAAACATTCCACAAAGTACTATTGATAATTTAATAGCTTCAATGCCAAAAAGATGTGCCTCTGTTATACAAAACAAAGGATACTTATTTTTTTCTACTTATTGAGTTGAAACACTTGAACTAAAAAGTTATTTTTCGTTGTTTTTCATTAATCTGCATATTAATTTATATAAAAAAGAAATTTAAATGAAACTTCTAGTAAATAAAAAAAAGTTATAGTTAAAAAATGTTAAAGGGTGAAACGGTTGCTATTGATATGCACAACACTGTACATGAGGCTTGTTCTGTACAACTGAAGATTGGCTATTTGACCTTATACCAGACATGCAAAACACAGTTGACATCGCTCCTCCACTTGTTCCTGGTTCCGTTTTCACCAACGCTGTGTTGTCTGTATGTTCCTAATTCTTCACACATTCCACTGACTGGGAAATTTCAATGGCCTTGTCTAATGTTAAAGTTTTAACGCCCTCTAAGAATAATTTGTCCTTTTCTGGTCCCTTTTCCATTCCCATTATGAACTTGTCTCGTAAAGCCATGTTCAGATGTGAGTTTGCGAGTCTCATCCGGGTTTTTTCGGCTTGATAAAATGTATGCCTCTCTGCAAAACCCGATATCGATGCCCTAAAATGATTTTTTTTAAGATCTCAACCAAGGTAATGTATATTGCAGCTTCTGATTTATTTGGATGCACCAGATTTTTTAGCAATTTCTAGGTAATCTTAATTCAGAGAATTGATGAAAATTGCTCTCTTCTTTACTTCTTGGTCGATTTCATTTCCGATAAAAAACTGTTCGAGTCTTACGATATACACTGTCCAATCGTTACACGTGTAATCGAATGTTGGCACAATTCCTATAATTTTTTTTTCATTAAAGCACAATAAGTTCGTATTACTGAAATACTAGTCGCCACTGTAATGTTTTGGATTTTGCTATCACGAAATGAATAATTTATTTTTTGTTTTTTTTTTTTCTAAGATTTCTTTATTTCCGTTAGTATTTGACAAAACTGTGTGCAATGTTATCTCGCTTGTTTTGATAGACTGAGAGAACTAACGGGTCTCCGTTGATGAGCAAAACAAAATATATGATTTTAACTGTAAGAGCGCGAAATATTTTCTTTATTACATTACGCATTCATTTCACTATCAGCTGCAGTAAGAACTGAACTAAAACTAACTGGAAAAAAGTATTGTGACAGCATATTCTTTTCAATTTTTTTCCTTTCACGTGCCATGAAAGATGGGCCCTGTTAATTACGAAGTCTTTTTTTAATATAATTTATTAATTTTAATGACATTCACTAACATTTAATTGGTAAATATGGGAAAAACCTCGGAAATAAGCCAGGCTATAAGAAATGAAATAGTCATCAAATATGATGCGGATATTTCAGTGGAATACTTAAGCAAGCTGTACAAAGAACCTCGTCAAACTGTGTATTATCAAATAAATAAGCAAAAGAAAGATAAATCCACAAGTAACTTGCCACGTTAACGCAGACCACGCAAGACAACCAAAAGAGAGGACCGTTTAATTGTGGGAAAATTTAAAGCAAAATGTACTAAAAACTCCAAAAGCTGCAGCAATTGAATTGAGTGATCAGCATAATATTGAAATTTGTGGAAGAACGGTAAGAAATCGTTTAAAAGAGGAAGGTTTTGCCACTTATGTAGCCAGACCAATACCCCAAATTTCACAGAAAAATAAGGTCAAATGTCTGTAATTTGCAAAAAAATTTGTACACAAGCTTTCATCATTTTGGCAGCAAGTATTGTAGACTGATGAAAGCTCCTTTCAGTACCATGCATCAAAAATGATAATTTTCTGCAGAATTCCATGCGTAATGTTTGGGGATGTGTTTGCTTTAATGGCATCGGAGATTTGGTACCAATCGAGGGAACGATGAACAAGGATCAATATTTTCACATTTTAAATAATAACGCGTTTACTTCAGGTGACAAATTGATTGGACAGCCATTTATTTTGCAACAAGATAATGCCCCATGTCACAAAGCCAAGATAATTACCAATTTCCTATGGAATGTGGAAGTAAATACATTGGACTGGCCACCTCAAAGCCTCGATTTAAATATAATTCAGAATGTGTGGGTTTATGTAAAGAGAAACAGAAGTCCATGTTTGACAATCGCTGAGGTCGAAGGCCTTTGGAATGAAATTTCTCTGCAAACCCTCCAAAATTTGGTGAACTCAATACCAAGCCGATTGCAGAAAGTCAACAGTGCCAGCGGAGGGTTCATTTTCCATTAAGTTATGCCTTTGTTTTTATAAATTTTTGTTACCAGTTCTTTTTTTCGGATAAAAAATATTTTGTCAAAATACTTTTTTCCCCATTCATTTTTGAATTATAATTTTTAATTTTAATACTATTATACTGAATTAACATTAAGTATATTTTTGTTAAAGCTCGTTATTATTTTATTATCATGATTTTTTCAGTAATAATAAAGAATGATATAAAGAAAAATGTGCGATTTTTTTTTTTTTCAAAATACTTTTTCCGACCGTTGTGGTTAAGTACTGGAGAAAAGGCAAACTCCTACAATTGTGCGAGTACCCGGTTGAGATGAGACTGACTCGATACTATTATAATAACTGCCATGGATTCTTTATTTGCATTGCATGTGTGTATAAGAGATTAGTTTACACAGCGCAACCTTACTTACTTACAGGTATGAATTAAGGGCGTGATGTAAAGTACGTAGCCAAGGAGGTTATGACAGCGGAAGTTCTACCGTAGCTCGGTCACAATACCTGACCTGTCTTTTTCCCTTCTTCCCTTCCCTATATCTCCTTATCCTTGGACGATAATGACGACATCCTTTTCTTTATTTTCGGCATGTGCACTGTGTGGTGTACATGCTTTGGCACGTACCTTATATAAATTAAATAACTATTATGTTATTTATTAAAAAAAAAATATATTTATTTGGGCATAGGTTGCCCTTACACTTCACTTAAGACTAAATTACAAATTCACTTACGCTACCTTAAATACTAATCCACTTGCTTGCATGTTCACGCGCCGACGTAGTGTTCCTAGAGATGTCATCAAGTTACCATCACCGTACGTGATGGAATGCGCACTTTTGCACAGGTGTCGGATTATTTGCACACTCGTGTCTGCAGTCGGATGTTCATACACTGGAATGTCATTTGAGGATGATGGGAAACTTCTGAAGTTAGAAGTTTAATTTTTTTGTGCATTAACTCCTCCACCCTTAATTTCGAACGCCCTCGTTCGAGACTACCGCCCTGACAAGATGTGGTATGTCTTGCAGACCTATTGTTATGGATGCTGGACCAGGCCCCTCGTTGGTATCCGTAGTATTTTGAGTTTTCTTTTTCTGTAGCTTCTGTCAACATAGGAAGTTTATAATTATGCTGATCAGGACCAAGACCAGACTGATGTTGGCAATCGAATTAATTCTGTTTTTAATATTGAGCAGATTTATTTGCTGGGTGCCATTAACTTGTAGCTGTTTCAGCATCTCGAGGGACAATACTTCTTTGATACTTTTAGCGTTTGATGTAGGTTGCAATATTGCTGGTAGTGGATTGGTATTGGGTGGTTTTTTCATCTATGAACGATTTTCCGTCTACTAAAATGTTTAATCACGAAAGTGCCTTCTAACCTTATCGTGTCATTGTTGATGTTAACTGACCCATTAAATTGGTTTAGAAAGAGTATTCTGGGTAAAACTTCCTCGACTGATAGAACGTGCTGATTATTGATAATGGTGCAAGTTGGAGCCTTACTTCTTAGTAAATTCGGGATGCAAGTGGAGTTGCTTATATATATTAACTTATTTCTATTGCAAATAACATGATCATTAAAAGCTACACAATTATTTTTTAAGCCATATAATAATTCTTTACATTTTAAAATTTTTGTAAAGGGTATGTTATTAATTTCTTTACCAAATTTGACGGCTTTTATTAAAAGGTGGTTACATGTTTCGGTACTTACAGTTGGCATACTTATGATATAGACAATATTCTTGCCGTCCGTTGCAATTTTGACATTAGCGAAGTCTAGAGCTTCGTCTATATTTATAAAAGGAATGTTGCCTGATTCAAATAATTTCTCAATAAAATTAGTTTCTGCATTACTTACTACATATGAATTTGCAATGTTGGCTTTCGCCCAATGAATTGAGTATGCGACGTTAATTATTTCTTCCTTAATTAGTTTAAGCTTAAACATAATTCTAAATACAGTGTCATCAGCATTAACTTTTGTATCTTTCATAATTTTTATAATTTTATTGGTCATATCAGTAATTTCGCTTATTTTTTCCAGAGTTACTTGGTTAATTATTGCCTGTTTATTGTTAGTTTCTAATACATTATTAATTTTTTCTGAATTTATCTCGTGGTCATGTCTGTCCGGGCTTGCCGCAATCCACTTCCAAGTGGTGCCTAAGAAATCTAGTGATCTTATGTTTCTCTTGTATAATTTTAACCGTGCCAAGTTCTTTTTGATTTGGAGGACTTCATATGAAAGGATGGGATAGAGGGAATGTTTGTGGCTTCGGTTAGAATTTAATGCCTTTTCCAAATTGTTGACTACTGTATGATAGGCTTCTAAATCAATTAGGTGGATAATTTTAAAATCTAAATTCTGTATTTTCGTCGCTCCGACTCCTATTCTTACCAACTGTGAGTTTGAATAATCCAAGATTTGGGTGTTGGCAGAACAGATTGCAAGGGAGAACCTGAAAAGAAGGCTTTTAGTTTTTAATATGAGACTTGTTGTACGATTTCGCCTGACTGCGTTAAAATAGTAGTAGATCTATTTTCGGCTACTACTTCTTCCTTATAACGCTTTGTTAATTTTGACCCTTTCCTTTTATTTTGCCTAACGTAAATAACTTGACCAGGGCTGTATGTTTTAATTTCTTGACGTTGTATTCGTAGACGGCACGTTCTAAAAGTTCCGTAAAGGATCTGTGGAGACCTTCTGTTTTCAGACACCTCATTATTGCCATGAGTGTTGAATGGACACGCTCGATTTGGCCGTTAATGATTGAGCCAACTTGGAAAAATATTTGATTCTTGAAAGCATTAACTGACACGTCAACACTTATAATGAGGTTTTGAGACGAACTTTCATCGCTATGTTCTATGGGGGTGAGTGAATTAATTTGAGTTGTTCGAAGAAGTCGGGAGAGTGCGTCTGCCACAATATTACTCTTACCTGGTTTATACAGCAATTCATAATTGTACTCTTCAAGAGTTGCTTTCCACCGTTTCATCTTACTGTTTTTGTTTTTGCTGCTGAGAGCATAAGTAAGAGGCTGGTGGTCGGTATAAATTTTGACATGTGCTGAGCCATATAAGTAGTTACGCAATGAGTGCAATACCCATATAATTGCCAACAGCTCTTTTTCGTTGGCTGCGTAGTTTTCCTCAGTTGAACTAAGCGTTTGAGAAATAAACGCTATCGGCTTTCCTTCCTGAGCTAGAACAGCACCAATGGCATAATTGGACGCGTCAGTTGTCAATTCGAAGGGCTTGCTAAACTTCGGATATGTGAGTAGAAGATCTTTAGAAACTAAGGATTTTTTTATTTTGTCAAAGGCATCTTTCGCGGAGGGATCTAGAAAAATTTGTTTTTTTGAGGATTGTGTTCTGGACGTACGTCCTTCCTCCCCTCTTAAGAGGGCTGTCAGGGGCTTGGCGAGCTTTGCATAATTTTGTACAAAGCGTCGGTAATAACCTGATAGGCCTAAAAAGGAACGCAGATCTTTGAGCGTTTGAGGAATAGGAAAATTTAATATGGTTTCGACCTTTGCAGGGTTAGTTTTAATTCCATCTGATTGAAGAAATTACATTTATCAAGCTGAACCTTCATGTTAGCGTCGTTTAGTGTTTCAAAGATTTGCTCTATGTGTTGGGCATGTTCACTTTCGGTTTTACTGAAAATTACTATGTCATCAATGTAGAAATAGCATATTTTCCCGATGTGCTCTCGAAGGATGTCATCGAGTGCCCGTTTGAATATTGACGGCGCGTTCTTGAGGCCAAAGGGGAGCCTTGTGAAGTCATATTTTCCGTTGTTAATGGAAAATGCGGTCTTCTCTATATCAGATTCCTTCAATGGAATCTGGTGAAATTGGCTTTTCAGGTCTAGGACAGAGAAATATTTGTTTTTGCCAAGCTGCGAAAGTACCTCGTTTATTTCAGGGATTGGGTATCGATCGGCTATAGTGATGCTATTTAGCTTCCTATAATCGATAACCATCCAATATTGCTTGGATCCTGAAGAATCCGGTTTTTTTTGGAACCATCCACACAGGTGAATTGTACGGAGATCTGGAGGGTCTTATGATTTCGTCCTTTAACAAGCTTTGAATTTGGTTTTCCACCTCGGATTTGAGTGACATAGGGAACGGGTAGTATTTGTTATAAACCGGTGAGTCGGATGATGTTCTGATTTCTCCTATAACTTTAGTAGTGTAAGTTAGTCTCTCGTCCGGGTTGGAAAACAAGTTCTGGAAACGATTTATGGTTGGATTTAAGAGGTTTTGCTGATTCAATGTCAAGTAGTCAATCTTTACATCCATTGCATTCACTGAGGGAGAGCTTAGTTGTTTAAGCTTAATACGAATAGAGTTTCGAATGGTCATTAGACTGTTTCCCGTGTCTATGACAGCTGAAAGTTTCTTAAGGCTATCATTGCCAAGGATACCATCTAAAGTTTGTAGAGATGTTAAAATGAAAAATTTGAAGCTTACGTCATTGAGGCCAAAAAGATTCATCAGGGCATGTTGGGATATTTTGATATCCCCGGCTATCGACTTAGCAAAGAAGGATTGTTCGTTTTTTAAGGGTTTAGGGACATGAATGAATTGTATATAGTTTTTAGATGACCCGGTATCAATTATAAATTTTAAGATAGCACCGCTCTTCGTCTTGCATTCAAAATAAGGCAAGGAAGAGTCGCTAAGCCTAACAAATTGATGTCACAGTGTTCTAGTTCTGATGAGGAAGTTTGCTCATCTGGATAGTATGGTTCGCCTGAATCATTGTGGCAGTTATTTGGAGGTTGTTCCTCTTGTTCATTGCACAAATCTAGTTTCTCACAGTGTGAACAAAGATTGTCCAGGCACTCGAAAATATGGTAATTTTGTTGCCTTCCTGTCTGATGAGCTTGGGATGTTGGATTTCCTGTTCTTGCGCTATTATTATTATATTTTTGACGGTTTTGGTGGTGGATATCTTTCGCTTGGGTACTACGCCCCTGTGTTAGAGGTTTTTGCTTTATAGCTGGGTATGCTTGATATTGTTTCCCAGACTGAGGTTGGGGATTTTGGTTGTTTGTCGGGTGGCTTCGTAGCTGGGAGTAGTTCGGGCGATTTTCGTACTCTCTACCCTGTTGATGTTGATTTATACGGTGGTTCTGACCATGAGTTTGACGGTTTGGGTGCGGTTGAACTGGTGAAGAATTTTGCCTCTGAACACCGCTAGCCAAATGCTGATGCTGATGTCTTTTAGCTTGATTACTGGTAAAATGGTTGGTTCTTAAATGTTGGTTCTCTAAGTTCAGGCAGAGATGCAGTGCCTGTGGAAGGTCAACGGGCTCTTTGATGCCCAGGAGCCTGAGTAAGTTACCTTTGAGACCCCTTATAAAGGTGTCTAAGGCTTTACCCCTGTATGTTTGAGTTAGCAAATTCACGGCTTCATTACTTACGTCCATGCATGCTAACCTATTAAGTATTAATGAGAGGTGCGAATATACTTCGTGATAAAATTCCTGTACCGTTTTATTTCCCTGGTAAAGGGCCGACATTTGGTACTCTAACGTATTAATATCACGCTTATTCGCGAAGTGGAGGGCAAGACATCTTGAAATACTCTCCCAGTTAAGAGGAGTATTATAGGACTCTAAAGCAGTATCTGCTTGTCCGACGATTTTGTTTTGTATGACATTCAAGATGCCATAGTACTTGGGAGTGCCTTTTATTGGCTCGTAAATTTCTAACACTCGACTTACACTCTTCTTCCACGAGGAGAATTCGCTCGGATCGCCTGAGAAATTTCTCAGGCAGCAAACGACATCGGGAATCTTATCGAGATCGTCCAGCCTACTGCTGAACTCGGGCGATATAGTCTGGTCTACACCAGCGAAACAACCGGCGTTAGGGTTTAGTACATTTTCGAGTATACGTCGACCTTGTTTCTCGAGCATTTTGCCCACTATGGACATGATTAACAAATCTAATTCAGGGGTGGATCGGACTTCAAGGTTTCCATCAGTATGGGATGAAACGGAGGAATTGGGATCTTGCACTGTTGGATCAGCGGCACGTGCTGCTGGTACATATATTAACATTGGAAATTGCGGGCTGATCACCTGGATCGCTAGATGCATTTGAACCGGCTGATCTTAAAATAGGCGTTTCACTTTTTTTTCTTAAATTTAAATTTTAGTTTAGGATATGAGATAAGGAAAATATAAACGAAATTTTATTACTCTAAGTAAAAATTTTTCGTTATTTTATGTTTAATTTGACTTTGAAAATTGATCTACTTCTGCTTGACCTTTTTTTTCTTTTTCACAATTATTATATCTTTTTCGGTCCTACTAACTAAATACCTTTGTTTAAGACTGACTTGGTTTTTACTCAAGTTTGCTTTTACCGTCCAAGATTACTATATGTTTATCTCTTCAAAAATATGCACTTTTTAGGTATTTTTATTCTTGATTGGAATTTTACAAAATCTTATTTATTTTTTCCTTTTTACAAATTTCATATTTTTCACTCTTAGTGTATAAGCACAGATAATAAATCTAAACAGATGTCTCATTCATATGAGAAGTTTTGTCCTATGAAAATGAAATCGAACTAAAAAAAAAGCTTTTTTAAAAAGCTGCAAAGAGCAGAAAAATCATTTTATTTCTTTTCGCTTTTTGCTCTTGCCTCTTGTCACTCACACATGCAAAGTCTTTTATCGTGCAAAAACAATACGTGAACGAAAGAAATAAATAAAAAAAACATACGTTGACGTTGCCCAGCATAACCAGTTTACTTGGGTTTATGTACGGGTGCTTGTTATTTTGTTTGTAACTTGTTATGCAATGTAATTTAAATGGGGGTAGGAATATAATTTTGAAGATCATGAGATCGATGGTCCAGGATATGGACGTGCTAGAGGGGGTGTGTATGACGTTGCACCACACTATAAAAGTGGTTGATATTTGAAGCACGAGGTGTTAAGGGCTAATACATGTTATGGGGTTGAAGATATTTTAGAAAAATTTTTGTCAAATTTTGTGCTCAGGACATTAAGTACTTACAAAATTTGATAAATTTCCAAGCATTGAGCAACATCGAACTTATTCGGAAAATGTATATTTACGAATACATATTTGCTCCCTTTTTTTTCAAGTTATGTATGTAAAAAGGAGTTTTTAAAACTGTACGCAAAATATTTGTATGTAAAGATCGAAAATCTTCAATTCCGAGACTCGGGGACAACGCAGTAATGTACGGCTGAATATATGGTAGTTCGAACAAGTGGAATAGGATCTCAACCAACTTGGAGTGCAGCACCGCTGGAAACAGCTGGCGAAAGATCGCGCCAGGTGGAAAGGCTTGTTGGTTGAGGTCCTGGTCCATCCCGGACTGTAGCGCCACCAAAGTAAGTAAGGAAAATATTGGAAATATTTTTCCGACAGCCAGTAATTTCGAGGTTATTTCCTTAATTTCCTGCATAACATTTCTATTTAAGCCAGGGGACAGACTTTTAATTTTAATCCACCTGTGCAATGAAGATGGATGCGGCAAGTGTATCTCAAGTTGATCCCGCAAAAAGTTGTATCCGGCAGCTGAACGAAAAAAGATGCACTGCGAAATCCATTTCTCCTCTTCGGTGTATTCATTTTTACCCTGTGATAAGATGAGCTTCGAAAATGTCATAGCATTCTGATGAATACCAAGCAATGAATCGATTTTCCCTTGAATGTTTTGCTTTTCACGCGCTTGTAGCTTTTTCTTGTCCTCTTTTAAACGACGAATTTTCTTTAATAAACTTGGTTTCGATTTTCGATTTTCTTTAATAGTTATTCTCAAGACATTGTTCAATGTCTTGAGCTTTTCAATTCTCCTAATGTAAAAAGATTGCCTTTTTACATTAGCCTCACAATTGGCGCAAGCAAATTCAATGTGATCATTGAATTTTGTCCTTAATAAATTTTTAGAAGCCAAATTTAGTTCCCCTATTGTAGGTTCACTCGAACTCAGTTTTAAATCTTTATCAAAGCAAACAGAACCGTCTTCAGAGTTCGGAACAGTCTCGCTTCGTTTTAAAAAGAGAGAGGGATAAGCGTTTGTTTTTAAATATTTTTTTCCCAAAAAGGCAGTTTCAAAATGTTTGCTGCAGATGTAAGGTTTTTTAAGGCATTTTATATGTTCACGAGACTCCTCCGTCAAAGCTAACCATTCATCATATTTAACAGTGCCTTTTTTAGGGAAACGAAATAATTTCATATCCGAAAACTCATTTTCGGTTGCACAACAATGTGCTTTTGCGCACTTTGTTCTCCTCCAGGACATTTTTATTTGTAGGAGAAAAACAGCTCAAATTGTATTACCAAAATCAATACATAGACATATACCTACATAATATGCATATATATAAATATATGTGATGTAATACATGCACCTAAACGCTAGTTGTTTTATATAAAAATTTAGTGGATATACATATATATCAAGTAATACATATATGGATAAAATATATTGAAACAAAAATAGATACCTATTTTATAGATTAACCTGTGCACTTTAATTATCACTTCAATTCAGTTCAATTACTTAATATTTACATGCACTACAGATTAACAACACGAATGATATTTTGCTCGTCAAACTTCAATTCCAAAATGTAAAGAAATATTCGACTTTTCCCGCTTTGAATTGTTCTTTCTTACATACACACCCATACGCTCAAACAAAATACCAATTCATGAAAAATTACATAATTTCCTATTGCAGTCGAATGAAAACAAACAGCCAAGTCTTCACACCCCTTCCCACAAACCCCTTGCATATTCCTTTTGCCACTGCCATCAACTTGTGGTGAGAGAAAAAAAAAATCTCTCAGTAAACAAAACAAGAAAGAGCGAAAATAAAAAAGCTTTACATTATTTCGAAAGCTCGTGTCGGCTGGACGAGTGTCGGCTAGCCGACAAAAATTGAACCATTTTTTCCTACAGCGATGAGACATCTGTATAGATTTATTATCTGTGGTATAAGGTTACAAAAGCAAAGTTAGTAATAAAATAAATTTAAATATCTTACATAAAATATACCACTATTATTTTCAGCGGTTCCATCGCTTAGCTCGGGCTGTTGATTGATGGTCGGGTGATGCGGCTAGCTCATAACGAGCTTCCGTTTTGTCCATAAAGTTTCACTTTCACACAATTGTTTGAGTGTTTGCTTATGGGCTACTACGGGGCCCTTAACTTTCATTACAACACGACCGCGATGGGTGGGACCGGTAGATACGTCGTCTATCGAGAGGTAATGCGGCTACTTGAGGCGTCTGACGTCGAACCGTGTTTCACAACGCGAAGGGCACGACGGCTACTTGAGGCGATTGGCCCTTTAGGATTCGCGAGCACTGCAGCTACTTGAGGCGACCGGCTTAAAGAAAACACGAATACTGCGCGACACTACCGGTCCCTGCACGGGCGCCAATTAAATAACTATTATGTTATTTATTAAAAAAAAAATTTATTTATTTGGGCATAGGTTGCCCTTACACTTCACTTAAGACTAAACGTAGTGTTCCTAGAGATGTCATCAAGCACTTTTGTACAGGTGTCGGATTACTCGTATTTGCACACTCGTATCTGCAGTCGGATGTTCATACACTGGAATGTCATGTGAGGATGATGGGAAACTTCTGAAGTTAGAAGTTTAATTTTTTTTGCATTAACTTATATTAAGTATATATATATGCGTGTGTGTGTACGTATTAGATGTAAGCACCTAGGTTAAGTAGATTAAGATTTATTTTTAGGTAGTCTGTAAATTTTTAGTTTTTAAGTTTTATAATAAAATTAAAATTTAAAGAGTCCTTAATACTAAGTTTTTTTTTTCTATTTAAAAATGTTTTCTTAGTTTAAGCTGTATTGTTATAGTTATAAGAATAAAAAAAAACTGTCAAAACGTCGAAAGACATAGTTTAAGTTTAAGGTTTAACTTAGAGTGCTCGCATGGGGCCAGTAAGTTAGTATAAGATAATTTTAAGTTATTTAATTTTTAAGCGTTTTTTTTTTGGTCTAGCATGTAAGAACTAAACTAAATGCTTTGGCACGTAGTTTTTTTAAATTTAACTAATAATAAGTAGCAGAAAAGATCCGGTACCGTGATATAACGCCAGTTGACATTTTAAAATTTGGCCAAATTATTTTGTGACATAAGACTAAATACGTTTCAATGTACTATTAAGACATATTTTGTTCGTCGTTAAAATTGAGATAAGAATAACACTGTTATGTGCGACGCGAGCGAAGTGAGCCATCCACCCCACGGGCTCGCTTATAGGCGCCAGCCTGCCAGTTGTTGACATACCTTTAGCGGAACAACGAAGTCGCGTGAGCGGCTAAACCCTGCGGAAAAAGGGTGAAATCCTGTTGGCGAGCGAAGCTAGTCACCCACCCCAAACAATGGAAAGTGACATAAGGCCAAAAGAAAATTTTAAAATTGGGTCTTATGTCGCTTGCCGTTATGTCACGGCACCAAAAGAACCTCTCCACTGCTACGAAAGGAAACTTAACATCTTGTACCACTTTTAAGTTTTGTTACAATCTAACTTACTATAAAATGAGTGTTGCCATATTATCTGGCTTGATTGCCTATGTTGGTTGATCGTGTCGTGGCGTCGCTGTGTAACTTAGTTTTTTTTTCACCGGTTGGAGTTAAAACAAAAAAAAAAACAATTCTCTATTTTGAAAAAAAGAAAACGAGTATTTCTTGGTGATAACTTACGGACTAATTACACAATCATTTCACTTGCTTATACCTATTCTTAATTTCTTAGGTTTTTGTCGCGTTCATTTACTTGTTTCTCATGTTGCTTCAATGCAAATTAATAGTGTTAGCGCATTTGCCGGCGCGTGTTGGAAAACAGGTCAACAAAACAAAAAGATATTGTCACATCTCTTTTAAAGAGAGAAAATTGGATTTCATAGCTATTCTATGGGATATGGAACCGCTTTGATTAAAATTCACCTGAATGTTGTAGGGTACTGATGTCTCCTGACCCATGGTTTTGAGTGATATATTAAGTTATTTATTTCTACGTTTTAATTTGAAAGCTACTGCTATGATAATGATTAGAATGAAGACGACAGTTGAGGTTGTAATATAATTAATATTTTATGCAATTTTAGTAATTTTATATGTTTCACGTTTGCAATATTTCTTAGTACGATTTCTTCAAAATCTGGTTGTTTTGTAAAACTATAATTTATTTCTTCCGTGTAATAAAATCTTTCTTTGAACTCTATTTTACATGTTTCATTCAATATTCTTATCGTACAATTATTTACGCTTATCAAATAATTTCCATTTAATTTGATTTTACGATCATCACATTGACTTATTACTTGTTGCTACTCGTAGTTCAGATTTTTGCAAATAATGGTATTTTCGAGAATTTTCTTAAGTTCTATTAACTTATTTTCTTTAATCTTACAATTTTTGTACAATTACTTATTGGTTTTAAATCATTTTCATATTGAATTTTATTTTCATACACATACTTTGTTTCATTAATTTCTACAACATATACTATGTGGGAAATCAACTGAGAGAATACGAGAAGGTTCAAGGCGAAACCCAGCAGTCACCATATTCGAAGGGAAACCAACAACGATCGGTAAACGTACCAGCCATTAAGCAGGAACGAGAACCGGGGAAATGTTTCAAATGTGGAGGTCCCACCCATATCGCTAGGGAATGCAAAGTGTTTCAAATGCGGACAGGTAGGCCATAGGTCGTTTGAATGTGGGAGCGGTACGCAGCCAATGCAACAATGATCAAGAGGAGAACTGAGGCGGGTCAATACTGCATCAACAGAAGGACCAGACGATGTTCCGGAGGTGAGGGTGAACCTTGCTGTACAAACCAAGGAGATAAGTGTAAAAGGTCAAAGTATATCATATATATATATATATTGGAAAAGTTTGGAACCATGTGCTTGTCGGCTGGAGAAATGGAGTGGATGGACCGTTCTAACGTTGAAGTGAATCATTTGGAACACAACATGAGAACTAGAGTGAGGAAGTTGGTAAACAACTACGCCCCGAGTAGAAAGCAGAACTCACCAATCGAAATGAGATTGATACCGAACGATGAGATACCAGTTTATCAAATGCCTAGACGGATGTCACACTCAGACCAACAGATTGTCGATCAACAAATATATACGAATGGCTACGGGACGGCATTATCCAACCCAGCTTTTCGGAATATGCGGCACCAATCATGTTAGTTCAGAAGAAGGATGGAACGAAACGTTTGTGCTGTGACTACTGGAAAGTTAACGAAAAAATCATTAAAGACAACTTTCCTATGAAACTGATCGATGACGTAGTAGAGGGATTACGAGGTGCTAACGTGTGGCAAATGGTTTCTTCCATGTACCATTGGAAAAGAGTTCGAGGAAATATACTGCGTTTGTTAAGCATAATGGCAGTTCGAATTTCTGTGCATACCATTTGGCATATCAAACTCGCCTGCTATTTTTTGCCAATATATCTCTGTAGTATTCAGGGAGCTGGTACAGAAAGGCGTAATGAATGTTTACATGGACGATCTTATTATCGCGTCCAAAGATGAGGAAGAGGGTTTGCAGAAGCTAGAAACTGTCTTGCAAGTGGCCGCCGAGAATGGACTGTGCATTCAATGGAAGAAGAGTCAACTCTTGCTGAAGACTTTTTAGGGTACATCATAGAGAACATTACTATTCGACCATCATCAGAAAAGACCAGGGCAGTACGCGAGTTCCAAGTGCCAAACGACATCGTATTTTAGACGTTTTATTGAGGGATTCGCGAATATCGTCAAGCCACTATCTGACCTGTTGCGCAAAGATAGTAAGTTCAAGATGGAAGTAGAAGAACTGTTGTCATACGAGCAGTTAAAGGCAGCCCTAGTTAGTGCACCGGTGTTAAGGTTGTTCGATCCAAAGGCAACCGAAGTCCACACCAACGCCAGTATGTATGGCTATGGAGCCTGTGCAATACATGAGCAGAAAAACGCGGGAAACGGAGCAGAAATATCCTTCGTATGAATTGGAAGTATTGGCCATAATTGAAGCTCTTAAGAAGTGGAGGGTGTATTTATTAGGACTAAAATTTACACTAGTAACTGATTGTAAAGCGTTCGTTACGTCGATGCGAAAGAATGACATTCCCTTAAGAGTGTCGAGATGGGCATTATTTTTACAGGATTTTCAGTACAAAATCGAACACCGTGCGGGAAACAAGATGAATCACGTTGACGCCTTAAGTAGAGTGTCTTGCCTGATGATTGAAGAGTCATTGAACCATCGCATCAGAGAAGCCCAAATGAAAGATACCTGGATAAAGACCGTGAAGAAGATACTTGAAAAGGATGTCTATGAGGACTATTGCAAGAAAGCTGGAATCTTGTACAAGGATCCCATTAAGGAACTGATAGTCGTGCCATCCCAGATGGAGCAGGAGATCATCAGTATGGCACACCAACAGGGACATTTTGCGCCAAGAAGACAGCAGACCTCGTCGAAAAGATGTTTTATATCCCTGAATTGTCTCGAAAAGTGCCAAATGTCGTGAAAAGCTGTGTCAAGTGCATCATATCGCAAGCAAAGGGTGGAAGGAAAGAAGGACTGTTGTATCCTATCGATAAAGGCGACAAACCACTTGAGACATATCACGTAGACCACCTCGGACCTATGGAAGCGACGCATAAACAGTACAACCATTTGTTTGTTGTTATAGATGCTTTCCCCAAGTTTACCTGGCTTTATCCCGTCAAGAGTACTGGTTCAAGTGAAGTTCTGGACAGGCTAAAGCGTCAATCAGCAATCTTTGGCAATCCTCGTAGAATAATCTTGGATCGTGGGACAGCGTTTACCTAAAGTACATTTAGCGAGTACTGTGAGGAACAGGGGATTCAACACCATCTTATATCCACTGGAGTTCCACGTGGGAATGTACAGGTGGAGCGAGTCCACAAAACTGTGATTCCAATGTTAACAAAGGCATGCGTAGGTTGCTCGTATTGCACTTGGTATAGACACGTCGATAAAATCCAACAAGTGTTAAATAGTACACCGCCGAGGAGCACTAAGTTCAGTCCGTTCCGTATTTTGACAGGGATAGAGATGCGTGTTCCAGATTACCCAGACTTACGAGAATGGTTACAAGATGGGACAGTGCGAGAGTTGAGTGCCGAACGTGATGAAGTAAGGGAAGAAGTCCGCGAGAATATCCAGAAAGTGCAGCGAGAAAATAAAAGGACGTATGATAAGAAGAGAGTTCCGGACCAGAAATATAAACTGAATGAATTAGTCGTTATCAAGCGCACTCAATTCGGAGTAGGAATGAAGCTAAGACTCAAGTTCTTCGGACCATGCCGGATCACCAGGAAGTTAAATAAGGGAAGATATGAGGTGAAAAAGGTCGGTGTCCATGAAGGTCAGAATACTACCAGTACCATCGCGGAATACCTAAAGAAATGGAATCCATCATTCGGGTCGAATGAATGAGCAGGATGGCCGAGTGTGGGATAGCGCCCGAGGTGACGGGTAAAACATAGATGACATCACCATACATCTGCTTCGCATAAACCCAGACAAGCCCACACCAAGAACACAGCCGGCATAGACATGTACAACACATGTACATATTTACAGACAGTATCAGACGACGAACAGCTCACATATGTACTTACGGGCACATCACGCCACCAACGAAGCATATAAAGCATAACAGGACACTAACTGACGATCACAGTCTACTGTAACTCAAACTCAAGTACATAAGAACCGTACGCAGATAGAAGGGGAAAAACACATAATAAAATCCTGCATCCATGATCGCAAAAGAGTTTAGTTTTCATCCAACCCTCAGTGTGCAAAGTGGTCATTAAGAGCGAAAAAGAAATTAGAATTTATCAATAAACGTGTTGTAACAATTTAAGAGTTTGTTTTTTTATCGGAATTAATCCTACATACTATATATAATCTATTATAATTTCCATTCTGTTCTCTGTGGATATTGCAGTGATTAGTTTTTAAATCTACTAATTGGTATTTATTTGGTACTTTGATTACTATTATTAATGTATCTGTATTATATTTCAGAAGTTCTACTTTCACGTTTTTAATTTATAAAAATCTAATTTCGCTTCATTAATCTCCGTTGCGGTCAGCTTGGGTGAACTAATCCATGCTTAATTAAAGCTACATTATCTATTATTTGGTTCACTTTCTCTTCTAACATTTTTATCTTCATTAACTGGTCTAATTCTTTCTGTTTTAATTCTTTTCTGTCTAATTATTTGATATATCTAAGGAGTGTTATGCTTTCATTAAAATAAGAATTGATTTCCACTTGCCTGTTTACATTACCTATTGCATTTTCTTCATTTTCTTCTATTAACTTTAAGTGGTCTGTTATGTCTTGTCAGGCAGTGTATCAAAATGCCATTTTTTAGTTTTTCCAATGAAATTAACTAATCCTCGTTTTTGTCTGGAATTGCTTCCCGGTTGTATTGCAATTATTTTTGCATAGAGTGTTTATACGAGTATTTCTTTTATTGAAGCAATGTTATTGTCTATCCGCATCTTTTCTTATGTTTTCCTCTAATAGGTTGATAATTCCCCTTATTTCTCTAGTATTGACGATATGTAATATAGTGTTACGAAACCTAAAGAAAAGGGAAAACTGCAGAAAAATAAAAAAAACATTTTATTTTACGACGAAATACTTACCTGCTTCACGTTGTTTGTTGTGGGTTTTGTTTGACAGGTTGGAGAGGGTTGTTCCCTTTGCCGAACATGGCGGAGCATTCAGCCGCTGAAGAGAACAAATAATTAAGTAGTAAGCCGTAAGAATAACATGAAGAAAGGAGACTACCGCATAAAGGGGAGCAAATGATGAAAAGTCAACGAAAAAAATATTTGCCGTTTCCTGTGACGTAGGATTTCTCCAATTAAAAACGGTTGGCGAACAAGCGGTGGAATCTTAGACGTTGCAACGGAGATAAGAAAACGGAAGTCTTCCCAACAGAGAAAAAGAACCGCGGGCAACGTAAAAATCGTGATAAAAAGGAGAATTTTCGGCAGAACCAGTAAGTCCAAAGCGAGCAGTTGAGGTCGGAGACTACGGCCATAGAAAAAAAACGTTGAATTTTAAAAAAATAAAAAAATACAAACCAAATTTTACCTCGCGGGAAGCAGATTTTTTTGGAGTTTCTTTTTTTTTGTCCTCTTTTATCCGATTGAAACGCGGCGGTAGTTTCGGTCAATAGGCAATTTTCGTTACACTGGTGTCAGGTGTGGGGTGTTGCTGTTATCAGTAGATAGCCAACCACGATCATCAAGATGGAGTCGAAGAAAGTTGCACCAGAGAACAATTCCCTCAGAGTCTAGCGAGACTGCAAAATTGCGAACGATGCTTCAGGACTACATGCTAAACCAGAGTCAGTTTTGGGACCAAAAACTGCCCGACTGGAAGCAGGAACTGGTAACTTGGAATTCGGAGATCGAGAATAGAATGGAGGAACTAGAACGGTCGGTGAGCTGTTTGTCTTTCGCCAAAGTCATCAACACTGGACAGCATTCTTCTCCCAAAGGTAGCTCGGTTGAGTGCAATGGTTTACCAGCAAGCGGAAAGAATACCGACTTACATCATGTGGAGATGGAGATGTCACCGACAAAGGAGGCGACCGTTGTGCCACATGTAAGGGGTACTCCGAATCCCGTGGTACCAGTTGAGGTACACATTCTGTGCTGAAACGGGCACCTATTCCAGTGGCTGTACACCCGTTTGATGGTAGCGGTTCATGGACCGACTATCAACGGCAGTTCGAGATTGCAGCAAGATGTGCAAGTTGGGACGCTAACGAAAAAGCGAATGTGTTAGCAATGCAGTTAAGAGGAGAGGCTCTTTCTGTATTAAGTGCTGTACCTGTGAACGGTGAACCCGACTACGAATTGTTGGCACAATTTTTTTCTTAGCCTTAAGTATTCAAAATAAATAGTTCTAAGCAAAATGTAAATAAAGTCGAAAGACATAGTTATAAGAATTTAGAGTAGCTTAGAGCGCCTGTATGGGGCCAGTAAGTTAGTATAAGATTGTTAAGTAATTTTAAGCTAGCATTTAAGCATTTTTTGTTAGTATGTAAGAGTTAGTGATTAAGAAAATAAAATGCATTTAAAACTAAAACTGTTGGCACAATTTCTACATCAGCGCTTCTGCGGAAACAGTAGATCTAGCTATACTCAGCTGCGGTGTCGTGTGCAGGGCCCCAAAGAAATTTTTTTCGAATTTGCTTTAGGTCTTCAGCGATTGGTAGTTTCGGCGCTTCCTGGGTGTCCAACAAAAGTCGTGCAGGAGGTACTGGTAAGCCAGTTTATTCAAGGAATAAGAGATGAGTCAATCCAGGATTTAATTATTGTCGGGCGCCCTACTACATTGACAGACGCTGTTAATTTGGCACAGGAACTCCATGCAAGAAATAAACGAAGGAGAGTTTTCGTGGTGGAAAACCAATCGTTACCAACGGTGCCGAAAAACGGAAATATTACAAAAAACTAAAGTAAGTTAAAAACCTCAACGCTTCACAGCAAAAAACTACGAACCGGAATTGTACAACGGACCACGAATACGGAACTGCGTTCGGCAGAAACTAAGGTAGTAAACCTGAAGAAAAGAATGTCACTGACACATTTATAGGAACCACTGGCGAAGCTAGCCTCTCTCTCGAAGCGTTTATCGAAGGACAAAGATGCTCTTTTGTCGTAGACTCTAGTGCGAACGTGTCTATTTTGACGGCGCAACATGTGTCCAACAAGACGATTACAAGAGATCCTCCGATGAAGTTGGTGGGTATTTCCGGGGAAGCGATCGGGAGTCAAGGGATGGCGTTGGTGAGATTTTTTGTTAACAACAAGGCATTTTCTCATTATTATTCGCTATAGTGCCGCAGGGAGTGCCAAACATCTTAGGAGTTGACTTTCTATTGAAGAATCAGTGTCACTTAGATTTTGAAGAGATGACAATAGAAATGAACGGCAAAAAGCATCCATTGCATCTACCAAACGTGTCAGCATCACAACTGGCGAAACTAGCGACGTCAGAAATACTGAAAGCTGGAAGAGAAACCCTTGTGGGAATTAATCGACCGCCCGCTATAAAAGGCATAGAAGCGTTAGTGGAGCCTACCCCTGTTTTCGAACTACCAAAAGGTGTATCAACCGGTAGAAGCCTAATCGATCCCTGCAGCAAAAGTTTCCTCGTTAGGATGACCATTCTCTCCTCGCGTGATACAATCTGACCCAAGAACACTGTGGTGGGGAAAATGGAAACAGTGGAGGTAAGCGAAGTCTCCACTAGTTCGGCCGCTGGCAAATTTACAGACATAATGGACCTTTTACAAGAAGTATCCCCCGAATTGTCCAAGGGGCAGCTGATGGAGTTTGAGAAACTATTGGAGGAATTTCAAGCAGTGTTCTCAAAAGGACCAGCGGACTTTGGACGAACAGGGATAGCAAAACACAAAATCGATACCGCAAAGTCGAAACCAATCAAGCTTTTTTTTTTTTTTGTAATTTACGCGCTCCTAAGGGGTTAGATACCCTTTTACTGTTGCCAGGGCGCGGGCGGAAAGGGAGAAGGAAGAGAAAGGAAAATTGTTTTTGTAGTGGTTTGAAACTCAGGTGTGTTTGGTTTCGATATTCGCTTTCCAGGGGGTGGGAGTCCGAATAGGACGGAGAGTTTTTTGCTTCACTCAGAGTGATTCGAGGTATAATTCACAGTATTTTTTTCTGTGCTTTAAACTCTACAACAGCCAAATCTACGTGTCAGTGTTATGACTTCACACGCAGAATTTTTCTGTCTGAGTTCCAATTACAAATGAAAAACTGACTTGCCATGGGCAGGACTCGAACCTGGACCCTCCGAGTGAGAAGCGATTGCTAGTACCACTACACCACGGCCACCCCCAAATGGAAGATCTAATTAAGGATATGAGCAACAGAGGAGTTATAGAACGTTCAAATAGCCCCTGGGCTGCACCGATTGTGTTAGTCAAGAAGAAAGATTGATCTTCGAAGTTTTGCGTGGATTACCGACAGCTGAACGAGGTTACAAAAAAAGATTCTTACCCCTTGCCGCTTATGGATGAATGCTTTTCCACCATGGCCGGCGCGAAGTGGTTTCCTACGATGGACCTCCAAAGTGGCTACTGGCAGGTAGAAATGGATGCTAAAGACAAGGAGAAAACAGCTTTCACAAATGGTAATGGGCTATGGCACTTCAACGTCATGCCGTTTGGCCTCTGCAATGCACCGGCGACGTTCGAAAGGGTGATGGACGTAGTTCTTCGAGGACTTTCATGGCGAACCGCACTCGTCTACTTAGACGACATCATCGTTTACTCTCGGACATTTGAGGAGCCCATACACAACTTGAGACTGGTGTTTGAGCGGTTACAAAGGCCAAATTTAAAATTAAGTCCAGGTAAGTGTCAGTTTCTCAAATCCAAAGTAAAGTACCTAGGCCATGTTGTTTCGGTTGACGGATTGAGCACGGATACGCAGAAAGTCAAAGCGGTCCAACTCTGGCCGAACCCCAAGACCAAGCGGCAGGTAAGAGGGTTCCTTGGACTTTGTTGGTATTACCGGCGGTTTATCGAAGGATTTTCGACAATTGCCAAGCCGCTTTCAGAACTTACGGAAGAGAAACGCCGGTTTGCATGGAACGAAGACTGTGAGATGGCATTTAATACCCTAAAATGTAGGCTCACAAGCGCACCTATTTTGGCATTTCCAACCACCTTTCGTACTAGACACAGATGCATCGAACATTGGTATTGGTGCTGTTCTCAGTCAGAAGCAAGGGGGCTCGGAGGTGGTAATTGAATATTTTAGCCGCACTTTAAATAAGGCCGAACGAAACTATTGCGTTACAAGACGAGAGTTGCTAGCAGTGGTTTTGGCAACACAGCACTTTCACCACTACCTCTTTGGCAGAAGATTCCTCTTACGTACTGATCACGCGTCCATTCGTTGGCTGTGCAACTATAAGCAACCTGAGGGTCAGATGGCTCGGTGGCTAGAGCGCTTGCAGCAGTACGACTACGAGATACAACATCGTCCTGGCCCTCGACATGGTAATGCTGACGCGCTTTCCAAGAGACCATGTTGCGAATGCAAACATTGCACGAAGGCAGACATCAAAGAAAAGGAGAGCTACGAGATACTGCACTTGAAAACCGAGGAGGCCATTTTGGCAATCGAACAGCAAAAGGATCCAACACTTGCAAAGCTGAGTAAGTGGCTGAAGGAAGGACATCGACCAAAAAAAGAAGACATTATGCAAGAGGATCAGAATACAAAAAGTTTTTGGGCTATATTACAGCCAGTTGAAGATGGATGCCGGTGTAATATGTCGAACATGGGAAAAGGACCAGGAGCAGAAGACATTACCCGTAGTTCCAAAAACCTTAGTTCCAGAAATTCTTCAGCAACTCCATAATAGTCTGAGCGGAGGCCATCTGGGCCAGCGCAAAACCCTAAGCAAAATAAAGGACAGGTATTTTTGGATCGGTCGAACGGTAGACTCCAAATTATGGTGTAAAAACTGCATAGTTTGCCAGGCCCGCAGAGGCCCTACTCAGCGAACAAAGGGGCCTCTTAAGCCAAGCCGGACAGGACACCCATTTGAGAGGATTGCTGTTGACATACTTGGCCCACTTCCACACACCAAGGCAGGAAACCGATATATAATCGTCGTTATGGACTATTTCACCAAGTGGCCGGAATGTTTTGCAGTGCCCAACCAAACAGCTGAGGTAATAGTCGAACAAATTATACATAACGTCTTCTGCAGATTCGGTGTCCCGCACTTTATTCATTCGGACCAAGGTAGAAATTTCGAATCGGAAGTGTTCCGTAGATCAATGGAGGTCTTGGGCAGTCACAAAACTAGAAAAAACACGTCTACGGCCCCAATCTGACGGTATGGTGGAAAGGTTCAATCGTACGCTACTGGACTACCTAGCGAAATTCGTCAGCCCGCATCAAACAGACTGGGAACCAGCTCTACTCGCTTATCGCGCAGCAGAACAAGAATCGACAGGATTCTCGCCAGCGATGTTGAACTTCGGAAGAGAACTGAAGCTGCCGATCGATATAGTGTTCGGATCACCACCAAAAATTGAACACAACAGCCAAGGGTACGCAGCAGCATTAAGAAGTCGGCTCCTCAAAGTACAGGAAGTGGCACGAGAAAATCTCAAAATAGCAGTCGAATCAATGAAGGACAGGTACAATTTCAAAACTAATACCATAAGTTTTACTGCAGTGGATGAAGTCTGGTTTTTTTTAACTCCAAGCGACGGAAAGGTCTGTGCCCTAAACTACAGAGCGATTGGGAAGGCCCTGCCAAGTTTGTGGAACAATTATCGGATCTCATCTACAAAATTCAGGCGCCGGACATTTTATTTTACGACGAAATACTTACCTTCTTCACGTTGTTTGTTGTGGGTTTTGTTTGACAGGTTGGAGAGGTTTATTCCCTTTGCCGAACATGGCGGAGCATTCAGCCGCACGAATAGGACAAATAATTAAGTAGTAAGCCATAAGAATAACATGAAGAAAGGAGATGACTACCGCAGAAAGAAGAGCAAATGATGAAAAGTCAACGAAAAAAATTTGCCGTTTCCTGTGACGTAGGATTTCTCCAATTAAAAACAGTTGGCGAACAAGCGGTGGAATCTTAGACGTTGCAACGGAGATAAGAAAACGGAAGACTTCCCAACAGAGAAAAAGAAACTCGGGCAACGTAAAAATCGTGATAAAAAAGAGAATTTTCGGCAGAACCAGTAAGTCCAAAGCGAGCAGTTGAGGTCGGAAGACTACGGCCATAGAAAAAAAACGTTGAATTTTAAAAAAATAAAAGAATAAAAAGAAAAGTTTACCTCTCGGGAACCAGATTTTTTTGGAGTTTCTTTTTTTTTTGTCCTCTTTTATCCAATTGAAACTAGTTTCGGTCAATAAGCAATTTTCGTTACAATAGTTTTGGCATCCGTGATTACCTCTGTCTGTCCCATATTGATAGTTGTATAACCGTTGTCTGTTGTTTTTTTTTTTTTTTATATAATTTATGCGCGCCTAAGGGGTTAGATATCCTTTTACTGTTGCCCTGGCGCGGGCGGAAAGATAGAAGGAGGAAAAAGGAAAATTGTTTTTTGTATTGGTTTGAAACTCAGGTGTGTTTGGTTTCTATGTTTGCTTTCCAGGGGTGGGAGTCCGAATAGGACGGAGAGTTTTTCTTCACTCAGAGTGATTCGAGGTATATCACAGTATTTTTTCTTTTCTGTGCTTGAAAACTCTACAACAGCCAAATCTACGTGTCAG
Organism: Volucella bombylans; assembly: GCA_949129095.1. Taxonomy (NCBI): domain Eukaryota; kingdom Metazoa; phylum Arthropoda; class Insecta; order Diptera; family Syrphidae; genus Volucella; species Volucella bombylans. Next base: position 140,234,373 of record OX422140.1, on the reverse strand, counting down.
TGTTATGCCTTCACACGCAGAATTTTTCTGTCTGAGTTCCAATTACACAATGAAAAACTGACTTGCCATGGGCAGTGAGCTGTCTTATTGTCAATGTTGCTGTGGTTTTATGTGTTAACAGTGATGTTAGTGAGAGACACAAAATCATTTCACTTGCTTTTTTTTTATAATGACCTCGCGCTCAAGGGATTTGTGTACCCTTAAAGTGATTGTACACAGCGCGGGCAATTTAATTTCGTGGGTATTCTATGGGATATGTAAACAATTTCTGGAACTAAAGAGTTGAAACTCCGCCAAACTGGATATGCATTGATTATGTAACTAATATCAGTAAGCCGTTGATATTGAATTATTCGTATACAGAAAACTGCACTACCAGTAAATAGGTGGTTTTTAATTTACCGATACGAACATTCACGAGATTTATGATTTCTTTTTTTGCAATCCTACCGATGGCGCCACTTAAGAATCTTGGATTCTTTTGATTTAAAAAAAACACAACTTTACTGGACTACGTCCCATAAACAGCTACTATTTTATTCTTTTCTTGTTGTTATTATATTATTACAAATTGGTTATTAAATAGATATATTACGTTATATACTCGTACATTCAATTGTGCTGACAATAATGGGAAGGTGTTTATTATGAATAGAATCTTTGATAGGTAACGTGGGAAACAAACATAAGCAAAAGATAGCAAAATATGATAATATGTTACGGCATGTGGATTTGTGAACTTCTATATCCGACATGTGTTTGGTATGCGACTGGGATATTTCATTCCGTAACTCGCGCCAATTATAAAAAACAAATTTGGCTATTCCCCGATGAATTGTCAATCATTTTTTGTTTTTAAGGGATCTGATTCCATGGGCACTGCAACCTAAAAGATCTTTGGCACCGTTTTTACTATCAACATCAGGATTACGAAGCCAAAAGAGGCTCAATTGTTCTTTTGATCAAATTGAGAATCTCTATGGGGTGGAGGCTTTGAAAATTTACAGAGGGATTACAATTTCTCTGAGGAAATGTGGAGACACGTAGGCGTGCATTCACATAAAATATTTTCCGCAATTTCGTCGTCTTCTATTCAAATACGACATTCAGTTTCCTGACTAAGACATATTTTATGTAGGTGATATCGAAGGTGGCAGTGTCCGGTTAGAAATAGAACCTGATATGATCCCTTTTGAGTTGGAGGGATTCTTTTAATATTTTGGGAAAGAGTTTTATGACTCTTTTAACCTGGCAAAACCCTGGATGTATTCCCAATGCGATATACACATTTTGTTATCCCAACTCTTTATTACTAAATTAATTGCTGAATTCGACATATTACAAAACTGCTTAGAATGACCAGACACTCACCAACACTCACACTCTTATGTGAGGGACCTTTTATTGCATTGAAGCAGTGTGTGACTGATTTGCAGACAATGAGATTACAGTCTAATGCTTTAATGGCTCTTTGAATGTCCGTGAGTGAATGGATGGAAACATCCTTCATTCCCTTGTCGAGCATGAGAATGGCATATATTATATTTCCATTTCCATTGGTGTGTGGTCCAAATATACCAGCACCCATCTTGGTGTCTATCTTTGATCCATTCGTATAGCACTTGATGCCTTGGTGCTGTTTTTGTAGTTCTACGCTTTTAGGGTTGGGATTACTATATTGAACCTTTTGCGAAATACAGAGTCTTAGATAGGCAGTCGTTTATCGCGCAGATCATGTAAACCTCGGCAATTTCGGAGAGAAGATTCATTTGATCCATGTGATCTGAGTAATCAATTTCTCCTGTTTGTAGTAGCCTGACTGTGCTACAAGTTACCATCTTCTTTATAAAGAGATGGAGTGGCGTTAAACCAATGAAGGCATCAATAGCTGCTGTGTGCATTCCGCCGGTGATGCCAAGACATGCTAGTTTTTATAGTCGCTGCAGCTTTTGTATGGCGGATTTCCCTACTATGGGTCAAATCTTCATTGATTATATCCAGTGGGTGATATTTGCGGCTAATCTATCCAGGTCTTACCATACATACAACGGTAAGCTCAGAAGGATGTAGTCGCTTTTGTAATTTTATAATTAATATGTGAATTCCAATTTACCGTTCAAAGATACCATTCCAAGATATTTTATTTCGTTGGAGTACACAATTACTGCACCATTAATTGAGATCTGGTCAATAGTATATTTTTATAGTATGCAACTATAGATTCATCGATCGGTAGTTGTTGCAGCCGAGGAAAACCGAAAAAAGTTTAAACGAGCCAGAAATGACTGCAACGTCTTTCTTAAGCGTGTGAAATTTCAGTACGACCAAAAGTTGAGGTAAAACAATTTATAATATCGCAATGGTAGTAGAGCTTTTGGTCGTTTGACAAATATATCACAAATTCTGCCTCATCCTCCATCCCAACGCTCATTCACAATGACATTCCAGCTGTCAGCACTTTAGACAAGGCCAATCTGCTTGCTGCACACTTTGCGGCCAGTTCAACATTCCCAGATTGTACTTTGTCTCCGCGTACACTTGAGTGCGTCGAATCTTCAAATCTCAACATACATAAATCCGCTGGTCCACATGGTATATCTCCCCTTCTTCTGAACAGGTGTTCTTCCACGCTGGCAAGACCACTGCGTAAGCTTTATCATCAATCCTACTCTTTAGGAATCATCCCGAGCAGATGGAAAACAGCATTTGTCCAGACCGTCCATAAAAAAGGTGAATCATCTTCTCTCAGCTCCTACAGGCCCATTGCACTTACATCCCTTCTTTCCAAGGTCATGGAAACGCTGATAAATCGTCAGCTCATGAAATACCTCGAAACACGGAAACTTCTCAATGACCGGCAGTACGGTTTTCGTAGCAACAAGTCCACTGGTGATTTGATAGCATGTCTCACCGAAAAGTGGAACCAAAGTGTACATCAATCTGGCGAAACCTAGATAGTTGCACTTGATATTTCTAAGCCATTGGACAGAGTTTGGCATCAGGTTCTTTTGTCGAAAATGCGTGCATTTGGGATCGACGACTCTCTTCTTCAATGGATTAGATACTACCTTTCAGAACGTTCAATTCAAGTTGTCTTGGATGGTTTCAAATCTGATATTCACTCCGTTCTGTCTCCGACACTCTTTTTAATTTTTATCAATGACCTGCCACTTCTGATCCAATATATTCCTTGGCTGACGACAGTACTCTCTGCTTTTCATATTCGTTTCCGGACTCACGTCCCTGCTCTTCGGATGTAAAACGGGAACAGCAGCGTATGTTAAGCTCATTAAATTCTGATATTGACAGCATAACCAATTGGGGAACAATCTACAGAGTGGATAACTCTCATTCAAGCAAATTTTGACAAAGTTATAGAGATGCAAAAGTGTTGGAATTTACTTACAGTGTGTCTGTGCGAAAGTTAAGGGTTTGCGAAAGTATTAGTAGAGTTTGATACCTAGGTTAGTTTATCTATAATGCCAAATTTACTTCGAGAAAATTATATTCTGATAAAATATTAAAAAAAAGAATTCTGTATATCTGTTGGTACTGTATGAGATTTGCGTATGAAGACGATTGGATAAATGAAGCAAAAGGTCTCGCATGAATTGATTGTTTGATTGTGTTTCTATGTAGCTATACGTTTTTTGATTATTTACTAGTTGTGCTTTCGTAGATCATTATTGCTGGCAAAGTTAGAGAACTACAGTATCAGAGCAAACGTTTTTTGTTTATCTGATTTGAATGGTTTGCCAATCCCACACTAGATAAGAGGTAGCATTACATATAAAGTGCGTTTAAATTTATCGAGCCCATAATAAAAACAATTAAAGTAATTTTTGCAATAAAATTTTAGTTCTAAGCCATGTAAAGTTGGGTTAGGCATTGTAAATTTCAGACAAAAACATTTACTCTTTTTTACCATATTTGTTCTCTTAAATCCTCTCTCTGCGCAATCAACCGTTGGCAAACTCAGTTGGTACGGACTACATGTTGCCGGTTCCAAGACCGGGTAAAGGAGGAGGGTCGTCTCAGTTGGAATAGGAGGAGAAAAACTCGGTAAAAAATCCCTAATCCTATGGTGGAACTGCAAGCGCCGATGGATGCATGGCTAAGAGGGTGCTTAGTCACTAGTTTGCAAACTTCGGATACCAGGCGACCTCGGACTTGAAGATAGTCTTCCTGTGGGCAGACGGGTGGACCACGGACGACAGACTGTACCGCTCACTCGTGGGAATTAAAATTGATAATTTCAACCTAAAAACAACAGAGAATGGTGCCGCTACAATTGCGTCATCAGGTAGGGATGATTTAAAACATCCTGTCGATGCCGACATGACATCTGGTAATCGGGTGGAGTCATCAAGCATCGTCTCGTAGATGGAGGACTAAGAAGTGTCTCCTTAGGGACTCCATCTCAGAAACCAGCACTTGTGCAACATTGTACTATGGGACAAATTATATCTCGATGAGGCCCACGTACCCGCAAGATATCTGGTAAAATGACTCAGACTGAGTCCAAATATTCGTACGTCATTTTCATGCCCGCTGAACAACGCCGATTCAAGGGTGCGCAAAAGAAAGGCTGCAACTACGAGCAAGCTCGGATTTATGCAATAGAGAAAGCGACAGAAAAGGATCTCGAGGGGAAGCGCATGAAATTCGAGGACAAAACCCCTCCCTAATTCGAAGCGAAGCGAGTTCGCTCTGGTATCACAACCGTCGACAAAGTCACGCATAGCAATATAACGAGCTTTGTCAGACTGGTGGTCGACCAGTCGACCTTGATCGTATACCTCTCACAAATGAACTAATGGTTCAGATACAAAAGAAGATTATGGATACCACGATCGATCTACGTCATGAGAAAAAGCCAGCGTTCCGCGGTGTACCCTTTTTCCACTGTAGAGTGGATAAAGAACAGCTTAGCTAAACTTAAGCAGAAATGTGGGTTAGAGGTGATCTTCCAAAACAGCATGTCATAGAGGGGTTTTCCCAGAAAGTACCGCGACAGCTAGCGAAAGAATGCTGTCAATTCTTGATGGCCAAAACAAAGAACTGAATACAAGAATGTGGGGAGTTCTGCAAAGATCAAACGATAGGGATATCGCCCACTTGGTCCATGCAATAATCGAAATTGACGTGAAGCGGCTCGTAGAACTGAAGGGCCTGGTCTCGTACCGATTTGGTCAGACAAACATTATACTCAAAAACACAGACAAGACAACCAACCAGATCTCTAAATCAGAGACTCAAAACACGACGAGAAGGACGTCAGTGGAAGCTGGCGGAAGCGTGAGCGGTGTCCTACCTAGGGCTAGCAAAAGTAGAGAAGTTGCGCCCGCAGCTGCAGAAACTACAGTACTGGCCAAAACCAGTAACTACACCAACCAGAACAGTTTCAGGCAAAATTCGACGGCAAATTGAGCAGGTGGACAGACAAATAGAGGACATATCAAACGGTCCAAGAAGTAGAAGAGATGCTCGCTCTCAACAGAGTACCATAGGACGTACAGGTGATAACAAATCCTACAGAGCAACAGAGCAGGGAACCCTGATTATACACGTAAGAAATAACATCTCTTCTGAGCGTGGGTGCCTCGGACACCTTTAGCGAGAGATGTGCTGTAGAGAACATCGCTATTGGACTTATCCAAGAGCCTTGGGCAAATCATGATAATATTTTGGTATAAAAAGCAAAACCAAAGAAATACTTTTTGTCAAATCTCTTTTTAGACCGATGGCAGCCCTTTTGATTGCACTCCAGGAGTTGAACAAGTTGAACCCCACAACGGCCGGGAACTGCATAGATTCGTATGCGCATCGACGTACTTTGCTCGAGACACTAACGAAAGGCCTCCCACACCAGTACAGGAATTTGTCCGTTTGCGACGCTAAGCCATACAATATGATTTGGGGCAGCAGTGATACAAACAAAAGAGGTGAGTCACTATTAGAATTTCTATATAGCAAAATCCTAGGTATACTAAATAAGGGAAACAAGCCCACATTTACAAACTCTATAAGTCTTAGACCTCACTCTCCCGTCTCCATTTCTACAAAATATGCCGAAAGGCTGGAACGTGTCCAAGGTGGCATCTTTATCAGATCATATGCACATTGTGTTCAAGATAAGATACAGCAACAAACACGCGCCGGTCTGATATGACAGCAAACCTACAAACTGGAGGACATGCCACGAACATTTAGCGGTTAAAGCTGTATTGTTGCCGTTCGCGCCGTTAACAACAGTTGATGCAAACGGAATCCAATTCCAGCTAAACGTTATCATTCTGTCATCTTTTAAAAACGGCTTTAAGGTTAAGCGAACTGTGGTAAAACGGTGCTTACATTGGTAGTATGAGGAAGTAGCAGCTACTCGGAAAAGAGTGAGGAAACTTTTCGATAAAGCCAAACGCATAGAAACTTGGGAGCAATATAGATTTCCTTTAACCAAGAGTTTCGAAGATCAAAGAGAGCCTTCTGGCGTGCTTATTGCAAGAAAGTCGAAGCACTTCTTGAGGTAGCGCAACTCCATAAAGCATTCTCCTAATATCATTTAAAGTGCATGGGATTGTTAATCAAACCAGATGGCACAATAACACGCGACCGTGAGAAAATACCTTAATTCAAGTTGATTTCCAAGGGTCTTCTAATATTGACATGTCTTATGGATAGTCAACGGAGGTTTCACTTCCAAGAAACGTCAGCTGAATCAATAGTTTATCTGGAAAAGTCTCTGTCCGGGTAAGGTTAAGTGGGCTAACAACTCATTTAAATCGTAACAAGCACCAGGCCTAGACGGAATTTTTCCAGCTCTGCTGCAAAAAATTTGGACTTCTTTGTACCTACCCTAATAGCCTTATTTAGGTTCAGCTTCAACTTGAGCTACATACCACGCACTTGGGAGAAGGTCAACGTGCTGTTTATCTCCAAACCAGGCAACAAGTCCAGGGAACTACCTAAATTATATTGTTTTATAAGATTGACATCGTTTTATCTAAAAACAATAGAAATAATTATTGACGCTAAGAAATAGCTTGCCTCAGTACGCCTATCTTTTCGACAATCCGAAGGAAGGTGCACTGATGAAGCTGAAAGCTGAAATCAAAAGCTCTTTCCGCTGTAAAGAAATTTCACTTTGTGCATTTCTTGACTTTCTTGACATAGGGGGTGCTTTCGACAATACTGGATATGACTCCATATCAAATGCTTTCCTCTATAGAATCATCAATCAACATACTATCAACTGGGTCAAATGCTTGAAAACCGAATGATTACTACATCATTTGGGCCGACTTCGGTATCAGTATCAGCCATGGTCTTTAGTCATAGATGATCTGCTTAATAAATTAAGCAACTTAGGCTTCAAAACAATTGGTTATTCCGATGACTTAGTCATCGTCATTAGGGGCAGCTGCACGCATGCAAAATGACCTTAAGACAGTCCTAGACTGGTGCACCAGAGAGAATCTCTCCATAAACACAAATAAGGCTGTTATAGTTCCTTTCACTAAAAGAAGAAACATAAACTTCGGTACAGTTTCACTTAACGATACAATCGTTGTGTACTCCGACGAGGTCAAATATCTGGGAGTAATACTAGACAAAAGACTCAACTGAAACTCTCATTTAAGCATCAAAATAACTAAAGCAACCAACCCTTTGTGGGCCTGCCATCGCTTTTATAGCAGCACGTGAGGGATCTCTCCAAAGATTACTCACTGTATCTATACAAGGATGGTCAGGTCCATCACAACAATATAACGTTTATTTGGCGAAGAAAAGGACCAACTTGTACTATTTCTTAATTAAAACTTTACATTCAACTTGTAAGACTTCAGCATCTTCGGCGCTATCGTGTCCAGCTTCTGCAAAATAATTCAGAATCGGGATACGTTAGAAAAGATATAGAAATGATAAATTATTTGTAGCACAAACCATCTTCTTGAGTAATTCTCTTTAAATACTCAATGCAGAGTGTTTGAAGTGCGCGCTTTTTTGATGGACCCATTTATGCGGAAACATCATTGAAGTATCCACTACCACATCATGGATTAATTTCAATACTTTCAAGTCACTCTAGATAAAAGCCGATACATGGAGAGTCCTTAAGAAGGGGCCTAGAAGGCGGTACGGGCAGCATTTTCTGCTGTCCTTTAACAGGAACTGCTTACCACACTTCGAAAAATCGAAAGGTATGGTAAGGTACAACATGGGTAGGTTGATGGTTAAGCCATCGACCAAGCGAAAGAAAGGTGGAGTACATCACCAGACAGGACGTCACAACCGTACTCATACAAGAGCCCTGTGTAATAAGGACAGCAAGATCCAGGGACGTAGGCTGAAGAGCTATGTATTGTTCTGTAAGCCAAAAGGTAAAATCAGTACTTGCATCCTAATCCAAAACCATATAAAGGCATTTATTTTGAATAATTACAGCTCAGGAGATCTGACAGCGGTAATCTGCGAAACGGAGTGCAGCAAACCACTCTGTCTGACCTCGGCTTACTTCCCCTATGACCTCGAGGTAGTGATCTCGGAGAAGCTAAAGGCAGAAAAATTGGATGCTGGTACTGGGCTTGACGCAAATGTCCAGTATGAAGCGGTGATATTAACCCAAGAGGTGAGTGTTTGTACGATTTTATTTTATCTTCCAACCTCAGTATTTGTAACAATTTGAATTCACCCACTTTCGTGGTAAAAAATAGGCAGGAGATATCACCCATGCTACAAATAGAGAAGGGTTAGAAATAAGGGAATTAAGAGTAGTGAACTTTCGGAAAAGGGTATGTAGTTTTCAAAGAAATCTTAGGAAGATTGCTTGGGTCAAGTGTACAGAAGTGGTAAATATTGTTTAATAATAATATTGTTACTAATATTGTTAACTTAGATATGGTGGTAGAAAATATTAGTAAGGCATTAACAATGGCGTTCGAGAATGCATGTACGGCTAATAGAACACCTAAAAGGGCTCAACCAAGATGGTGGAATAGGGAGATAGGTTTAAAAAGGAAAGAGGTCAGGAAACTCTATAATGGGGCGAAACTTTTTAGAAGCGACATTACATGGAATGAGTACTACGAATGTAAGAAACAATTCAAGTACTTAGAAAAGGGATTTATGGCAGAAGTACTGCGAATCTATAGCGGTAACAGACGAGGCTTCGAGGATACGCAAATGCTTTAAAAGGAAGCGAGCGTTCCTAGCTACCTCAGGAAAAATTACGGAACATGGGCTGAAAGTAGCCAAGAGGTTCTGGTAACGTTAGTGGAAATCCATATCCCGCGATCCATAGTATCAGACGACCCTGACATACTACAGCACACTGAGAACATTGATCTCTCTCTCTCTCTCTCTCTCTCCAAAGAGGAAATAGGTTTCTTATTATAATACATAAAACAAAATTACGATGTGCAATTCAGTCCTTTAAGGCGTATAAATCTCCCGGTGCGGATGGTATTCTACCGATTATGCTAAGCACCGGAAATAGCAATCGAAAAAATTATGGAAATTCTTAGACGGCCCAAAAATAGGGTACATACCAATAGCTTGGAGGGAAGTTATGATGGTTTTTATAACTAAAGCTGGCAAACAGGGGCATATAGCAGCAAAAGATTTCAGACCAATACGTCTGTCGTCATTTATGCTTAAAATCCTGGAGCGATTCTTGCAGATTCATGTTAGGAACAGATGCAGTAATGTCATTTGGATTGAGTCGCAGCATGCGAGAAACCGTCCTGCACGAGGTAGTAGGGAAAACAGAGAAGTGTCTACACTTCGGAGAGCTTGCGATGGCAACCTTCCTCGACATTTAAGGAGAACACTGCCATTAGTAGAAGCTAACATTGAACATTGCATTACAAACTGGGTTTGCAACATGCTTGCAAGCAGGAAAATAAAATGTTTCATTGGACAAAGCTCGGCCAGAATGTTCTTAACCAGGGGAATCTCTCAACTCCTGTTCGGGTCATTTTATGACCCAAAAGGATTACGAACTAATATAATTTTATTTAGAGTTCCTTTTTTTCAATTCCTTCCTATTCAGTGCACGAATTTTAACATATTTTTAATTACTTCAGTTCGGATACAAGGAAGGTGATTTGGTTGCAATTAAATGTACTCAATTCGTTGCCGGCAAAAAGTTATCAAGCTCATATATTGGACCCTATGAGGTTATTAGGGTAAAACGCAATGGCCGGTATGATGTCCGAAAAGCGTATGATGTCCAGTTGTAACTTCTACAAGCTCCAATTACATGAATCTGTGGAAATATGTAAACTAAAATGAGGACCTGCTTTCGTCTGGGACAGACTCCGATGATCAGGATGCCCGAATGTAAGAAGTAGTGGCATTGCGGACAGCTGGCAACCCTCAAGTTGTAAGAAGAAGAGTTGTGGCAGCTGAACGAGAACAAAGAAAACGATTGTAGGTAGCTTGAAAATTGGTACAGTTGTCTATACCTAATCAAAGTTGTTACAACATATTCATTCAGTAGCGAACATTCAAGCTGCAAAGCTGTGCAGCCGTCAGCAGCCGTATTTTTCTAATCTTTCTAATCTTAATTTTAATAAGGTACATATGTATGTATATTTTTAATATAACCAGCGTGTATTATTTTTACATTTATACTCTAAAAAAGTGTCGAATACCTCCAACGCAGTCGCCGTGATCACGATAAATTCGTTCGAACCTAAAGAGTCATGTCCTAATAGCCATCCACAACAGTTTTGATTCCTCTCTCGTTGCACCTTAGCCTTCTTCTAAGCTCGACTTTATGTCAGTACAAATAACACTTACTTGCAAATGCATGTACATTATGTGTTGTGTCATTCTTCCGGCCAACCTATCGAATTCTACCAACTCGCTATTGCAACAATTGACCATTTGATCGACTTAGACACGCTTGATGATATCATTATCTTCAGCGATTTTAATCTGCCTCAGCTGAAATCGACTCCATCTGAAACCTTTCTTTTTTCATCGCTTCTAATCCCAATTCTACTAAGGAATGCCTCTGTTTAGATTGGTTAAAAGACTCTAGTCTATGCCAAATCAGTTGCGTTTCCGACTATATGGAAAGGCAATTAAACCTTATCTTCACAACTGATCCCATCAACTCCTCAGTATCGTGTTGTCCCCAATCTCATCTAACTATTGACAACTTTCATCCTCCACTTCTTTAATTTTTCGATAACTCTCCCCTCCAGTAGCCTTCCCACGCAATTCACTCTTCTTACAATTTTCACAGAGCTAGTTTCCATAAAATCAATACCTATCTAAGAAGCGCTTCTTACGAGTTTACCAAATTTTTCCAGATAAATATTCAAATGTCCCTTTATATGACATATTCACGCAATAAAACATCTTCAATATCCCCTCCTTGGTATAATCGTAGACTCCGTTCTTTACGAAACAAGTTATGGGAGGTATTCCTTCGCATCCACTCTTCTTCCGACAATTCAAACTAAATTCTCACCACAGTTCGGCCATCCTGACTAGCAATCGTCCCGATTGACTAAAATATTTTCGAATTAATTTAGCCAAGGCTTGAGGTTAGCCACCCCCATACCCCAGTATAAGGGATTTGACTGAACTGCAACCCTTCTACGTCTTTTAGTAAATACCTGTCATTTGGTAGTACTTTGGCTACAACATAAGGTCCCTTAAACCTAGGTGCGATCTTTTTACATGCTCCAAGTGTACTTAAGAAGTTTCTCACCCTAACATAATCCCCTTCTTTGTACTCTACTACTCTGCCTGCGCTAGTTAATTTAGCTATCATGGGTGATATGCATCTGCAATTGATTCTCTCGACCTGCCCATTTGCTTGCGGAGAACCCGTGGCTATTTTGATATGACGTACATTTCGTTCTTCAAGAAAACTTTTAAAGTCTTTAGAGGTGAAAGCGCTACCTCGATCAGATACCAGTACTTTTGGCCTGCTGTATACATTGAAATAATCTTTTAAACACTTTAATGCCTCGCTGGTACCTGTCGATCGTACTGCGAACAATTTGGTAAATTTCGTGAAAGCATCTACCACTAAAAAAACATATTTCTTTTTCGCCTTCTTCTGTGTTGTTACAGGACCAAAATGATAAATGTGGACATTTATCGTTCGTTTCCTTTGGGAATGCTATGCAAAAATCCTTCATGCTTTCCTAACTTTGATGAGAAAACGATGTATTTTAAACAGTTAGCTATATGATTTTTGATTTTTACCTTCATTTGAGGAAACCAATAAGGTTTTCCCACAGCATTAAACACTTTTTCGATTCCCAAATGTCCCATTTCATCATGATACTTTTGAATTACATTCCTTTCCATATTCCTCGGAACGTAGAAAAGAATATTTTGCTCTACTTTCCTATACACTAGGCCATTGCGCATTTCATAAGCACTACCCTCTTCTTTTTCTAACTGGTTTCTAATTTTGCAAATATTTTCATCTTTGTTTTGACAAATTGATAAGTTTTGCTCAAACGTGTTTTCCTCCAATACTAAAATATTTGTCATTCTACTCAGCGCGTCTACATGTTGCATCATTGATCCTTTTCTATGTTCTAATGTATAATCACAATTTTGGAATTCAAGAGCCCATCTAGCTATCCTAGGGTTTATTTCCTTTTATTCAGAGTTAACGTCAATGAATTGCAATCAGTGACTATCTTAAACCGTATTCCCTGCAAATAAATTCTGAACCTTTTTAAAGCATACACTATCGCTAATGTTTCCAGTTCAAAACTGTGATATTTGGACTCTTGCTCCGTTATTCGCTTAGAGAAATAAAACACGGGGTGGAATTTCCCGTCTAACTTCTTCTGCATCAGGATCGCTGCAAAACCAAGCTAGCATCACAATGGAGCTCTACCTCATCTCGCGGATCAAAGATTGTAAGTATAGGTGCTTCCATCAATTTCTTTTTCAAATCTTCGAAACAGCGTAACTCTAATTCGCCAAGCTTGAATTTGACATCCTTTCGTATTCTCTTCTCTGCAATTGAAGCTCCCGTTTCATTAACTCTATTTCCGTTTTCATCATTTTCCACTCATTATTTCGTTACTTTTCCATCTCACTCCTTTTACTATCTTTTTAATTCCTTTTCTTTCGTTAGTCTTCTCTTCATCATCGCACTCATCATTGCTCTTATAAGGGTTGTTTTGTTCAATCGTTTGGCTTGTCATTGATGTATGTATGTCGCTGTCCTCATCCTCGACGCTGTGTCCTTCATCGATGATGTTGTTGTTTGAGTTGTTTTCATTCCCTTCTGGAAACGTTCCACGTTCTTTCTCCGGAATTTCTAACAGACGTAGAATTAACTCGCTCTTGTTACCGTTAGTTTTTTTCCCAATGTCTCCAGCAATTCCTTTAAATGCGCAGCTGTCATTGACTTCAAACTTTCCACTTCGGTATTCATTTTTTTACACTATTTTAATAATTATGTATGTATTTATAAAATATTATGCGATTTTGTTTTTTCAAATTTATTTTCTCTCTTCTATCTTTGTTTTTCAATTTCAGCACTTCACTGTGGATATGGTTTAGTTTAACCCTTTTTTCTTTTTATTTCTGGGTATATCCCACTTCTGATAAATTGTAAGACATCTAAATTGTAAAAAAAAAACAAATAACACTGGCAGTTATTTTTTTGATTTTCACTTAACTGTATTTATTTTCACGCTAAAAAACTCAGACACAACTTGCCTCTACAAGATCTCAATTAGAACTCAACTCCTCTTATGCAAATTTGAGTGTTCGCTACCCGGCAGTTCCTTTTTCTCTTAAATTCTCACCACAATATGTTTATTTCATTGAATTCTCCACTCTCTCTATCTACGCTATCTGAATAATGCGCGAACCAATCTTATCAAATTTCTCTGTTGGTCCTTTTCTTGCTCAAAATTTCGATTCTGCACTTATTGAAGAATAGTTACTACTCGTAAAACTTAAAAATGAATTTCTACCCCGCCGTTTTTATTAAAAAACGCTCTTCTAACCTATTTCTATCCCTTTCCTACCTATTTCATCTATCCCTTACACAGGGAGAATTTCCCTAGATTTGGAAGACCTCTTTTATCATCTAGATACACAAAAACGGATCTAAGCATGAAGTTACCATTTATCGGCCCATTGCTAAACTCTCTCATACACCCAACTTTTTTGAAAGCATGTTATATGACAACATGGTTTTCTAATAGGCTGATCAACTACCACAAACCTAGTCGAATTCGTGTCTTTTGCTGTTGCAGCCTTAGAAATGGCAAAGAAACTGATTTCACTAAAGCGTTTGATAAGATATCTCATTTACTAATCCTCTGCAAATTGTCTGCTCTCGTCTTTGAAGCACTTTCATTAAAATGGATTTCTTCTTACCTGATAAACCGATATTATAGGGTTCGTTCCATTTCTGGCCTCATTTGGACTTCCACAAGGCAGCCATCTTGGTTCTATGCTCTTCATTCTTACTATTAACGATCTTGAAAGCGTCATTAACAGGAGTAAGATCCCTTTGCGCCGTTGACACAACATTTTTTAAAACTGTTTCTTCTCCCCATGACTCTGCTCTTTTTCAAAAAGACCTTGATCGGTTTTCAATCTGGTGCCTCAAAAACTGCCTAGAACTTAAAATTGCCAAATGCCAATCTAACCCCGACTTTATTTTCTCTATAGGCAACCAGTTCACCTGGTTCAAGGTTTTCAAGACCTTGGCATATTATTCGACTGTGAACTTAATTTCCGTTCGCATATTGATAAGATGATCCTTAAAGCCAACTCATCACGTGGCTTTATTAAACGGTCGTCCAAGGAATTTTCCAACCCGTATGTAATCTGATCTCTCTATGTTAGGTTTGTTTTCCCACTGCTTGAGTATGCCAGTCAAGCTTAGTTCCACTTTCGCCGAGTTCATGTTTCCCGGATCGAGGGTATTCAACGTCGATTCCTGCGATTTGGTCTGCCCTGGAACGACCCTTTAATCTTACCTCCCATCATGATCGCCTAAAACTTCTCAAAATGAATTCGTTAGAAGAAGGAGGAATATTCCTGACATTCTTTTCATTCATCGACTGCTTCTAATCTTCTTTGTCCTCGTATCTTCTATGTACCATGTCCACCGCACCTCATATGGCCCAACGAACTAATCACCCGTATGCCCGTATGTAAGGTCAATTCAAACCCCTCCGTTTTTCATTTCTACCTGAGCACTCCTCGTCTCATGATCTCCTCCATCATTCTCTTGGACATTTTGGACGTAAACGATACCAGATGGTTAGAAGAGGATGAGTACCTAATCTATTACACTGCCTTATTCCGGGAAAATCTTTGAAAAATCATTGGGAATATGGAGTATGATTCTACAATAGTCGTACGTGCGACATCTTCATCGCAATTACGTTAGCAGGCTACTCGTACTTTGGCATGATATCTCCAAAGATATCCTTTTAAATAGATCTCAGCTGTCAGGAGGAGTCGCGTTGACAGCTGTTGAGCTTAGTAATACTGCGTTGTCGGCTATCTAGCACTTGTATGATTTCATAGTAACCAGCATAAGTTTTATCAGTCGGCAGTTATTGTAACTACTTGTATTACTTTTGATTTCATATACTGAAAAGAAGAAAGCTGTGGCCCAAGTGGTTAACCATCGGAGAAAATCGGGAACCAATGAAGCCCGCGTTTTCTGATTGTCGGACTTACTTCAGAGGGTGTGTGAATCTTCCTGACTGCTGATTTTCTGATTGATTTATTTTTTTTACTGCTTTACCATGGTAAGATACGAGTATATGATAAATTTTAAGAAAACCGACAGCACTTTGGTAGTAAAGAAATTTACTATCCCAAGATGACACCCAAATATTTACCATCATTGGTTTGCATCCAACTATGGAAATTCCGATCTGTGGAAGTCAGTTCAGGACATTTTGTGAGGCTCTACACAGCTTTCTCTATCTTCGGTTCTTTCTAAGCTGTTCCTACTCCGTGTCTAGTCGGTTTTTCTCGAATTCCTCATTTATAATTCGATGTAGTCCGAAACAGAAACCTCCTATAGCGTTGTTCAGCCTGTAATCTCCTTAGCGTACTATGTACAATTAAGTCGATTACTTCTTAAATTTTCGATTACCAATCATCCTTTGCCGCAAATCGATTGTTTATTTATATGAATCGTCGAGTGGAATCAAATGTGAAGGGCATCGTAAACCGGTTGATAGGTTTGTTGCGGCTTAGTTCCTCATACTTAGTTCCATCTGATAATCTGTGGCAACATAAACATCACGATTCAAATCTTTCACCCACAGTAAAAGCCCGATAAATGAAGAGATAAAACAAGAAAATTACTTTAAATCTCCGATGACGTTAAACAGCTCCAAGTACGTGAACGATTCTCTTAAGAACTGCATCTATTCCCCCAACTGATTGGAAACAGATACTAGTCCTTGTATACGTACTAGTATCTAAGGTGTATGTTATTGACGTGTGACAATTGGTGCTTCGATTTACGTCATGTTACACTCATACCAGACAAACAAACGCACATACTCGTATGTATATACCAATCCACTAAAAGTTTAGACAAGATTCACATTTGAAATACGAAACTAGGGTGAGGCCGAAGTTAAATTGACAATGCCATGCGCCCCAAAATGACGGTGACAACGACAACGACTACGAGGAATGTTGAAGATTGTACCCTCCTGAGATGCATGCATAACAAATCCAATTGCTATGACATCGAGTCTCTATCTATGATATTACTCCAGTCGGTTTTCTTCCTTTTACCCATTCCCCTTATCCTTGGCACAAATAAATTCTTTACTAGAAGCTAGAGATGTGAAACTGCTCCGGGACGGGCATGTTCCAGTTATTGTTAACAGCACTGGCATTGGTGCTGATGCTGTGATACTATTCGTATGATACCCGTACTGCGATGCTCAGTTTGTCGGCTAGAGATACAATTGCTGTTTGCCATCATCTCCGAATGACTTAAATTTCACAAAGTTTGCCTTACATCCGTCTATGTTCTGTTCTGCTGTGCTCTGCTCGTTGACGATAACGATGACGATGACGACGACGATAGTTTATTGTTTCTATCCACAGTGGATATTGGATATGTCCTGAGAGAAATTCTTAAAATGGAATGGAAGCAATGATTGACAGATTTTTTTTTTATTTTATTTTTCTGCGTTGTCATCATCGTCGCTACATATACTCGTAAGAAAAGTGGCGCAGAGCAAGAGATTGATTTAGAGCTTTTAGAATTTATGCTGTGCCGTGTGTTTTCGTAGTCGTATGTCTCGGGCATTATTGACGTTTTTATTCATTTTTTTGAGTGCATAATCAGATTTCTGAAAGTATAATGAGTTTTGATTGGACCCAAGGACGATATGAAGTATGGATGTGTTATCTGTGCGAGATATACCCAGCCCATGTGTCTCACAGGAGCAGCCTTGACATTTTTCTCTTCCATATTTGTTTCTTTAATTTCTTCAGATGTTTGAGTGGATTATTAGAGGAGCATTCCTAAGAGAATTAATCGTGTGGCTTTAATGTTATGGATTCGTGTTGAAAATTCAAGGTTACGGAGGATTCAAAATCTATTTGCTGTGGTAAGCAAGGAGGGGTGAACAGTTTTGGTAGAATGGACTCAAATAAGTTTTATGAGACGTGGCAATTGTAGACATCTTCCGCGACTGGGAGTAGTCGACGTAGTTTGGATCACAATTTGAGGTTAAGGCCCGTAGTGCTGGCGCGAGTTACATATGCAACGTTATCCATTAGAAGCCTACGGCAGGTCTCGTTACCTCATCAAAGATGTTGGCACCAGATAAGTCAGACCTCTTCTCTAAGGGTTTCATTGAGGACCTGGCCAAAAGCCATTCACATACAATATTAGGATCCTTAACAGATCACGTGCTGCTGAACAACTCTTCGAAGCCCTAGACTGTTATTAAGCAGTTTTTACCGCAATCCAAGAAGTCCCGTGGGATGGGATGGGTAAAAAGCGAATGCTAAACTACGACATCAACTCCAAACATCTGCGACTGCTACTAAGAAAAACGGCAACGTTATTTGGATGTAGATTTACTATTCGAGGGAGACCCAGGCAAAAAGACTTGAGATTTCGGAATCCAAGCGAACACTTAATAACAACCCACATCAGGGTCAAACTCTGAAATATAAGCTTGATTTGCGTTCATGGCTCTACAGAGACCGAACATTACCCCAACCATGATACTGAAATTTTGCTAAGAAATCTCAACGCAAAATTGGATAAGGAAACCGTCTTTGCGTGAATCATCGTGAAACATAGCCTGCTTAAAAAATCTTCGGGCATTGGGGGCATAACACCACCAGTACGTGGTTTCGACATATAAATATCGATAAAGGGGGTTGGCTATCACCTGTTCAATCTACCAACCAAATCGATGATCTTACAATTGAAGCCAGACAATCCTGTAGCATTCTGGATGTACGAAATCTCCGATAAAGCATAAAAATTAAAACCGCTAAAGTTCGACGTTAAAAGAGACTACTAGAATTGTCGCTGAGCGCGTTTCCCATAACCTCTCTCAAAATTTTAGCTCCCACACACAAACCGTAGAAACCCCTATGGGAATGCTCTTGTAAAGGATCCTTTGCCGTAAGTATTATATGATAAACAAACACTAATGATTTATGGATTTATTGTTGTCAAAGGAAATAAAGAGAAACAAGTCCGATCCCTAAAGCAGCTGCCACGAGAAAGAAAGATCCAAAGCCCGCGATGCGAAAACCGAAAAACGAAAAAGTGATAGCTCGCCTTCAAAATGGGATGTAGTAAAATCATTGGCTGACTGTGTCCGCCTGGTGTGTTATTTATGTGGGGGGAATTATTATTGTGAAATCACCAGAAGGCTACCTAAAAAAGCGAACGGGAGGTTTTATAGCCCGCTCAGAGCGCTTAGTAACTACTGTGGTATCGAGAACCCTCGGATCGGCTGAAAGTGGTACATTTGCCTATGGAGGTGGTGATGCTCTTTCGTCCAGAAGCTTGTAAGCTAGTTTTAAACGTTGGATGGACATGTATGCATACTTACTCGACATGGCCAATTTCTAGGCGTGAGGTCCACGGTCCAAGACAAGATACGGTCCCATGTAAGCTGGCTGCAACGGTCGTTTGGTGCTGTCAGTGCGAACATACACATGCGAGATAGTCATGAGATCCTTTGGGATGAAAATTGACTTCGTTTGGTGTAAGGTGAAAGTAGGTGATATTTATTGGAGCGCCTCCCTCAAGTCTTGGAGAAAGGCGATAGGTTCTTTAATATCGCTGGGCACTGCCAAAAGATCTCCTGGTAGTCGGAGCTCAGTTCCATAAACTAATTGGGCTTTTGAACTACCCAACTCGTTTACCATTGAACAGAGTCCTAGTAGAACGGATGAAAGTGCTTGAATCCAGTACGGGCGACTATGACCATAAGATGTTTCGCAAGTGATTGTTGTAGGAGAATCCGGGAGAACAAGATTAATAAACGTAACTTTCTGACTCGTCGTTTTTATTTTCTGCAGTTCCGGGTCGTTGAGTTGCTCTTTCACGATGCCAGAGTAGCCCACGCGAACGCAGTCGCGGCAGCATTTTTCTTTCGCTTGACGTGGCGTATATCCGTAGAAAACTGTGAAATGAAGTTCAGATGACGTTGACGACGAGGAGTTTTCGTGGATGATGGTGTATTATGGAAAGTAAACGTAAACGTGGTAGGTGAAGATGGCGAACGATCGATTTTTATGAAGCGTCGGAAGTGCTCAATTGGTTCTCGATCGAATATGCTGTATTTTTATTGTGCCGGCGACAAAACTTTTGAGAAATATCCAATTGGTTCAGCTTTTCCACTAGACACTTGACAACTTTGAATTTAATTTGTGAACGCACTCTTTCACTAATCATCAAACTGTCACTGTCAATTTATTCAGTAAACTCAACATTTTCATCATGGTAAAGTACACGAACGAGCAACGTCTGCAAATTATAAAAATTTTCTACCGAAATTCGGAGTCGGTGACTGCAACTTTAAGAATTTTTCGGTCGTAATTCTCGCCCTAGTAGACAATAACAAGTTTAGTGCAAAAATTTGAGTCTACATATTCGTCGTGTGATGTTGTCGTGTCACTGAGACAACGGGTTGGTCGAAGTGTCGAAAATATCGCTGCCGTTAAGGCGTCCGTAGCAAACGATCCAAATCAGTCAATTCCACGGCGTTCTCAAGAATTGAGCATCGCGCAGACCACATTATGACTCAATAATTGAAGCCGATGGACCATTTGAAGCGACGTACGTTCTCCGATTGGGTTCTGGAGAAATGCGCCAAGATGATGAATTCCATCGCAAAATCACCTTCAGTGACGAAGCTCATTTTTGGCTCAATTTTGGCTCAATGGGTTCGTCAATAAGCAAAATAAGCGTTATTGGTCGGGTGAAAATCCACATGTGCTTCATGAATCACCACTTCATCCACAAAAAATAACTGTTTGGTGCGGTTTGCATGCCGGCGGCATTATTGGGCCATATTTTTTCGTCGACGATAACGATCGTCACGTTACTGTGAATAGTCAGCGTTATCGCGCCATGATCACCGATTATTTTTGACCCGAATTGGAAGATATGGACTTGGACGACATGTGGTTTCAACAGGATGATGCCACAAGCCACACAGCACACGCTACAATCGATTTATTGAAGAGTAAGTATGGTGAGCTTGTTATCTCAAGACATAGGCCAGTCGATTGGCCGCCTCGTTCGTGCGATTTAACGCCGCTTGACTATTTTTTGTGGGGCCGTTTCGGCCGAAATGTGTGGCCGATTCGTTGAAAATTGGGTCCAAGGAATCGAGCGCTGCAAACGTGCCCGCGGTGGCCATATGAACGAAGTCGAGTTCCATTCATAAATGTTTTGATTGTACTTCGAGACGATAATAAAGTTTTTGAAATATCTCAAATGGTTTGCGTTTTATTTAAAAACAAAGTTGTCAATCCTTATTGGAAAACCCTATACTTGCAATAAAACTACCCCAACCCGGTATTTGCTACGTCACACGTGGGACGTTGTTCAGGGTCGGGCAGCAGATGGGCTAATGCAGCTGCTTCCGTTAGTGCGTTGCGGCAACGTTGGAATGCAACTTGTGCCTCTGTGGACCACAAGAGGGGCAAGCGGTCATTCTTGGTGGTGTTCTGGAGCATTTGAGACAACGGTGCTGGATCCTCAGCTGCGTGTGACAGGCATCGGTGAAAGAATTAAGAACGGTCGTTGATTTCCGGAACCCTGAGGGTGCCTTGACAGTGTCATTTGGTGCCTGTACTATAAGGTAACCGAGAAATACTAGGCTGCATTTCTCCACGTTAATCGGCATACCGTTGGCCTGGAGACGGCTAAATTTCTTCAAGATTTTCTTGATGTTCTTCAGGTGATCTAGATGCGATGAGAATGAATATATGCATAAATCAAACCTCCGAACACAGAATTGACAATACGTTGTTGGGCTTACGCTATATTGCGCAAACCAAAGGCCATGCGTATGAATTCGTACAACCCAAAAGGTATAACTATAGCGGTTTTAGCAATGTCCAATGTCCAATGTCCAATGAGGCCATCGAATTTTGATGGTATACATTGGAAAGGTTTATCCTGCTCAATATGGAATTGCCTTTCACAATTAGCTGAAAATCCGCTATCCGTGGCAGCGGGCATTGACAGGGTTACAGAGTTAAGGTGACAGTAATCCACATGGGTGATCGTGTCCTCTTTTCTTCAGCACGATGTGAACTGGTCCACCTCCATCGTAACTGTTCCATGTATTCTAATTGTTGTCTTGTTAACCGCATATAGTACGTATGGATGTTACTCTAGGCTGGTGGTAGGTTTGACAGCTATAACCGAAATTGCAGCTCCGCTGTAAATTAAAAAGGGCTGGCCAGTAACTTTGTCCGAAATAAAGATGTGACAATACTTAACAGCAACGAAAGACGCCTCCAGTCACGTTCATAGGTAAACTAACTTAGATGGAAAATTCTATTAATACTTTTGCAAACCCTTAAACTTCACACAGACACACTGTAAGTGAATTACCAACTCACCAGTAAACTGCTAGAATGAGAGCAATTTACAATTAACGTTGATAGAATGAAAGCGATTTGCACGTAAATTTCGCTATGTCTGTGCAGTGTGGATAACGTTATTTGAGTAAAATGGGTGACTTTTGTCTAAAATAGGAAGGAAATTACATTGACAGACACGCGGATAGAGGCGATCAGTGGGAGGTGGGTTTTTAGATTTCCAATATCTGGAAAGTTTGCCATCTATATTAGTTCATCTATGGTAATGTTGCTGGCTACCATGCACGAATGTACACCGTAGCGTTTGTGATACCAGCAGCTTAAGTTGTTTTTGGGTTGGTCTCCACGATCTCGATTCGCTTTACTTAAAAAACTGTTTGAACTACTTCTTCTGGGCTGCAGTGTTTCTCGTTGAAGTAAGTTTAACTACTGACATTGGGATTGACCTCGTAAATGGCTGATGCACGGCTGCTGGTGTCCTCATTGGGTGACAGTGACGATAACCTTGTCAACGAATGGCGCGAGGTTATTTAAGTTGCTAGTCGCTGCGGACAGTACGTGGGACTGAAGTTGTCTCTGGATTTTCAGTTTTCTGTGGATTTTCATGGGCTGCGCATGTCACATAGAGACATTCTATAAACTTATTTAAAATGAATTGTTCGTTGTGTTTACAGAAAATCGATCGCAATTGCACAACTAAAACAAATTGCAGCGACTGCAAGCATTTTTTTCACTTCGAGTGTGTAAGCATCACAGGAGAAGCTGATTTTTTTTAAATCAAGTGGCAATCCATTCCGCTGTGATAAATGTACAGTGTTGAAACGCCGTTCTCTGCACAGTGGTAGTACTGTGGTACCCAAACATTTTAAAAACAGTTGTCTGGCCACAACTACCGCAAGTATACAGCAAGTGAAAAAAGGCAATGCAAAAATAACAGCTGATGAGAGCAAAGGAGAATGCGCTCTACAGATGATATACGTTAAGCTCTCGAAGGTGGAGGAAAAAAACACTAGTTTTCTACAACAATTAAAGGAGCTGTGAGCAGGAAATATGCAACTTAAATCGATGGTCAATGTTCTGGAGAGCAAAATTAACTGGCATCAACAAAACCTCCACAACAATTCCATCGAAATTGTGGGTGTGTCTAATGTCAATGCCACAAATGCAATCAGCAAGGCAAAACCTAGTCCATCGATGTTCCCGACGACAAAATCGAGAGATGTTACGTTAAGAAAGTGCAAGCATAATCCTCTCAAACATTTAAAACTATCACTGCCTGAGATTCTCCGATCTAACAACAAAGCAGTGAATAATGTGTACAAAGAGGAATTGCAAAAACAGTCTCAAGACACACGTGACTGGTATTGATGGTGTTGGCAACATTGGCAGTAGCAGCAATAGCAGCAGCGACAGTGGCAACGGAAAAGTGAGCGGCAATGGGATTTTCATTAATGATTCTCTCACGAAGTATACGCTTGCTCTTTTCTTGAAGGCAAAAGAGGCAATGAAGCAGAAAGGCGCAACGTATGTTTGGTAACAAAACAATCAAATTCTTTTGAGACAGGTTGAGGGGGGGTAAAAGTCACTTCTATAAAATCTTTTGATGATCTTTCACTTAATTTAGTGCATTAATTTACATCAAGCAATAAATGAATTTTGATATTAATTCTATCGATGACTTTTCCACCCCTATTCCTTGTACTCGTAGTACAAATTGTGATAATGTTTTTATGAATAGTTCCTATTGTAATAATAAACTTGTTATTGTTCACCAGAATATCAGAAGCTTGAGCGAAAACTTCTCAATTCTTGTCCAACACCTTGTTTCTTTTGCATGCAATCCGGAAATTGTTTTTGTATCTGAGATTTGGATATACAGTAGATCGCGGCTGCCCCGGATAAGCAAGACGCCAGTTAATCGAGTTAGAACAAATTTCTGCATTTTTTCACTTATTTTATGTTCAAAAGTCAGTTGAGACAGGTTTGAAACATACATTTAAGGGGAAGTTACACACTAATAATGCGTTTTTATTTAAAACATACCTACAATAATTTATTTGAAATTCTACGTACTTCTCTATGCATCTTCAGTTTTGCATGTAGCAAAATTGTGTTTGGTAAAAAAAATGTTGATTCGCGGAAGGTGCGCCGGATAACTGAGGTGCTGGTTAATCGAGTGCCGGATAATCGAGGTTCTACTGTACGACTTTGAAAAAAACGATTATTCTATTCTTGGGTTCAACTTCTTTGCTAATCCAAATGAAAACTACACTGCTGGTGGTGTTGGGTGTTTTATTAAAGAAAACTACAAGATTATTGATGTCTTGTGTGTTGTTTTTATGAGTGCAGATATTCTAAAGGTTTCCCTTGAAATTAATCGTGAAATATATGTTTTTTATGTGTCTATAGATTGCATATGTTTAATGTTTGTAAAAAAGTTTTCCGATTTGTTAGAAAAGGAAAATTCCAAAAACCTTATTATTGTAGGAAATTTCAATATTAACATTATGGATAATAGTGAAACGGTAACTAGTTACTTGGCATTATTGAGCCCACTCGGACTGTTTCGGGTAGTTGTCCAGACCATATTTACAGATGCTTTAGAAATATTGCGGTCAGTGCGTGCGAGAAATGTATTTACGATTTTGGGATTACTGACCACTCTTTGACTGGACTCTTAGTAAATATATCCAATAGAAAAAATTATAAAATTTCAGAATTCCCTCAAAGAAAGGGAGAATGTTTACACTTGTAGTGATGCATCTTCTGCTTATAAAGCTTTTATTGATTCTCTAAGAAAGCACTTTTTAAGTTGTTCATCATTTCTTCTGCCCTCCAAAAAGCTGGTAAAAAGACTTAAACCTTGGAAATCTAGGCTTTTGTTAAAAAAAGTTATACGAAAAAATAAACTCAGATTAAAATGCAATAAGTATCCTAATAACTTGGGTTTAAGTAGAAGGTATAATAAATTGTGCATAGAACTTGAAAAGGAGATTCCGATTTGTCGACATACCTACTACCGTAGTCAATTCATCTCAGCAAAGGGAAACCTGAAAGTTGAATGGACTATAGTAAATACTAAATAAATCAACATTTTCAAAAAAACCTATTGTTTTACGTGTAGATGACTATGATTTGTCTGATAAGCGTGCTGTTGCTGACGCTATTTTTCCAATATAGGCTGCAACTTACAACCTTGCTCAGTCCAATCATCTTGTTCTCTTTGTCCGTTCGTTTGTGCTGAAAAATTGCAATGCACTAGTTTTGTTTTTCAGCCCATAACTCCTCCTGAAATAATAAAACTTATTGGTATCTGTAGCTTTACCCTTAAACAAATTGGATGTTTCATAGTAGATGTCTTGGCATATATTTATAGTCGTTGCGTGTTTGCACGAGTCTTTCCTGATGGCCTCAAATGCGCAGATGTAATTCCGTTATTTAAAAAAAGGTTCTGCTACTGAGATCGGCAAACTACAGACCCATTTCACTCCTTCCTAGTTTCAGCGAAATTTTTGAAAAACTAATTAAAAATAGGATAGTGAGTTTTTTTTAACTAAAACAAATTTCTTTAATCCCGTCTAATTTGGATTTCAAAAAAGAAAATCGACGGAGGATGTGATCTTACAGTATTGTTCTCAATTAATGTCACACCTCGATTTAAAAAAAATGTATGGCTGGTTTATTTACTGATATAACCTGATATAACTGATATAAAAGCTTTTGATATGGTTAACCACAATTTTTTGTTGAGAGAACTGTAAAACGTTGGTTTCCGTGGATTTATACTTAATTGGTTCAGGTCATATGTGGAAAATAGGTCGCAGAGAGTTAAGATAGTTGAAATTAGGAGCGAAATTAAGTTCTTGAACCTGGGTGTACCTCAGGGCTTTGTTTTAGGTCCAATCCTATTTATAATCTATATCAATTCGCTTTTTGATCTGAATTTTAAAGGTTCACCTACTGCATTTGCGGATGACATAGGCTTCTCTTATGGTCTGAACTGTCCTTTGGACCTGGTTTCTGATATCAATTGGGATCTAAATCGATTCAGACACTGGATTGCAATACAAAATTTAGTTAGCTCCAAAACTAAAATAATGTTTTTAATCTGTCTTCCGCGCACAAATTGGAGGCAAATGTGTACTTCCACGCACCTGAGTGTGAAAAATTCAAACTGTCTAACTGTACCTCTCCCACATTTTGTAGTAGTCTAATCTGTAGTGATTAATGTTTTTTAATTGTGATAGTCGACGACTTTAAGTAACTGGGGCTCACCCTAGATTCTAGAATAAGTTTTTTGGCACGAGTACGATAACTTTGGTGCCAAGAATTGATAACGGTATTTTGTAGAGGAGTTAAAAACTAGCATTTTTTACTATGTGGGGGGGGGGATGGGGGTACATCTCGTTCCGTTTAGGAGTTATGGGCAATTTAAAAACAAATGACTTAAGATGGGAAAAAAATTATTAAAACCAACGGTAATACTTACAATAAAGTACTATACAGAATATGAAAGCCCGAAACTTGTTCTTTAATATAAAATTTACGTCAAATTATTCGTGTGAATAGTTTTTGAATAATTCACATTTAAATTCAAATTCTTGGTAAAAAATTTAAAAAAAAAAATTTTAACAATATTACTCAAAATTATGAAATAATGTGCGAAATTGTTTTTTTGTATTCAATGCGCCTATTAATTCTGAATCGAACACAAAAAAACGCATGTCTTTATGTCCTCTAGTTTTTGAGCAAATTGAAATTGAAATTACTACTTTAGTTTTGTTTTTTGGCATTTACGAGTATGTACGTAGTCTTCCTTTGAATAAGTTAATGAGTATTATTTAAACATCTCACAGACGCCTATATCAATAGTTTTCTTAATTAAGAGTACACGGGTGACACGCCTCACAGGATTAAGGGATTTCAACTCTCTTTCCGCAGGCGGCAGGTCCCGCTCACGCAACTTCGATGCTCCGCTCGGGGTATGTGCTTTTCGTCAGGCAGGCGCCTACGAGTATGTCATCAATACTCTTCATCCACAGTACTCATCACAAAATTACAAAGTTCCCATTAATAACAAAGTTTCACTAATTCGCATTATAGAAAATTCACATGTTCCAATTTTGCAGTAAATTATTATAAAATACAACCGTTGCTGATTTTACAGTAATACATTTTAAGGAAAATTTGTCATACACCTGGTAGATATACAAGCTTTCCTTTGTTCTGCGACCAAAAAATTCTTCCAGTTCGCCACTTGTATTGTTTTAAAGTGTTAAGAATGTTTTTTCATGAAGTCTGGTAACCGTAACTTTCGTCTTATTTCAAATTATAATTTACGGGGAAACCCCTCTAACATGCTATCAGTACCTTTTTTCCGTACCACTGCGCATCGTAATTTCTTTTCTGTTTTATCTTATCGGTTGTTTAATAAACTCGAACAGTCGATCGGACCAATATCAATACCTGGAACGTTTATGCAATGCGCTAAAATGTTGCTTTTTCGGTTTTAATTTTATTGTTTTAGAACCTCTAATTTCTGATATTCTGGTATAATTATATCTTTTGCTTTTATTATTTTGATACTTCTTCTCTCAGCAATTACTTTTGATTGCGTTTTTGATTTACATTTTCTATGAACTAACTTATTACTTAATTTTTTATGAAGTTGCTTTTTGAGGTCACCACACCCAAAATTTATCTTTTATTGTGTATATAGTGGCATTCGACTCTATTTTATTTATTTTTAAATTAAAATATGGAATGTTACCAGCTTTTCTTATTTTTTTTCCCATGACGTGAATTATAGTATGTATTATATATTGAATTGTATTTATCATAAAATCATAAGAAAAGAATAAAATCATAATACGAGTAATAATAACAAATAATAAAAACAAAAGTTTCGACAGCCAAAGCACTTGAGGTACTGCATCCGGTGTACCAGAGGAACCAGAGAGGTCTCTTATTCGACGTAGCAGCTGCGAAGTCTGTGAGTCTTCCAAGTCGATAACTTCGACCACTCACTGTAGTCGTCGTTCTTGGCTCTGTTCGTACGCTTTCACGAATTTGGTTTTACGGTGGAGTATTTGCCGAGGCTCAGGATCTCGCGATGACGTATTGGTATTCCATGTCATCTGAAGGTCTGGAAGGAGCGAGAATAACTTCAATTTTCGCAAACCACAACGAAGGACAGCCCCGCCAAAACTGGGGCAATCGCGCTGCACTGGCAGACGGTGCGCTGCCCGCATGAGGTGTTCTCATCCCTTCTTTTTGTTTGTTGATCATGTGAGATGAATGCGGATCAACTTGGGATATCATGCGAAACGCACAAACGAAGTCGCGGTGGACGATTTAAAGCAAATTACGTATATACTAACTAATTGTTTTAAAAAATCAAATACAACGAATTCTTGTGTGATAAAAAAAAAACACTAATGATTTACTTATTATTTAAATATGGATTTACTCTTGTCAAAGTTTTGTCAAAGGAAATAAAGCGAACACGTCCGATCCCAAACGTAGCTGCTACGAGAAAGAAAGATCCAAAGCCCGAGATGCGAAAACCGGAAAACCAAAAGTGACAGCTCGCGCTCAAAATGGAGACGTGATGAAAACATTGTTATTGTGGCTGTGTCCGCTTAGTGTATTATTTGTGTATGGGGAATTATTATTATGAAATCACCATACTGTCAACGAGCCATCAGAGAAGTTGCCTCTAATCAAAGCACCACCGCAAACAAACCTCTGGTTTGACAACTAACGTAGGCAGATATATTTAGCCACACAAGAAGCTCAAGCAGCTGTGTTGCATCGAAAGTTATCAAAGTTTATCAAAGTATTGTACAAAACGAACATGGCAGGGCTACAAAAACAGGAATGGAATATAAGTTAAACATGGACAACTAGTAGCAGAGTCGCAGTCTGTGCTTAGAATTTGGCAAGACTACTACTACAGACATTTACTAGTAGTGAAAGTGAAGATACCATTCACCTTGGGCGAACACAGCCGATAATTCCGTCCCTCTGAACTACAATAGATAATATCGAATCTATAGTCTAATAAAGCTTCTGAGGCAGACCCCAGAAAATGACCTTAAGAATATGCATCAGCTCATCTGTAATGATATGGTTAGAGGGCAGCAGTCGGCTCCACAAGAAAGAAATACTTCTGACTATGCCAACTATAGGGGTTTTCTAAGCATCGCCTGCAAGCCTTCTTCTGCCAATGTGGGATCGAATATAGGAAAATAGGTTTTACACAAGGCGAAGTGCTGTCATGTCTGGAAAGAATCGTGTAAAACTCAGTGGCCAAGATATGAGTAAGGGGCACGTTCATGTTCATGTTTAAAAAAAAAAACACCGCGCGCATGTGCAAAAAAAAAATACAAAAAAAAAACTAAAAGTGCAGTGCAGTGAGAAAAAAAAATATACAGTGCGGGTATCCCACCTCTCCCGCTCATAGTCGAAGTACTGTTGCTTGCACTCAATCACTGCCGTTATTGTATTTACCATACGGTACGGGCAGTGGTTGAGTGTATGTAACAACTGATGGATAGCGGGTTGTGAGTGAAAATTTTGTTGGTGCACTGTTTCATATTGTTGTAAGGGCATAACACCTACAACAATTTGATCCGGTAAATCAATGTCAGAATTTTCACTTCGCAGCCTTGCTTAGCATCGTCGGTGTTTGTGTTTTCTGTGTTTGTCTGTGATTATGACTAGGGAATTCAGGGTAGACGTAGCCAATATACGTGGGCTAAAGAGTAATCACTTTTCTGCGTACGTTCACGTCTGTAAGTAAAGACCAGCTGTTTTGGCACTTAGTGAAACACAGGTAGATCCCCGCCCACACCTCTCAGATCATTCTGATCTGAAGCTACCTGGCTACGAACTAGTGCCATTATTCTTCTCTCATCGCGGTCTCGCCATTTATGTGCGTAGTGATGTAGCTTACCAAACTGTACCACAATGTGATCCATGTTCCAATCCGGAATTCAACTTCATGTTGTTAAAATTCCATCTGCGTAAGCAAATTATCCACTACTGCTTTATTTATAGAAGCCCCAAACTGGACAGCAATTCAACTTTTAACGAGTTTGATGCGCTGTCTGACTCCATTCAAAGAATTGTATCCCTGTATCCTCATACTGAAATCGTTATTACGGGCGATTTCAATATACACAATTCTGGGTGGCTTCGACATTCTGGACAGACAACACCCGAAGGACGGTGTGTTGAGATCTTCGCTGCGGAAAACAACCTAACGCAGCTTGTAAATGAGCCCACGCGAATACCAGACGTTGATAGTCATACCGCCAACACCCTGGACTTGTTTTTAACTTCTCACCCTGATAAGTACACCATTGATGTGCTCTACCCTCTAGGCTCGTCGGACCAATCTGTCATATCAGCTAATTTCTCGTACACCGACCACACAGTTAGAGAAAAAATTCCTAAAAGAACCGTATGGCAATACGAGAAAGCCAACTGGTGCGGTCTTAACAGCTTCTTTAGGAATTTTAACTGGTTGTTATACGTTCTGGATAACGACGTGGATGCCGCTGCTGAAATGATTACAGACACCATTCTCTTTGGAATGAGATCCTTTATACCTCATCGGATGAAGAGTATCAAACCAAAAGAAAAGGCATGGTACGACTCGAGCTGTAAAGAGGCCATCAGGGTTAGAGAAATGTTTTTTCGGTCCTACAAGACCAACCCGACAGAGGAAAACCGAAAAAAGTTCAAACGAGCCAGAAATGACTGCAAGGCCCTTCTTAAGCGTGTGAAATTCCAATACGACCAAAAACAGAGGCAAAAAATACTGCAATGTCCCAAAGGCAATAAAAATTTTTGGTCGTTCGTCAAAAACACTAGAAATTCCGCCTCATCCTCCATCCCAACGCTCATTTACAATGACATTCCAGCTGTCAGCTGTTTGGATAAAACCAATCTGCTTGCTGCACAATTTGCGGCCAGCTCAACACTCCCAGATTGTGCTTTGTCTCCGCCTACACATGAGTGCGTCGAATCTTCAATGGGACGAATCTACTTTCGCACTCGTGTAGTAGCAAGAGTACTTAAAGATCTCAACATACATAAATCCGCTGGTCCAGATGGTATATCTCCCCTTCTTCTGAAGAGTTGTTCTTCCTCGCTGGCAAAACCACTGCATAAGCTTTTTCATCAATCCTACTCTTTAGTACCCTTTCCGAGCAGATGGAAAACAGCATTTGTCCAGCCCGTCCCTAAAAAAGGTGAATCATCTTCTCTCAGCTCCTACAGGCCCATTGCACTTACATCCCTTCTTTCCAAGGTCATGGAAACGCTGATAAATCGTCAGCTCATGAAATATCTCGAAACACGAAAACTTTTCAATGACCGGCAATATGGTTTTCGTAGCAACAGGTCCACTGGTGATTTGATGGCATATCTTACCGAAAAGTGGAACCAAAGCGTACATCAATCTGGTGAAAGCAAGATAGTTGCACTTGATATTTCTAAGGCATTTGACAGAGTTTGGCATCAAGCTCTTTTGTCGAAAATGTGTGCATTTGGGATCGACGACTCTCTTTTTCAATGGATTAGAAATTACCCTTTCGGAACGTTCAATTCAAGTTGTCTTGAACGGTTTCAAGTATGATATTCATAAAATAAATGCTGGTGTGCCCCAGGGCTCTGTTCTGTCTTCGACACTCTTTTTAATTTTCATTAATGATCTCTTATCTGCTACTTCTAATCCAATATATTCCTTTGCTGATGACAGTACTCTCTGCTTTTCATATTCGTTCCCGGACTCACGGCCCTGCTCTTCGGCTGTAGAACGAGAACGGCAGCGTATGCTAAGCTCATTAAATTCCGATATCAACAGCATAACCAATTGGGGAACTATCAACAGAGTGGAATTTAATGCTTCCAAAACACAATGCTGTCTGCTGTCTTCAAAGCGAAATTTAAACACCCAGCCATTATATATGAATGGCACTTGCATCGTCGAAACCGAAACCCATCCTCGGTATGTGTGTCAATGACAACTTACGTTGGAATGACCACATATTTGATATCGCCAAAAATGCTGCGAAATGTCTTCCTCAAGCGATGTAAGAAATATTTTACCCCCTCTGATCTGGCCTCAATATATAAGGCATTCATCCGCCCAAAATTGGAGTACAATGCCCACATCTGGTCAGGTGCTCCTAAAAAATCTCTGCACCTGCTAGATAGGATTCAAAATAGTTCGATAAAGCTCATTGATGATACTAATATCAGTCAGTCAATTGATACCCTCGAACACCGACGTAATGTCTCCTGTCTCACTTTGTTTTATGGCTAGTTCCACCACCAGTGCTCCACTGAAATCGCCAGTAGCATTCCGCCCATTCAAACTTTCAACCGTAACAACCGTCTCGCTATGAATGCTCATCAGTATACCCTCAAGCCCATTTTCGGATGTACTCTAAAATATCGTGATTCGTTCCTAAGCCGTACAACTCGCTTACGGAATGCCCTGCCGATCTCTGTATTTCCTGGTCGTTATAACTTGCAAGCATTTAAAAGCAATGCACATCGGTACCTCTCTTTTCTTCCTCCCTAAATTGCCTTTGCCCGCGCTGTGAACAATCACCTTAAGGGTATACAAACCCCTTGAGCGCTCGCCCATTATACAAAAAAAAAAAAAAAGTCCGCACAATTACTTGCATCTGTGAATGACATTGATGTAATTTGACGAACGCAGCGTACCGTCAGTGAAGCATTCGTGAGCATTGAAGTAGAAACAACCAAAATGGGTGTGATGGTACTCCAAGGAAAAACAGGGTACATGCTATCGTCGGAGAAGAATGCACACCACCGATGGCCTGGCTAGAATGTCACTATTGGTTGTTACAACTGCGTGTTAGTTAAGGTATTCGTCTACCTTGGCTTCTCAGTTCAAGCAACAACGACATCAGAAAATTAACGTTTTCCTGAGGAGTGGAATAAGGTAATGATTGTCAAGTTGCCGAAAAAGGGCAATCTGATGGGTTGCGTAAATTGGCAAGAAATTGGGGGATATTCTTTCTGCGATCAGTGCCCAAAATAATAGCGAAGATAATTCTGGACAGAATCAAAGTGCATTTAGACTCAACTCTCGAAGTTGAACAGGCTTTCATCTGGATCCTCTTGCACCGATCATATAAATACCTTGTGGATCATCGTCGAGCAATGCGTTGAGTAGTAGTCACCACTCTATTTGGATTTTATTGATTTCGAGAAGGCTTCTGGTACCCTGAACCGGGAGTTTATACCTATATAGAAAGCCTTGCGCAGGAGGCGTATTCTTGTCAAAATCGTCGCTATATAAAGGCTACGCACGACGGTGTAAAATACTCTACACAACGGGAATTTATCAAGCCGCTCAAGTCTAAAGTGGAGTTCGGCAGGTTTGTATTTTCTGTCATGAGCGATGTTATCCGCGTATCACTGTCGGATGAAGGCAGAGGTGTTCAATGGACAATTATATCTTAGCTGAAACATCTTGATATGCAGCGCAAGCAAGTAGATATCAGGGTTTCAGACTTACACCACATGAGTCAGAATCTGGAAGCTGAAGCCAGCAGACTGTGGTTTAAAATAAATGTAACTAAAACCAAAGTACTTGGTGTCGAGGACACTTAGAAACAGTTTGAGAGAGCTGAAGCATCTTTCAGAGAACTAAATAAGATGGCGTTGTAGACGCCCTACGACCCTCGAGGCGACACAGGTTTTAAACAAGGACATCAGCGCCCAAATCACGCATAGAATTGCCAATCGCTGTTTCAAAAGACTTTGGACTCAGTGGTCAATTCATTAAAACGATGTTTCGAGACAGAGATACTGCTCGTAATCTTTGGTTTCATTTTTATTAACGTGCAATGGTGGAGGACGCTCAACCACGAACTGTGGGGCTGTATAGTGACATCGGTCTAGTCAGGCGTCAACAGATCCAACGTCTGAGATGATTGGGGCATTTAGAGCTAATGTAAATTTCCAGAACAAAGCGTTCGAGTCTCACCCCATCGAAACTTGCAATAGAGGGCGGCCGTATCTAAGGTGGCGCACGCAAGCGGAAGGGTGTTCAACCAAATTGGAGTGAGTCACTGTAAGCAGCTGGCCGGAAATCCTTATTGTCTGAGACTCAGGCTAAAAGACTAAAATTGTTTATCCCAAAATTAAGCTCACATGCAACATATCTATCTATTTGCTAGTGAGAACTTGCCTTCTCACATTCTCACATAACATTACTGACACATAAGAAATGCCTGTACTCCATTTCCATAGGGACACCCCTAGGTCTCCGAGGACCCCGTTCACATTTTTTTCATCAAATTGGCAATTTGGATATATAGACGGACAGATGTATATCCTGTGAAACGAAAATACTTCTCGTTGCTTTACAAATTTGATTCCCAATGCGCCATTAAGTCCAAATTTGATTTCGAAACTCCATCATTTCCCGCCATCCAGAGAGGAAGCATAATTCCAAATTGAAAAATTCCCTTAAAGAGATCCATTTTCGTTCGTCTTTGTTTTGGTTTGCGTACAGTCCGTTAAATTTTCAACGAACCCTGCACTGTACACACACATACTCGTCCAATTTATCCTTGGAAAGTTACGTACATACATATACCAACCAACGTTCACTTACCTCCGTCCAAGTCCAATTCGTCGGCTAACGATTTTTAAGTCCGCCACTGCCAACTATACTTAAGACACAAGAATTCCGAATAAAAATGACAGAAGGATGGCGAATATTCATCCCCAACCTCCTTACGGATGAGCAAGTCACATAATATTTATTAGATGTCATAACAGAAAGGAAAACGGAAGGAGAAATTTAAAACCAAAAATCTACAAAGCCAAAACGACATCGAAAAACGACGATAACGACGAGTAACAACGGCTAGCAGTGGCTAGCAACGACAATGACGACAGATACATATGTACGAGGCAACGCCATAAAAGCAGACTCGAAGGATGAGTATGTAGTTGTGCAATGTGCATTTGAGCGAACTCCAGTAAATGACGGCGACAACTATGGTGCAGACCAATTTTCTTGGCAAATGTTCCTATTTGTGCTCAGACACACACATGTGTTCTAACATTCATAGGCAGCAGCCCAATATGAATCCTAAAGGGCTAGAGACCTGAAATACTAGAAAGCTGTATAGCTGAAATGGAGAAGCAAAGGCTGCTTCTTTGGTGGCATTATAAAAAGGATTATATGGCCCAAGTTGGGAAATTTGTCTCCCATTTTACTTCCAGAGGGATGCTGCGCCGCGTGATGCTATATTATTATAATTAATTAGGACATAACCCCGGGACTTTCTTTGCCCCCTGCTCCATCACATTGTCTCTAACTCTCTTCGTCTGTTGTTTGTTCCTTTTGTTTGTGTGTTTGCCCTAAGTTTGCCGAGTCGAGTTGATCGATTTTCAGTAGATTCACGTGGTTGGTTTTAGGTTTTTGGTTTCACGTCGTCGGTTCGGAGTCGTTGGTTTTTTTTTTAGAGTAAAGTACCTGAAGGTGAATTGAAATTTAATAGCAATTGCACACAGATACTCATATACTGGCACAAAGGCGTTGAGGATCTCTCGAGTGACAGAAAAACCTTCATTATTCTGGGCTGCCAAGTGATGTCAATTATCAATCATTTGCTGATGTAAGCCACAAAGAATATGTTGATTGACTGCAGGGTTATACTGTGTCATAATTGACGGGTGGTAATTACTAAGTGAATGCGTCAATAATTTGGTGATTTGCAAACACATGAGACTGTTGGAAGGTGACACTTGCAGACGAACGTGCACACTGTGGAAATAACATACATCCGTACTGTTATAAGTAGATGTTGATCAAAAGACTCTGGGTTCAGACTAATTTCATTTCATTTTGTCATTTACATCCAACAACTTATACCAATTTACTTGTCTGACTTACACTAATACAATAACTTTCAATAATTAATAATGATGCGTATATGCTAATGCAGACACATACATCACGTACCTACATCTTTGAAGGATCTTTGTGTCATGGCGTTGGAGTTCAAAAGTATTCACACGTGAAAGCAATTGCACACGCGGAAAAATCATCCTGTTAAGAGGTGTTTTATTGCTTAGACTAGGGTTGGTTAGGTAAGAGTGACTGTTGGAAATCCAATCCACGCAGGCCTGTTGGCCCATTATGACACTACGTTGAGCTGTGATCCTCCTACTCTTAGAACTAATTTGAGCTTCTGAAGAAGATTAGGAGGCTATTAACGACTACATTGTTTAGATCGCTCAAATCATTGTAGAAAAGAGCCGCTAAGTGGAGTTTCCTTTCTTGGAAGAGAGCTGAACCTTTACAAAGTAGGTGGAGGATTGTCTCTTCCTCCTTGCATCTTCTGCAGAAATCATTTGTAAAGACGGCAAACCTTCTTGCGTGCTTGCCTATAAGGCAGCGTCCAGTGATGATACCTATGATAAGGTTGAGATGATTCCTATTTTGTAAGATCAAACTTTTAGAGTGATTCAGATTCAGCTTTGGCCAGGTTTGTTTGGTCGCTAGACATGTTGATCCAACAATCTACCTAAGGTCTGCTCTTTTATTACTATCCAGCTTTAATATAGGGTGAGGGGGACCAGTTAAGAACGATAGGAAAAAAAATTATTTAAAACAACAACGGAGTGATTGATTGGCATTACTTTGAAGTTACGTTCACGCTACTATGTGTGGAATGGCAAATCATTCAAGCGGTCGGTGCAATTTTTGATGGCTCAGTCCAATATGTGAGTCGTTACTCCAGCAATAGTGTGTCGAATGTTGGCCTTGAGCTCGTCCAAAGTGGTTGGCTTGTTAGCGTAGACTAATGATATAACCCATTCGTTAAATTTCTACTTCACAACTACGAGGGTTGCGTTGCTTGTTGGCATGTGGTGCCGTCTTATTGGAACCACAGCTTGGATATATCGATATTGTTGAAAGTCTGTTAACATAGTTTTATACCTGAGACCATTAACGATAACGGTGTCTCCTTCCCCATTTCGAAAGAAATGAAGTCCAATAATGTCACCATGCCATATACCGCACCAAGCGGTCAATCTTTATATGTGGATTGTGTTCGCTCCAATAACGGCAATTTTGCTTGTTGACATACTCGTAGCTGCTGAGCCAAAAATGGGCCTCGTCCGAGAATATGATTTTTTGACCAAAATCCGGATCTCCGGCCCAGCACCCAATTAGCGAACTCGGCGTTGTCTCTGGTCGTCCGGCTTCAACTCTTGCTTTAGCATAATCTTATACGGATGTAGGCCGAAATCCAACCGTAAAATAAGCCCGGTGACTTTGTGGCGATGCGTAATTCAGCTGATCGTCTATGAATCGCCGCTACGGCGGCTATGTTTCCTTTATTTCGCACCATTCTCTCTCTGATTGGTGGCTTGAGATATAAAGAGGTGTACTCACGCTCAAGATACGAGTAATCTACGGTGCGACGAATTGCCTGCAAACTGAAGCCATGATGACGACCGACGAAATTCTCGTTGCATATTTACAACTGATCCGGAATTTTGATATTTTTTAATAATTTCCGAACGTTCGGCAAGTATAAAACGATGCATGATGAAATGGCAAACTTTACTTAATATTTTGACAGCTGGATCTCATTCGAAACTTTGGCAGCTGCTGAAACATAATAATTGGAAAAACTATCATTGCTATCTGGTCAGCCGTTATTAATTTGCACATAGCGATTAGTATACCGACGGGGAGAGTACCATAACTTTGGCGCCAAGAATAACGGTATTTTTTAAAAACTAGCATTTTTTACTATGTATGCTAGGGGGGGCCTATCTCGCCCCGTTTAGGAGTTAGGGGCAATTTTATAAAAATGTGACTTAAAATGGGAAAAAAATTATTAAAAAAAAACGGCAACACTTACAATAAAGTACTATACAGGATTGTAAGGGATGAAAGTCTAAAATTTTCTCTTTAATATAAAATTTACATCAAATTATTCGTGTGAATAGTTTTTGAATAATTCGCATTCAAACTTAAATTTTTGGTAAAAAATGAAATTTTTTTTTTTAAATCAATATTATTCAAAATTGTGAGATGATGTGCCAATTGGTTTTTTGTATTAATGCGCATATCAATTCTGAATAGAACACAAAAAACCGCATGGCTTTATATCTTCTAGTTTTTGAGAAAATTGAAAATAACTAAAACTATTTTTTATAAGACGTTTTTTTTTGGTATTTATGGTGATCTCACTTTGAGGATTAATATTGATGATAGGGTCATCTTTGTAAGTAAAGTACAGCAAATCATTTAGCGTGACCCAGAATGCACCACGAGGAGGTAGATTTGCATTGCATTCTACTTCCCTGTCAGTCAGTTTGTGAGTAAGTTAGGTGTTAGTTAAGAGTAGTCAATTAAATGTTCAATGTACGAGTACATATGAAAAGGGTATGTAAGTTTCGTCAATGAAGTCATCTGGTGTCAATGCCGAGTTCGTTGAGTTCGTCAATGATGGTGAAGAGCCGAGGTTGTTTTGGTGGTAAAATGCCTTCTAAGTGCTCATTGTGAACGGTCGGAGGGTCGAAGTCCTTCAGTTGCAAACCCACAATCTCTTTACCTTTGACAAAACCTGGGTACACTTTTTTTTACGTCAATTAAAAATTCCGTGATTTGGGAGCCCATGTCGTCCTTATAATTTTTTTCAAGGCAGTATTTCCGGTAAAAGAAAAGTGCCATATATTGGTGAAGGTGCTGCGTTGTATTGCAGCATAAAACTGATTTTTTCAGAAGCTTGTTCTGATTCTCAAGATCATTTATAGTATTGGTTGCATCGGTCTTGTCAATATATTCGCCTTTGCTGTGGTTTGTAATTTCATGAGTCGTAGAAGTATGGAACATTTTCTCAATACCTATGTATTGGCGTGCGCTGTAGGTACAAATACAACTGCTGTTGGGGTTAACGTATTTGTGTATACAAGGCCACAAGTCTTCTTTACTTTTGGAGTTCACTTTAAAAAAGCGTCCGACCTTATCTTCTTTACAAAATAACCCCAACACTACGATTTTCATTTGTTCGGTTACACGGCCTCTGTGGTATTTCCTTTTTGTAAGAAACGTCTCGTTGATTTGTACAGTTTTTCCTTCGCCGCCAATGCTAACATCGACGTGAGATGTCATCAGTCCTCTAATTATATTGCACCTATAGCCTCCGTTCCACCCAAGCCACCGCGTCAACGCGTCTCTTTCAAATTAGCACCAACCGCTCACAATAACCACTCGGAAATACCTAACCCCTCTGCACGTGCCCCCACTAGCACTTCTTTCCCTAATTTTGACCTTAAAACCGGAGCTAAATATCCCAATTTCGTTAGGTCTCATATTATAAATCCCTCACCTGAACATGTGTCTAATGCCCCTTCAATCACCCCTGCATCGCCTTCAAAATCTTCGTCCACCTGCAATCAAGGCTTATAAATGATCCTAAGTCTTTCTACCAATTCGTTAACTACACAAAAAAAATCTGACGCTTTCCCTCCATCCCTCTCATACGGAAACATATCATCAACCGATCCGCATACCATATCCAACTTTTTTGCTGCTTTCTTTAAGCATTCTTTTGTTGATAATTCCTTCGTACCGGATCCCTCTTATTTCAAATACCTACTTAACATTGGCCCCACTATTTTTCAAAGCTTTGATCATACAGTAATAGAAAACAAATTACAACAACTTAATGATGAATACTTACCCGGCCCAGATGGGCCATATTTCTTAAAAAGTGTTCCTCAACTCTTTCCCGCCCCCTTGCAAATCTCTTCCGATTATCGCTCTCTCAAGGTGAATTTCCACAGATATGGAAGTCCTCTTTCATAACACCCATACACAAAAAGGGATTAAAGAGCGAAGTCACTAATTACCGCCCTATAGCTAAACTTTCTCATACACCCAAACTCCTCGAAAGCATTTTGCATGAAGCCTTAAGCTTCCAGTGTAAATCTTTTATTTCCCCCAATCAACACGTCTTTCTGAAGGGTAGATCAACTACCACTAACCTCGTAGAATTCGTGTCCTCTGTTCTCTTAGCCTTGGGGGTGGGGGAGTCCGAATAGGACGGAGAGTTTTTTCTTCACTCAGAGTGATTCGAGGTATATCACAGTATTTTTCTTTTTCTGTGCTTGAAACTCTACAACAGCCAAATCTACGTGTCAGTGTTATGCCTTCACACGCAGAATTTTTCTGTCTGAGTTCCAATTACACAATGAAAAACTGACTTGCCATGGGCAGGATTCGAACCTGGACCCTCCGAGTGAGAAGCGTTTGCTACTACCACTACACCACGGCCACCCCTATGCTGACGATACCAATTTCTTTAAACCCATTTCCTCACAACAAGACTCCACCCTCCTTCAAATAGATCTAAATAGTTTTTCCACCTTGTGCATCAAGAACGGCTTAGAACTCAATGTCTCCAAATGTCAATCGATTACTTTCTCACGTAAGTGCAAGAAATCTCCTCAACGAATTTACCATCTCCACGGCAAACCTATACCCCTTGTTGAATCTATCCGCGACCTTGGCATATTATGCGACAGGCAGCTTAATTTCCGCTCGCATATTGATGAGATAATTTCTAAAGGAAACTCATCACTCGGCTTCGTTAAAAGATGGTCCAAAGAATTCTGCAACCCGTACGTGACCAGATCACTATACATCACTTACGTTCGCCCCTTCTCGAGTACGATAGCCAAGCATGGTGTCCCTTTCAACGAGTTCATGTATCTCGTATTGAGAGGATCCAGCGTCGTTTTCTTCGATTTGCTCTTCGAGGTCTACCTTGGAACGATCGTCTAATCTTACCTCCCTACCGAGACCGTCTCAAACTCATTAACCTGAATACCCTTGAGGAACGAAGGGACGCAGCAGACATTCTGTTCATTCACCGACTCCTCTCAGGCTCCGTCGATTGCATGCCTCTTTGCAACTCCATTTTTTTTAACACTAACCCTCGTAATCTGCGTTCCACCCGTCTCTTTTATCTACCTATCCACCGCACCACATATGGCTCTAACGAACCAATCTCCCGTATGCTGCGTAAGGTAAACTCCAACCTTTCCGTTTTCGATTTTAATCGCAGCACACTTTCCCTCAAGTCCGATCTCCTTCACCATCCTTAGCTTTAAGCCCTAGTAAGCAAAATAAATGGGGGCGTTTATTAAATTAAATTAAATTAAAATTATCTTGCAGGTCGGATTGCAAGGCTTGATCGCTGGCTGGAATATCCCTTAGCAACTGCGGTGTATTACTGCACCATTTCCTAAGTTTGAATTGAGCTGCTTGTAAGATATGAGTTAGTTGCCTTTGCATATCCAGGGCTTCCGACAAACTGTTTGAGCCGGACATGACGTCGTCCATGTAGAAATAGTTTGCCAAAATTTGAGCTCCCAATGGATACGAGTATTGACGTATATTTTCATTAGCCAGTTGTTTGAGGCAGCGTGTTGCCAAGTAAGGAGCGGATGTGGTACCGTAGGTTACCGTATTTAACTGGTAACACTTCAGAACTTGATCCCTTTCCTTCCGCCAGAGGATCATCTGGTATTTTCGGTCTTCTTCCCGCACAATTATTTGCCGATACATTTTTTCGATGTCGGCAGTGAACACAAAACGTGGTGTTCGAAAACGCAATAATACGAGTAGCGAGAATATACGAGGGCGGGTCAATAAGTCCGTGACTTTTGGAATAAAACACAGATTTTTTGATAAAAAAATAATTTTATTTTTCAACGTAGTCGCCCTTGAGCTCTATACACTTTGTCCAACGCTTCTCCAATTTTTTTATCCCTTCCAAAAAAAATGATTTGTCGAGGTCCTCAAAATAGGCCTTTGTTTGCGAGATGACTTCATCATTGGAGTCAAATCTTTTTCCACCAAGCCATTTCTTCAGGTTTGGGAACAAGAAGTAGTCGCTCGGAGCCAAATCTGGAGAATAGGGTGGATGAGGGAGCAATTCATAGCCCAATTCATGGATTTTTGCCATGGCAACTGCACATGTGTGCACCCTTGCATTGTCTTGGTGGAAAAGAACTTTTTTCTTGGCCAAATGAGGTCGGTTTTTTTTCAAATCGTCATTGAATCGGTCCAATAAGTTGGCATAATATTCCCCATTGATTGTTCTTCCCTTTTGAAGGTAGTCAATGTAGATTATCCCGCGTGCATCCCAAAAAACAGTCGCCATAACTTTATTGGCTGACAAACCCACCTTGGCCTTCTTTGACGCCGATTCACCCTTAGAAACCCACTGTTTTGACTGTTGTTTGTTCTCTGGTGTGTTGTGATGGATCCATGTTTCGTCCACGGTTACAAATCGGCGCAAAAACTCCTCCATATTGCGATTAAACAACGCCAAACCTTCCTGTGAAGTTGTTACACGATTGCGTTTGTAGTCGACTGTGAGCAAACGCGGCACCCATCTTGCGGAAGGCTTTCTCATGCCCAAGTGATCATTCAAAATTGAAACCACTCGCACTTTCAATCTTCGGTCGGCCAACACCATATCGTGAATTTTTTCGATTGTTTCGGGTGTAGAGACCTCAACTGGGCGTCCAGGACGTTCGGCATCTTCAGTGCTTGTACGGCCACAACGAAATTCAGTAAACCACTTTTTTACCATTGAAATCGATGGTGCAGAGTCCCCATAGTATTTATCAAGCTTAACCTTGGTCTCGGTAATGGTTTTTTTTCGCAAGAAATAATGCTTAATAAGCACACGAAATTCACTTTTTTCCATTTTCTCCTCAAATTAGTGAGTAGTCTGATAAAAATAGCTGTCAAACACAAACTAACTGACGCAGCAAGTTTAAATTTTGACAGGAGTCAACTGACAGATGCCTGTTGACAGGAGCAGTGTTGCTGTTTCAGTAAAGAGGTCAGAAATTCAAAAAGTCACGGACTTATTGACCCGCCCTCGTATCATCCTGGATTGTTGGGCCTGCGAGCAGTAAGTTGAAATATTCGACGAGGTTTTCATGGATGCATCAAATACAACTCTTAGTTTAGTCGTAGTACTGTCTGGCTTGAGTACCCCATGATGAGGAAGGAAATAGTGAGGTGACCGTATGGTGCTTAAGTCTACCTCTGTCATGTGTCCTAATGCAAGATACTCCTCCATGAAGTTGACATACTGGATTTTCAGATGGTTGTCCTTGCTTAATTTTTTCTCTATAGCAAGGAATCGTCGTTCGGCTAATTCTCGTGAGCCACCCAATTCTGATGGTTGGCGTGCAAAAGGCAAGTGCACTACGAATCTTCCACTCTGCTGATCTCGCTGGAATGTCTTGTCAAAATGTCTTTCGCACAGTTGATCAGCTGGAGTTAAATTGTTTCTATCATCCGCTATTTCCTCTAATCGCCAGAATTTTTCAATGATTTCGTGGTTCATCTTCGGTGCATATCCCACATGTGGCTGTTGTTGCATCAGATCTCTCAACTCTACTAGAAATTATCCATCCGAGCAATGTATTTTGTAATCTTGGCAGTCCAGCTGTAAGCTTTATTTGTCCGATCACCAGCAATTCGTGATAAAATTCAAGTCTAATAACAAGTCCTAACACCTAATAACAAGTCTATTTTGCCAGGTCGATTGAACTCGGGATCTGCGAGGCTGATGTTTCCTGGGATTTTCCACGAGGCCGCAGGCTGAGGTGAAATAATTTCCTTAAGTACAAAGGCTTCAACCCTTGGTGAGTAATTGGTTGTATTCGATTGTATTATGACATTTACTCGCTGGCTTGATTCTCGCCTTCCTTGCCCAACTCCTTCTATGACAAGAGAGTCATTTTTGGGTTTTAAATTTAGCGCCTTAACTAATTTTTGACTTATAAGATTGATCTGAGATCCGGAATCCAAGAGTGCTCTACAATCCAGTATTTGATGATTAGGTCCTATTATTTTAACTCCTGCAGTTCCAAGTAAAACAAAGGTGCGCTGATGATTTTCCAATGATGCATTTTCTAACATCTCGCTCTCACGTGGTGGTAGGGTGGCTGCAGATGCCCCGACCTTGATCATGGTTGGATTCCCTTGTGTGCGAGTGCTGTTGGTCTCTAAATGTAGAAGCGTATTATGCCTCTTCTGGCATTTCGAACAATTGTGAAACTTGCAGTTCTTTGCAAAATGCCCAGATTTTAAGCAATTGATACAGAGGTTGCCTGTTTGACCAGATTCAATCGTTGGGTAGGTGGAAGATC
This sequence comes from Volucella bombylans, assembly GCA_949129095.1. Classification (NCBI taxonomy): domain Eukaryota; kingdom Metazoa; phylum Arthropoda; class Insecta; order Diptera; family Syrphidae; genus Volucella; species Volucella bombylans. Next base: position 140,190,021 of record OX422140.1, on the reverse strand, counting down.
TAGGAATTGCTGACACTTTTTTTTTTTTTTTTAATTCTTTTCTTATGATTTTATGATACAACACAATTCAATATATAATACATACTTATAATTCATGTCACGGGGGAGCAAAAAAATAGGAAAATAAAAAAAGCTGGTGACATTCCATATTTTAATTTAAAAAAATAAAATAGAGTCGAATGCCACTTCCATGGACATACGAGTATGTATAATAAAAGATAAATTTTGGGTGTGGTGACCCTCAAAAAGCAACTTCATAAAAAATTAAGTAATAAGTTAGTTCATAGAAAATGTAAATCAAAAACGCAATCAAATGTAATTGCTGAGAGAAGCAGTATCAAAATAATAAAAGCAAAATACATAATTATACCAGAATATCAGAAATTAGAGATTCTAAAACAACAAAATTAAAACCAAAAAGCCACATTTTAGCGCATTTCATAAACGTTCCGGGTATTGATATTGCCCTGATCGACTGTGGGAGTTTATTAAACAACCGATAAGATAAAACAGAAAAGAAATTACGATACGCAGTGGTGCGGAAAAAAGGTACAGATAACATGTTAGAGAGGTTTCCCCGTAAATTATAATTTGAAATAAGACGAAAGTTACGGATACCAGACTTCATGAAAAACGTTTTTAACACTTTAAAACAATACAAGTGGCGAACTGGAAGAATTTTTTGGTCGCAGAACAAAGGAAAGCTTGGATATCTACAAGGTTTATGACAAATTTTCCTTAAAATGAATTTCTGTAAAACCAGCAACGGCTGTATTTTATTTAGGTATATACCTCCCCAACAAGTAATTCCGTATTGCAGCTTAGAGTGGAAAATTCCATAGTAAATTATTTTTAACAGCTTATTTGAGCATAAATTACGCAAATAGTAAAAATGTCTAAGTGTGCATCGAAAGTATTTTCTCAATGAGTCTGTGTGATTCAAAAAACTCATTCTAGAATCAAGGGTGAGCCCCAGGTACTTAAAGTCGTCGACTATCTAAATTAAAAAACATTTATCACTACAGTTTAGACTACTACAGGTGCGTGAAAATACACATTTGTTTCCAATTTTTGCGCAGAAGATAAGTCAAAAAACATCATTTTAGTTTTTGGGCTTATAACTAAATTATGTTTTGCAAACCAGTGTCTCAATAGATTTAGATCCCAATTGAAATCAGTAACCAGGTCCAAAGGACAGTTCAGACCATAAGAGAAGCCTATGTCATCCGCAAATGCAGTAGGTGAACCTTTAAAATTCAGATCAAATAGCGAATTGATATAAATTATAAATAGGATTGGACCCAAAACAGAGCTTTGAGGTACACCCAGTTTCAAGAACTTAATTTCGCTTCTAATTTCAACTATCTTAACTCTCTGCGACCTATTTTCCAGATATGACCTGAACCAATTAAGGATGAATCCACGGAAACCAGCGTTTTCCAGTTTTCTCAACAACAAATTGTGGTTAACCATATCGAAAGCTTTGGTTATATCAATAAATAAACCAGCCGTACATTTTTTTCCATCGAGGTGTGACATTATTTGAGAACAATACTGTAAGAGCGCGTCCTCCGTGGACTTTGCTGAAAGTAGGAAGGAGGGAAATGGGTCTATAGTTGCCGATCTCAGTAGCAGAACCCTTTTTAAACAATGGAATGACGTCTGCGCATTTGAGGCCATCAGGAAAGACTCCCGCAAACACTCAACTATTAAAAATATAAGCCAAAACATCCACTATGAAACAACCAATTTGTTTAAGTGCAATGTTACTAATACCATCAATACCACACGAATTCGATTTTTTAAGGTACCAATAACTTTTAATATTTCAAGAGGAGTTATGGGCTGAAAAACAAAACTAGTACATTGCAATGGTTCAGCACAAACTGACGGACAAAGAGAACAATCTAATTGTATTGAGCAAGGTTGTAAGTTGCAGCCTATATTGGAAAAATAGCAATTAAATGCGTCAGCAACAGCACGCTTATCAGACAAATCATAGTCATCGACACGTAAAACAATAGGCTTTTTTGAAAATGATGATTTATTTAGTATGCTGTTTACTATCTTCCATTCATCTTTCAGGTTCCCCTTTTCTGAGCTGAATTGAGTACGGTAGTAGGTATCTCGACAAATCGGAATCTCCTTTTTAAGTTCCACGCACAATTTCTTATACCTCCTACTTAAACCCAGGTTATCAGGATACTTCTTGCATTTTAATCTGAGTTTATTTTTTCGTATAACTTCCATTAACAAGAGCCTCGATATCCAAGGTTTAAGTTTTTTTACCAACTTTTTGGAGGGCAGAAATGAGGAAAAACTTAAAAAGTGATTTTTTAAACAAATAATAAAAGCTTTATACGCAGAAGAAGCATCACTACAAGTGTAAACATAAGCCAGCAGGTTTTTAAGCTTCCTGAAGTTAAATTTCCTTTTTCTTTGAGGGGATTCTGAAATTTTATAATTTTTTCTATTTGATATATTTACTAAGAGTCCAGTCAAAGAGTGGTCAGTTATCCCCAAATCGTAAATGCATTTTTCACACTCAGTGACCGCAATATTTCTAAAACGTCCATAAATATGGTCTAGACAAGTACCCGAAGCAGTCCGAGTGGGCTCAATGATAAAGCGTGCCAGTCCATGCGAAGCTAGTAATGCCAAGTAACTAGTTACCATTTCATTATTATCCATAATGTTAATATTGAAATCTCCTACAATAATTAGGTTTTTAGAATTTTCCTTTTCTAACAAATCTGAAAACTCTTTTACAAACATTGAAACATTGAACATATGCAATCTATAGACACATAAAAAAAACATATATTTCACAATTAATTTCAAGGGAAACCTGTAGAACATCTGCTCTCATGAAATCAACACACAAGACATCAATAATCTTGTAGTTTTCTTTAATAAAACACCCAACACCACCAGCAGCGTAGTTTTCATTAGTATTAGCAAAGAAATTGAAACTGTTCTGGTGAACAATGACAAGTTTATTATTACAATAGGAGCTATTCATAAAAATATTATCAGAATTTGTACTACAAGGAATAGGGGTGGAAAAGTCATCGATAGAATCAATATCAAAATTCATTTATTACTTGATGTAAATTAATGCACTAAATTAAGTGCAAGATCATCAAAAGATTTTATAGAAGTGACTTTTCCCCCCTCAACCTGTCTCACAAGAATTTGATTATTTTGATACCAAACATACTTTGCGCTTTCAGCTTCATTGCCTCTTTTGTCTTTAAGAAAAGAGCAAGCTTATACGAGTACTTCGTGAGAGAATCATTAATGAAAATCCCACTGCCGCTCACTTTTCCGTTTCCACTGTCGCTGCTGCTATTACTGCTACTACCGCTACTGCCGCTGTTGTCAACACCATCAATGCCAGCCACGTGTGTGTTGAGATTGTTTTTGCATTTCCTCTTTGCACACATTATTCGCTGCTTCGTAGTTAGATCGGAGAATCTCACGCAGATGATAGCTTTAAATGCTGGAGAGGATTTTGCTTTCACTTTCTTAACTAACATCTCTCAATTTTGTCGTCGGGAACATCGATGGACAAGGCTTTGGTGAAGATCTGTTTTGCCTTGCTGATTGCATTTGTGGCATTGACATTAGACACACCCACAATTTCGATGCAATTGTTGTGGAGGTTTTGTTGATGCCAGTTAATTTTGCTCTCCAGAACATTGACCTTCGATTTAAGTTGCATACGAGTATTTTCTGCTCACAGCTCGTTTATTTGTTGTAGAAAACAAGTGTTTTTTTCCTCCAACTTCGAAAGCTTAGCGTAAATCATCTGTAGAGTGCATTCTAATTTGCTCTCATCAGCTGTTATTTTTGCATTGCCTTTTTTTACTTGCTGTATATTTGCGGTAGTTGTGGCCAGAGCATTGTTATTTAAATTTTTGGGTACCACAGTACTACCACTGTGAAGAGAACGGAGTTTCAACATTGCACATTTATCACAGCGGAATGGATTGCCACTAGATTTAAAAAAATCAGCTTCTTCTTCTTTGATGTTTACACACGCGAAGTGAAAAAAATGCTTGCAATCGCTGCAGTTTATTTTAGACGTGCAATTGCGATCAATTTTCTGTGAACACACCGAACAATTCATTTTAAATAATTTTAATAGAATGTCTCTATGTGATGCGCATCCCACGAAAATCCAGAGAGAACTGTGAGAACTTATAAAGCGGGTGGTTGCCCTTGCATGATGTACAATTCAACTGTTGAGATTGCAGGCTGGTTTGGTTGTTCTATTATCTTCCAGTTTATCCTTAACTCCCAACGATTCTAGGGATTGGAAACGATTTTTCCAAAAATTCCAAAAACTTCTTAAATGATGGAAGGTGTCGTGGATGGTCCAATGATTGTTCGTACAGTGTATGTGTATTTTTATCCAATTTTTTGAGAAAGAGATGAAGCAGGATTGGGTCCCATGAACTTGTATCTATCCGCAATCCCTGTAATCCCAGTACACATTCTTGTATGGTATCATGCAGGTTACGTATCGACTTAGCATTATCGGCTTGTGTATTCGGATGAGACAATAATTTCTGCAATCATGAGGAAACTAACAGTCGGGGATTGTCGTAACGTTCGCGTATTATTTTCCAAGCTGTGGCGTAGTTGGCACCTGATACGGAAAGATGGCGTATCAATATTTCTGCATCCCCAGTTAGGCTCGACTTAAGAAACCATATTTTTTGCACGTCCGATAATTCTTGATTATGGATCATTTCCGTGTAGAGAAATGCCATTTGAGGTAATTGCCATCTAATTTTGGCAGCTCTACCTTAGGCATCTTCATAGTAGTTGGTTAAGTTCGCAACATCTGAGTTGAACCTTCCAAATGTTCATGAATCTCTAGCAATGTTGCCGTAACCCGTCTCTGCATCTCGGAGTATTCCTGGATGACTTCATATGTCAGCTCGTCTCTCAGACTTTTATACCTCATCGTTAGTTCTTCCCAATTCTGATTCACATTACGTATTTGGATACGGTAGAATTGCTCTGATTTACCTGTTTCTCCTATGCTATTGTGCAACAAAGATTTTACTGAATCCATAATCCATTTATAATGTTGCTTCTGGTTGCTTATGGATTCGTTCTGGTTTTCTGTGGGAACTTGGATTGGAACTTCACCGGATTTGTTATGGCGCCTCGCTGGCTGTGGTTCCTCGATTGTTGTCTTCATTGTCTTGTTTTTCCCCGTTTCGATCGATACGGCAGCCTTTCCGACCCCTTCATCTTCTGGTAATTTGGACCTTGAGCTGGCTTCCTCCTCACTGGTTCTGCCTGAAGGTTCTAGACGAAGGCAATTGGCTATGTCTCTTTTGAGCTCTTCTACAACCACTCGAACTTCTGTGTAGTAGTCCTTCTGGAAATATGGGTGATTCAAGTCTACCTCTTAGGTTTCCCTTATGGTACTGTCGATTTTGTCAAATTCCTGCCAGAATTCTTCCAGTTGAGTTGAGCGTTGTTGAAGCTCCTGCCGGGAACTACGAGTTTTAGGTCCCCTTCCTTCTTATGTTCCTTCCATAGCTTGAGAATTGCACCTCCAAGACTCTCCTGTTGTTGGGTGTAGTCGTCAAGTTCCATGTTTCAGAGGTTTCAAGCCTTGATTCCGTATGCGATGAAATCGTGTTTATTGATCTATCGTACTAGACTCGGTTCCAGTATATGCAAACAAAAATGATCAATATCCCTTTTTTTTAACGATATTAAAGTCCTGTCACGGTCGCCAAATGTTGAATTATTTTATCCAAACTTTGATGGTTGGGATTATAGGTGCATGAACCTAGATCTACCGATGGTGATTATACAAGTCGATTCTTGTATCGATTGTATCGAAAAGCAGAAACAGTCCTCCAAGCAGACTCACTTGATGAGAAAAAAGTCTTGTGTAACTGTTTATAAGCTTCTGGTCGTACTTTATTTTATTCCTCTTATTTATACTAACAAAAATTCAATAAATGCTTAGTCTACAATTCATACTTTACAAACAATAAATGCTAAGTTGCAAAATAATAGTTCGCAAACAATATTCAATAATGCTGAATTTACATTTCTTTAAAGCGAATGAACCCCGAAGATATTCAATTCCAGGTGGCATTGAAATTTGTTTTATTTATTTTTTACGTGAACTCGTATGATATGCATACGTAATAATATCACAATTATGAGCTTTAACAGGGAGGATGAAGGCGGTCTAGGGTAGAAAGAAGATGATCACTCCTATAAACGACACAGTTATCTGAATCGGATGTGAAGACAAGGTCGATAGGGATTATCAGCTCTTTCAAATCCATTTTTTCGAAAAACGTTGAAATTTGGAGGAAACAGCTCATAGTTTTTAATGTCAGGAATTAGATCTGTTTCAGTAAGAACAATTAGATCATAGGGAAACTTTTGAGAATTTAGATATACGGCGGAGATTTTAGAGCGCAAACCTCTTACATTTTGTTAGTAAATGGACAAGCATTGTGGACTGGAGGATACAGAATTCAGTTTGTTAGGAACTGTAATAGTTTTTAAAATTTGAACAAGTTCTTTGCAAGTGGGAAAGACGTTTAGAGCTTACACGCGAAGACAGCATAGAAAGATCATTATGAACTTCATCGGAAGAGATGTCGAAACTCTCATTATAGTGAACGAAAATTTGCATTAATTCCACTGGCTTAATACGAAGACCTTCTCGTTGAATCGAAACCATAATGTTAGTTTTGATTATGCCATCAATGCAAACGGAGTTGGGTTTGTCGTGTAAGTAGGCAAGGAAGAGCCGAACATTTTCATAAATGCGGCGGTCTCTCAAACGAGATACTACATAACGACTGTCATCATTCATATCAGAAAATTTTTTTAGTGAGTTTGACAGTTGGTGGAAGGAGTGGGTCAAGGTATTTTGGGTGAGAATCGGAGGCACGAGCGGATGATGAAGGGACAGGATGGTCAAGCACCCCGGAACTAGAATCTTGACTAGTGAGGGGGGTTGGATCAGGTGGATTGATAGATGAAGATGAGGAATGGGTGGTTGGGTTTAGTATATGGGAGCTAATAAAATTAGGATATTTGTCGGATGGGGCATTGTTAGTTGGAACTTGGGTAGAAGGCGCAGGAGCAAGGTTGAATGAAACTCTGTTTTGAAGCGGCTTTAAAGATTTGGTGAGGGGAGGGAGAGAATTTGGTGTAGCGACTCTGGTGTTCTTTTTAGATGGTGCAAAGGGAGGAAGGAGTGAGGAGAATCTTGGAAAGATATTGGTCTTAAATGACCAGTTTGAGTCGGGATGTTGATGGGATGGGGTAGAATTGTTCGGGCTATCTTTTCTTTTATTAGTAAACTTATTATCTACCCTATCCTTCCGTTGCGTGATGACCATCTTTTTCGAGACTGGTATGCCGTCCGATGATTTGAACATCTTATCCTATTTAGTGGGTATATGCATTTCAAAACACTGGCCGTTTTTGCTCTTGACTTTGCCAACTTGTTTACACTTGACGTCTTGTATACCAAATTTCTTCCTAAAAAGGTCTTTGATCCAGGACGGGCTTGCGTGACGTGAGGCAGCTTGGAGGAAGAAAGTATGCAGTTCCGGATTTTTGGTGGCTTCAAGATTCATTTTATTTAATCTTTGATTCAGGGAGAGTCCAAGATGTCCCAAAAGCCCTAATTATTGGCAATGGTCTTGGGATGGGATTGGTGATCGAAGCTGAATTTATCGTAGAGGGTTGAACGGGGGCTTCAGTGGTAGCGGTTATTGGATGAGTTGGTTCTGAAGTGGTTGAGAGTCATGTATATAGCTCTCCGTGTAAGAATTTGTTACACGGGCTTTCTGCAGATGGAGATGCATTCGGCTTACTAGAGATGTGCATTGTGGTTGATCTAGTGGTTTCAGCTTCCTCACTAAGAAAATTAAGGTCATGTTGTATGGATCCGATGTATTCGGTATCCATGCTTGAGATGTAGAAGAATGCATTGGTCAGAGAACGTTGACATAATTGTTCCCAATTGAATTGAAGTTGACTGAATCGCTGGTAACGTGTTTGAGCAGTGAGACTTATCAGAATCTGCTAATTTACTGATTTTAGAGTGCAGGGATTGGACAGCTGATTTTATGGTGGTTATGCTGTTATAGATCGAACAGTTTAGATTATCATGGCTCTCGGTAATGAGTTCGGTTATATTTTTTACCACTGAATTGAACTTCGCATTTCAACTCTGCAATCGATTCAGCAAGCCCAATTAGTTGCTGGTTATTACATCTTATAGCCAGCATTATAAGGGCCAGGGAGATGGTCCGACACTCTACACAGAAAAAGCAGAATATGCGCTTATACTCTTCGAGATGAGTTTTAGCGTTTCTGCTCAAACCAATGCATATGGGATGGAATTTCTTTCCACATATCACATTGCATGTAACCATTTCCACTGTCTTAGTAGGTACAGCGCAGTCAGCAAATCCACAGGAAGACATAGTTAAATTAGATCAGAGTATTAGCAAGTAGGTTATTAATTTTTTTTTTCTTTTTTTTTAAAAGACACTAAGAAAATACAAAGTCACTGTGTTTTGACGACACTGAGAAAATACAAAGTCACTGTGTTTTGATGACACTGAGAAATTATGGTCTAAGTGATTGGGAACAAGTAACACGGTTCGAATGGGGTCAAACACGAAACATAAAAGGAAAAAGTCAAACAGAAAAACAATTATTCACAAAATATCGCGGACCGAAATTGAAAGACGCCCGAACGGTGACGGTTGGTAGGTATATATATTTATTTATTTATTTATTTATTTAAACTTGCTAACACAGTAAGAATTCACTTATAAATCTGTGAAAGATAAACATTATTGCGCTTAAGCTTTAATTTAAAATTTACATTTTAACTCTAGTGAAACTATTTATTAAAAGTAGTAGTAAGTTAAGTTTAATATTAATGAAACTTTGTCAATTTAATATTTTATCCTTTAATTCAAAAAGTAAAATTTTAATTGAAATTACCTGGGAAGGGGAAAGGGGAGGGGAAAGGGATGGGTGAACCTAGTTGCTCTGATTTTCAAGGAAATGTTGAAGTTCGTGTTTAAATCGTCGCGCGTCGTCTAGCTCTCGTATAGTACGTGGAAGTGTGTTCCAAAGACGTATAGTAGCAATATAAAACTGTCTCTCGGATGTTAAACATGAAAATCGCGGAAGTAATAAACAGGCGGATCTGCTAGACACCGGAAACTTAATATTTTCGTATAGATATGTCGGCTGCCTACTTTTAATAATGCTGAAGAGAAATAAAAGAGCACGAAATTTTATATAATTTTGAAATGACATCTTTACCAAGTTTTTGGCTAGGTGTGAAACGTGGTCATATCTTTTGAGGCAATATACATATCGAATTGTGGTGTTAAATGCTACTTGTAGTTTTCTTTTGCACTCAGCGTCACATTCATGAAAAATTTCGCATCCATAAACCAGCAGAGGAATAACTAAGGCTTTGGCAAGTAGCAGTCTGGTTTTAGTTGGTGTACACTTTTGGGCAGTCCATAGTGTTCGAAGAACGCCATATGTTTTTCCCACTATAGAATTTATATGGTTGTTCCACGTTAGTGTTCTATTGAAGACAACGCCTAGATTTTTCGAAGAGTCAACGAATTCAATTTTTGAGCCGTTTAGCATTAAATGTGGGAAATAGGAAAGATCAAGAATAGTTTTAGAGATAACTAAACATTTACATTTTCCTGGATTTAGTACTAAACTACTTTTTGACGACCAATTTGAGATTCGTTGAAGCTCTTCATTTAAATCACTAGCGCAATTCTCAATGAGGCCTAAGGGACAGCTTTGATAAATTTGAACGTCATCAGCGTAAATATGTTTCGATGAATTCAATATTACAGAAGCTATATCATTAATATAGACTGAAATAAGAGAGGCCCTAAGATATATTGAGGGAGGGTCTATGACTGGGATGATATATTTGCTGGACAAGCGGACAAGATCAGTTTAATGGGGCTTTACTCCCTATCCACAGCGATCCGCCAAACGGTTTAATTATCTGTTAAGTTGTTATCCAATGTCAATGTCATCCGCGTAAGCAACCACCTGCTTCCAGGTATATCAGTAGTTCTTTTACCATTAAGTTCCAGAGAAAAGTTGAAAGGACACCGGCTTGCGGAGTACATCTGCTGAGACATCTTTTAGCAGAAGCCCCGCCTAGTTTGGAGTTGATTGCTATTTAGAATAAGACTGATCAACTCCCCAAGTGAGTCATCTAACTTGAGAGCTGATAGCAGAGCCACCCTATATGTTTAAGGATGCGACCATTATGTACTCTCTATAATGTAGGAATCGTTCGTTGTGGCTAGTCAATGTGTGTAGAACCGCTTCTATCGGCTTTCCTTTATTGTAGGCATATTAAGCCCTAGACAAAAATCGTCGATCAATTTTAAATCGTATAGGGTTCCAGAGTTTTCAAAAGACTGATAGACTTATAGATCTGAGAACATTTTCCGGCCTTGGGAATAAAAACTACGTTAATTTATCTACATTATAAGGGGATGTGGATTATTTCTACGTGGCTTCTCATAATATTCTCTGGTGTTGGCAGAATAATATCTTTAGTTCTTTGTGGCTCGGCAGGCGTTATACCGTCTGGGCGAGCAGACTTGTGAGGTTTGAAGCTGTGCAGGTTGAGTGATTAAGCACTTGAGTCCAAGAGCTATCAGTGGGATTGGATTGGATTGGTTGGGAGGATTTTTCTAAGTCGTGATGCTTCAGAGGTTTCTGTTATTTTATTCCAGAATGACCTCCAGGATTGTCGCCTTGCCTTTCTTGTCATTAATTGTGCTTTTTGCAGTTTCCTGCATACGACTCCAAGCGGTCTCAGAGCTGATGTACAACAATTAGGCTTTTTATTGCTTCTAGGTTGAATAAGAGGGCAGGAAACAGCCATTGCCTGGTTGAGAGTCAGGGTGACTTTCATGTCAAGCTCGTTGGTGTTCCGCGGGGGACTTAGAAGTTCAGAGGAAAGTAGTGTTAAAGATGTTTTGCTATAGTTCCGATAATTCCGGAATGCTAATGTGCAGAGAAGATCATCATTCAGGCTGAGTTGGATGTATCTGTGATCAGAAAATAAGTGTTCAGATGATACCATCCAGTTCGTTATCTTTTGAGTGATGTTGGCGGAGGCAAGAATGATATCTAGCACTTTTTGTCGATTTTTAGTTACGAAACTGGGCTCATTGACAATGTTGCTAATAATGAGGTTAGTAATTAATTGTAATTGTATTCAAAAAGTGACTCCCCTCTCTCGTTGGCGTCGGTAGTGCCCCATACCGTCTGATGTGCGTTAGAGTCGCACCCGATGATGAGGTCAAGTTTTGGCATCAGCGATGAGCACATTAAGGGTACTTTTCACTAATATACAAGTTCTATTCATACATTTGTCTGTAGTATAGGGCGGAATGTATTCAAATGTCCCAATTCCATGAATCACGTCCCAGGATTAGGATGATGTCTTTTGCATTTGTGAATAGACGCAGAATGAGTGCGGCTGAGACCTTTTTGGAGTGATGGAGTTACTACGGAGAAACTCTAGCATCATTGCTACAATCAACCAGAGAAGCTTCCATCGCGGTCTCATTTGAGTCCTCCGATTCTGAAAGTATGCCCAAGAGCTTATCTTCATCGTCTGATCGTAAAGGAACTGATTTTGATCGGTTTCCATATCCGACAGGGTGTCAGAGGTGGAGACCGTCGGCTTAGTTGTCACCTCGGAAAGATTGCAGTCGTCGCTATCCATTTCAGGAAAGGAGATAAATGCTCCAAGATCTGAGTCTATATTACTTGTTACTTTTAGTCCGCGCCGGGGGATTAAGGGATTCCTTATTGATCAGTATTAACGCACATCTATTAGTGTCTCTTAGTTCGTCCAGTTTCGCGACTGTCCAGTCATGAGTCAGAAGGAAAGAGCCTAATGATTTCTATAAAGATTCCTGGGGAGGAGGGTTCCTTAGCCACAACCTCGAGCTTTGCACCTGGTCAGACCTGCCCTAATCCACCCAAGGTTTTGTGTAAATATCGAGAAATTTTTGGTTGGCACAAGCGATAAGCTTCTGATGGCATTGGCACCTATCCGCACGGTTTGATATGGTAGCTGGTCTGGAGTTTACCCGCATGATGGCCAAGAAGTTACCCGAAAGTTTTAACTTGACCAACGGCCACCGTGTTGCGTCTCTTACTCTTTTTACTCTTTTAATTTTGACACTTTAGGGTATCGGCGCAGTTTTTTCCAACGACCCCTGGCGCTTGGAGTCTTTCAACGTTTTGGAACAGTGGGTAATCCGTTTCTAAGTTTGTTGTTGAACCGTTTTTGTTTGCTCCTCATGTCCATAGTTCTCTCAACCTCCGGAATGTAGAGCACCTTGGATGGGGCTTGATGATGCGGCAGATCCTCTGATTCCCCTTTGAGGGGGTAGCACCAACTTGCTGCTGCTGGGGGTGGAAGAAGTAGTAGGACCATGGCTTGCCACAGTCTTGCCAATCTTTGAGAGTTTGAGGTTTGGCTCGATGCGCGCTTCCCTTTGGGAAATGCTCCATGGCATGCCACACTTTTGCCTATAGTCGGTATTGCAGCAGTTTTGCCGGTAGTGGGAGCAGTCAACGTATTACCGTCCGGTATTAAAAGAGTACGGGTCTGGAATTTTGTATTCGTTTTAGAAATTTCAGATTCCATATAGAATCCCACGAGTAGCGGAGAAAGGGTGGTCCACCTGTACGGACGTCTGATGTAACTAATCCGCCAGGTATCCGGATATTCCGTTCACGACTGAGCTATTTTTGGAGATATTGGGCCCTCAGCCAGGTTGATCCTTGGCAGAAGCAGGGGAAGCTCAGCCAAGGGGATGAAGCAGTGGTTGGGAAAGAGGAGAAGGGAGGGGGTGAGCATCCTTTAGTTTCAGGACTCATTTGGAGAGCTTGTCAAGATTCATTGACCTTACTGAGCCTCTACAACCCGACAAGTTCGATGATCAGAGTGGAGAGGTTAATTTTGAATTTGTGGAAATTAATGAACAACTAGTTTGGTAGCTCTTGTGATCCTTTAAAGCATCTTTCAGCTTTTACCTCATTACTGGCATAACTCTACTACCTTGCCATCAGCCTGGAAGAATCCTTTGGTCCACAGAACATTGATTTTCTACTAAATTTTAAAAATCCAATTTAAGTAATCGGGATAGGGTAGAGTAAATACTAAATATCGAATGAAAACATAAAGGATCGAGTACTAGCCTCAGCTAAACTTATCCCATGTCCTAAGTGCATCTTCTGGAATAAAGTATCCGTTAGTTAGTTAGTTAGTATCCGTTAGCGACTTAAATTTAATTCACTTGATTTATGAGAGAGTCACCACCCTTGAATGAATATCTCCCTCCAATCGGCCCACAATTCAAACAGCCTAAGAGTACTCCCACGTCCATGGAACTAGTCGGTCAATAGTCAGTGATACTAGCGCCAGAGATGCAATATGTATAATAGGATCCAATATATACAAATGGGTGAAAATCCACCTCCATTAATGCCAAAGCCCCTATAAGAATGCCAATATTAACTCTATGACGCCTGGAATTAGGAAGGCTGGTAAGAATAACGCCCTGAGCAATGCAGAGCGCAAACACTGTATTGATAAACTGTGGGAGTTAGCTAAGGCAGAGACTGAAGTAGACTGAAGTGCGTCACGCAGTAAACTGTTGATGACTTAATCAAATCTGTGCTGAAAATACCCCACTCCCCGGGAAACTAAGACTTTTGAGATTGTCGGGCATCTGAGCTCCGGAGCAACTTATGGAAATGGAGAATGTCCTGATGCGTCTTCATACACAGACTTGTCATACCTGAAAAGGTTTAATTTCCAGGTGCTGACAAGAGACGACCATCAGAGTACTTATATTATGTATCATGTTTATTCAGATTAATCTTAACCATTTAAGTCTGCTAGTGCTTCCATCTAAAGGAGACTTTCCTTGGTGTAAATAACACTCACTACTTTAGTATTAATATACGTATTTATTTAGCTATTACAAAATTAGGTTACTGATTGGTAAGAGTTGAGGTTATAGAATGAGCATGTGGGTGGATGTCAAGTTATGGCGTAGGTTGGTAATAATGTTGAATAGTGCTTCCTAGTCTGACAAGTAGGTGTTGGGACTTGAGGGGCAGGCCACATTACACTTGGTAAATGTAAAAGCTCTCATATTTTCCATGCAGGAATCATGGGTGTTTCATAAACGCATCTGTCATCTCAGATGCTATAATAAATTCCTACGACGAGTTTATAATGGGGGGCGATTTCAATGCACGACTTCCAAATTGGGGCGACACAACAACGAACCCGCGATTCAAATATATTGTATAACTGGTTCTATAGCGGCCCATCTTTTTATTTAAATTTAGTCTCATCCTAAAGTCCTACTTTCCCCAGGTCCCCTTCCATCCTTGATTTTTTTTTTAATCACGCTCAATTAATACAAGGCGAGCGGCAAATGATAATGCATGCAAAACCTCACCTACGCTATCTGAACATTTTGGATCAGAAGCAACATTTGAATTGAATTTTTTGGTGCCAGCCCCTTGTTAGGTCCCCCATCATGCTTTAGAAGTTACAGTAACACAAATTGGGATGTCTTTCGAACTCAAATGCATATTGGCTTTTCACAGCTGAATATTCCAATGGAAACTAATATCTCTAAACCGGAAATATGTAGATTTATTGATAAGCGATGTGAACGAAAAAATCATTAGCTGTATTCATAGAACTCTGTCAGTAAAAATTCCAAAGAGTCAAAGTATAATAAGCTGCAACGAAAAACTTATGTAAAATTCGAAATAGCTATTTGGCTGAGAAAATATTGAAACGAATATTTCATCAACATTTAAATAGAGCTAGTAGAGAGTATCAAGAGAGAATTACTAGTATTAAGGAGAAAGTCGAAATAGGTATAGATAATGACTTAAGATCGCGATTGAACAAAATTAAACCCTCCCCTCAGGCTTTTAAGGAAATCGACATAATAACAGATAGAAAGCATTTTGGAACTAATATAATAGAATATGTCCTTGATTGCAATGGGATAGAATGACAATATATGGCATGGAAGCAAAACTCACCTCATTTAAAGCAATGCTTACACAAGTTTTTGACAAAAAAATTTCCAATTTCGACTAAAACTTGACTAACCAAGTTATTCAAACCGTCGAAGATTCGCCAGAACTGTCTCACAACATTTTCGCATCAAAATAGGATACTTAATCAAGATGCTCCCTTCAACTCACCATCTAAGATCAAACTTCTTCGATTAAATCTTAATAGAAAGAAAAAACAGGGTCCTGATCAGATCTCAAACTTCATTCTACGAAAATGTCCCTCTTCAGTAGATGTTATCCTTTCATACTTATTTAACCATTGCCTGAATAAGGGCTATTTTCCTGCAATATGGAAAAAATCTATTTTATTGCCAATAGCGAAAAAAAAATGAGCGCACGATATTAAGGACTTCCGCCCGATAGCATTATTATCTAATATAGGTAAGTTACTCGAGAGGGAGCTATCCGAAACGTTGAATAGTTTCTGCGAGGATTTAAATTTAATTCCAAACAACCAATTTGGATTTAAGAGAAGCACTCAACAGAACATGCTTTACTTTTTCTAGGTAATATAATCACTCAGAACTTAAGACAAAAAAAAATGCACGTTAGTGTTGTACATCGACTTGAAGGCGGCATTTTACTCGATCTGTCATGATGACCTTATATTCAAACTATCTTCACTTAACTTTCCAATGTCACTCATACGCATGATTAGTAGTTTTTTGAACTGCAGAAATGCGTGTATTGTCATTGGTTCTGAGTACTCAGAGGAATTCCCGGTGCTCTCAGACGTTCCCAAAGGATCAATTCTGGGTCCCAAGTTGTTCAATATTTATTTGCAGGACTTTCCTCTCAATGATTCAACCACCAGTGAACGGGGATCGATGTTATTCGCTGATGACACATCAGTCGTAGCTAGCGACACTCGACCTCACAATGTCTTAAAAAAAATTAGAAATATTACATTAATAGTCGCATACTTAAGATCTTGGGGCTTAAGCATAAGTACAGAGAAATGTGGGCTTATATGTTTCAGGAATACCTATGGGAAGAGGCATAGAGTAGCGGTAAAAGACAGCAAAAATCTCTGTTTATAAGGATATATATTGAAGGCTACACAATACCAACTAAAAGTGAAGCATGATACTTAGGCATTAACTTTCAAAATAAATTTGGTTTTAACAAACACGAAAGAAAAACCTTAATTAAGTTAAACGAAAGATAAACCTCTAAGTACGTATCACAGAAAACTAAATTGTATATAAGATCCTTATTAGACCCATGCTTTCATATGTCTTTGGTATTTGGTTTACCATATCACCTACGGTTGCTACAGAACTGGAGGTCTTCGAAATAAAAATTGTAAGGTTTTAGCAGTGACAAATAAGGGAGATCAGATGAACGATGGTTTTCAAATCAGACTCTGTACAATCAGATTAATATAATTTTATTAGATTAATATAATTTTATTATATTAATCATTAACTCTTACATACTAACAAAAAATGCTTAAATGCTAGCTTAAAATGACTTAACAATCTCATACTAACTTACTGGCCCCACACAGGAACTCTAAGCTACTCTAAATTCTCATATTTATGTCCTTCGACTTTATTTACATTTTACTTAGAACTATTTATTTTGTATACTTAAGGCTAAGAAAAAAAAATTGTTAACAAAACTTAGAATATGGAAATTTTTTTAATTTTTTATAAAAACTTAATATCTAACTTAAAATAAACATACACATACATAGACATTACACAATAAATTACATATATTAGTATATACCTTCGAATATACTAAGCCATGTATATATTTCTTAAATGCTAACCTAAACCTATGTAGGCTGGCCATCGCTATTTACAGAGCAAATAGATTGGCCAGCTCTGCCTCATTAGTGAGGCTGGTACGTAATTAACGAAAACGACGACTAAACATCATCTCCGTCATTCAACCACAAGAAATGCTGGTGCTGCCGAAAGAGCTCATTCTTATCGCGATTCCCCACCACCCTACTGAACCTGAGACGATCCACATTGCCGTCTGCGACATCTCTGCTGTAGTTGAGTCGCCTGTCCCCAGCTGTCCGAGCGACATGGAAGATTAACGGGACCGCTGATCTATCCTGAATCAACCCTATCTGAACTAGGTAGAGGAATGCTTCCAGTGGAACGAGGCCGTCAGAGCACACACTCTCGTGGTAAAGGTAATTGGGGTAGTAAGCCCCAGATATCAGGTTATTCGTCGATGTCATTGCTCTTGCAAAGTGCCTTCGAGTCACCTTAGTTATGATTTAGTTAGTATTAGCTTCGCCCTGTGGTAAAGGACCTCATTGGGATACACATTTTTGTACTCCGACTCTGGTGTTCTGTACAAGCGAGGGCAAGCCCTCTCAAACACCCAAATTTTTTCCATTAAGCTTGCTCGTACATTGAACCACACGGGACATCCAAATACCAGCATGGGCCTGATAAGGGCCATGTAGCAGATTACCTTTACCCTCGCATCGAGTTGGCTGCTATAAAACAGTCTCTTTGTAAGGGCAAAAGCGCCTTTAGCTCTGGCCAGAGCAGCATCTACATTTTTGTCAAAATACAGAAACTTATCTAGCCAGATCCCAAGGTATCGCACTACATTTCGACAGGCAAGGGACTGTCCGTGCTGTCCAATGATCGAGAACTTTCGCCAATTTTTTCTGGTATCCCTAGAGGCTCCAGACTACGGCGTCCTAAAGAGAATTGTTTCCGACTTCTGAAAGTTGGTTTTAAACTTCCAGTAATCGCAAAATCGTCTTATCTTATCCAAGTCACGATTGCAAGAGAATATTAATAACCTTGATTTTTGGACCTGTTCTGTACGCTACCAAATCGTCTGCGTACGCAATAGTATGGGGAAATGAGCCTATCAAGTCGCTTGTATAAATGTTAAATGGGATCGGCGAATTGACCGCGCCTTGCTGAAGACCATTTTTAATTTGAAATATTCCAACAGAAGTCACATCACCATTCTTCACGATGAACTGTCTGTTGGTTAGCATATTATAAAGAATGTACAAGAGTGGTTTACTGATCCCCAGCCTAGTCAGCTTATAGAAGGGACCCTCTAACCATACGGTGTCGATGGCCTTCTCCAAGCCAACAAGGCAGGCACCAGTACATTTTTTTTTGCCTTTATTCCATTGGATATTGGACACCAGCTTAGACGCGGTATGTGAGATATCATGTCCCGCCTTAAAACTGAATTGATTATCCGGAACTATGTGTTTGTCCTCAACCCACCTAGACAGAGCTCTATTGATTACATTTTCAAACATTCAAACCGCCATTTTCCAATGCGCTGGATAATGTGCTTTATTCATTGCATTATTAAACAGAGTGGTGTAAATGTCCACTGCCGAAGGGAAGATGCCGAAGCATGTTGTTCGGAATACCATCGGTCCCCACTGATTTCTTAGCCCTGATTGTGTTGAAGATTTCACGGAGTTCTTCCTTCGAAATGAACGGTGGTAGGTCACTATCTGGTAATGACATTATTTGACATATTTTCGTCGCTGAACCGGGTGAAACCAGAGCCCTCGGATCGCCAGTGCTATACTTCATTTCGAATGTAGAAGTCGTGCACCAAGACGCGATTGTCCAGGTTATAATTAGGGCCAATGGTGTCACTGGCCTTGTATACTTCCTGGAAAGTCGCCCCTATGGCCTCAACTTTCTCCTGTGGATCCTCGATCACAAAGAAGTCGTTATCATCAGCGACCTCATTCAGATCGATACCTGCTATTGTTAGTAACCGTTCGTTGTCTGTTGTCCGGGCTATTTTAAGACACTGATGGTCGTTTTGATTTTTCCTACGAAATATTTTATTCATTTTCGGGTTGCTGGTGTTTATAGCCCGAACCTTGTTGTTCCAATACAAACTTACAGAAATTCTGTAACTCTCTTTTATTAACGTTTGCACATTTTTAATCGACGACTTCAGTGTAATAATCTCCGGGTTTTGTCTGTCAGTTAACTGTCTATACAAGTTTTTGAGTCTTGTCAGAAGTCTACTTTTTTGTCGG
The DNA here is from genome assembly GCA_949129095.1 of Volucella bombylans. Classification (NCBI taxonomy): domain Eukaryota; kingdom Metazoa; phylum Arthropoda; class Insecta; order Diptera; family Syrphidae; genus Volucella; species Volucella bombylans. The sequence continues at coordinate 140,170,802 of OX422140.1, read as the reverse complement.
TGAAGTGCGTCAATAGTTGATTGCGGAACAGATCTTCGCCGATACCGCGGTATTGTAGTGTCCATAGTTTGTTTAATTGTCTCGTCCATTCGGTTTATGTACTTATCGATCTCCTCGTTCGACAAATTCCTATTGGACGGTGGGTGGAGAGTGCTCTTTTCAAAGTTGCGGAGAAGCGTGTCCATCGAGTCTTACTGTAGTTGTAAGAATATCTTTGGACATACTCCTCCAATTCCGCAATTTCGTTGGGAATTGAACCGGTTTTCGGTGCTAAAACCGCAATGGTCGCTGTTATACACGAATGTGTGGAGACAGTTTAATGTTTGTAAATTCGTACCTGTCAGTCGTATACGTTCGTCGTACAGCAGTAGATCCAAATAAGACCCGCCTCTGGGAAACGACGGGTTATCCGTCGCTTTAAGACCGAGTCTGTCCATGCCATCGTGCTCACCCCCCAATCGTGTAGTAGGTTCCCTCTAGTATTTGGCAACTTATTTCCCCAATCTCCGTGTTTAGCGTTGAAATTCCTGCCGATTATAAAATAATTCTCCCCAGATTCTAGCCTCAAAAGTAGAAAAAGCGTGTCAAGCTCTGTAATGAATAGAGTGGATTGTGAAGCCTTAAGTGCGTAAACAGAGGCCAAGTACAGCGGCTTTCCACTGCGGAGCGTGGATGTAAATGACGACTGTCTCCAACACCCGGAACTTGCGCAACACTCCCTTGTACACTCTGTGAAATTTTATACCTTCTTTAATGAAAATCGCGACACCGCCTCCACGTTTGGATCTGGGCCGGTTTCTTCTTCTAACAATATAATTATTGTACTCCAGTTTGTGATTATCGGTTAGCTTGGTTTCGCTAGCGAAAAGTACATCAGTAGTTTGGTCTTCTAGCAATTTAAACATCGCGGCTCTTCGTTGGATCCTAATCAGTGAATTAACATTCAACGCAAGGACCTTCAAAGTTTGCTCCACCATGTGCGTACCCATTACGACATGTGTTGCATTAAGCCCGGCAGCAGGGCGTAGATCTGGTCCACCCGCTTATCCTGTTCTTGCACCTGAGCCATCTGCCCTTGGATTGCGAGCAAGATGGCCAGCATATTAGGTGCATCTTCCATTGTTTTCGGCCGGAGAAGCAACAGTCGCATGCTGTATCGTAGCCCCCCTACTTGACGCCATTTGGGCATTTGGGCGTAGGAAATTTGGGACGTGACGGCTGTTGTTTGAAACCTAACAGGTGAACGTTTGACCTGCACCTTTTGCTGTCGAGCCAGTTTTGCTTTCTTAATGTCAGCGAACTTAGGACAGCCCCAATAGTTTGCGATGTGTCCCACGTTCCACATAACACGCACGTGAGCTGCGACCTATCGGATGCTCCGTCAACACCCAGAGCACACTCCTCGGAACTGTGGTTCTTTGCGCACTTCACGCATCGAGGCTGCATTTGGCAGTTCGATATTTTTGTTAAAATACAGATATTGATCTAGCCAGATCCCAAGCTATCTGACTACATTTCGGCAAGCAGATGACTGTGCGGAGCCACACTGGTACGTGCCGATTATATACGACATTAAGCAGGGATATACCTCGATAGTTCTGGCAAGACATAGGATTGTCTTTTTTGTAGATGGGGCATATGAAGCTGATAGTCCAGTCATCTCGAACGCTTTCTTACACACATACTTGGTTTATTATTTGGTGCATGCGCCATCCCAAGGCATCGCCATTGTATTTGAGGATATCCGCTGATAATCCGAAATCGAAGAAAATGGGAAGTGCAAAAGACTAGCCCTTGTTATCCATCGGACTGTCGTGCCAACATTGTAAAATAGTCATCCGAACTATACACCATATTCAGACGTCTGCTTCCACGTGCTACGTCGAAAAGAAATACATAAAAATGGGGGATTATCATCTCATTATCATATCTGTATGGTTTTCTATCTGATAGAGAGAGACAGGGACAGACCTGGCGTTAAAATAGGACCGCCACTATTTCCCATCGATTGGTGTTGCCGCAGTCTACAAACCATTTACATAGTCAGTTATTGCCCGAGTGCTTATTGTAATTGCCAATTAGATGAATGAAAATCAGTTAGTGCAATAATATGTCCATTCCGTCATAACCATGCTTTGAAGATGTCTCTTTGCTGCTTGTAGCTGTTGCTATTTTCATCCAAAGCCACAACGTTCTGTAATCTTGACACTTCCATCTCTAATCCAAAATACGACTAAAAGAGTCCTTCCGCCTTTGTTCTTGCGAAAGAGCATAGTATTTATTTTCCATATTTATTGGAGAAGAATGTAAAATTAATTGTTCATGCTGGTTTCAATTATATGTACATATATATGAATATCTTTAAATAGTACTGCACCCTTGTCTAAATTTACGTCCACTCAGGACTACATGTCTAACCAAATAAATCATTCAGTGCAAAGTATCTCACTCAAGAATGCAGACTTCCCTTGTTCAGTCTTTCAAAGATATTCATTCCGCTCACTTATCCAATAACATTTTTCCAACTGACGTGGATAACTATATTAAAAAGTTTTCTTTCAAAACCAACTTTCTACACTCGTAAAAGGTATCCCAACCCCTCCCTCCAATATGTTAGATCATCCCTTGTATATTTTTACTTCAAAAAATCCAATTAAATATAATGAAGAGGGTCCGACGTAACCGAAACCGGATTATAGTTGTGGGATATTACGCGTACACCCATAACCATAAATCCGTTTTAATCATATAAGAAGCTTGGATGTATCTGTATCTTCTTTTCGGTCCTCGATGGTGAACTTGGAGAGCTCTCAGAGTTTTTGAACTCAACTCCAGCTTTTCGACTCATTTCCTTAATTAAATCAACGCGCTGGCTAACTTGATACCCAAACATCGAAACCGAAACAGTCTTACGGATATTTTTAGAACAAAAAAAAAACAAAAAAAAGAGTATTCCAGCGGCCAGTCCGGCAGGACAACAACCTTGCTGAGGGGGGAACCAGATGGGATCGTTTCATTTTGGTTCCCACTAACCACATGACCATGTCGATGAGGGAGATACTCTATTAGTGGCGGAGACAAGCCTATCCGTACCACACAAAATTGTTCAGTAAGATTGAAAATTAATTTTAAGAAATTGGAGAGTAAAAAGTTGGTTTTACCGTTGAGTTGTGACTAGTATCTGAAGCTGGTGCTCGTCCTGGTTTCGGTGGTTTCTCCATCTGACTGCTGACGTTGTCGGCCGCTGTGGTATCTCTCCTGAATAAGTTGCGTCTTGTGGACCATTTACATTTTAGTCCTTTGGAGTGAGGCTTTTAAATTAGAAGGTGAAAAATTGGAAAATTTTTTTTGCCACTAAGAAGAGTCAGTCTGTCCATAGAGGGAATCTTTGGGCAAACTTAGAAGGTAAGTGAAAGTAAGACGATGTGGCTTCATTCCAATGTCAGATCAAATTGAGGGAATCTTATGTTACGAAAAATTACTTAGGAATACCGGGTAAGGTTAATAAAAGGCGTTTCATCGTGGTGTGCGCTGAGGTTAGTCAATTTCCTGAAACTTATTCAACTCTGCGGCTGGATTTTGAATTGGAGCGGGGGAATACAAATAATGGCAGCCATAGGTTAGGGATTGAATTAAAAATTCATTCTACGTTTTGGTTGCATTAGTGAATTGATGTTGGAATCATTTACAGTCATTTAATATTTCACGTTAAGTCGATATTGAGTCGGAATTTATTAATTTAAGATCGGACATTAAAACCAATGTCAGCTGGTGAGTAAAGCTAGAACCGTTATGAGAGGACCTCATGAATTTCATTATTTTATTAAGTTTTAATTTGTTTTTTCTCCCAGTTCAACTGAGCGTTTAGTTGCAAGCTCGTTGTATGAGAACCATAATTTGAAGAATTGTACGAATTGCGAACACTGGAGGAACAATATTACAAAAGTCTTTGCAACTACTAGTGTACGCTGTTGATATTGACATAATTGACAGAACTTAGCGGGCTATCACCGTTACGTTCGCTAATATTGAAACGGAAGCGGCCAGAATGGGTTTAGCGGTAAATAAGAGCAAAACCAAGTATTTGTTGTCAATATATATAGAAGGGACACACAACATCGGCGAATTGAACAGAACGTCATAATCGACAGCTATAATTTCGATGTAGTAAGGGGCTTGGTCTACCAACAACACCTCAGAAGAATCACTCTTGTCAATCACTGTTTCTTTGGGCTTACAAGGCAATTGGCTAGTAAAGCCCAATACCAAAAAACGTAGTAGCCTCTATATAAGACCTTGATCATCCCAGTCGCCTGAGATAGAGGTGACATGTTGAGCAAATGGACATCAATGCTACGGCCTGTAGAGTCTTCGAGGGACAACGCAGTAGAAGAAGACCTCACATTAAGTAGCGCGCACAAGTAGAACAGGTCCTCAAACGACTTTAAGTGCGCAACTGGAGACAGTTAGCAAAGGATCGGGAGAGGCCTGTTAGTTGAGACCCAGGTTCACTTCAAACTATAGCCCCACCTAAGTGAATAAGTAAGAGCCTCAGCGATTCATTCGGCTGCATGCGGTCTTTTAAGGATTCTAATATTCCGTGCACGAAATCGATTTTTTCCACCATGGAGAAATTGCCCCCACGCGGAATTCTAAATACCCTGGCAAATGTTCGGTTAAAAGGTCAATAGCCGGCAGCCTCGCTGAAGTTGTGAGCGCCGCCGTTCATCTATTCAAAGTTTTTCTGCTTCCATCTCTACTCCAGGATCCCGACGCTACCATTATGGTCTTAGGTTCTCTGTTCACTGACTAGGGTCTTGGCCACCGACATCGACGCGTATATGATTCCTCCACTGCTGTCCTGATGAAAGAGATGTGTCCTAGTGTGAACTTTCTACTTCTCTATCTCAATTTCGAGACACAACGTTTGTCTTCTCTATCATCAGTCAAAGGGGCTAGGCTGACCGTGTGGAGGTGGGAGTAGAATTTGATGGACAAAGGCTTAAGTGTCGATACTTGAGTTTTTAAAAGATCTTTATAAGAGAGCTACTCCAAAATATTTAGAAATTGGGTAAAGGCCCGGATTTTCATAGCGGAATCTGTGAGGTGTGAGTCAACAGCATCGGTTAGACTACTTGTATCCTAGGAGCTCTCAAGTCGGTACTGCTGGTATAAATTTCCTATGATGTAAAACGAATGCGGTTATGACAAAATCACTTCTTGTTTTGTGGGAACAGAGAATTCACACAGAAGTCTATTACATCCATGTAAGCATGACTACATTCCTTTCCTCAGTCGTTCATGACGTGTTCGGTTTTTACATAAATAAATAAATAAATAGTGATCCAGTGCCATTTAAAGACATTTAGTCACAATATAATCAATCCACTCGGTAGCCTAGCGGCTAGCGGCGTCGTCGACGTCGTTCATAGATCTCCGTGGAGAACAAACGTGTCGGCTTCTAGTTAAAAGCGAAATTAATAAAAGAACAACCAGAAATGTTTTGGCCAAGTGCTTCGGTGGCCCAGTGGTAGTGGTTTCTGCCGATAAAGCAGAGGTCGTGGGTTGCAATGATGCAAGAAACATATCGGACTTTTTATTTTTATTTCTATTTTTAAAAGTAAAAAAAAAAGAATAAATAAGTGAACAGTCAGACAATGAGGGAAAGTGAGCGGTCCGCTATTCAAATAGCGGGGCCAGCAGATGACTTGTTGTCATCAGATGACCAGGCCGTTATGTCGGCCCATTCTCATTCTGGGAAACCAGAAATTAGTGCTAAGAGGAGGAGGAAGCTGAGGCCTACTCCTAATCTTGTGAAACGCCCTTCCCTTTCAGCGTCTACTGAAAAGCTGCCTGGTAGAGTGAGGGAAGAGGCGCCAACAACATCGTCAAGGGCAGCAGCACGACAACAATACAGAAAAGAAATTGACAAAGACGATTTCCCATATGTATCTGACGGTGGAGAAGGACACTATATAGGAGGTGATAACATTTTCGCATCGTTAGCCGCCTCAGAGTCAGACGACGAAGAGGCAGAGATGCAAGAAATGTATAGCAGTATCAAAGAGCTGCAACTAAAGGTACTGGCTATTAAAGCCAAGCAAGTTGCGAGGAGACAGAAGGAGCAGCAACTCCAGGACTCGCAAAAACAGTCACACATAAGCGAGTCTATACCGCAAAAAAACACACAGAAAACTGCGATACAACAACAAAACATACAAAAGCAGCCACAACAACAAAACTCACAACAACATAAGCAGCAACAACAGCAGCAGCAGCAAAAGCAGCAGCAACAGCAAAAGCAGCAGCTGAAGCATAAACAACAGCTACAACAAAAACAACAACAACCACACAAATCAACTAAACAACGGGTACCACCAATCAACACCTTCAGGATGGAGTTGAAAGATACGATAGAATTACGATAATTAGGCCATAGGCAATAATTTTTTTGTTAAAAGACTTAGTTTAGATAGGCACGCGATCCATTGCAATACAGTGGAGCGCTATCATAAAATTAAAAACTTGTTAAGGGATTCGACGACGGAGTTCTTCTTCTTCACACCGAAAGGTGAAAAGCTGCAAACAATGCTGCTGAGGGGGTTAGAACCGTCGACTGATCCGGAGGAGCTCCTTGCACTGCTGAAAGAGAAGGAGTGCGAAGAGCTCAAATTCGTAGGGGTTAAGCCATTCGTCACGGCTAGAGCCAAAAGGGAGAAGCGGAAACTACCGTTCTTCCTGGTTCAGCTGAGTCCCAACAGCAAACTGGATGGTCTAAGGAGCATTAAAGTCCTAGACTACCAGGTTGTACACTGGGAAAAATTAAAGAGGAGCGAAAACATTTTACAATGTGTTCGTTGCCAAAGGTTCGGGCACGCCGCGTCGAACTGCGAAATGCAGCCTCGATGCGTGAAGTGCGGAAAGAACCACAAGTCCGAGGAATGCGCTCTAGGCAAGGACGGAGCGTCAGAAAAAAGCCAACTCTCCTGCGCGTTATGTAGGAACACGGGACACACCGCAAATTATCGGGGTTGTCCCAAATTCCAATACATCAAAAGAGTAAATCTGGCTCGGCAGCAGAAAGTGGAAATTAAACGTCCACTCGTGCAGACACAAACACCAGCCGTTACTCCCCATGTTACCTACGCCCAAATGACGGCAGGTAGGGGAAATGCGGTACAACAACCAAAGGTAGCTTCTCAGGCCCCAGCGCCTAGAGCACCGGAACCTGTACCTGACATGCTGGCTATCTTGCTCTCTATTCAGGGGCAGATGGCTCAGCTGCAGCGTCAAATACAGGAACAGGCTAAGCGGGTGGATCAAATATACGCGATGCTGCCGGGCCTAACGCACCTCCAGTCGTAATGGGTACGCACATGGCGGAGCAAACCCTGAAGGTCCTTGCAGTGAATGTTAATTCACTGATTAGGTTCGAACGAAGAGCCACACTATTTAAGTTGCTTAAAGACCAAGCCCCTGATGTGCTCTTGGTTAGCGAAACTAAGCTTACCAAGAGACACAAAATGAGGCACAAAAGATATAAAATAGTACGGAGAAACCGACCCAACTCCATTCAGGGAGGAGGCGTTGCGATTTTCGTATGAAAAGGTATTCGTTTTAAAAGAGTATACAGTCGTGTAGTACATAGGTTCCAGGTGCTGGAGGCATGCATCGTGTATATCCCTCTCCGTAGTGGAAAGCGGTTATACATGGTGTCTGTTTATGCACCTAAGGCTACTCAATCCACCTTATTTATCTCAGAGCTCGAGACACTTTTTCGATTTCTGAGGCTGGAATTGGAAGACAACTATTTTATTATCGGCGGAGATTTCAACGCCAAACATAGTGATTGGGGAAATAATACACCAAATACTAGAGGGAACCTACTATTCAATTGGTGGGGTCAGCACAATATAATGTATCATCTCGGCCTTAAGGTGACGGATAGTCCGTCGTTTCCTAGACACGGGTCTTATTTGGATCTCCTGCTGTTCGACACACGAATACACCTGACATGCACAAACCAACAAACCATAAACTGTCTACGCACTTTTGTGTATGACAGTGACCATTGCGGACTCAGTACCGAAATAACCGTTCCGAACGAAGCTGCGGAATTGGACGAGTTTGTTCAAAGGCATGCCTACAATTATAGTAGGGTGCGTTGGACACACTTCTCCAGAACAATGACGAGAGCACTCTCCTCGAATTCGCTCTACCCACCGTCCAATAGAAATCTGTCAAACGAGGAGATTGACAGATATCTAAAACTAATGGACGAGACAATTAAACGAACAATGGACAAAACGATACCTCGGTATCAATACACTGACAACGAAGACTTATTCCGCAACGCAACCATTGACGCACTGCACCGACATAAAAGCAGACTGCTGTCAAGGCTGAAAACCTTGTACAGACAGTTTACTGATAGACATAACTCGGAGATTATGACGCTAAAGTCGTCGATCAAAAACCTCCAAACATTAATAAATGAAAATTACAGAGCATCTGTAAGTTTGTATTGGAACACCAAAATTCGGGCTGTAAACACCAGCAACCCGAATATGTTCCTGCAAATAAATAAAATATTTCGGAGGAAAGATCACAACGACCTTTCGTGTCTTAAAATCGCCCGAACGACATACAACGAGAACATACTTACAGCAGCAGGCATAGATCCAAATGAAGCTGTTGATGATGACAACTTCTTTGTGATCGAGGATCCGCAGGAGCAGGTAGAGGCTATAGGAGCGACTTTCCAGGAAGTATACAAGGCGAATGACATCATTGGCCCGAACCACGACCTGGAAAATCGAGTCCTTGTGCACAATTTCTACCTTCGAAATGAAATTGTGAATTGGCGATTCGAGAGCTCGGGTTTCACCCAGTTCAGTGACGAGAATATGGCAAATACTGTCATCACCAATGAAATGGTACTACCACCGTTCATTTCGAAGGCAGAGCTCCAAACGATCTTCGAATCGCTTAGAAGTAAGAAATCAGTGGGAACCGATGAAATACCGAACATTGTGCTTCGCCATCTCCCACTAGAAGCGGTGGACATTTATACCACCCTGTTTAATAATGCAATGAATAATGCACATTATCCAGCGCATTGGAAAACGGCGGTGGTACATCCCATCCCCAAAAGGGATAAAGACACATCCAATCCGGCAAATCTCCGGTCGATCAGTCTCCTTCCAAACATCAGTAAGGTTTTCGAGAAGGTGATCAATAGAGTCCTGACTAAGTGGGTTGAGGACAAACATATAGTTCCGGATAATCAATTCGGTTTCAAGGCGGGACATGATATCTCACATGCCGCGTCTAAACTGGTTTCTGATATCCAATGGAACAAAGGCAAGAAACAGTGCACTGGTGCCTGCCTTGTTGACTTGGAGAAGGCCTTCGATACCGTATGGTTAGAGGGACTCTTTTTCAAGCTGGACAGGTTGGGCATTAGTAAACCATTGCTGTATATTCTTTTTGATATGCTTTCCAGTAGACAGTTCATCGTGAAAAATGGCGGTGTGACTTCTGCTGGAACATTTAACATTAAAAACGGTCTGCAACAAGGTGCGGTAAACTCGCCGATCCTATTCAACATTTACACAAGTGATCTGACAGAACAGGTCCAAAGATTGAGGTCATTAATATACTCTTGCAACGTGACTTCGATAAAATTAAACGATATTGCGACGACTGAAAGTTGAAAATCAACGTGAGAGCAAGTTTATTGGAAAAGATTCGGGTGTTTGAGAGGGCTTGTCTTAGGACTTGTCTTCGCTTATACAGAACACCAGAGTCTGAGTACATAAAATTCTATCCTAATGAGGTCTTGTACAATAGGGCGAACCTGATAAGAGTGGACAATTTCGTCATTAAGTTAACTCGAACACCTGATCTCCGGGGCTTTCTACCCCAATTACATGTATCATGAGAGAGTTCGCTTTGATGGCTTTGTTCCCCCAGAAGCGTTCCTCTACCTAGATATGAAAGGTCTGATCCAGGACAGATTGGCGGTGCCGCTAATCTTCCACGTTGCTCGAACAGCTGCGGACAGGCGACTCAACTACGACAGAGACGTCGCACATGGCAGTGCGGAGCGCCTCCGGTTCAGTAGGTCGGTAGGGAGTCGCGACATAAGGGATGTTGCTCGGCAGCACCAACAATTCTGGTGGCTAGATGAAGGAGGGGAAGTCTCGTCGTCGAATTCCTCCAGTCCTACGTAGCTCCATGGGGAGCAAAGTCGGTCTTCTGCATATTTTTTTTTAGCCATGGCCGGCTTACATAGTTATAGGTAGAATTAGGGTAGTTTTAAGAAAAAAAAAAAAAATAAATAAAAAAAATAATAAAACATAAAAATCACAAAAAAAAAAAAAATAAAAAAAAAATATTAGAACAGAGGTGGGTAACACCTTCTAAAATATGGTATAGCATTAGATAGTTTAAGTAGGATTAAGTAGGTTAAGATATAGTTGTAAATAGTTTATACGTTTAGTTTTAAGTTTTATATTATAACAAAAAGTCCATATACTAAGTTTTGCTACTTAAAGTTTATTTTCTTAGTTTTAGTTTTAATAAATGTAAAACAAAAATAAAAATAGTCTGTAAGAAACGTCGAAAGACATAGATTAAGTATTATGTTTAACTTAGAGTGCCCGCATGGGGCCAGTAAGATAGAATAAGAGTATTTGTAAGTAATTTAAGCTAATATTTAAGCATTTTTTGTCTAGCTGTAAGTGTAAATGAATTCCAAAAATAAAAATGAATGAAAGCGGCGTCGTCGGTCATCGAAGAGGTGGGATACGGGTTCGATCCCAGGTCAAACTCGAGACTTTTGTTTTTCTGTTTTTTTTGTAATCAAAACAAAACAAAAAATAATAAATTAAATTAATAAAGTCACGTGATGGATGGTGGAGAGCGCTCCGCTCTTCCCATATCGGGAGTTGGAAAGGGCAACAATGGTGTGCCGGTGACGTTGCGAAAGCAATTAAAAGGAGGAGGAGTTTGAGAACCCCTCCTAATCTAACGAAAAAAAGAGTGAATGTGCTAACAGAAGATGTTGATCATTATGAAGGGGGCAATAATAACTTTGCTTCCCTAGCGTCATCCGAATCGGAAGATGAGGATGAAATGATCAAAGACATTAGCAGCAGCATTGAAAAGCTGCAAGAAAAAATGCTGGCTTGTAAGCTAATGCAAACTGCACGCAGGCAGAGGGAGCAAGCACAGGTAGAAAGCGCCCAACAAAAAAAGCAACAAAAGCAGCAACAACAACTGCATCAACAACAAAAACAGCAGCAGCAGAAACAACCACTGCAGCAGCAGAAACAACAAAAACAGCAGCAGCAAAAGAAGAAGGAGAAGGTGCCTCCTATCAACACCTTTAAATTAGAGGTAAATGACACCAAGGACCTGTGTAAGTTGGTCATTGGTAATAATTTCAATATTAAGAGATTGGGGAACGATCGCCATGCCATCCACTGTAATACAGTGGAGGGCTACGCGAAAGTTAAAGAGCTCCTAAAGGAAACGACGACGGAGCACTACTCATTCACACCGAAGTGTGAAAAGCGGCAATCGATGCTGCTGAAGGGGTTGGAACCGTCTTCTGATCCTGTGGAGATCCTGGCACTGCTCAAAGAAAAGGAGTGCGAAGGACTCAAGTTTGTAGGGGTAAAGCCATTTACCACAGCTAGAGCCAGGCGGGAGAAACGGAGTCTGCCGTTCTTCCTGGTGCAGCTCAGTCCCGAAAGTCGTCTGGATAGTCTAAGGAGTATCAATGTCCTAGACTACCAGGTGATTCACTGGGAAAAATTAAAAAGGAGCGAAGGCGTTTTACAATGCGTTCGCTGCCAGAGGTTCGGGCACGCCGCGTCGAACTGCCAAATGCAGCCTCGATGCGTGAAGTGCGCAAAGAACCACAGTTCCGAGGAGTATGCTCTAGGTAGGGATGGAGCATCCGATAGGACGCAGCTCTCGTGCGTGTTATGTGGGAACGTAGGACACACCGCAAACTATCGGGGATGTCCTAAGTTCGCCGACATAAAAAAAGCAAAAATGGCTCAGCAGCAGAAGGTGGAGGTCAAACGTTCACCTGTTAGATTCCAAACACCAGCCGTCACGTCCCAAATTTCCTACGCCCAAATGGCGTCAGATAGGGGGACTACGCTACAGCAAGCGTTTGTTGCTTCTCAGGCGCCAATGCCAAGAACAACGGAAGCTGCACCTAACATGCTAGCCATCTTGCTCGCAATCCAAGGGCAAATGGCTCAGGTGCAAGAACAGGCCAAGCGGGTGGTCCAGATGTACGCGCTGCTGCCGGGCTTAACGCAACACATGCCGTAATGGGTACGCACATGGTGGAGCAAACTTTGAAGGTCCTTGCGGTGAATGTTAATTCACTGATTAGGATCGAACGTAGAGCCGCGATGTTTAAATTGCGGCAAGACCAAAGTCCTGATGTGCTTTTCGCTAGCGAAACCAAGCTAACCGATAAGCACAAACTGGTGTACAATAATTATATCGTTAGAAGAAGAAACCGGCCCAGATCCAAACGTGAGGCGGTGTCGCGATCTTCATTAAAGAAGGTATAAAATTTCACAGAGTGTACAAGGGCGTGTTGCGCAGGTTCCGGGTGTTGGAAGCAGTCGACATTTACATACCTCTCCGCAGTGGAAAGCGGCTGTACTTGGCCTCTGTTTATGCACCTGAGGCTTCACAATCAACCCTATTCATTACAGAGCTCGATACGCTTTTTCGACTGAGGCTGGAATCGGGGGAGAATTATTTTATAATCAGCGGGGATTTCAGCGCTAGACACAGAGATTGGGGATATAATTTGCCAAATACTAGAGGGAACCTACTACTCGATTGGTGGGGTCAGCACGATGTCATGTACAGACTCGGTCTTAAAGCGACGGATAACCCGTCGTTTCCCAGAGGCGGGTCTTATTTGGATTTATTGCTGTACGACGAACGTATACGACTGACAGGTACGAATTTACAAACGCTAAACTGTCTGCGCACATTCGTGTATGACAGCGACCATTGCGGTTTTAGCACCGAAATTACAGTTCCCAACGAAATTGCGGAATTGGAGGAGTTTGTCCAAAGATATTCTTACAACTACAGTAAAACTCGATGGACACGCTTCTCCGCAACCTTGGCAAGAGCGCTCTCCTCGAACGCGCTCCAAACATCGTCCAATAGGAATTTGCCAAACGAGGAGATCGACAATTACCTAAAACAAATGGACGAGACAATTAAACAAACTATGGACACTACAATACCGCGGTATCGACGCACGACTAACGAAGACCTGTTCCGCAATCCTACTATTGACGCACTGCACCGACAGAAAAGTAGACTTCTGACAAGACTTAAAAACTTGTACAGACAGTTAACTGACCGACAAGACCCGGAGATTAGGACACTGAAGGCGTCGATTAAAAATATTCAAACGCTAAGAAAAGAAAATTACAGAATTTCTGTAAGTTTGTATTGGAACAACAAGGTTCGGGCTGTAAACACCAGCAACCCGAATATGTTTCCGCAAATAAATAAACTATTTCGGAGAAAAAATCAAAACGACCTTCAGTGTCTTAAAATAGCCCGAACAACAGACAACGAACGGTTACTGACAATAGCAGGCATTGATCCAAATGAGGCCGCTGATGATGACGACTTCTTTGTGATCGAGGATCCACAGGAGAAGGTTGAGGCCATAGGGGCGACTTTCCAGGAAGTATACAAGGCCACTGATACCATTGGCCCTAATTACGACCTGGACAGTCGCGTCTTTGTGCACCACTTCTACATTCGAAATGAAATAGAGAACTGGCGATCCGAGGGCTCTGGTTTCACCCGGTTTAGCGACGAAAATATGGCAAATAACGTCACTGCCAGAGAGGGTGGCCTACCCCCATTCATTTCGAAGGAAGGACTCCATGAGATCTTCGACACAATCAGAGCAAAGAAATCAGTGGGGACCGATGGTATTCCGAATATCGTGCTTCGACATCTTCCTCTAGAAGCGGCGGACATCTACACCACCCTGTTTAATAATGCAATGAATAATGCACATTATCCAGCGCATTGGAAAACGGCGGTGGTACATCCCATCCCCAAAAGGGATAAAGACACATCCAATCCGGCAAATCTCCGGTCGATCAGTCTCCTTCCAAACATCAGTAAGGTTTTCGAGAAGGTGATCAATAGAGTCCTGACTAAGTGGGTTGAGGACAAACATATAGTTCCGGATAATCAATTCGGTTTTAAGGCGGGACATGATATATCACATGCCGCGTCTAAACTGGTTTCTGATATCCAATGGAACAAAGGCAAGAAACAGTGCACTGGTGCCTGCCTTGTTGACTTGGAGAAGGCCTTCGACACCGTATGGTTGGAGGGTCTTTTCTATAAGCTGACTAGGCTGGGGATCAGTAAACCACTCTTGTACATTCTTTATAATATGCTACACAACAGACAGTTCATCGTGAAGAATGGTGATGTGACTTCTGTTGGAATATTTCAAATTAAAAATGGTCTTCAGCAAGGCGCGGTCAATTCGCCGATCCTATTCAACATTTATACAAGCGACTTGATAGGTTCACTTCCCCATACTATTGCGTACGCAGACGATTTGGTAGCGTACAGAAATCGAGGTCATTAACACTCTCTTGCAGCGTGACTTCGATAAGATAAGACGATTTTGCGATGACTGGAAGTTGAAAATCAACTTTCAGAAGTCGGAAACCATTCTCTTTAGGACGCCGTTGTCTGGAGCCTCTAGGGATACCAGAAAAAATTGGCGAAAGTTCTCTATCATTGGACAACGCGGACAGCCTCTTGCCTGTCGAAATGTAGTCAGATACCTTGGGATCTGGCTAGATCAGTTTCTGTATTTTGGCAAAAATGTAGATGCGGCTCTGGTCAGAGCTAAAGGTGCTTTTGCCCTTACAAAGAAGCTGTTTTATAGCAGCCAACTCGATACGAGGGTAAAGGTAATCTGCTACATGGCCCTTATCAGGCCCATGCTGGTATTTGGTTGTCCTGTGTGGTTCAATGTACGAGCAAGCTTAATGGAAAAGATTCATGTGTTTGAGAGGGCTTGTCTTAGGGCTTGTCTTCGCATGTACAGAACACCAGAGTCGGAGTACAAGAAATTTTATCCTAATGAGGTCCTTTACAATAGGGCGAACTTAATACGAGTGGACAATTTCGTAATTAAGTTGACTCGAAGGCACATTGCAAGAGCAATGACTTCGACGAATAACCTGATATCTGGGGCTTACTACCCCAATTACCTTTACCACGAGAGTGTGCGCTCTGACGGCTTCGTTCCACCGGAAGCATTCCTCTACCTAGATCAGATTGGGTTGATGCAGGATAGATCAGCGGTGCCGTTAATCTTCCATGTCGCTCGGACAGCTGGGGACAGGCGACTCAACTACAACAGAGACGTCGCACACGGCAGTGTGGATCGCCTCAGGTTCAGTAGGGCGGTGGGGAATCGCGATAAGAGGGATGTCGTTCGGCAGCACCAGCATTTCTGGTCGTTGAATGATGTGGAAGATGTTTCGTCGTCGTTTCCGTCAATTACGGACCAGCCTCACTAATGAGGCAGAGCTGACCAATATATTTGCTTTGTAAATAGCGATGGCCAGCTTACATTGGTTTAGGTTAGCATTTAAGAAACATATACATATATCTGTGTATACAAAAGTGTATACTGATATATGTATATGATTGTGTATAATGTCTATGTGTGTTTATGTGTGTATTGTGCATTTAGGTTAGGTAGGCTAAGGTTTATTTTAAGTTAGATACTAAGCTTTTATAAAAAATAAAAAATTATGTCAATATGCTAAGTTTTTCTTAACAAATATTTTTTCCTAGCCTTAAGTATTCAATATAAATAGTTCTAAGCAAAATGTAAATAAAGTCGAAAGACATAGTTATAAGAATTTAGAGTAGCTTAGAGCGCCTGTGTGGGGCCAGTAAGTTAGTATAAGATTGTTAAGTAATTTTAAGCTAGCATTTAAGCATTTTTTGTTAGTATGTAAGAGTTAATGATTAAGTAAATAAAATGCATTTAAAACTGAACTAAACATTCCTTTCCTGGCTCAGATTCTGGCCGAACTACTCTTAAGTATAAGAAAAATGGAAAAAATCATTACATGCGGCGCCATGTCCATAGGACCAGAATCAATAAGCGATCGAAGAGGAAAATCATTGAAACTCCAGTGCTTGTTGAACTAAAAATTTTAAACGGAAATGACCTTCAGATTTCAGCACATGATATGAACATTAGTGGGGAGAGATTCGGCAGCGCGTCTAGCTAAAGCAAAGCCGGGCGTGATAGGGAAAATCTCCGTCAGTGTGTTTATTTCAAGCAGAGCCAGGTATGATAGGCGAAGTCCCCATGGAGCCGAGATGGCCAATTGTTTGAAGTCTGGTCTTATCATAGCCATGTAAATCCAGAGTGCATTCGTCGGTGACGAGCCCTATGTCTTACCGAAAGTTCCTTTACACTACCAGAAGGCCGACAAAGCAATGGATATTTTCGACGTGACACGTTTATTCTAAACTAGCTTGTTGTCCAGGATTACACCAAAATACTCGGCTTCGTTCGAAAAATGGATGGTGATGCTTGTAAGCACTTGAAGAGTCAGGCCAGCCATTTTTCTCCTTCTCGTAAAGAGAACAAGTCCAGAATTGACTGAAAGCCCATTTTTAGTGCAGCAATCGTCGACCACGTTTAGCGCTGCCTGCGATTTGCAACAGACAGTCGCTAGGCATATCGAACTGAATGTGTCATGTATTTTAAGTGAACAGCTGCCGTGTTGGCTTAACTTCACTGAATACATAAATTCATGGGACAAAGGATACGCCTTGCCTTTGTTTGCATGTATTATGAATACCAAAGCGAAACACCTGCCCATTAACTTCTGGCTGTTTTAGGGTTCCAACACCCAGTACTTGTTGCAACTCTACATCGAGTCGAAACCATCTGGAAGGTTCTTCCTGCGTTTTAGGTTTTTCGGCCCAGCAACCGTGATGCTCCCACTAGGGTGCCTACCTGTAAAAGTCAGGATCGGACTGAGTTTCGGAGTCCGCTGACTCACACGGCACCGTATTTTAAGATTTTAAGTCCTGGCGTGGACTACCGGTGGTCCTGCTACTCAACACGACATATGACCGGTGGCGTTATCTGAAAACCGTTACGCTAAGACCAGCCATTTCTCTACTCTCGCTTTTTATGAGACAATTACATTAATGAATATGAATGAATTGAAAATTGGATGAGGTGCCATATCGAACAGACAGTGCAGCTACATCGTATGTTAGAGCTCAGAACTATTTAGGGTGTTAAGCGGTGAGCCGACAAACATGCACGTCAAAAACATCGCAAGATCTTCAACGCTGGTTGACACGTAGCATCCTAGACAGAGTATACATTTGCAAACCAGTTTTACGTACATGTAGCTAGACCAATCTCCTCATGCTCTTCAACATGAAGGACGTCAGACTAGCCTGAAGCTGTGTGTGAGCATGTGGTCATCTTTTCCGATTTCCAGATTCGCCAGGGTTCTGGTATGTATACCATGATAGTAGTGAAGATTCTCTTCGGAGTTATCAGGAGCTGGTCTATACATTCTTGTTGCAGAGCTGGATATAACATATGGCATCGACGCCAGGCGATATGAAGCAATCAAGGAAAGTAACAGCGTGATAGGGAAAATCTCCGTCAGTATGTTTATTTCAATCAGAGCCAGGTGTGATAGGCGAAGTCCCCATGGAGCCGAGATAGCCAATTGTCTAGTCCCATGGCCTTATCCGTCACCACAATGAATGACAGATACGAGCTGAGGCGTGTTGTGTTCTTCAGGTCATTTTCATCTTCGTTGGTAGAAGTTAATTTGGGGTGGTTGAAGTTACCTGGCTGTGTAGTGAGGCGCCATCTCTCGATCAAAGGAGAAGTCTAGCCTACACGGTGACTTCGAATTGGTACTGGCAATAGATCTAGAAAAGAATGGAGATTATTCCCCATTATAGATCAGGGTGTTGATTAACGCACTTCAATCCTGATGGGCGTAGGTGTTCCGTAGAATAAAACCATATGGCAGATGTCCGCGTAAAGAGATGTTGCCGTCAGTGTAATGAGTGTGTCGAGGGACAAGACTGTGTCAAATTGGCATCAGGTCGGCCTTCCACGATACGTGTGAATGGAGTTAGCCCTAGATATGTGACCAAGGTCAAGTATCTGGGCATGCGAAGGAGTGAACGTATGAGATTTGGCACAGATACGATATCGACGGTGGTCTATTTGATGCTTGTGCAACAGTTGTGAAATCATCTTGGTATAAAACGGTTATGTCCGTCGTACGTTTCCATCGAAGTATGGCTCACCAAAGAGTGGTCCTTATTGGTTGTCTGTATGTGCGCCGCACTGTCTCTACCTAGGCAATGCTAGTGCTGCCTCCACTTGACTTGAAAACGATACATCGTGCTATCGCTTTCAGGGTCAGGAAGGGACTTCAGCTAAGAGGTAACGACTCGGTTTCCTCAGGCGAGTTGAACAATTTGTCCATTGGAGCGTAAGGCCTTGTTTTGTGAATGTGTTAAATCTAGATGGTAATCTATTGTATTATAAATGGAACGCAAGCAGAACTGTATGGTTACTTACAGCTTCCCAAGGTACGTACTGTTTATGCGGAGGCTGCGCCAGCTGATCTTTAATCCGCCTGGGGACTTTGCTAACCGGTCATGGCTCCTAGAATGCATTCCTGAATAGAATGGGCCTGAGTGAGGTGGGAAGCTGCTCATGCAGGGTTCTAGTTGGTTGAGTACTGGTTACTTATTCTGTGTGTCCCGTTTATGAGGGCATTAGGGGTTTGCAAGCTATGGGCGTTACCTCTGACTACGATGTCAGCGGGGTACTCGCTTATAGCGCGCAATCCGAAAGAATTCGTAGCATTGCAAATGATTTTCTCCTTAGACGACGAAATAAGTAGACACGAAGTGGATTTCTCAGAGTAAGATATGACGGCTTTTGCCCTTGACCTTGAATGTAGCCAGATCGTAGGCAATGATCTGGTACCCACTTGAGTGTTAAGTTCTTGTAAAAAGAGGCAACTTATTCCAGTCTGACTGTGCGGCTGACACCTGTAGGTGCCACTAGGTTTTCGGAGTGATTCCACAGAGGATCAAGCGACTTGCACGATTGTTTCCAAGTGGACATGTCAGCTCCAAGCCCTTAGTGAGGGTATCTTTCAGGTTCTGGGCCGTTTCCTTTAATTTTTGTTATGTCATGAGCTTAGGGGAAGTTCTGTCAGATTTACCAAGTTCATCCTTAAATCGTGTCCAGTTGGTTTTTCGCGGATTTCTCTTCTGCTACAAGGTCGAGACGTCGCATTCGATTCTGAATTCACTGTATCTTCAATAATACTTCTTAATATACCTGGTGGATAGCGTTAAGTCAACTACTTGCTGTGTTATTTTCGTTGCAAATTTTGACAACCTTCGCTCACGATTGTTTAAAATCTAGAAGATGATTGCCTCTCACGTTGCATATGCTATTTCCTCAAAAAGTATTCTGAGAATATATCTTCCTGGAATCAGTCAGTGAGTTTGGCCGCTAACTTCAATGGTGGCGGGAGAAAAATAAGCTGACGTAACGATGAAATTGTATCAATCTCCGTTTGCTTGTAGTACCCGGGTCACAATCTCGCTTTGGGTGGCACGCTCAAATATTAGAGGACCTCAGCTAACTTGGTGTGCGCTTAATGGAGATGGCAGTTGGTTGAGCCCCACGTTCACTACGCGCTATCACAATCACTTAATGTAAAGCCAGTAATTTGAATTGACTCACTTGAAAGAAAAGCAGATGTTGAAAGACCTGAACTCGAAGAAAAATATTGCATCAACTTTTTTAATTATGGGGCCAATTTTCAAATCTTAAATATTGATTCAAACCGTAAAATCAACGAACATCCCATCCGAAGATAGTTCCTTGGTTTTACTCTTGAAACGGCTTAAAGAAGGAACTCCAATTTAATCTTCCTCTATGGTTAATATATTCATTGGCCTCATCCCCTGTATCCACAACCAAACTGTTTGTAATAATCCCTCGATATTGGGAAACTTCGTAAGTCGATTTGCAATTATGGATAAATATTTCAAAAGCAATCATTGAAGGTACCCCAGGCGAAACTTTTCAAAAAAGATATACGATAATAAATTGCGCAACTCAAGCACTACTACGAGTATTCATATTCTCCTTACAGAAACAGGAGCAGCATCTTCACATCTTCATCTCCTACAACAATATCCCAAATGCAATTTCCTTCTCAGAAGCGTATTAATATAACGATGTTAAATTTTTAGCTTTTCCACTTTAGAAGGAAGTCGGATACTTGCAAAAAGAGTGGCCCAGACTAATCTTTATAGATCCTTGCAAATGTTATCAAATATTCAGTTTATCCAGTAGATAAAGTTTTTCTAGTATAAGACTTGCATCACAAGACACATGGCCACAATTACTTAGCGATAATTGGAAAAGTACCCCTTGTATTCGTACAAATTAACCCCTTTTCCCTGCACCAATTAGATAGACAACAATGTGACAGATGACAATGAACCCTTGAAACTACTCGTACTTTCTGGAGAGTTAGTCCTGTCAAGAGTTTTCGAGTTAATTCTTTTCTCGACTTTTCATTCACTTTGAATTGGTTTGTGTTGGGGCTGCTGTTTGGACTCGGTATTTGGGACTATGAACAGGGGTTTGTTCAATTATAAAAGTGCTGTTCGACACCAAACTAAAAAGCGATAAAAATCCGGCAAAAAGGGACGAAATAATAACAATTTGTTACGGCTGTCAAATCGTCAAAGAAATAAAGAGCTACAGTGCAAAGTGTGATGCTGAATCACCGTTGCCGACACCATCACCTACACCATCACCATTACCATCATGATCCTTACTATTACCGTCAACGTCAAGCGATTTTCCACTGGGCTCTAGGGTTGTTTAAACTTTTAATGACTTTCGTTTCTATTACGAAGGAGGAAAGTTTTGCTTGGCGTACAAAGGCTCTTCTTTGACAGTCGTCCTTCGCATGGTTATATCTTTAGCGTACCACTTAAGTCGTTTTCTTTTATTGTGTCATTCTTCTGCTACTGCTAGTACTCATCAAAGTTTTGTCGAAGCATTTTCGACTTGTCCGGGTGTTTGGTGCTTTTGCCCGTCTAGCTTAGAGGTTTATACTTATGGATGGGAGGCCTGACGCGACACTGGGACAAATTGGCTATGGGATGTCAACTTTATGAGTTGATGAAATGAGATGTCATAAAAATTAATAATTTTATGGAGTTTCCGTAGACGCGCGTACACAATTATTAGGAGCACACAAAAACTTTGTGTCCTGTCTAAAAGAATGGCAAATGAGTCAGATAATTGAAGAAGTGATTTGGTCTATCATAGTGATTACTTCAGGCAATTTGCTTAGAAATCAGATTTTCCAAAATCGATTCTGAAATAAGGGAAGCAGAAAGATTTTAACAAGTATTGATGGACAATGAGGTTGAGGTGATTATCATAAAACTTTAAGTATAACTTTATCAAGTCGTCATGTTATTAAGCTGAGCTAGAATCGTTATCTGCTGCAGAGAGAAAAGATTTTGTAACTTTGCAAATGATTGAAATAAGGCCCATATGTCGGAGAAATTGATGGCACACAATTGGAGTGATGCATGTTGAATTAGAGGCAGATTCGAGCTCATTCAATATATGACCTATTGTGGCAACCGATGATGAATTAATCTATATAATCTCCAACAGTTTCTCAAGCTAAAGCAGCCTTCCCTTATTCAAATTAACTTTTGTGTACATTAAGAGCCTTAAAAAATCTATAAATGCCGGATAGAAACGTCTTGAATGTCCCATATATACATAGGTATATTACAGATGGTTAGGTTGGACTTGCAGACATGCAGAACCCAGGTGAGGTACTTATACGCACATGTCTCAGCACTTGTTATCCTTTTGATGTAGAATTTTGTTGATTTCATGGCCGCTTCGCAAAGTCCGTTAAAGTGAGGGGAAACAGGGGGAGTATATCTGCCTTCGAGATAGTTTTTACAATATCTTTCAATTGAACTTGGCTTCTTGAACGATTTGGCACCTACAAAGTTGGTACGTTCTCAATAGGAGCGTGAAACGTCGTAAAGCTGTGATAACGACTTTTTTTGTCAAGTCGCTGACTAATTCTGTGTGTATGTATGGTAATATTTTTTCTAGGTTTTGGAGACTGGACTTTAAAATGCCTTGACATCAATTGATCCTGCATAGATCCTGCACCCCAGAATGGATGAAAGGTTGAGATTATACGGTCCCGAGGAACTGGTAGGCTTCTCATTATGGTTTTGCTCGGTACCGACAATTTATGTTTGTAGATAAGTAAATCTAGAAAAACAATGGACGTACAGAACGGCTTTGCAGAAAGCAGTAAAGAAGGAAAAATATAGACTTCTCAGAAGAGAAACAAATATGATTAAAACGATGTAGTTGTTTAAATGTTGTATAAAAAGAATCTATTAATTGTTTGTATAATGTGTTAAATACGTGTATTTTTTTTTAATTCAATTGTATAATGTTAATGTGATTAATATAAATGTACCTAGAGTAATGTTTAACTACTCGTAATTATTTTATATTACAATTTACTTGTCCGATGTGCTCTGGGTAGTGGTCCAATTGAAAAAAAGTTGTATCCGGCAGCTGAACGAAAAAAAGCAGTAAACTGCTAAATGTATCTACACAACATGCAGATACTGTTCCTAGAAATGTGCTGTGGATGGGTTGGTGCGCACACGCTCATACAAAATATCAGTCTTTGTTTGATCGCAGTAGTGTTAAGATCATAGACTAACTATACCTAGATTAGGGTGTCCCAGGCTATAAGGGTTAAATTTTTTTTTTTAGATAGAGATACGCATACCTTTTTTTTTTCTATTTGACCCAGATAAGTGAAATATCAAATATTATTGCGATCGGATGACGATAACCCGTGCCGACTTAACGCCAAAATCTAAACATAAAAATTAGTATGGAGCAATGGAGGGAAAAGCAAAACTCATTTATTTTTGAAATAAGGCATCCGGTATTGGACTTTATTATTATATTAATTGTTGAAAGTAGGTTAATTATTTATTAATTTTCTTTTTAATGTTTGTTTTTTACAGTCAGGATACTTTTGTCGATGTTCTTGTACGCAACGAAATAAAAATTGCTTTTGCTCCTCTTGAACAGTTAGCAGGCCGTGAAAATCTTGCATCAACTTGACTGCTCTTTCAGCAGAGTCATTAACTGCTTTCAGTTTTAATAGCTTGCTTTTAGCATGTTGGTACGAAGCATTTTTAAGCCACAAAGAGGGGCACTCGTGGAGAAAAGCACCATCAATTTTCAATCGACTAAATAAGGACTTGCTTTTGACTGAAACAAAGTCATCGATGTTTTTTTCTGAAAACAAAAAAAGGAGGATTATTGATATAATTTTTTAGTTATGTAAATAAAAAAGTTAAAAAAACAAACTTAATTTTCAAACTTACCATAAAGTCTGCCACAAAGTTCTTCTTTCGATGGAATGTAGCATTTACCATAGGCAGATGGATATTCTTTGGCTAAGTTAGCAACCATTTTGACTTTCGTTTCTTGGCTTACATCATCATCAAATAGAGACAAGATAGACACTTCGTCTGTCAAATACCACAAATGCAAGCAAAACTTCTGTAATGCTGCTTTCGAGATGCTTTCATCTATTGTTTCATAAGATTTTATAGCTTTCAGAAAACACAAATGCTGGTAAGGTGCTTTTACTGCTAAAATGCATTGCAACCAAGGCCTAACGTATATTGTCACGATGAACAGGCAGACGTCTAACAGAGCTTCTTTATCTTTGTTAGAAATTCTTAATTGATCACCAAGTAACGATATTTTTAATGAGTAAATCGCTCTCGCCATCCATCGAGCTTGGTGCATGGCACCTGGAGGCCGGATCTTAAATTTTCTCTGTAATCATCCCTAGTAATTTCTTTAGTTAATTCAATTTGGTAAAAATCGATAAGTCTGTTGATCTCAGAAACATTCAAACATGATAGCTTTTCTGTACAGCTCTGTATTTTCTCGGATCGACATTCTTCCAGTTCTCTCGAAATTTCTTGAACATTGGAATGTCTGGGCTTGTGGTAACTTGGCAGATTTTTGCTTCAAACACGCTTTTTAGTACTAATTCGTAGACGTGATGGCGGCAAGCAAAAATAATCATTTCCCTGCCTAGTTTCTGTTCGAGAAGTACACAAGTACCATTGATTCGACCAGTATTTGAAGCAGTCGTATCACAACACAAAATCTGCACTTTATCCTCAAGATTCCAATCAATTATAGCATTCCAAAGTACCTGGGCCTGTTCCTTTCCTGTAGAGTTATCCAACTTTGGTACAGCGATAAGTTGTTCTTTATCGTCAAACGTTATAACTATCGGCAGACGTTCTTCCTAAGATTTGCGTGAATATAAAGCCGGCAAAAGTTTACCATCCCAGTGGAGTGTTACAATATCCGGAACCTGGTTTTGAAAATTAACCTTTATGGCTTCCGCTCGCTCTTTTCGCTTTTCCGTACGAACCCTTTGAATAGTGGACTTGCTTATAGGAAATTCGTCTGTGTTATGTCCAAGAGCTTCAATAGTTTCTTCAATAATAAACACAGCATCTCTCACACTCAATTGACACCGATCTAATGCTGCCACTAATTTTGGAGTGATAAAATTCTTCCTCATAACAGTTTTATTTATACTGGATTCTGTTTTGGTTAGGTTTGGCAAAATTTCCTGTAAATCCATCAATTCTGAATCAGACGACAAACTTTCTTGTAGCGGGTCATAAGATGATGTTGAAGGAGCTAAGGATGAAAAATATTTAGCACGTCGTTTTTGCTCCTCGACGTTTCTAAGGTGCGCTCTTTCTTCTTTGTGTGTTTGTTTTTGGTCAACTCCGGCTAAATGACCAGGTCGGCCTGGTTCTCTTTGGCGCTGCAAAAAAATCCTATCTTCATCTATCTTTATTAATTGAAGTGCATCCGCATGTGCAATGTCAAACAAATTGTTTAAGTTTGTAACAAACTCATGTCGACGCTGCTCAAACACGTTTTTTGTTTTGTTTGCATTTTTTTGCAAATTTCTCCAAACTTGATACAATGTAATTAATTTTTTAACACAATTAGGTAGAGATCTTGTCGGGATACGGGCCTTTTCCCAATAAATAATGCACTCACGAATAGTAAGATTTGCGCTCTCATTGACACTTAAATTCACTTCACGAATATTATAGAACAAAACTGCCAGTACTTGCCCATTAGAGGGAAGTTTTGAACCAGTAATTTGATGTTTAACGTTCCCTATTAAAAATATCTCCTTTCTACAACTGCGTAACTCCACCGACATGTTAACAGAACGAGAACAATGTGTTTACTAATAAAATAAACATGCAATAACAAGTTATCGATATGTTATTACTCGCCTGCCATGCCTTGCAAGTACTGACATGTTTAGATGCAAGTCGGCACGGGTTCCTCTGGTTCAAAGTACATGAAACTTTATTTACTATTGTTTTGACAGTATTCGAATAAAATAAGAGGGTATGCGTTACAAAAATTTAAACTTGATTTTTTTGGGACACCCTAACCTAGATATCAAACTTTCCAGATATTGGAAAATCAAAACCGGTTTCTACTGATCCTCACTATCCGTGAGACTCTGTCCGTGAATACATGTGAATTGTGATCAATGGCAATTTATCTCCTTTTTTATACAAATCACGCCCATTTGAACCAAAAAACGTCATCCACTTAACACAACTCGTACAAATCGCTCTCATTCTAACAATTTTACTTGTAAATTGCTCTCATTCTAGCAAATTTTGACAAAGTTATAGAGATGCAAAAGTGTTGGAATTCACTTACAGTGTGTCTGTGCGAAAGTTAAGGGTTTGCAAAAGTATTAGTAGAGTTTGACATCTAGTTTAGTTTATCTATGGTTAAGATCGGATAAAAAAATGTTTCAAAATGTCAATTAGGGACTGCGACTGCTACTAGCACTGTTCCTTCTACGTCCAAGTTCGTTAAAGAACTAATGTGTGCGAATATTGTGTGATGTGTATGGCGGAAAGCGACACCGATGCTCACACCAAAGAGTGCACACAAGTGTAGTGTGTATGGGCCGCTTAAAAGACACACTTATCCACACACAGAGTACGATCACTGAAGGGTAGAAGGAAAACAAAGTAGATATCTGGGAAAAATCTAATAAAATCCAGCACCATCATCACCATAAACCAATAAAATGATATAAGAACCGCCAAAGTAGCGGCAGCGGTGTCGGTGGCAGTACCAGCATTGGGCAAAAGGCTAAAGGAGGAAAAAGAAAACGAATATGCACAAAGGATGAAATGTATATTTGTAACACACACAAAACGTTGAGAAATAGAGCGACGACGATTCATGTGTCAAAGTACAGACTGTTCTCCAATATCCCATTTCTTTGCACAGTTGATTCCTTGTGAAGCACACAAACCCAACAACAACACCAAATATACACACGAGTACGATCACTGAACGGTAGAAAGAAAACAAAAATGGGACACATTTTGTGACGGACACATTTTTCAGAAAGACAGAGTACGAACATCGAAGACCGAGTCTTTAGATAAGATCTATCAGAAGAATGAAGCTTGGAAGTGCTGTTCAGCCCAAACAAAAATCTGCAACGATAAGGAAGGTAGCAGAACCACATTCGGTGCTGCGAACGTGCTGACTGTTAAACGGTGATAACGAACAATATCCCACCGTCAGGCAGAATAAACCATTCAATATGCACGATGAATTACAACGTTGCCGTTTACCCGATCAAGACGAAGTCAGGACGACAGGCATTTCCAAGCTTAGGCCCAGCACATCTGAAGAACCACACTTGGCTTACCTGCCTAGCTGTCTAAAGTCGCAGATAGTAATTGATACGACGCACACATCAATCTACCTTTAAAATCTGGATCGATGGAAGTATGCCTGACCAATGCAATCTTGGCTTTGTTTTTCCGATCCTAAAAAAGCGAAATCCCATGAACTACGCCAAATACAGTGGGATAAGTCTCCTCAACATCGCACATAAAATCCTTTCTGCCGTATTATATGAACGCCTGGTCGAATGGTCTTCGTTAACAGTCTGATCAGCCCCTTTAGGGCTTTAGGCCGGAGAATTCCACCATGGATACTGGAAAAACCCTAAGAGTTCCAAGTCGGCACACACCACATCTTCATAGATTTTAAAGCCGCATATGACAGCCAGGTGTAGTTTAGACATCCTTGCCAATCCCATTCGACTGTGCAAGACGACGATGGATAATGCACGCTGCTACGTCAAGGTATAGATAAAACCGAGGCTTTCAATGTCAGAAAAGGACCTAAACAAGGCGATGCGTTGAGTTGTGATTATTTTAAACATCGTTTTTGAAAGAACTATGCGAAACTCACAAGTCGACTCCAGAGGCACCATCTTTCAAAAGTCGGTTCGGGTACTCACATATGCAGACGACATTGACATAATGGGAAGAATACAGCGAGTCTTCAATAAAGTGTTTGTGATTGTTCAATGAAGGAATAACAAAGTATATGCTGCCAACAAAGAGGGATACACACATCGACGCCAGGGAGAAAACGTCCCGATAGCAAGTAAACAACTTTACATACCTTCTTCATCGATTACTCAAAAACACCCTATACAAGGGGCTGATCATCCCAGCCCTGCTTTATGGCAAATAAACTTGGACATTGATGAAATCGGATAAAAATTCTCTCGGGCGCTTGGAGAGAAAAGTTCTTTGGATAGATGTTGGTCCCCATTGCATCAGCTCGTATATCGTGGTTTAAGCGCATTGACACAGCGCCCCGATCTTGAAAATTGTCGACCCCAGTAGAAGACGACCTCATTTTAGGGAGCGCACGCAACTGGAAGCAACTGGAAAAAGACCGCGCGAGCTTTAGAGGTACGTAAGCTGAAGTCCCGGCACAGACCGGGAACATCGTCATCTAAGTAAGACAGTAAGACTCTGCGATCTTTAATCGAATGCTTCTCCCCTTCTACAATTGGGCTCGTGGGCTGAAATGGACACTGGAAGTTTAAACATTTGTGTAGAAAGTTTGGATCGTTTCGACTGCAAGGCTGAATTCATTATTTCTGTCGATCTACAGGATTTGCATTACATGGAATGTGTTTCCAACTGTATGGTTGTAGTAGTTGCTGTTTCTCTGCTACTCAGGTGTTGTCAAAAGTGACCACTTTTTGAGCGGCAGCAGACCAAGATAAGGCAATTGTTAAGTTTGTCCATGCGTACTGCTTGAAGTTCAAGTGCACAGAGTTCAAGCCTATGAAGGATTTTGGTTTTTACTGTAGCCGGTTTAGTCTTGGATATCTGTGGCTGTGTGCATTGAGAACTCGAAGTTAAGTCGCTGCTCCATATGCCTTCTCGGATGCGACGTTGAAGCTTTGCAATTTTAGATCTTTATGATAGTTGTCTGTGTGGATCTAACGAGGGATACCAATCATACGAAAACAGTTCCACTATTTCTTCAACTACAACGAAATAGGATCATTGCAACAGAGCACAGTTGTTGCATTACGATTTTACACTTATGTTGTAGAGGGAAACCCATTAGGGAGTATCAAAATGTCTGACAATGGTAGAAAGAATGGTCATTGGTTCTATATCACAATGCAGCCAGATTATTAGCTTATAATATAAATCCCCGTGCTAAATGGAACTGCCGATATATTTATCCAATGTCTGCTGTAAAGATATTTTTGTGTCTTCTCCACATAAGTACAATGTCTTTAACGGCTTTTTGTGTTTTGTGTTCTGTCGTCATATGCTGATTTTTGTCCCATTTATAGTTATATACGCAGCATCAGAGACGAACCGGAGTTTTGTCGTTGAAATGAACTTCCTGACCATAGCGTGGTGTAGCACGAATTTCTGGCAATGAGTTGTGAGTAATGAGTATAGAGGCCCAAAGGTAAGGTAAACATTACAGTGACGCGTTCCGCTCCTGACACATCAACTTAAACGCCTGATTATTTTATCGGTAATGAATGAATGAAGCCTCTGATCTTGGATCCCCTAAACCTCTTACCGTGACTTCGCTGTCGCCGGTGTGATGACTGTGTGAGAAAGTAGCTAACTTACTGGGTCGTTTCATATGGTCTTGCATTAACATTACCTGTGGACAAGTGTGACCTTCACCCCTAGGTGAATAAATCACAAGGCGCTGAATGTGCTGTGTAGTGTTGTGTATTTTTTTGTATGAACGGGTTTGTGTCAGTGAAGGAAGGCTGAAATTTAAAAGGAACTGATGAAGCTGTTGGTAAAAGCAGCATCGAACTCTGCTTGGATATTGATGGCTTGTGTGACTGTATGCTAAATAGTTTTCGCAGACACCGATTTTATTTACCGCGGAGTTGCGTGATGCGATGTCCGTTTTTAAAAATCGGCAGCAGATCCGAAGTGAGTAAGAAGCTGTTTTGCACAGCTTTCAGCTAAATTGGCTCTTTTGTCTTTGCTTTAAATGAAGGGCTTTCATTTTAGATAATCGCGATAATCGGAAAGTTTACTGGATCCGATATTCCGTTGCTGGCGTATTCTAAATCTAGCTTATAAAAATCGCAAACAATTTTAGACTTGGGTAATATTATCCCCAATTTTTCTTCCAAAAGAAGTTATGTTATTATTTGAATTTCTTTGACGATACAACAATGAAAATAATATCCCACAGGTCTAGTGGTATAAATCAAGACATATTGAGTATCGACTTTCCGACGATGTATCCAGTAGTTTTTGCAGCCCTGAGGGAGTCTCGTTATCGAATATCCATACATAACAACAATGGAAACGACAACAGAGACGAGTGCAAATGAGTCGGACACCACTAACGTTGCTCTAACCGACTCAAACTAAGACCGGGCGGCCGAGGAGAATAGGCAGCCCCCTGTTGAAAATTCGCCATCACAAAAATTAGTTTCGGATGATTGAAGTGTCGGAACAATCAACATCGATTTGAAGATGTTACTTCTCCGAAACGACGAAACCTATTTGCATCTATTCGAAACAAGATAACGAATAACAGGTTAGCGGCAAAAAGCCTCAGCTAGAAATAGGAGCCCAGAAAATTCGACCGTGAATTTTTGCAGCGCGCTTATGTTACGTTTACGCTTTGATATGAGGAGAGCGAGCCTATTGCTTGCACCGTAAAAAAACTCAATTGAGAAGTCGTGGGTGAGAGTTAGCCACATTGCAGAAACATATGCTCCCACCGGACTCGCTAATAAAGTTAACGTCTAAAATTCTGGCACTTTGTGCACTTCGGAGCCAACCCAAAAGGATACGAACGAAGAGAAGTCGACGGAATCCTTCAAGGTCTCCTCGCACCTCGCAAGTTCCACTAAAATAGGTGAAGAGGGCAACATCTCGGCTATAGGACAGGGGGATGCAAACTCAACGTTAGACTGTGTCTGTAGAATTTCTGCAAAAACTCATTCCTGTAAAAAAGATCCTGTCGAAAGGAACAGGGCAGATAAAGAATCCGATTCAAATCCCTTCACATAGCGTGACAAGGCAAGGAGATTGTTCAGACGTTTTACGAATCGAGATAGCAGCTTTTTAACGCAAAAGGAAGCAACTAATATGTAATAGCCAATGAAACTGCAAAGGTATGGCCGTTTCTTGGCCACTTCAGGTGTTCCTCAAGGTAGTCACCTAGGTGCACTTCTCTTCATCCTAACCATTAACGATCTTGAAAGGGTCGCAGCACACTTTCCCTCAAATTCGATCTCCTTCACCATCTCAACCTTTAAGCCCTAGTGATAAGTTCTACATATTGGTAAACCTTATTTTATAATTAGTTTTAAGTCATAGCTTTAAGCCTATATTAAGCAAAATAAATGTGGGCGTTAGCCCGCACCAAAATTAAAGAAAAGAGGGCAAAAACCTCCTACTCTGACGACGATTATTGCTCTGCAACAAACAACAACCACTGGCAAGGACTCCTCTAAACTTGGGCCGGTTCAAAAGAGCCGCTTAAAAAGAGGACGGTTAAATGACAAAACCTACTCTATAATAGGCAGCAATGACAAAAGGCAGAAACAGAACTCAGCCGAGGCCAACGGAAGCTTCCCGATTGCAATAGTCGATTTTGGTAATCCACAACGGAAGATCTCTGAGAACCATTGTCGTCAGCTAGAACTAAGACGGTGCCAATTTTATTCATTCCATTCAGACAGTTGAATACCTTAAAAGCATTCAAGGTCATACAGTTTGACAACATAGCCACCCTGGAATAGCTGAGAGCGTTTGCAGGCAACACGAAAGCTTGATGGCCAGAAGCCGAAAGAATGTCGGAAAGAATGAACTCACGGCTCTCACCAGACCACCAGACATTCCTTTCTTCACACCGTTCTGCACACGCATTCGCGTATGAAAAAAAAAACTTTGTACAGTGCTGGTATTCCACCACTACCGCTCCTGGTCGTAAGTACTGTTGTTTGCACTCAGTCCCTGCCGTTGCTATATTTGTCATACGTCACGGTCAGTGTCTGAGTGTAGGCAATAACTGATGGATAGCGGGTTGTGAGTGAGAATTTTATTGGTGCAATGTTTTCTATTGTTGTAAGGGCTTAATACGTACAACTCTTCTGTGTACGTCCACGTCTGTAAATACAGACCAGCTGTTTTGGCACTTAGTGAAACACAGGCAGATCCCCGCCCACACCTCTCAGATCACTCTGATCTGAAGCTACCTGGCTAGGAACTAGGTCCATTATTCTTCTCTCATCGTGGTCTCGCAATTTACGTGAGTAGTGATGTAGCTTTCCAAACTCCACCACAATGTAGTCCTTGTTCCAATCCGATATTCAATTTCATGTGGTTATAATTTCATCTCCGTAAGCAAATTATCCACTACTGCTTTATTTACAGAACCCCCAACCTGGACAGCAATTAGACTTTTAACGACTTTGATGGGCTGTCTGACTCTATTCAAAGAATTGTATCCTTGTGTCCTTATACTGAAATCGTTATTAGTTAGAAAAAAAATTCCTTAAAGAACCGGTCTTAACAGCTTCTTTAGGAATTTTAACTGATCGTTATGTTTCCTCGATAACGACGTGATATGATCGCAGACAGCATTCTCTTTGGAATGAGATCCTTTATCCCTCATCGGATGAAGAGTATCAAATCAAAACAAAAGGCATGGTACGACTCAAGCTGTAAAATGTCTATCAGGGTCAGAGAAATGGTTTTCGGTCCTTCAAGACCAACCCGACCGAGCAAAACCGAAAAAGTTTAAACGAGCCAGGAATGACTGCAATGTCTGTCTTAAGCGTGTGAAATTCCAATACGACCAAAAACTGAGGAAAAAAATACTGCAATGTCCTAAAGGCAGTAAAAGCTTTTGGTCGTTCGTCAAAAACATCAGAAATTCTGCCTCATCCTCCATCCCAATGCTTATTCACAATGACATTCCAGCTGTCAGCTCTTTAGACAAGACCAATCAGCTCATGAAATATCTCCAAACACGAAAACTTCTCAATGACCGGCAGTGCGGTTTTCGTAGCAACAGGTCCACTGGTGATTTGATGGCATGTCTCACCAAAAAGTGGAACCAAGTTATACATCAATCTGGCCAAAGCAAGATAGTTGCACTTGATATTTCTAAGGCTTTTGACAGATTTTGGTATCAGGCTCTTTTGTCGAAAATGCGTGCATTTGGGATCGACGACTCTCTTCTTCAATGGATTATAAACTACCTTTCGGAACGTTCAATTCAAGTTGTCTTGGAAGTTTCAAGTCTGATATTCGCAAAATAAATGCTGGTGTGCCCCAGGGCTCCGTTCTGTCTCCGACATTCGTTTCAATTTTTATCAATGATCTCTTGCCTGTCACTTCTAATCCAATATATTCCTTTGCTGACGACAGTACTCTCTGCTTTTCATATTCGCTTCCGGACACACGTCCCTGCTCTTCGGATGTAGAACGGGAACGGTAGCGTATGTTATGCTCAATAAATTCCGATATTGACAGTATAACCAATTGGGGAACTATCAGTAAAGTAGAATTTAATGCTTACAAAACACAATGCTGTCTGCTGTCGTTAAAGCGAAATTTAAACACCCAGCCATTATCTATAAATGGCACTTGAATCGTCGAAACCGAAAAACTTTCCATGCTCGATATGTGTGTCAATGACAACTTACGTTGGAATGATGTCGCCAAAAATGCTGCAAAATGTGTAGGTTTCCTCAATCGATGTAAGAAATATTTCAACACCGCTGATCCGGCTTCTACATTTAACGCGTTTATCCGCCAAAACTGGAGTACAACGCCCACTTCTGTCGCTAAGACCTCTAGATAGCATCCAAAATCGTGCGATAAAACTTATAGGTGATGCTAACATCACCCAGTCAATGGACACTCCAATGGCATTAGGAAAGAGACAAGAAAACTTTTCAGAAAAGTTTTGCTCCAATAGAGTGTGCGAGGCCAAGGAAAGTTAGTATAATAGTTGGTTATCGAAAGATACCAGATGGTAGTAATTCGATGGGGGAAAAGTACCCGGGCATGAGAGGGGAAAAAAAACACTGATTTTCGTAATTTCGTTGTAGAATCCAATGTATATTAAATAGAATATATTGTATTGAATATGTAGAATAGTAGGCATTGTTAGGATCCACAACTTCCATAAACTCTCTCAGTGGAGTTCCCAGTTATTACTGGAATTGGTAGCGAGCTCCGAGATTGAGGAGTTTAGTGTGAATGTTGGACACGGGTGCACACAGTAGCACAGTTTGCTAGTTTGGTAGCTAATAACCTTGTCGTTGGGTCCGCTAGAGACAAAAGAATGTGTGAGGGAACGTGTGTGTGAATATGGCGGTGGTTGTGGAAAGTAAAAAGATTTGAAAGGCACTTCAGTAGGTCAACAAGAGGGTCGAGGGTCAACTAAGTTCTGTAGTTTGTGCGATTTTTATATGGCGACACGCGATTTTTTAGTAAAAAAAAAATTAAAGTAGAGTTTTTGTTGGAAAAAAAGAGATAGAGTATAGACGTGGATTTGGTTTTGGAAAAAAAAAAAGGGGGGGGGGGAAAAAAGGAGAAAAGACGGGAAGAAGGATACAGGAAGAAGGATGCAGGAAGAAGGATGCAGGAAGAAGGATGCAGGAAGAAGGATGCAGGAAGAAGGATGCAGGAGCGGGAGTAGCAGGACGATAGATTTTGCCAGAAAGGGGCACAACACCGCCCGGATAAAAGCTAAGTACATATAGTGATACAGTGTGTTACGTGCAAATCACGCCCCAAAAATCCTCCACTCCCTTGTCCATCTGTTGTCTGTTGGCCTCTTCTTTTCTCCCCCCCTTCTGGTGTTGTTCCTTCTTTTATTTCTTCCCGTCATTCTCTGACGTAATGATCACGTAATTTTGCTCCGAATACAAAATGTGTTTTATCACATTCGCGGCATCTCCTCGAAGAAACGATTGCAAATAATGCAACTTTTGAGTGCATGTGAGGGATGAATTTGAATTGATTGTTCCTGTCGCGAAATTCTGACCGGTCGTCTGCGGATATGAGAACGTTAATTTTCCGCAAAATAACGGACTTAGATGTGGGTGAAGGAGAAATATTTTTGGAAGAGTCGATATATTGGAAATCATTATTCTAGTTCACATTTGAACTTTCTTTTAAACCAATGGTTGCGTTAGAAATTGCGGCGTGTGCATCGAAATATTTCGTTTCGTATTTAGCAAACTCAGGCTCCTTATCTACGCAATCGGATTTGTCTATTAATTTTAAAACGGCCATTTTGCAACTCGACAAACTGTAGCCAATTTCCTCAAGTTTCTTAAGGGGAAATTGTAAGGTTAGGAGTGTGATGGTTTCATCAATTGAATTTGCAAATCTTGCTAAAAGAGTAATACAAGCCTTAACGCGACCACGTTTAGCAATTATTTTTTTCATATTCAATCACAGTTTTAATTGAAATTTAATTAAAAAAGTTCAGGCAAATTCATGCTCGAAACTGTACGGATGTACAGATATGATGACACGTTAAGAGGTTAGAAAATGATTGTCCAGTTTGAATATAATCTGTATCTGATGTAGGAAAAACGTACCGCGTGGTCGCAACGCAATCGATTCTTATATGATGCAATCGATTCTTTATGTACGAGTTCAAGGAAAGAAATCAATATTCACGCACAGTTTTTAATATATATTTATATATATATAAATATATATAAATATACATATACATATATGTTTTAATATATACAATATATTCGTTAGTATTTAAAAAAAGTTTTCAATTA
This sequence comes from Volucella bombylans, assembly GCA_949129095.1. Lineage (NCBI taxonomy): Eukaryota > Metazoa > Arthropoda > Insecta > Diptera > Syrphidae > Volucella > Volucella bombylans. The sequence continues at coordinate 140,135,337 of OX422140.1, read as the reverse complement.
CATAATATATATGGGTACATACGAATATGTGTGTGGCTAACAGTTATAAAATTAATATTATATGCATTACAAAAATATTTTATCCAATTTATATTTATGGATTTAGAACTAGCGCATAAAATTTTACTATCCGGTTTCTTGTAGGACCAAATAGATGTTTGTGAGTGAAAGTATAATTTGTTTTTATTTTTGAAATTTGTTTAGTCTATATGTTAAATGTGGCCTACCGAAACGCGGTCTATAGTTCAATAGGCCACACACCATCCGAGATCGTATTTGGTCAAAGAGTTTGGTTGCTAAGTGAAACGAAATTTGGATGCCCACCTATGGAGCCCAGGGAGGTGAAAGACTACGTGGTGGATGACTTGCGCTGCAGGATTCGTAAATTGTATGAAAATACCAGAGAAAATATGAAGCTAGCGAGCAACCGCACGAAGATTAGGTACGACATCAATGCGTAATCTTCCGGCTTCAACAAAGGAGATATGGTGTGGCTGTATAATGCTCTGCGTAAGAAAGGCAAATCATCAAAATTGCAACAGGATTGGGAAGGTCCATACAAGGTGATAGTCCACATTAATTACGGTGTCTACCGTCAAAAAAAATAAAGGTGCTACATTTGGATAGAATGTGTCATTTCAACGGAACAATAAATGACAAAGTTGTTCAGGATTGAAGAATGAATTTGAAGTGATTTAAGTAAAAGATTAAGTAAAGTAAAAGTGGTTGAGAAAAGCGATTGTATTGTAAATTGTAACTGCATTAAATAAATTGATTGATTGTATTGGAAGGAATAAGTTATATCATTTGTACCCACACAAACATTTTACAATACAAACCACCGTTGGTCGGATGTCCAGACACAGGATTTACTTTAAGCGGTCGTAGAGGAAGTCAGTGAAAATGTTGAGTCCTTTGATGTAATTTACTTACCAGTTTGAGTAAAATTTTTATGATAATCTTAATTTCCATTTCATAGAAACGTACAGCGCAACAATTTTATGGAAAACTTCGAGAAAAAGCTTCAAGCATTGGATTTATAAACTGCTAAACGATTAAAATCAGAATACGTTATTTGTAGTAATCATTCACGGTCGCTGTACTATAAAATGGCAGAGTCAAACAGGCTCTGGGTTGTTGGCTTATGGTAATGAAAAAAGTGTGAGTCAGATGAGATTTTCTTAAATCTTTTTTATCGTTTTAGTGAATCCATTTCCACATTTCAGAATATATTGCCAAAATCTGCCCATATTGGAACTTTTTTTTTTATTGCCGTAGGAACATCTACCCCTCGATGATATGTGGAGTATCAAATGAAATAGGCGGAATAATCCTAGAGAACCATATTTCGTTCAATTTCCAGACAGGGAATTTTAATGATCAAAAGCACGAAAAAGATTGACACGAATTTCTGATTTCACTAGAAATCATTTCACTACTAGAATGTTCACCAACAACGAGCGGAATTTCTCTAGTTTTAGAAGCAAAAAATAAACGAAACTGGTTTCAATGCAAGAAAACAGAATTAATTTTGAAAATTGAATATGGAACAGCAGAGATGGAAGCAATACAGTTAGAATTACATAAAACACCGTGAGTTGGAAAAGAAAATGGAAATAAAAAAAGAGAAATCGAAAAGAATGAAAGGATTGCAATGGTTAGAATGAAATTAAAAATTGAGTTTCAGGAGCGTCTAAGAAAATATGAATTAGAATTAACACAAAATGGTAACCAATCTTAAGGGTTGTGGAAGAAAATTTTTTTTTATTTATAATTAAATTAGGGGAACCCGGGGCATAACAGGCACTCGGGGCATAATGAGCCCCGTTGAGCAAAGTGGCAATACCAAAGTTTTAATATCAAAGTAAGTAAATAAAGTTTGTATAAATCCATTTAATTCCCTTTACCCGTTAGGTTAGAATAGGTTATGGGGCCGAATGGATGGGTATGGCATGGGTGTCCATTATGCCCCATTCATTTTATACTCTTGTTATTTGTTTGTATAATTCTATCAGCATCAATTTGAAACTGGTTTAGATGGAAATAAATTCAACGGCCAGAAAGGAGTCAAGAAAATATGCGACGAGCTGTTCAAGACATTAAAACAAAAAGAAATGAGTTGTACAAAAATTCTTAAAAATAGCAGATCTTAACCCCAACCTTCCACTTGTTATAACAAAAGCGGGATATTTCAAACCAGTTTTTTTCGGTGGATCAAGAACAGGAAATTAGCCGAATATCTTAAGGATAAGGATGTTTGGCTTTTACATGAAGCAATTCCGAGAACTAGCGTATCAACTAGTTACAAAAAATTAGTCAGGTATTTCCACGCTAAAATACGGAAGCAGCAACTGCAGCTCAGGCTAAGTGGTTTAATCGCGTCGTTTGAAACTTTTTTAACTGCTGCTGGAAGAGTGCATCAAAGGTGTTTTATCAAATACGATATTTAATATTGACGAAGCGGAACATCATAACGGTCGCGAAGAGCCTCAGGAAAATTTATCGATCACCGCCGAGTGCACATGCTAACTATTACACTCGTGAATTTTCCTGTATTGTAAAAAAAAAAACAAAAAAAAAACACTGCGCACGCGAGTGAAAAAAAAATTTTATAAATAAAAAAAAGGACAAAAAACAAGTAGTGCTGTGCAGTGAAGAGGGAAATTACACATTGCGGGTATCCCACATCTCGCGCTCCTGGTCATAAGTACCTTTGTTTGCACCCAGTCATCCAGGCGGTGGGTGAGTTAATATAGTCCAGCTGTTTTGGCACTTATTGAAACACAGGTAGATCCCCGCCCACACCTCTCAGATGACGCTGATCTGAAGCTGCCTGTCTATGAACTAGTGCCATTATGCTTTTCTCTTTTTCGCTGTCTCGACATTTACGTGCGTAGTGATGTTGCTTTTCAATGTAATTCCTATTCCGATCCGAAATTCAACTTCATGTGTTTGAAATTCCATCTCCGAAAGCATTGCTTTTCTACAGAAGCCCCAAACTGGACAGCAATTCGACTTTTAATGACTTTGATGCGCTGTCTGACTCCATACAAAGTATTGTTTCTTAGTATCCTTATACTGAAATCGATTTCAATATACACAATTCTGAGTGGCTTCGACAAAAATGTCCTTAAGAAGCCCGTTATGCACTAGCTTCCACTTCATAAATTAAAATAAAGCATATGAAAATTAACATCTGGACTGTTTTATAATTTCCAAAATAGTACGATGCTTGGTTTCTCGTCCCACAGCAGGAAGGTTCTCATTTACTAACTCGGACTTTAAAATTGTCACACATCGGATCAGGTAGTTGAAAAATGTCTTCAGTTTCATTTCGATCTGCAATAACGTGGTGTAATACTCGTATATAGTATGATAGCTCAAACTAGTATCCAGCGGCATAAAAATTTCACACTGCTGTCTCCGTTCAGATGAATTTTTAGTTATTTTAAGCTGTTGAATCTTTCCTTCAGAAGGCCAATCCAAAGCTCGGTTCCGATTTGGTATTTACTCAACGTTTTGTTGAATCCTGTACGATCTTGATCTAGAAATCGATGTGTAGGGAGTGACTACAATGGAAGTCAATTTGTAGGCACTGATGATTATTTGATATTCTGATGATTTTGTTGAAAGATCGCAATTAGGTATTATAAATTCTGCTGTCACGCACAATGTCTGGGCATCCAAGAAAGAAATGACGAACTCTCTTTTTGTAGTCACAAACTATTTCACAGAATATACAGGGTATCCCATAATTCGTCAAGAATAATTTGGGAAATGATAATTGGTTATATTCGAAGAAAAAATAAAGCGTGTTACGGTCTATTTCCAATTTCCATTAATATGGGTCAGGGTACACCAAGTAAGCCTTTTCTTAAATCCTCGATAAATGATGTCAACATTGAAGATAGACCTTACCGTAGAATGATTTGTTTTCTTCGAATATACCCAAGAATCATTTCGAAAATTATCCTTAACGAATTAGGGGGCACCCTGTATACATATGCTTCCGGGATCTTCGGAAAGTTTTACATCTAGTTTTATTTCTGTTCCATCAACGTATCCAACAGAGTGCAGTAAGTTCATGAAATGTTTCTTTCCGAACCTTGATCGCAAATGATTTTCTTAGGGATGCCGTAAAGGCTGATAAAATTTGTTGATGCTTTAATGACTGAAATATTTAATTGAATTTTTCTGATTGAGTTCCAATTACACAAATGAAAAACTTGAGAAACTTGTCATAGATAGGATTCAAACCTTGACCCTCCGAGTGAGAAGCGATTGCTAGTACCACTACACCACGGCCACACCTACGAGGGGCGTTCAACATATTCTCGGTATCGGGGTGAAGCTGTGGTTGTATATATAAATTGACTTATTTATCAAGTAATACTATTATTTTAGTGAATTCATGTAAAATTTCATATAAATGTGATTATTAATTCGCGTTTTATCTCTAGTTAAACAGAATCATAATGGCAACTGAGACGATGATGGTGAAAATTGAGCATCGCACTGTAATTAAATTTCTCACTAAGCAAGGAAAAAGTCAAAAAACTATTCATGAAGAGATGGTGGCTGTTTACCATTATCAACTGTGCAAAAGTGGTCAAGTGAGTTCAAGAGAGGCAGAGAGAGCATTGAAGACGACAACCGCTCCGGCGCAGTTTTTTTTTTTTTTTCAGTTTTCAATGCATTTTATTTACTTAATCACTAACTCTTACATACTAACAAAAAATGCTTAAATGCTAGCTTACAATTACTTAACAAACTTATACTAACTTACTGGCCCCACACAGGCACTCTAAGCTAATCTAAATTCTTATAAATATGTCTTTCGACTTCATTTACATTTTATTTATATATGTTTATTTTGTGTACTTAGGGCTAAGAAAAAATTGATAACAAAAAACTTAGCCTATCCCGGCTACTGCTTGTACGGGAGAAAGCATCAAAGAAGTCGAAAAACTTGTTCTTGAGGATGCCCGAAGAAAGGTGAAAATGATGGCAGAGATCACCAAGCTTTCAATTAGTACCATTCACACCATTCTTCATGACCATCTTAACCTTTCAAAGGTCAGTGCAAGGTGGGTGCCACGAATGCTCACAGCGCCTCAGAAAAAAGTGAGAATCGCATGCTGTAGAGAGCTTTTGGAGATGTGTAGTGAGAACGCGGACGGTGTTATGGATCGAATTGTTACTGGGGACGAAACATGGGTTCACCACTATGACCCTGAAAGCAAACAAGAGTCCATGCAGTGGCATAAAAAAGGAACAGACCCCCCGAAGAAGTTCAAAGTCAGTCCGTCTGCTGGGAAGCTCATGGCCACAGTTTTTTGGAACACAAAGGAAATCTTGCTCATTGAGTACAAAAAGAAGGTGAAACCATCAACGCCACATCCTACGCTTCCACTTTGCATAATTTTCGGGAGGAAATTAAAAAGAAAAGACGGGGTAAACTCGCAGCGGGAGTGTTGCTTCTTCATGACAACGCTGCTGTTCACACGGCGCGAGTTTCCAAGGCTGCTGCGCGAGATTGTGGTTTCGAAAAAATCCAACACCCACCCTATAGTCCAGACCTTGCCCCTAGTGATTATTTCCTGTTTCCGGATTTGAAAAAATGTCTTCGTCCAAAAAGATTTTCAGATGATGAAGAACTCAAGTCGGCAATAAATGGGTATTTTGCAGAGAAAGAGGAAATTTATTTTTTTGAGGGTTTAAAAAACTTATCTCAAGATGTAACAAATGCATTGATTTTAGGGGAGACTATATTGAAAAATAAAAACAATTTAAAATGAATTCGCATTTTCCTTCATATCGATACCGAGAATATATTGAACGCCCCTCGTAATTTGTATATAAATGGTCTCATTAAATTTAAATAAAACAAAGTGTGTGTTAGATATCATCGAATTTTTTTATTCGTTTGAAAGGCCTATAGATGCCATTAGGTATGGAATATAATATCCTTCAAATGTCCGCCACGGCTTCTCTGGATGGGGCGCATCCGAAATGTCACATTTTCCATGACTCCGGAAAATAAATCAGGCTGAATTTGGCCGATGGCATGCGTTATGTTGACTTTAGAAGCCGCTGAGACTTGTAACTTATTCGTATAGACCTGTGTCTTCAGAAAACCCCACAAGAAAAAGTCTAACGAGGTCAAATCGCGCGATCTCGGTGGGCCGTTCACATCGACTCCACGTGAGATGACCATGCCCTCGAATTGCTCGTGCAGAATTTCCAATGTGGCCTGAGCTATGTGGCACGTAGCACCGTCCTGTTGAAACCAAACGTCGTTGGTGTCCATGTCATCCAATTCAAGCCAACAGAAGTTGGTAATCATCGACCTATAGCGCTCACCGTTAACCCTGCCAGCCTAAAATCCACACCAAACAGTGACTTTTTCGGGATGCATTGGACCCTCTTGGACCTTATGTGGATTGGTATTGTCCCAAATTTGACAATTTTGTTAGTTTAGTTTTAGTTTTAAATGCATTTTTATTTTCTTAATCACTAACTCTTACATACTAACAAAAAAAAAGCTTAAATGCTAGCTTAAAATTACTTAACAATCTTATACTAACTTACTGGACCCACACAGGCGCTCTAAGCTACTCTAAATTCTTATAAATATGTCTTTCAACTTTATTTACATTTTACTTAGAACTATTTATTTTGAATACTTAAGGCTAAGAAAAAATATTTATAAAAACTTAATATCTAACTTAAAATAAACCTTAGCCTACCTAACCTACATACACAATACACAGATACACACACATAGACATTATACACAATTATATACATATATTAGCATATACCTTTGTATACACTAATATATGTATATATTTCTTAAATACTAACCTAAACCTATGTAAGCTGGCCATCGCTATTCACAGCGAAAACAGATTGGTCAGCTCTACTGAACCTGAGGCGATCCACACTGTTGTGTGCGATGTCTCTGTTGTAGTTGAGTCGCCTGTCCCCAGCTGTCCGAGCGACATGGGAGATTAACGGCACCGCTGATCTATCCTGGATCAACCCTATCTGATCTAGGTAGAGGAATGCTTCCGGTGGAACGAAGCCGTCAGATCGCACACTCTCGTGGTAAAGGTAATTGGGGTAGTAAGCCCCAGATATCAGGTTATTCATCGAGGTCATTGCTCTTGCAATGTGCCTTCGAGTCAGCTTAATTACGAAGTTGTCCACTCGTATTAAGTTCGCCCTATTGTAAAGGACCTCATTAGGATAAAATTTCTTGTACTCCGATTCTGGTGTTCTGTACAAGCGAAGACAAGCCCTAAGGCAAGCCCTCTCAAACACCCGAATCTTTTCCATTAAGCTTGCTCGTACATTGAACCACACGGGACAACCAAATACCAGCATGGGCCTGATAAGGGCCATGTAGCAGATTACCTTTACCCTCGCATCGAGTTGGCTGTTATAAAACAGTCTCTTTGTAAGGGTAAAAGCACCTTTAGCTCTGGCCAGAGCAGCATCTACATTTTTGCCAAAATACAGAAACTGATCTAGCCAGATGCCAAGGTATCTGACTACATTTCGACAGGCAAGAGGCTGTCCGTGTTGTCCAATAATCGAGAACTTTCTCCAATTTTTTCTGGTATCCCTTGAGGCTCTAGACAACGGCGTCCTAAAGAGAATGGTTTCCGACTTCTGAAAGTTGATTTTCAACTTCCAGTCATCGCAAAATCGTCTTATCTTATCGAAGTCACGTTGCAAGAGAGTATTAATGACCTCGATTTGTGGACCTGTTCTGTACGCTATCAAATCGTCTGCGTACGCAATAGTATGGGGAAGTGAACCTATCAAGTCGCTTGTAAAAATGTTGAATAGGATCGGCGAATTGACCGCGCCTTGCTGAAGACCATTTTTAATTTGAAATATTCCAACAGAAGTCACATCACCATTTTTCACGATGAACTGTCTGTTGGTTAGCATATTATAAAGAATGTACAAGAGTGTTTTACTGATCCCAGCATAGTCAGCTTATAGAAAAGACCCTCTAACCATACAGTGTCGAAGGCCTTCTCCAAGTCAACAAGGCAGGCACCAGTACATTGTTTTTTGCCTTTATTCCATTGGATATCGGACACCAGTTTAGACGCGGCATGTGAGATATCATGTCCCGCCTTAAAACCGGATTGATTATCCGGAACTATATGTTTGTCCTCAACCCACCTAGACAGAGCTCTATTGATTACTTTTTCAAAGACCTTACTGATATTCGGAAGGAGACTTATCGACCGGAGATTCGCCGGATTGGATATATCCTTCCCCTTTTTGGGGAGAGGTTGAACCACCGCCGTTTTCCAATGCGCTGGATAATGTGCATTATTCATTGCATTATTAAACAGGGTGGTGTAAATGTCCACCGCTTCTAGAGGAAGATGTCTAAGCACGATGTTCGGAATACCATCGGTCCCCACTGATTTCTTAACTCTGATTGTGTCGAAGATCTCATGGAGCCCTTCCTTCGAAATGAACAGGGGTAGGTCACCCTCTCTGGCAATGAAATTATTTGCCATCGGGTGAAACCAGAGCCTTCGGATCGCCAATTCTCTATTTCATTTCGAATGTAGCAGTTGTGCACCAAGACGCGATTGTCCAGGTCATAATTATAGCCAATAACATCAATGGCCTTGTATACTTCCTGGAAAGTCGCCCCTATGGACTCAACCTTCTACTGCGGATACTCGATCACAAAAAAGTCGTCATCATCCGCGGCCTCATTTGGATCAATACCTGCTATTGTCAGTAACCGTTCGTTGTCTGTTGTCCGGGCTATTTTAAGACACTGAAAGACGTTTTGATTTTTTCTCCGAAATAGTTTATATTCGGGTAGCTGGTGTTTATAGCCCGAACCTTGTTGTTCCAATACAAACTTACAGAAATTCTTTAATTCTCTTTTATTAACGTTTGCACATTTTTAATCGACGACTTCAGTGTCCTAATCTACGGGTCTTGTCTGTCAGTTAACTGTCTGTACAAGTTTTTGAGTCTTGTGAGAAGTCTACTTTTTTGTCGGTGAAGTGCGTCAATAGTAGGATTGCGGAACAGGTCTTCGTTAGTTGTACGTCGATTCCGCGGTATTTTAGTGTCCATTGTTTGCTTAATTGTTTCGTCCATTTGTTTTAGGTAATTGTCGATCTCCTCGTTTGACAAATTCCTATTGGACGGTGGGTGGAGCGTGATCGAGGAGAGCGCTCTTTTCAAGGTTGCGGAGAAGCGTGTCCATCGAGTTTTACTGTAGTTGTAAGAATATCTTTGGACAAACTCCTAAAATTCCGCAATTTCGATGGGAACTGTAATTTTGGAGCTAAAACCGCAATGGTCACTGTCATACACGAATGTGCGCAGACAGTTTAGCGTTTGTAAATTCGTACCTGTCAGTCGTATGCGTTCATCGTACAGCAGTAGATCCAAATAAGACCCGCCTCTGGGAAACGACGGGTTATCCGTCGCTTTAAGACCGAGTCTGTATATGACATCGTGCTGACCCCACCAATCGAGTAGTAGGTTCCCTCTAGTATTTGACAAATTATTTCCCCAATCTCTGTGTTTAGCGTTGAAATCCCCGCCGATTATAAAATAATTCTCCCCCGATTCCAGCCTCAGTCGAAAAAGCGTATCGAGCTCTGTAATGAATAGGGTTGATTGTGAAGCCTCAGGTGCATAAACAGAGGCCAAGCACAGCCGCTTTCCACTGCGGAGAGGTATGTAAATGTCGACTGCTTCCAACACCCGGAACCTGCGCAACACTCCCTTATACACTCTGTGAAATTTTATACCTTCTTTAATGAAGATCGCGACACCGCCTCCACGTTTGGATCTGGGCCGATTTCTTTTTTTAACAATATAATTATTATATGAAAAGCACATCAGGAGTTTGGTCTTGTAGCAATTTAAATCAGTGAATTAACATTCACCGCAAGGACCTTCAAAGTTTGCTCCACCATGTGCGTACCCATTACGACACATGTTGCGTTAGGCCCGGCAACAGCGCGTAGATCTGGTCCAACCGCTTGGCCTGTTCTTGTACTTGCTGCTTCAGCTGAGCCATCTGTCCTTGGATTGCGAGCAAGATGGCCAGCATGTTATGTGCAGCTTCCGTTGTTCTCGGCATTGGCGCTGGAGAAGCAACAGTCGCTTGCTGTACCGCAGCCCCCTTACCTGACGCCATTTGGGCATAGGAAATTTGGGACGTGACGGCTGGTGTTTGAAACCTAACAGGTGAACGTTTGACCTCCACCTTCTGCTGCCGGGCCAGTTTTCTTTTTTAATGTCGGTGAACTTAGGACAACTCCGATAATTTGCGGTGTGTCCCACGTTCCCACATAACACGCATGAGAGCTGTGTCCTATCGGATGCTTCGTTCCTACCCAGAGCACACTCCTCGGAACTGTGGTTCTTTGCGCACTTCACGCATCGAGGCTGCATTTGGCAGTTCGACGCGGCGTGCCCGAACCTCTGGCAGCCAACGCATTGTATAACGACTTCGCTCCTTTTTAATTTTTCCCAGTGAATCACCTGGTAGTCTAGGACATTGATACTCCTTAGACTATCCAGACGGCTTTCGGGACTGAGCTGTACCAAGAAGAACGGCAGACTCCGTTTCTCCCGCCTGGCTCTAGCACTCTTCGCACTCCTTCTCTTTGAGCAGTGCTAGGATCTCCTCAGGATCAGAAGACGGTTCCAACCCCTTCAGTAGCATCGATTGCCGCTTCAGAATTCGGTGTGTATGAGTTGTGCTCCGTCGTCGTTTCTTTTAGGAGCTCTTTCACTTTCGCGTAGCCCTCCACTGTATTACAGTGGATGGCATGGCGATCGTTCCCCAATCGCTTAATATTAAAATTATTACCAATGACCAACTTACACAGGTCCTTGGTAGCATTTACATCTAATTTATAGGTGTTGATAGGAGGCACCTTCTCCTTCTTCTTCTTCTGCTGCTGCTGTTGTTGTTGTTGCTGCTGCTGTTTTTTCAGCTGCAGTGGTTTCAGCTGTTGATGTTTCTGCAGATGTTGCTGTTTCTGCTGCTGCTGTTGTTTCTGCTGCTGCAGTTGTTGTTTCTGCTGCTACTGGTTTTGTTGTTTTTGTCCTTGTTGGGAACTTTCTACTTCTGGTTGCTCCTTCTGCCTGCATTCTTTTGCATTCAGCTTTTGTATACTGCTGGTAAGTTCTTTTAACTCTTCATCCTCATCTTCAGATTCAGATGCCGCTAGAGAGGCAAAGTTGTTGTTGCCTCCCTTATAATACATCTCATCAGAGATGTACATTGACGTATCGACTGATTGTCTTTTAGTTTGTTGTCGTGTTTTTACTGTCTCAGCTGCTAAAGCAGCACCGATTACATTTTTGTTAAATTACTACTCGTAGGAGTAGTTTTTAATATCCTCCGCCTTTTAATAGCTTTCGCCACGGCACCCGCAACACTATTGTTGCCTTTGACAACTATCGTTATGGGAAGAGCGGAGCGCTCTCCACCATCCATCACGTGGTTTCCTTATGACTTTTGATTTTTTTTATATAATTGAAGAGCAAAAAGAAAAAAAAACAAACAAACAAAATTCCGGGATCGAACCCGTATCCCGGGATTTGCTTATCGACGCCGCTAACCGCTTGGCTATCGAGTCAGATAAAAGTTCAACCAATTAATTTTATTCGGATAACTGTATCACTATTATTTTACTTTATTTTTTTTTTTTTCACTCAAGGAAAAGCCGAACACGTTTACACTCTGCGGAGATCTGCGAACGACTTTTTGACAATTTTGTTTACTGTCGTACCCATTCATCCAGAAATGGGCCTCATCGCCGAAGATGATTTTTCGATGAAAATTAGGGTCAGTACTCAGTTTCCAACTGCTCCAGAGCCTATTCAGCGAACACACGTCGTTGTCTATGGTCGTTTAGCTTCAGCTCCTGGGTCAGTTGTGGCCGAGTTCTTGTAAGCGACGCGAAATCGACTGCCTCGGGGCTTAATTCCGTCAGTTGATACTACAATATGTGACATAGAAAAGCAATTTCTTTCCTCGGATTTATCCAACTATGATTTCAAGTTTGATTCCAAAAGTTTTTTAAACACTTTTCTAAGTGCTCTTATATTTATTTATTTTATTTATTTATTTATTTATATATTTCAAAGAATCTTTTACATTGGGCTTAAAAGCCTATAATTAACAGTAAAAGTTGTAAAAAGTATAGTTATAATCAATTTTAATTATTATTTATACATTCAGGTATTATTGATTTAAAATGACAAACTAAATTAATATTCATAATGACAAAACAAAATTCTTTATTACACTAAATATTAAATTTAATTATTTACTAAGTATCTGAATAAAACCGTCTCAAATTGTGTGGTGCCGCGAAGTCTTCTAATGAAAGAGGGTAAGCTATTCCACTGCTTTATGGCATAAACGAAAAACTGACGCTCCCAGTTTCTGCAAGTGAACCTTGGTTGCAGTATCATAAAAGAACGAGATGAGTTAGTAAACTGTATTTTTTGAATTAGATATGAAGGTTCCTTGTTTAAAATGATTTTGTTCAATTTTTTAAGGGAAAAATACTTGAAATACATGTAAAGATTACAGCCTAGTATGTTACTTGTGTAGTTTGAAATATGATCATATCGTCGGAGATTGTATACATATCGAGTTATATTATTGAACGCCACAGTTAGATTTCTTTTCGTTTCTGAGTTATGGCTAGTAAACAATTGGAACCCATATGTTATCATAGGAAGGATCAAAGTTTTTGCCAACCTAAGTCGAACGTGTTTAGGAGTAAATTGCTTCGAAAGTGAGAGACTCCGTAAGGATCCATATATTTTTCCAACAACAGTTTGAATATGGTCATCCCAGGTAAGGGTAGAATTAAATAGAATGCCTAAGTTCATAGCTTTATCGACATATTCAATTTGTTCGTTTCCGAGATAAACTGCAGGAAAGTAGCTGTTATCAAGTTTATTTTTATAAATTATTAAGCATTTGGACTTTTGTGGATTGAGGTGAAGACTATTTGTATTGGACCAGCAAAGTATTCTTTTTAAATCAGAGTTCAATTTCACAACACCATCTTCAATCATGCCTAACTTGCAGCTTATGCGAACTTGAGCATCGTCATCATACAAATCGATTGAAGAGTATTCAGATTGGAGTGGAAGATCATTAATAAAGATCGTAAATAAGAGTGGACCAAGTATGGATCCCTGAGGAAACCCACAGAAAAGATTTAAAGGATGGGACGTTTTATTACCAATAACAATAGCTTGGCTTCTTCCACTAATGTATGATAAAATCAGTTTTGCAGCTGTGTATGAAAACCGAAACTGTTGTATTAGTTTTTTAATAAGTCTTTTATGATTGATTTTGTCGAATGCCTTCGAGAAATCTAAGAGAACTAAAAATGAAACCAAGTCATTATCCATAGCATTTCTAATATCATCTGAAATCTTAAGAGTAGCGGATATACAACTGTGGTTTGGTCTAAAACCGGATTGGTTTTCACTTAAGAGTTTGAATGTCTTTAAAAAGGTTGAAATGTGATTGTGTAAAATTTTTTCCAGGATCTTTGACAGAAATGACAAAATTGAGATTGGTCTAAACTCTTCTTGAGATAAGCGAGTGGCTGGTTTTTTTAAGACTGGTATAACTTTAGCCACTTTCCAAAGAGATGGAAAAGAAGACGTTGTTATTACAGTATTAAAAATATGTGTTAGCACTGGAAGAATATGAGGTAGGATCATTTTGATGAAACGTGGATGTATTTCATCAAAGCCAGTAGCTGATGATTTTATTTTAAGTACAGCACTTAACACATCCGCATCATCCACACTTTGAAATTGAAAGAAATGTCCACTACCGGGGTCCACAACCCGGTAGGTTTCATTTGTCTCATAAGTGCTTTGTACAGGGTCAACAACCGGCAAAATCTCATTCAACGCTCCACTAAAAGTTTGAGAATCATCATTTTCAGGGTTAGTTTTATCTACAAGTGAAGTATTTTGATTACTGCTGCTTTGAACTTTGGAGAAATGTTCATTTAAATAATTGGGACAAACATCCAGGGAACAATGTTCTCTTTGTCGACCAACACCAAGCTCACGAATATTTTTCCATAAGGTTTTTGATGGTATGTTTTTGTTTAAGCGTTTTGAATACAGTCTACATTTTGCTTCTTTTACTTTTTTGCACACATTTTTTCGTAAGGCTCGAAAGGTAGATAGCATTTCAGGAACGCGAAAGCGCTTCCATCGCATATACGCTTGATCCCTTTGTTTAATAGAAATAAGTATGTCAGCCGTAAACCACGATTTTCTTTCCATACCAGAAAATTTTGTTTTTAGCGGTACATGCATATTAAAAAGTTGGTTTACTGAAGTTTGAATAAAATCAACTTGATCGTCCGGTGATGCCATTGAAAAAATCATTTGCCAGTTTATTTCGTGAATACTATTTTCTAGGGCATTTACATTAATAGCCTTAAAGTCCCTATATTTATAGACTGTTGATTTAACCTGTGGAGTAACTTTAAAAGTCGCAAGCATTAAATCATGCCTTGAGAATGCAGGTGCCTCAAGTTGCGAATAAAGCAGAACGTTGCCGATATTATTGACACAAAATAAATCTAAAAGTGTAGAGGTATTTGATGAAAAATGTGTAGGATTTGCAGTGTTGACAATTGATAAGCCAAAACTTTTTATTTTAGTGAGAAAACTAAGTGAAGTATCTTTCTGAAGTAAATCACAATTGAAATCTCCACAAAGGATCACTTCTTGGTAAAGAGACGAGAAGCGCTCAAGTTCAAAATATAACCTGGAAAAGTCAATATGTTTATTGGGACGATAAATAACTCCAAGCAAAGAACTGCTGGATCCGTTTGGAATATCAATGAAACAATATTCAAACAAAGATGACGCGTCTGATTTTACAACTAATTTAAAATGTATGCTTTCTCGTATATAAATTGCTGTACCACACGATTACATCTATCTGCACGCATTAATTTGTAACCAGATAAACTGTATACAACATCTTTTATCTCAGTTTGAAACCAGGTTTCAGAAACACATATAACATCTATATTAGACCCCACAAACACATCCCTAAATTCATCAATTTTTGCATGCAAGCTTTGAGCATTTATATGACAAACCTTTAGGCCATCACATTGTTTGCACAAAACTTGAAGTATAACTCGCAGTTTTTCGCCTCCATAATAGGCTAGTGGAGCATTACTATTAATACAATTGCTAGTCATTTTCATAAAACATAAAATTAGCCTTACAACTCTTCAAAAGAATGATTCCACACCAACGACAGAGACGAAATTCAGATAAAAGACAAAAGTTAAGAAAAATATCAAGCAAATTCAAAGTAATAAATAGAAAAGAAAATTCAAGAAAAAAGAAGACAGAAAGACAAATATTGATCTCCTCCAGCTTACGATTCTCCTCCATGATCATCATCTTCATCGGCAATGGAATTTAAGCTTTCAATGGAATTGATTAAAAGCGATTTGTCTGCTGCAGTTGCTGATTTTTTACGTACGTAAACTTTTCCGTTTCGAGTATAAGCACTCAAAAGTTTTTTAGCTCGTTTGAGTTGAAGAGCTTTTCGAAAAATTAAATGGTTACATGACGTTAAGCTTTCGTTTACGTAAATTCGGCTGTCAGATGGTATTCCAACGTCACGTAAGCAAGTGCTCGATTTTGTTGCTTTCCAACGAGAATGAATTGAACGAAGCAGAGAGTTTTTGTCAAAGACACTCTTGAATTTTATTATTATTGCAGTATCAGGTGTTACTGTTCCTTTGGGCTTTGCACGAAAAATGTTTTCAGGTACAGGTGTTGGTGTACAGTTCACAGAATGGCATAATTTCTGAAACAAATCGTGCAGATTCTCATCAATTTTTCTTGGTATTCCAAGAAGGATGGCGTCAGCTGACAATTTTTCGCGTTCTAACTCATCGACGCGTTGAGCAAGTAATAAGTTATCTGCTACTGCAACAGGTGGTTCAGGTGTCAATTCAAGCTGTTAGACTCTTTTTGACAGATCAGCTATTGTTTTGTCCACTATTGCGAAGCGCTGTACAAAATCGTTTTCAATTTTGTTAAGTTTTTCGGTTAACTTACGATTTTCATCCAGTATCAGTTCTTTTAATCCCTTGATGTGTTGTTCGATCTTGAGTTCCAAAGATGATTTATTTCCTTCTGAGTGTTTGCTTGTGGACGCAGTAGGCTTCATTGTATTTGTTTGTTGTTGTTTTCCCCCATTGCGCGTTTCATGTATTTTATTTACAGATGATGGAGTGTTTGACATGTTGCAGGTACACAGATGGTCAATCAAATTTAGAGTTTATAGGCACACAGAATACAGAAACTGAATGAAATTTTGCACGACTTTATTTGTCCAGCGCTTATAACCAGCAAAATTAGGCTTTTATGTAATTATTCGTGCTTATTATTTAAAAAAAACTTAAAAAAATATTGCACTGTGAATTTCAGCGTGTTTAGCTTGTCATTTTGACACAACATTATAGAGATGTGGATTTTATTATAATGTCATCTGTTGAAAATTAAGCTTTATGAAAAGAGTTGCTATCTCTTTCTAACAATTCCCTCTTATAAATTAATTGGCTTAGCCAACCTTTCTTCCTGTCTAATTAGTCTAGTCTTAATTTTGCCTTTGAACTTGCCTAATCTATTTTTTACTCAAACAAATAATTAAATTGTATTAAATTGAATTTTGATAAGAATTGTCTTTTATTTAACCGGGAAAAGTAAGTCACTTTGGTATCAAAATTCACATTGGTGCCGGGATTATATAGACACAAAAGTTCGAAATAAAAACGTGATCGCAATCGATAATGGATTTGGCAAGTCGTGCTACGTATCGTGGGCAAGTAACGAAGATCGCACTATTTGCGAGTATCTTAAATTAAACGAAACTCAAATTAAAGCTGATATGGATACATTAGTTTTGGATTCCATTGAGTAGGAACTCAGCGTTTTCTTAGATCGTTTAACAGCAGCACATGACAGTCTGCGCAAGGCAAACGCGGACGTTCGTTCCTCAATAAAACCAGATGAGTTCGATCGAGAAGCAGAATCATAGCTGATTATGATGATAAAGCTGTGTCAATGATTACCCGCCTTCAAACACGTTTAAATAAGGTAAAATTGTACCAGAAAAAGTTTCCATCTCCCATCCTTGATACTACCGCCTCTGCCGCCGCCCGCAATTCATCACATAACGCCACTTTTTCCTCTTCAAGTAAAATTCCGGCGGTAAAATTACAAAAGCTGCAACCCAAAAAGTTCTCAGGCGACTACAAAGAATGTCTGAGTTGTCTTTATAACTCAGTTGTAGCATCCACTCGATCTCTCACCGTTCTTGGAATTACACCTTGAAATTATTACGTCATGCTTAAAGGGGTACTACTTCGTTGCATTCCCAATGATTTGAGAGTCGACTTTCATTGATATTACGACGATTTTGTCGATAATCTTCAAAGTCTGATCCAACCGAAAACGATAACGATATCACATCAATAAAATCCGACATCTCATCCACTGAAAATATTGGTGATAAAAAAGTTAAGTTTTTATTGAAGTTCATTAAAAGAGAAATAGAATCTCTTGAAAAGGCACAAGAAGCAAAACATACGAATAGTTCAACTGGCAGTCAACCATCTATTTACATCAACTCCACTTAAAACAGCTGTTGGATTATTCGCCGCACGAACAAATGGCAAAAATTGTTTTTTTTTGTAAAGCTTCTGATCATTACACGTCTGAATGCAAAAGCTCTTTTCCTTTACAAAGAAAGAAAGAGATGTTAAAAGAGAGCGGGCGATGTTACCGGTGTTGCAGAAAAGGCCACTACTCCAAGCCATGCAAAAAAAGGTTTCAACTTGTATGCATCGACACGCGATGACAATGTGTGATCCAACCATCACCATTTGCATCTACGACGAAGAAAATTGCATCACTACCTCCGCAAAATAGTACAACGACCAAATCAATGCAACCGCAGCAGTCGCTCAATTTATATACCACTAACACACCGACTAACAATGGTACAGCTTCAGGTAAAGGTTCTTGCCGATCTTTATGTGTAAGATTGATTTTGGACGGTGGCAGTCAAATATCATTCGTCAAATCAAGTGTGGCGCGTCAACTAGATTTGGAAATATTGGGAACGCAAAATACAAATATAATTTCATTTGGTGGCAAAGAACAAAAATGTATGCAGTGCAATAAAGTTCAAATAACAGCACCATTAATCTAAAGATGTTGGAAGTACCGGAGATATGTGTGGATGATCTGTCGACGCCGGATGAAAATTTGAAAATGTTCAATTGTAACACCCTTTTCACCCAATTTATTTAAAATCTAGATCTGAAGGTCAGCCAGTGGTAAAATTACATAGGCACCTTGCGGGCACTTATTTTTGCAGCCGCCCCTGGCTGCGATACAGAAATTTCAACGGGAGAAATCATGCGACATCATGAGATGGGAGAGTATAAAAGACACCATCTGGGGTGAAATGGGTTGAGTTATTGGCTAAGCCCACATGAGAGTGGTTTATTGAAATAAAGGAATTTTGATCGAACAAGTGTTTTTTTTTTTGATCTCGGTGTTTTTTTTCTACCCTTCGAAAATCGTCTTACAACTTCAGAAGTGGATAAAGTCGCGCCAGTGGAATTGATTACAAAAAAAAAAAAAGGGAAATCAAATACACAATTAAAATCAATGTTTGAGTGTGATCTTGAGAAGACGAGGATGAGTGAAGCTGAGCAAGAAATCGCTAAGTTCAGTGCATATACAAGAGACGAGCTCCGTGACGAGCTGAAAAAACGGGGTTTGAAAGGGGCACGAGAAAAGTCCCAGTTGCTACACAAGCTGTTGGTGTATGAAAAGCTAATCGAAGAGAGTGAACAAGATGAGGACGATTCGAACGATGCTGAAGAGGACACGGGATCGGACGACGACGAGCAAAGTGAAGTGGAAAAGCTGAGACAGGAGATCCAGTCAATGAAGCCAGCACTGGAAAGAATCAAATCACAGAAGGGGAGTGAGAAGAAGCAGGGGGCTCCAGCGCCAAAACCAAGAGCAGAAAGTTGTGTAGAGGAGTGTAGAAGTAGCTACACAGTCAAGGATGTGACTGAAATGCTTTGCGAGTTTAACCCGATGAACCCAACAGGACCTTCTTCAGCTGCATTCATTCGTCGAGTACGAGAAATCAGAGATGTGTACAAGCTAGATGGAAGACTTGTTATGATGGCGTTAATTAGCAAGCTAGCAGGAGCTGCGAAGTTTTGGAGTAATGGGATTCTTCATTCATCATTGGAAGAATTTCTTAGTGACTTAGCCGATAATTTCCCAGCAGAAGATGATGTAGCTGACTTGCATGAGATTTTACGCAATAAAAAGCAACGGCAATATGAGGACGTAGAGGATTATGTGTACGAGATGAAGGCGATTGCTTCGAGGGGTCAACTAGAAGAAGAAGACAGTTGTGAAATATATCGTACGGGGCATAACTGATGTGGAGTATCGGGACGTTCTGAAAGCGGCGCAGCCAGATACCATTCAGGATCTTTTGAAAAAAGTCCGATGGACTGGAAGCGTAGGATCCCAACGAAGAGCAACAAATACAACTCGGAACGTGAAAGGAGCAGGAGCACACAGGGAGGTTACAGTTGGAGGAAATTCTGGAAACCCAACAACAGATACAAAAAGATGTTTCAAGTGCAACCAGACGGACATATTGGTCGCAATTGTACAGCAGCGATGAGGTCAGCAGAACGAGCTACCAGCGGAAATCAACAACCTGCAAGACAAAACCAGTTGTGGGTGAGGGAGGACAAGAGCGTTTATCACAAAATTTTGAGCATGAACGGGCAGCAAATCGAAGCGTTCATAGATCTAGGCAGCGACTGCGTCACCATTCAAGAGTCAGTCGAAAGCGCCAACAATTTTCACATCTATGAAGATACCAGAAAGCTTAACGGATTTGGTGGAGGAGGATGCCGGACCGTAGGAAAATTTTATGCTGATGTCACAGTAGATACTCTTCGAAGCTGGTGTGAGGTGTTAGTTGTTCCAGACGAAAGTCAGCCATATAAAATAATTGTTGGTCGCTGTCTGCTTGATCAACCTCAGGTGAAAATTGAGAAGACATTCAACGAGCTCAAAATCAGTGACTGTACAGCAGGTGATAAAAGTAAGACTTTGCTTATAAAAGACGAGGCCGTTCAGCAAGTGCGCAGCAGAATCAATAGTAGCGATTTAATTGTGGAAGACATCACAGACGAGGGGAAGGACCAATTGTGTGATTTAGTTAACGCGCATCGAGATTGTTTCGCTTTGGATACCAGCGAACTTGGAGAATACAAATGGGGCGAGTGCACGATCGAATTAAGTACAACACAGCCTGTGTGCGTGCAACCATATCGACTACCCTTCGCTAAACGTAAAGTGATTGAAGAGAAGGTAAACGAAATGTTGCAGCAGGGAGTCATACGATCTTCAAAATCCAACTTTTGTGCACAGATAGTTCTTACGAAGAAGAAAGATGGCGGAGACAGAATGTGTATCGACTTTCGTGCACTGAACAGAGTAACAACAAAACAGAAGTTCCCGATGCCTACAGTGGAGGAGATACTAGCGACGTTAGCCGGAAATAGGTATTTCACAACGTTGGACCTTGCTTCTGGATACCATCAAGTGAGGATTGCAGAACAAAGCCGGAAGTTTACTGCTTTCGCTACGGAGAACGGACTGTACGAGTTTGTACGCATGCCGTTTGGTTTGGTTAATGCTCCAGCATATTTTCAAATGTGCATGAACCAGATAAAGGCACGCATGGACCATGGGGATATCGCAGTTTATTTAGACGACATAATTATTGGAAGCGAATCGATAGAAAAAGGACTACGAAAACTTGGAAAATTTCTGACTGTTCTGAAGGAGTCAGGTTTGACGCTCAATATCAAAAAGTGTGCGTTTCTGATGACAAGAATAGAGTTCCTCGGACATCAACTGGATGGAAATGGGATAAAGCCAAGTGAAAGAAAGACAGTGGCAGTGAAAAATTTTCCTCAACCGAAAAATGTACACCAAGTGAGACAGTTTTTGGGTCTCACCGGTTATTTCCGGAAATTTGTACCGAAATACTCGCACATCGCAGCACCTCTCACCGATTTGCTTAAAGAGGGCAATTCTTTTACGTGGAAGGAGAGGCAGGAGACGGCATTTGAAGAGCTCAAGTCTAGGTTAACAAATCCACCTCTTTTGGCTCTATACGACGTCAAATGCAATCATGAAGTCCATACCGACGCTTCAACTGTGGGACTTGCCGGCATACTGATGCAACGAGGGGAAAGCGACGACAAACTGAGACCAGTGGCATATTTCAGCAGAAAGTTGACGGAGTCGGAGGCAAAGTATCACAGCTACGAGTTGGAAGTATTGGCCGTAGTAGAAAGTCTTGACAGGTTCCGTATATACCTGTTGGGCAAGGCATTTAAAGTTGTGACCGACTGTGAAGCCATTGTTTCAACTCAGAACAAGACCAGGATGATACCACGAGTCGCAAGGTGGTGGCTTAAACTTCAAGAATTTGAGTTTGCTACGGTTCATCAGCCAGGGAGAAAAGCAGGGTATGTGGATGCAATGAGTCGCCAGCCAGTAGGGGAAGAACGGGAGATGGAAGAAGCATCCAACAACGTGTTAAACATCTTCATTGACGACGACGATTGGCTAGCCACAATGCAGTGGCAGGATGAAAAACTGCGCGATATAATCGAAAAACTTCAAGCAACAACAATTGGTGGCGAGCAAAAGCAATTACATAAGGAATACCAGCTGGAAGGAAAACGATTGTTCAGGTGCGACGGCAATCAGCGGAGGTGGGTGGTACCGAAAGGCGTGCGCTGGCGAGTTTTACGAATGTGTCATGATGAAGCTGCACACATGGGTTTCGACAAAACACTGGAAAGGCTGAGGAGGACATATTGGTTTCCCAAGATGAGAAGCTTTGTCAAGGGTTACGTGAAGGGATGCGTGGAATGCGCCTACACTAAAAGAAAAGGTGGAATGGCGGAAGGCGAGCTGCATTGTATAGAGAGAGTGCCTATACCGTTTCATACCATCAATATGGATCACCTTGGGCCATTTATAACTGGACGGGGAGGGACTAAATATTTGGTAGCGATGGTGGACAATTTTACCAAGTACACAATTTTGAAAGCTGTAAATACGACCAATGCTAAGGGGGCAATAAAAGCACTTAACCAAGTCAGCGAATATTTTGGGATGCCCAAGCGCTTAATTACCGACAGAGGTACCGCATTTTCTGCAGCAGAGTTTAAGAAATACTGCCAGACTTACGGTATTAAACACATTATGACGGCCGTTAGAACACCAAGGGCCAACGGGCAAGTGGAGAGGGTCAACCGTACGGTATTAGCAGCACTTAAATGCTCTCATTCAGCGGGCAAAGACTGGGCACAACAGCTAAGAAGCATTCAATGGAGCTTAAACACGGCAAGAAGCGCAACTACGAAGGTGACTCCACACGAATTGATGTTTGCCTATACACCAAGAGGAATTGCTGGGGCAAACTGCTGTCGGAACTAGAGCATAGCAGACACTGGAGCCAAGATGAAATGGATAGCAAGCGAGACACCACGCTCCGGAATATCGCAATGGACCAAAAGAAGCAGTGGGAACGTTTTAGCAAGACCCATAAGAAGAAAAACATCTACGAAGTCGATGACCTAGTGCTGGTTGAACGTGAATCGTGACGAAAGTTTTGCCGAACGATAGATACGTCCTGGAGGATATTCCAGGACAGCAGAGGACTCAAAAACGGTTTCAATCGATCGAAAGCTCGGACAAGATGAAAAGGTGGTGCGAGCTTTTTGAGGATGAAGATGACCAATCCAACAGTGACGAAGACGAGATTCACCTTGAAGATGGTGCTGTGGAGATTTCCGATCAAGCGATCGCAGGAAGTCTCGAGGACGAGTCTTAAGCCAGGATGGACGAGCTGTAACACCCTTTTCACCCAATTTATTTAAAATCTAGATCTGAAGGTCAGCCAGTGGTAAAATTTCATAGGCGCCTTGCGGGCACTTATTTTTGCAGCCGCCCCTGGCTGCGATACAGAAATTTCAACGGGAGATGTAGGATGACCCAACCATCAGCTGACCATCATGCGACATCATGAGATGGGAGAGTATAAAAGACACCATCTGGGGTGAAACGGGTTGAGTTATTGGCTAAGCCCACATGAGAGTGGTTTATTGAAATAAAGGAATTTTGATCGAACAAGTGTTTGTTTTTTTTTTTTGATCTCGGTGTTTTTTTTCTACCCTTCGAAAATCGTCTTACACAATGAACTGGAGTTGGCCGATGTGCGACTGAATCTTTTAACTGCTGTTGATGGAATAAGTGTTTTAATTGGAGCAGTCAATTATTGGACAGTTGCAACTGGGTAACACAAAAGAATTACACCCGCTCTAACAGCAACTAACACTGTTTTCGGATGGATGTTGCAGGGTAGGTCTCCTGTTATTTTTAATAATTTAGATGTTGTGGTGAATTTTTCTTGTGTAACTTTATTGCATGTATGTTTCTGTGAGGATCTTTAAGAATTCTGAAGCCTCGAGACTATTGGAATAACGAACGACAAAACTGAATGCCGCAGTCCAGATCCATCACTTATTCGGAAGATTGGAAATCGATACGAGGCATCACTGCCATGGAAAGATGAGGAGGAATTCTTTCATGACAATGGCGTGGGTACACTTTATCGAATTCAGTCACTAGTGAGAAAATTAAGAGCAACATGAAGACTTGAAGAATATGACGTGGCAGCGAACGAGATGATAAATAGTTGTTTGGCTGAACGGGTAGAGGAAGATAAGCAAGGGGATCGGGTGTACTATATGCCCCATAGATCTGTGTACCGGGAGGATAAGGACACAAAAAGGTTGAGAATTGTGTTTGATGCTTCGGCGCACACAGCAAATCATACTCCGCTCAACGACCATTTGGAAGTCGGCATCCACCGATTGCCTGAGATTCTGGCTGTTTTAATTAACTTTCGCTGTGGGAAAATTGGATTGACTGTTGAAAAGGCATTTCTCCAGATAGTTCTCGCCACACCTGATCGAGAAAGTTACCATTTTTTTTGGTTCAAAGAATTGTGCTACCCAATAAAATGCTCGATTTCACCGTCCTAGCCTATCGCATGACTCGAGTAACATTTGGTGTGACCAGCAGCCCATACATCTTAGGAGAAGTTATTTTAAAAATTTGGGTGTTCGTTGGTTTGTTGACGCTGACGAATTATCGGTCGATTTGAGTGCAGTTGAAGTTCTTTTGAAGTCGAACAGTTTGGATGGAAAACTGTATGAAAAATGCACTGAAGGTAATGTCAAAAATTTATGATCCACTTGGTTTAGTAGGTCCCTGGGTAGTTCGATTGAAGATTCTTTTTCAATCGATTTGATGACAGGATTTAGACTGGGATGAACGGTTACCATCAGAATTCTATAAAATCTGGACTGACAGTTTTGCAGATGTCTCTGAGCTAAGTCAACTGATGATTTCACGTTGCGTCATAAATGAAGTATGTTCTACACAGGTCCACATTTTCGCTGATGCTAGTCAGCATGCATTTGGAGCAGTGGCTTTCATGCGAACAACAGGAAGAAACGGAATTATAACGACATGTTTCCTGTGTGCTAAGAATAGAATAGCACCCATCAAAAATAACGATTGTGATGAACTATAGTAACTGTGTTAAAATTGGAGCTGACTGCTGTTTTGACTGAACTTACAGATTAAATTTGATGAAGAGTTCTTGTGGACGGATTCTAAAATCGCTTTATTTTGGATATTGGGAATAAAGAAGCGCTGGAAAACTTATGTTGAAAAAAGAGTACGAACGCTTGCTAAAATTTCTTGTTGGCGGCACTGTACTGGCTCTCAAAATACCACAGACTTTTTGACCAGAGGAATAAATGCGATGTCTCCAATCCAATCCCATCAGTGGCTCTCTGGACCAGTCTGGCTAAATAACGAAACAACTTTTGAATTTTTGCAATTGAATGTTTCAAGAAAAACTAACGTCATGAAGAATACGCCTCCTACAAAGATGTTTCTTTTCTATCTGCATGTGAGATGGATCGAGCTGAAAGTTATTGGGTTAGCGAACGATGGATCGAGCTGAAAGTTATTGGGTTAGCGAAGTACAACGATGGCATTTCAGTTCTGAAATTGTAGCATTCAAGCAAAATACAGGTATACCCTTGAAGTCTAAATTGCTTATATTTAGTCCTATTTTAGATCAGAATAGCGGTCATATTCGTGTGGGAGGGAGATTCCTATCTCCAGAAATTAAAGCTCATCCTATACTATTGCCAAAATCATCACACATCTCGAAGCTTATATTTAATGATGTGCACAAAAAGCTGTTTCATGCTGGTGTATCATCAGTGTTAACGCATTTGAGATCAATTTACTAGATCATCAAGGGTCGACAACTGGCTAAATCCGAAATCAACAAATGTACAATCTGCAAGGTTCTTGAGCTATGCTTGCTACTCAACCATTCGCGTCATTGTCTAGAGAACGCATTACATTACATTTTTTGTTCACCTATGATTCTGGCGAAGGAGTAAGGTGTACATTATGCTATTTACTGGCGCATCGATTAGAGCGGTTCATCTCGAATTAATAGCAGATCTTACGCCTGAAGGCTGTTTGTTAGGCATACGATTGGTATATTTGGTCAGATAACGCAACTACTTTCAAGAGAGCTTCCAAAGAAATCCTGAATTTAAGTTTCACCGATGAAAGATTTAGGGGTTTCTTGGCTAATCATCGTATAAGTTGCAGGTTCATCGTTGAACGTGCCCCTTGGTGGGGTGGGTTCTGGGAACGGCTGGGTGTTGTAAAATCTGGTTTGAAAGCAGCGATAGGAAAAGCAACCTTAAACACCAATCAACGACACACGTTTTCAACCGAAGTAGAAAGTGTGGTTAATAGTAGGCCTATTACATATGTGGCAGATGAGCGTCTTGGTTAATCGCCGCTTACACCTGCTCAGCTTTTATGAGGACCACAAGCAGCTAAACAATACGAATTTGCAACGGAAGACAACGGAGATCAAGAGGCAGCAATTGAGAGAACGACTGCAATTTGTATCTTGCTTCAAATGCAAATGGTAGAAAGAATATATTCAGCAACTGACGTCGTTTCATAAGTCCAAATACAATAGATCAACCGAATATCGAAGACCTATTCAACTGTTTTAATCTGAAAATTAAGCTTTATGAACAGAGTTGCTATCGCTTTCTAACGATTCTCTCTTCGCTAACCTTTCTTTCTGTCTAATTAGTCTAGTCTTAATTTTACCTTTGAACTTGCCTAATCTTTTTTTTACTTGAACAATTAATTAAATTGTATTAAATTGAATTTCGGAAAGAATTTCTTTTATTTAACCGGGACAAGTAAGTGACTTTGGTAACAAAATTCACACCATTTAAATACACAAGGCAGGATGTCCCTTCTAAACCGTTTAGAATATAGTCCATTACTCTTTGGAAGGTACTTGGAGCATTCTTCAGTCCAAATTGCATACGTAAGTATTCATTGGGACTGCCGCACATTGGCTCATTTTGACTTTTCTGCTTGCAACTATCATAACTCTTAAACGAGTAAAAATAGAATAGAATAGGAAATAGTTTGAGAAAAACGCTTTACAAGGTGTTTCAGAAGCCTCTGCTGAAATGGGACTTTCACACCCGAGGGGATAAACATAATATTTTATTTTAAAAGTATTTAAAAGTCCATGATTGAAGTAATAACAGGGTATTTGAAAGTTAATCTGAGAAAAACAGTGGTGAATTAAAATAAACTAACCATTTTTTAAATGTATTTTTTTAGGTGTATGAAAAGAGCATTTTTTGTTATTTTGTTGCACATCAGCAACCATGTTCCGTAACACTCGCATCGAGAAATTTTTCAACGGAACGCTGTGAATTGAACGAAAATACACTTTCTATCATACATCTGTTTCAGTAACTCTCGATGTCGGTAAGCTTTTCGTTTTGGAAAGAAATGACTAGAAAAATCCGACAAAACTATTGTATTTCTGTAACTTTCCGATTCGAAAAGTTTTTTCCTTTTGCTGTTAAAATTTCTCACTAAATATATGACAAAAGGAAAAAACTGAATGGCAGAGAATAAACCAGAAAAAGTAAGTACATACAATAAATACCAAATTAATACGTGATATGTATGTATTAAATGTAATTTTATTTCATTTTTTTATTCACTTCAGAAATCATCTTGAGTTTCAAAAGAACTAAAAAAAATGAAGAATTGTAAGTGCAATTACCCTTTTCTTCAATTTTTACAATTCACTTTAAGAATATAATAAACCGAATGCTTTGAATACACAACTAACGAATTAAATTTGATTTTACTCGCTGTGTTGTTATGATAAATGGCTTTCAATTTTTTCAGTTTTTCGACTTACCTTACAGAAACACTTTTTTTTCCACAGGCGAGAAACAGCGGAATTTTTTGTTTCATCATCAGATTTCTTGGCAATGTTCGTCAACATCTGGGGTAATTTCAAATAAGATTATCATTTTTGGAGAGTATTGTGTTTTGAGATCTTTTTCGTTTCTGACATGCCTTAACGAAGAAATGAGTGAGGCTGGAAATATGTTTAAAAGTCTTCATTCTGCCGCATCCTCGAAACATTGGACGTATTTTGATATCTATATTTCTTGATTTATTTTTGGATTCCTGAGCTTCGTTTGACGATTCTCCAAGTGGTAACGTTTGATAATCGGTTATATTTATATATTTTGATTATCAACCAAAATTTTATGTAGATTAGGTGAGAGTTGTTTTTCGGGATATTTTTACTATCCCTTTTGCATACTCCCCAAACCTGACATTTTCCATGTAATTTAGAATATTCAGTATTACTTCAAGCCACGTTACTACCTCTCAAATGACCCCTGTTACATAAGCTGTTGCCTCTGATTTTGAAAAAATCTGCTTGAAGTATGTCTATCATTGGTATTTCCAAATCCCAATCCTTGCTTTGGGGTATCCACATCGAGCCCAGTTTCATGCTTTTGGGGCTCTTGTTTGCTTCTCTTTTCTGCCTCCTTAATTCTAATAGATTCATCAATACCTTCTCCGACTTGTCGAAGTGTACATGAAGGTTTCAAAATAAATTCCATGAGCCTGATTCTTGCATGTAATGGAGAGATTCGATATTCGTACTTATGTTCGTCATCATTTGATTCAACTTGATAGTTGGAGTTTTTTTGTATTCTTTTGATACGGAACATTACCGTGGAACTGCCTTTTTTTGGCAACTGTTATAATTCTGTAGAATGGAAGAACATGTACCTGTACGTTGTGTTTTCTCAGGGAACTTGCAAAATTCTTATATTTTCTTGTTGACAGACCCAAATCCATAAAGAAAGCCAATGCATTACCACAATGACAGTTTTTCCAATTGTTATGTTTCAGCAGTTGTCAAAGTTATCAATGACATCCAGTAAGCCTTACCATTTCATTATGCAACGTTTTAAGTTTGCCGAACTTGCGGAAATTATTAAAAAATATTATCAAAAATATATATATGTAGTACAGTACACTCCTTTGGATCTTAAGACACCAACCAGACAGAGATTGGTGCAGACAGAGGAAAACATAGCCGCTGTAGCGGCCAGTATCCAACAAGAACTAGAAATGTGGATTCGGCGCCGATCAACTGAATTATGCATCCCTAGAGAGTGAACCCGGCTTATTATGCGGTTGGATTTGGGCCTAAAACCGTATAAGATTGTGGTGACGCAAGAATTGAAGTAGGAGGACTATAGACAACGCCGTGAGTTCGCTAATTGGGTGCTGGAAATGTTGGCCTGAGATCCGGATTTTGGCAAAAAAACTATCTTCTCGGACTAGGCTCAGCGGCTGTGTCAACAAGCAAAATTGCCGTTATCGGAGCGAATACAATCCACAAGTGTTCGGCCAAGCATCAATGTATCCACAAAGATTGACTGATTGCTGCGGCTTATGGCATGGCGGCATCATCGGACCTTATGTCTTTCGAAGGAGTGAGACATCGTTACCGTCAATGGTCTCAGCGATGTTAACCGACTCTCTGTGGTCAGAGCTCGGCAGCATCGATATATCTGAGCTGTGGTTCCTACAATACGGCGCTACATGCCATACAAGCGACGCAACGCTCAAAGTTGTGAAGGAGGTGTGTATTTCCATCTATCTCATTGTCTAAATGGGCTAAGAAAGGCGTATTGGGAAATATCTTACGTGTCCAACTGCTCCAAGATGTTTTGTAAATTTTGATCCGTTTGATCAAAATTTGGGTTGATTGAAGCTGGATTACAATAATAATCTGTTGGTAGGACTGGAAATTTGTTGGCCGGAAATCTGCTGGTTGGGAGTTATTTGGCTTTGCGTTAAGTTTGTGAACCTCATATATTTTTTATTTAAGATGTGTGGAAGACCTTGTGCGATTGCTGACGTTAGAGTTGTTATTAAGTGCTATCTTTGGTAAGTGTTGGGGACTAAGACCATATATGTATAATACACTGGATGTACATTGCCACCATTGGATATGGTTGAAAGCCGCGGAAAAGAATAGTTATCTCATAGCACTCACATAAGTTCAGAGACTAGCGTGTGTCGCAGTAACAGGAGCATTAATATCCACTCCTCAAGCTACACTAGAGATAATGCTCAACCTACTTCCTTTAGACGAATTCCTTAAATGACTAAACGAATCCGGCCTATGGACGCACCACAGTTTATGACAATTGTCTACAATACAGGAGTATGAACCTTCTGACGAAGTGTAGTGATTACGTCATGCCAAGTGTAGACTTTGATGGGAGTTTCTCCACATCGTTTCCTAGGTACTGGAGCTGGGGTCTACTGTGAAATGCTTCCGACCCAGGACTCCTTCAAAATTCCGGACGAATATAGTATTTTTTAAGCAGAAATAATATATTTGCTATTCATAAAGTTTCAGAGAGTATTTATTTAGCAGAAATAATATACTTGCTATTCATAAAGTTTCAGAGACTGTACTATTCATAGAACTTGATCCCTCAGAGATCTCTATCTTTGTGGAGAGTCAAACCATAAAAACTTTGGGAAGTGAAACTACCAAACTAAAAGTGGTACACCAATGTCGTGAAGCTCTAAGTAGAGTCTGCGAATCTCTCCGAGGGGATATCTGCTGGCTACCTGTAGAAAAGGCTGCATTTCTGCATAGAGGTAACACTCAAAACGACAGAACATACGAGTATACCCTCATCGGACTCAACAAAGAAGACATCTGTGTCGGCACATAGATCTAATTAGATTAGTTTGATTTTCAGTCAACATAAGCTAAGTGGGACTAACCATTATGATAATAACAATAAAATACAAATTAAAGGAACGCTGAAGGCGTGCCGTAAAAAAGTACACGGGCCTAAGCCCGCGTAAAGTAAAAGTAAAATTGCAATTTAATGAAGAGGGTTTAATAAATCAACAAATAAATTATTTTTCAATAAAATATTATTAGTAATCTATATTTCCTCTTCATTCAATCATTACTGACTAGTCGTTAAATACAAAATTGAGCATCGAATATTTAAAAGTTGAAATTCTGAAAACATGGGTCGGTCTACATATGTACTCGTATATGTAGATCCCTGTAATTCTCAGCCAACGAGAGGAAACTACTCGTATGTCGTCAAGACTACAGTCGCAGTTTTCTTGCAGGGGATGTTTTCTAGAAAGCTATGCGCCCTTCGGGAAATATGGAATTCGAACCAGCAGTGGAAATATTTTACGAAACTTTCGCGAACAATATTGGTCTCGAGGAAAGCAGCCACCAACAGGCCCTCAATTATTCCAAGACATTCATCGAATCGAGAATTATTTATTTGCTTTTTTGAAATATGAAATCGCAACCATATTTGTGGAGAATTCCTTCCGTAAATTTCACATTTCCAGAGAGAGGTTACTGCTCGTTATCATACTAAGGGTTGCAATAACAATATATAAAACCTCAGGAGGACAAAGTAACATGAGAGCTGTAGTTCTCTGCTTGGCTAGGTAGTGTTGCAAATGGAAACGAACTTCTCGCACCTTTAGACTCCATTTATTGAGGTGCATTCGGAAGAAAGATATTCCGATTCTGAGGCTGAATGGTGAGAATTACAAGGACGAAACCGTTCAACAGAAAATATCCATTCTTTTGCAGAATTTCCTATTGTTTATTTCGCATGCAATTATTATTTTTTTCCCGGAGATACTCGTACTCCCGTATAGTGTTCGTTTTGCGTTTTCGTTGCATGGAAGCATCTGTCCTCGATAGGGTGGCAACTAAATTTATGTCTTTCTTCCATTCGGAAGCTAAAAGATGTGCTCCACCATTGCTAGGTTGGTGGCCCTTCTAACCGTTCTTATTCCTACTATAGTTACAGGAGAAGTAAATAATGCTTCTATTGCTATTACTGCAACGAATGCAATATTGCAGCTGCAGGATACCTTCCCTTATTGTTTGTTTTCTGTTTCAGTTTTTGTTGCTGTTGTTGATGCTATTTTTCGTAAAATGTATCTTTTAGCATTTTAATGTGAAGCGAAAGCTCAAAGGCAGCATTCCTTCTGTGAATTGCTGAATGCATTTCTTTCCGTGAGATATCTTGCAATTGGAATTGTGTTGGGTTGCGTGGAATGGATTCGTGTTCCTTCTGAGAGTTTATTCCTTGCAGTCGTTGAATCATATTCAAGGGAAATGTGTGCTTTTTTTAAACATTCTCCCACTCGTGTGCTATGAGAAAAGAGGATGCCACTTCCCTCTTCTGGGTATAAATATAATATTTAGACAGTGCGGAAATCTTTCAAGATACATAGATTTTCTGCTTAAATTTTTTTTTTAAAAGTTGTGCTCCAAAATTTAAAATTTTCTGATAGCTTTATTATTCTAAGTTTCTGAAGGAAGAGTTCAGGTAAGACACCGGTTGAAACATCGAAAACGCTTGGATTTCAATTGAAAATAAATGGAATAATATGGTGTACAAACACTCCTAATATGATAGTACTGTAACAGGGAAAATAAGGCAGTGATATTTTGACCGCAGATGGAGCATGGATGTTGAGATCCTAGACGACATAGAAAAACCATTGTTGGTTTAAGAGAAGGGCAGGTAGTTGCTAAATCACTCGATTCCGACATTTTCTAGCACAAGTTCAGTGAATCAAATACGGTGGTTACCTAGCCCCTAGGTAAGGAAACCCCAAGACTTCTTGAAAAGTTACTTAAGTATTACTTGGAAAAATTGCAAAATCCTTACAGATCGAATTAAAAAGAATATAACACGCTAAATCGGAACTCACAGAGTTCCTCTTAAAAATAATTTTGCAAAAAAAATGAGACACTCAGTGAAAGCAACCAACCAAAGTTCTGAAAAGGGTGAAACCAGTCGGAGTGGAATCACTCAGAAAACCTGATGGCACATTCACTGACTCAAAAGCAGAGACTCTCGTTCTATGCTTACTTTTTAAGTAAGATAATCAGAATCTGCTTGCAACAACCTCCTGTTAATAAGGGTGAAAGTAAGCTGAGTATCACCACCCGTCGTAGCTTGATCTGTCATCGGCTCTGGTGACGGATTATCATGACGTTGCTTTCTTCGATGGGCTCAAGTCGCTTGGTATTGATGGTATACATCCAATTATGCTGGAACTCTTAAGGGAGTTTTCAATACTGGCCTGACATTTATATACAATATATTCCGAACTCCTGGCTAGTAGTAACTGTGCCCTTTCTCCGAGATTGCGCTTTAAAATCTAGTGTGACGAATTGAAGGCGCACTCGAGAAGGAGCAGTGCGCGATAGGTATTACATTGAGGGCGCTTCCGACAATTTTTTGATTGCATGTGTAATTCGGCCACAAAACATGGAGTAATTGAATCGTGCATGTTGGTCTGTTAGATGACGCCTATCGACTATCTGTTTAAAGGCGAAGGAAGCACAAGACGTGATCCATGATTAGCGTACTGGCAATAGCGTACCAGCAATTACCGTACTAGCTTTCAGTAAATCTTCCAAATTTAGGTTGTTCTCTTTACGAGAAAGCTAACTGATCTAACTCATCTAGTGCTTAAAGTTATCACCATACAATTATCCCAAGAAGTTAAGTATTTGGGCGCCATCGTGAATAATAAAGATTCTAAGGTGCTGTCGCCCTTCCGGGTGTGCAAAGGAGCCATCGACAATACACGGCCTTTGGATCTACACGGATATGATAAGGCCAATTATGTCCTATGCGTCGGGTGTCTGGTGGAACAATCCCTCACTAAAGTAAATCATTGCTGCTTTTACCTTCCCTTGATATTCATATTATAGACTGCACTATCAAAGCCATCTTCACTTAGGTGTTGGTACTTTTGGCACTGTATCACCGAAGCGGTTACTAATCTTTCTTCGAAAGACTGGGAGTAAAAGAAATCTGCAAGGGGTACTATGGTGATCTGCAATATTGCGGGACTGCCGCTAGGCATTACCTCGGGGGGCTGCTAAGCAATCTATGCTATATCTTCTATATTTTCTGCATCACCACGTCTTATTCTTTCAATCCTTCGCAGCTCGATTTGGACGTTTGCTATGAATGTGCAAATCTCCATCCAATTCTCTTCTGATGCTCAATTATTGACTGTGGGTTTGGTATGGCAGGTCTCCATTCCAGAAAGCGTATGTAATAGAGTAATGCACACTCTGTATCTTCCTCCGACTTAGGCAGTCTGGGCAAAAAGGTGAGCTACCGTGCCCGAAGCAGTGTAGATATTTTCTATATCCGCCGGGACTAGATAGGAACTGCGTAAGCTGGTAGTTACAATTTCAATGCTTTCGGTTTGTCCAAATATCTATGGACGGGATCAATCTGTTGGCTCACCTGCCCTACGTAGTGGTGCTCCGTCAAGCTTGCCACCTGGTCTCTCTCTATTCTTCCTTGATCATTTTGATGACTGTAGCCACTTGGTTACTAGAAGTTCTCCTATTATAGACCTCTGCATCTTGTCCCCATAGACATCGATGGGAATAAACCCGGCTATAACAAAAGCTGCTTCGTCCGAAATCATTCTAAAGCAATTGAATCCCATTAATGTGCTGAGTCGATATGTTGGCAATAACTTTCTCCTGCTTCCTTTGTCGCTAGGGCCCCCACCCAAATTTTGGCAGTGTATAACGGAACTAAATTTACTACCTTGGATACTAAGATTCTTCTAGCATATACTTGTCCTCCGATGTCTGGCAATATTCCAGAAAATGTGGCCTGAATCTTTGACGCGTTTTTGCCCGAATAGTCGATGTGATCCAGAAAGATTAGTCTATTGTCAAGTATTACTCCTACGTATTTTATATAGTCTTTTGATCGAATGGTTTGAGTTCCTACTGTTGTGTTCACGTATTTTACATTTTTCCGGCTAGTTATTAGGACAGCTTCCGTTTAGTGATCTGCTAATTCTAGGTCGGCGGATACTAGCCAGTCTTTGATAAAATTGATTGCATCATTCCTTGGCGATGTCGTCAGCGATCTGATTACTTTTACTCCTGGTGACAATGTTAATTACAGAACTCCGTCATACTTAACATTTCTGAATAAGGACCTCAGTACCGATCCGTGTAGGACCTTCGCGGAGATTTTATAATACTTTTTTCCTTCGTCGGTTTCATATCTCAATTTTTTTATTGGTGAAGTAGCTGGATATAATCTTTCGCAAGTAGTATGGTGTATCAATTTTGACTAGTGACCTTCTTATAAACGACCAATTTGATGAGTTAGAGGCATTTTTGATGTCGAGCGGCACTGCAGCTCAATATTCCTCAATATTCGCCATCTTTTTCCTTTATTGCTTCGGCTGCTATATACCACTTCTTTTATGGCTTACACGTCAACGGGCGGACCGTTGATCTCACTTTTCTTCTGCCATCGTGAGCTATCTATCATATATGATCCGTTCAAGTATTTTGCTATCTGATACTGATATGAGCACCAAATGTTTTAGCTTCCACTGTTCTGGCAAAATTCCCTCTTTCAGGCACTTCATCGTTGTTATAAACACGTCACAGAGTCGATGGTCTATGTGGGAATAGATGCTCTACAATAGATAATTGTGGAGACATACAGTACTTTGTTAGGTTTGATTCCCGGCACCGAGACGGCGATGCCCTGAACCAAACGATAACACTTAATCTCCAGGATCCCGCTATCCCAGCTGTGGGTTCCTCCAGGTAGCGCTTTGACGGCAGCTAGACCTGGGCAAAATAAAAGGGCGCCACGTGATTTTTCACCCGGAATCACAAAACTAGAAACCCCGAAGGAAAATCTTCCCCGATGGAAAAGAAAAAAAAAACAACAAGGAAAGAAAATAGAAAAACTAAAAAACTAAATACCCTCGACGTTATAAAGCCCCGTCGGGGTTCGACGGTTTATTTTATTTTTTTTTTAGCGGTACACTCGCCGATAGAGTGACCCGCTATTTAACAGTCCCGAACACAAAGACTATTAAACGGTCGCGTGTCCCGTCTGTTCTCGGGATTTTTCCTCGCAGGTGCGGCCCACCGGAGTCTCACTCCGATAAAATAACAAAAAAAAACGAGTTTCCAATTTTTTTTTCTACACTGCACTACAATAAACTTAGCTTTTGGTTCCTCGCGATGATGTGCCCCTTTCTGGCACAACCTATCGTCCCGCTACTCCTGCTCCGCTCCTCATTTCCTCTTCCTTTTTTTTTCCTCTTCCCTTTTGTCTTCTATTTGGCCAAAGCCCAAAACTCGCGAATTTTACCAAGCTACTTTGAATCTACCAAAAAGAAAAAAAATTGCTTTTCGCAATATCAAACGATGTTTTTTTTTTTGCTCCAACTAAAACTTAGTCTGACCTCTTGAATTGCTGGTCGTCACAAAAGCGGCTTCCAAATCATTTACGATCCACAGCTCCCGCCAGACACACACACATTCACACGCACATTCTCTCACACATTCATTCAGCACTAGTGTACCGAACGATGGAATCTCTAGCTATAACACTAGCAAGCTTTGCTAGTGCGTGCACCCGTGTCCGACTAGGCCTTTCACATATTCCATTTTCCACATTCATACTTAACGGAACGGGGTCATTTGTAGCATTAGCCTGAAAGCCATTTAAATAGAATTACATTCCTGCATACTAAGGTAACATAATACTACAAAAGTCAAGATTAAAATCTAAAATTCCGAATCGTTATTTCCAGTATACCATAATTACGACCTTACAAGGCTCGATCGCAATCTCGTAGAAATTCTCAGATTACGCCAAGAGGACGCTGCATGGTGCAACTTCTACGAAGCCCCACAGAATAGTCAACCGGAGTTAAATCGCACGAACGAGGCGCCCAATCGACTGGCCCATTTCCTGAGATAACACGCTCACCATACTTACTCTTCAATAAATCGATTGTAGCGTGTGCTGTGTGGCTTGTGGCATCATCCTGTTGAAACCACATGTCGTCCAAGTCCATATCTTCCAATTCGGGTCAAAAATAATCGGTGATCATGGCGCGATAACGCTGACTATTCACAGTAACGTGACGATCGTTATCGTCGACGAAAAAATATGGCCCAATAATGCCGCCGGCATGCAAACCGCACCAAACAGTTAGTTTTTGTGGATGAAGTGGTGATTAATCTTGTATGGGTGTAAACCAAGATCCTTACACAAAATACGCTATAATGTGGTCTGAGCGATTCCCAATTCTTGAGAACGCCGTGGAATTGAATGATTTGGATCGTTTACTACGGACGCCTGAACGGCAGCGATATTTTCGACACTTCGACCAACCCGTTGTCTCACTGACACGGCAACATCACACAACGAATATGTAGACTCAAATTTTTGCACTAAACTTGTTGTCTCTCTACTAGGGCGAAAATTACGACCGAAAATTGTAGTTAACGCTCTTAAAGTTGCAGTCATCGACTCCGAATTTCGGTAGAAAATTTTTATAATTTGCAGACGTTGCTCGTTCGTGTACTTTACCATGATGAAAATGTTGAGTTCAGTGACAGTTAGATGATTAGTGAAAGAGTGCGTTCACAAATTAAATTCAAAGTTGTCAAGTCCCTATTGGAAAACCCTTTAGTAAAGAAAACAACGAGAGGATTGAATGAAAGCCAATATCTAGCACACCAGTCGTCGATCAGGTCTGTTGTGAACTGCACTTTAGAGCAAATAGTCGGTAGGCTTGATACAACAGGCAGTACAACTACATCACCTGCCTGAGCATAGACTTTATAACTATTAATAAGCTGACGTAACGACGAATTTGTGGTACTCTTCGTTCATTGCATAGCTTTTGTCTGCAGCAATTAAATCTTGATTGCAAAATTGTCCAAGTTGAGAAGGGGAGAATGAGTTCGGTATAAACAAGAAGTTCCTGGTCTTTGGGTCGCTTGTCATATAGTGGTGTGAAATTCCTTACATATTCGAAACCACATATGCGTTTATTCACACACCCATGGTTCCTGTATAGATATTATGTGAGGTTTTGCGTTTAGCACGGAAAGCCTCCAATATAGAGATGCAGTAGCAAACTTTGAAGGTTAAGATTAATCTGCATAAACATGATATATAAGTAATCAGATGGTCGTCTCTTATCTGCAGAATTTCCACAACAAAGTTCAAATTAACCCGTTCAAAGTGCTGGTAGGGACGTCAGTCATATGCGAGTATAGATTTGATGGTGTCGGCTAGAAAAGAGTCGTCCTTGTTTTCCTGATTCTTTTCAATGTCAAGTCCAGCGTTTCGGGTATCAGCACATCCCCTATTTCTTGAAATTCAACTTCCGTTCATCAACACTCCAGCTTTTATTGGTTACAGCACCGATTACAGTATAATTTTGTGCATGGGGAAGAAAGCCAGTTATTTATGATATCACTTAACGTCTGTTTGCGTATGGCGTTTGTATTGCGTCTTCTGCTTCTCGTCAACTGCTTCTTATACAGTAGCCTTTCTATTTATTTCAAGGAACAAGTTGAACCTTTCCGGTACTCGCTCCTTCATTCCAGCCCAATCTACCGAACGTGCCGCTGAAAGCCGCATAAGTCATCGGAGAGATCTAGCGACTTTTTGTTCAGCATCTAAATCAGCGGGGAGTTACTTCAGTTTGTTGGTTGGTGGGTCCCGAATCCGTGCCTGGCCGCGATCAGGATGATTACGGGTATATTGTTGCTTTTGCGACTACCATCTGTGGCACGTTTTTATATATACTATAAGCATTTAACCTTTGTCTGAACAAAGCTCCAGAACCTTAGAAACCTTTTGTTATTGTCTTCACCTTTGACAGTGCATGCGTGTGTACAAATAAAGTTAATGTTATAAAATGTGGATTTGCCGATCGCTTAAGTGACAATGATTTCTTGCTATAGTCGATTACATACAACGGATCAGTGCTAATATGTCTTTTGTCTCCATGACGGGCACGATTTCTCAGTTTTTAGTTTTTTTCAGTTTTTATGCATTTTTATTTTTTTAAATTAAATTACTCTTATATGCTAAACAAAAAACGCTTAAAAATTAGCTTACAAATAATCTTATTCTAACTTACTGGCCCCATGCGGGCACTCTAAGTTAAACCTAACACTTAAACTATGTCTTTCGACGAATCTTACAGTCTAATTTTATTTGTATTTTAACATTTATTACTACTAAAACTAAGAAAATAAATTTTAAGCAAAAACTTAGTATATGGAACTTTTTTTAATTTTCTATAAAACTTAAAACTAAAAGCCTACAAACTACCTAAAAATAAATCTTAATCTATTTAACCCACTTAAATCTAACACAAACATAGACATACATAAATATATATATATACATAATATGTATATACATAAAATAGAAATACATGTACATATATATATATTTTTTTTTTCAACATTTTTTTTTTTATTTATTCATTTTTATTTGGTTTTTATATATATTTTTTTTCTTAAAACTAACTTAATCCTAACTAAAACTATGTAAGCCGGCCATGGTTAAAAAAAAAAAAAAATTAGGCTGACCCGCTTTGCCTCAGATGAAGCTATCTATTACTTTATTACTTTAGGCATTCGACGACGAAGCATCCTCTCCTTCAACTAGCCACCAAAAGTGTTGGTGCTGCCGAGCAACATCCCTCATGTCGCGACTCCATACCACCCTACTGAACCGGAGACGCTCCGCACTGCCGTGTGCGGCGTCTCTGTCGTAGTTGAGTCGCCTGTCCGCAGCTGTTCGAGCGACGTGGAAGATTAGCGGCACCGCCAATCTGTCCTGGATCAGACCTTTATTATCTATGTAGATAGAGGAACGCTTCTGGAGGAATAAAGCCGTCAAAGCGAACTCTCTCGTGATACATATAATTGGGGTAGAAAGCCCCGGAGATCAGGTTGTTCGATGAGGTCATTGCTCTTGCAACGTGCCTTCGAGTCAACTTAATGACGAAATTGTCCACTCTTATTAGATTCGCCCTATTGTACAAGACCTCATTGGGATAGAATTTTATGTACTGAGATTCTGGTGGTCTATATAAGCGAAGACAAGTCCTAAGACAAGCCCTCTCAAACACCCGAATCTTTTCCAATAAACTTGCTCTCACGTTGAACCACACGGGACATCCAAATACTAGCATGGGCCTGATAAGGGCCATGTAGCAGATCACCTTCACAATCGCATCGAGTTGACTGTTATAAAACAGTCTCTTTGTAAGGGCAAAAGCACCTTTGATTCTGGCCAGAGCAACCTCTATATGTTTGTTAAAATACAGAAATTGATCTAGCCAGATCCCAAGGTATCTGACTACATTTCGACAAGCGAGTGGCTGTCCGTGTTGTCCGACGATAGAAAACTTTCAATTCTTTCTGGTATCCCTAGAGGCCCCAGACAAAGGCGTCCTAAACAGAATGGTTTCCGACTTCTGAAAGTTGATTTTCAACTTCCAGTCATCGCAATATCGCTTAATTTTATCGAAGTCACATTGCAAAAGCATAGTATTAATGACCTCAATCTTTGGACCTGATCTGTACGCGATTAAGTCGTCTGCGTACGCTATGGCATGGTGAAGTGAACCTATCAGATCACTTGTGTAAATGTTGAATAGGATCGGAGAATTTACCGCACCTTGTTGCAGACCGTTTTTAATCTTAAATGTTCCAGCAGAAGTCACATCGCCATTCTTCACGATGAACTGTCTACTGGAGAGCATATCAAAAAGAATATACAGCAGTGGTTTACTAATGCCCAACCTGTCCAGCTTGAAAAAGAGGCCCTCTAACCATACGGTATCGAAGGCCTTTTGGAAGTCAATCAGGCAGGCACCAGTGCACTGTTTCTTGCCTTTGTTCCATTGGATATCAGAAACCAGTTTCGACGCAGAATGAGTAATATCATGTCCCGCCTTGAAACCGAATTGATTATCCGGAACTATATTTTTGTCCTCAACCCACTTAGTCAGGACTCTATTGATCACCTTCTCGGAAACCTTACTGATGAATGGAAGAAGACTGATAGATCGGAGATTCGCCGGATTTGAAGTATCTTTATCCCTTTTGGGTATGGGATGTACCACCGCAGTTTTCCAATGCGCTGGATAATGTGCATTATTCATTGCATTATTAAACAGGGTTGTATAAATGTTCACCGCTTCTAGAGTGAGATGTCGAAGCACAATGTTCGGTATTTCATCGGTTCCCACTGATTTCTTACTTCTAAGTGATTCGAAGATCGTCTGGAGCTCTTCCTTCGAAATAAACGGGGGTAGTACCCTATCGTTGGTGATGACATTATTTGCCATATTCTCTTCACTGAACTGGGTGAAACCCGAGCTCTCGAATCGCCAATTCATTTCGAAGTTAGAAATTGTGCACAAGTACTCGACTTCAGATTGTGGTTCGGGCCAATGATGTCATTCGCTTTATATACTTCCTGGAACGTCGAGCGTATAGCCTCTACCTTCTCGTGCGGATCCTCGATCACAAAGAAGTTGTCGTTTAAGTTTAAGACACGAAATGTCGTTTTGATCTTTTCTCCGAAATATTTTATTTATTTGCGGGAACATATTCGGGTTGCTGGAGTTTACCGCTCGAATTTTGTTGTTCCAATACAAACTTACAGATGCTCTGTAATTTTCTTTTATTAAGACTTGGAGGTTTTTGATCGACGACTTTAGCGTCATAATCCCCGGTTATGTTTGTCAGTAAACTGTCTGTACAAGGTTTTTAGTCTTGACAGCAGTCTACTTTTATGTCGGTGCAGTGCGTCAATAGTTGTGTTGCGGAATAAGTCTTCGTCGTCAGTGTGTTGGTACCGAAGTATCGTTTTGCCCATTGTTCGTTTGATTGTCTCGTCCATTAATCTTAGATACCTGTCAATCTCCTCGTTTGACAGATTTCTGTTGGACGGTGGGTAGAGCGAATTCGAGGAGAGTGCTCTAGTCAGTGTTCTGGTGAAGTGTGTCCAACGCACCCTACTATAATTGTAGGAATGTCTTTGAACAAACTCATCCAATTCCGCAATTTCGTTGGGAACAGTTATTTCGGTGCTGAGACCGCAATGGTCACTGTCATACACAAAAGTGCGTAGACAGTTTGTAGTTTGTTGGTTAGTGCATGTCAGTTGTATTCGTGAGTCGAACAGCAGGAGATCCAAATAGGACCCGTATCTGGGAAACGACGGACTATCTGTCGCCTTAAGCCCGAGTCTATACATCAAACTGTGTTGACCCCACCAATTGAATAGTAGGTTCCCTCTAGTATTTGGTGTATTATTTCCCCAATCACTATGTTTTGCGTTGAAATCTCCGCCGATAATATAATAGTTGTCTTCCAATTCCAGCCTCAGAAATCGAAAAAGTGTCTCGAGCTCTGAGATAAATAAGGTGGATTGAGTAGCCTTAGGTGCATAGACAGACACCATGTACAGCCGCTGTCCACTACGGAGAGGGATATACACGATGCATGCTTCCAGCACCTGGAACCTACGTACTACACGACTGTATATTCTTTTAAAATGTATACCTTTTCGTACGAAAATTGCAACGCCACCTCCCTGAGTGGAGCCGGCACGATTTCTTAGTATGTAATAAATTGTGCAACCACGTATGTGTTTTAAATCAATAATAATTTGTTTTTGAAGCTCAATTAGTTCGACACTAATTTAAGGCCGTCGATGTACTCGCACATATTAAACAAGATGTGTTCTCCAAGCTCAAAAGCGAACGGAACTAAAATGTCACCGAGGACCCTGCAAATTGTGTTCATCACTCAAGTACAATACTCCTGCGCGGCATAATGAAGCCAGCAATTGTGATTTTATGACCGAATTCTGTACTTCCTACGAATATTAGTACCATCCAGGCTACCCTTCTACGGGTCTAATAAATTCGAAATGCTAACAATGGCTTTTATCGCTACAAGCCTAGATATTGCCATCCTGAGAGACCATCCTTTTGCCTCACACAACGCATCCGCCCAGACCACGACTCCATTTAAATCATAAAATTTTAATGCACAATAAAATCATTGCGCTAATTTCGGAAAACACACTGGGAGCGTCACCAGAGGAAGGACGTCAAAAGTTCTTCAAAACGGGTATTCCATTGACAACGATTTGTCATAAAAGGCTGCGTTTTAAACTCACTCACTAAAGTGACGATGGTATGTTCGTGTAGGGGTTGGATGGGGGAGGATATGGGCGCCCTTTTGCAGTAACTTAATGTCACACCTTTTAATGTGGCACTTGTGAAGGTTATGTTCGATGGGGAAAAAAGAAAACCCCAGCAATTCAAAAGGCACCAAAAGGATTTAACGATTCCCGAGTCTTTTGGAAATGTTCACGCTCGGGCGCCAACTGAATCATTTTTGGCGCGATTTTTTCATGCCTTTGTTCTGTTTTGCAGTTTTTCTCTCCTCCTCTTTGTCAACAGTTAAGCGTTAT
Organism: Volucella bombylans; assembly: GCA_949129095.1. Lineage (NCBI taxonomy): Eukaryota > Metazoa > Arthropoda > Insecta > Diptera > Syrphidae > Volucella > Volucella bombylans. The sequence continues at coordinate 140,092,228 of OX422140.1, read as the reverse complement.
GACTTTTGTTTAATGAAATTTATTTAATAATTTTACGATAGCAATCATATCCCTTCAGTGTCGTTTAAATCCACCCCAACCATCGGTGTGTAAAAACATAGCTATGATGTTGATTAAGGCTTTCGCTGTTTAACGTTAAGGGGACGATTATAGCAATTTGGGTTTATAAAAAAGAAAAAAAAAATGAATATAAGAAAATGACGAAAAAAAAAGTGAAAAGCGTTTAAACGTTGCTGATTATGCTTTAACAAGGCAAGCGTTCACGTTCTAAAGCACACCGGCCTCGGTTTTAAACGTGCGAAATTTATTTTAATGAGCCCGGATATGAGTCTTCACAAGGACGCGGGTGTGTTTCTAAAGTAGGAGTTGGCTACCGGTGTAGCAGTATTAGAGTGTGTTTAGTTCCCATTATCGCGTGGTGCAATTATTTTTGATTTTATCGAAGCAGAAAAGGGGTTGGCTACAGGATTTGATGGTTTTTCTTGGGAAAATCGTGTAAAGTTGACGATATGTTGTTCTAATGAAAAACTCTCTGAACAAGTTGTTTCCTCATGCAAGATTTATAAGTGGATGCATAAGCCTGAGGTTAATGTTGCGAAAGGAGGCTTTTAATTATTATTACCCATACTCATTAAGTCATACATAAATTGGCGATACCTTGGTGTAGGGATAATTAAAAGAGATTTCGGTAGAAGTCTAGGTGATTGTAAGACATTAGACGATATTGGAATTTTTAATATTTCATGTTGCGTTAAAACGATTATGTTCACTTTAAGTGAATTTTGTTCCTCCTTGTATGACCATTAATTCTAGACTTGATATCGGGAACAATTAAGGCCATAAAGTCAAAAAAATATTATGTCCTAAGAAGGATGTACGAGTAGATTATATATTTTTATTTCTAATGGATATGCCAATAGATGTGGGGTCTTCGCAGCGCGAGCTAGGTAGAAAGGACGATCCACGGACAATTGTTTCTATGGAACCTCACCTTGTTCATCGAATAAAAGAATTTGCTTGATGGTGGAGGTTTTTCTGCTAATGAGCTCAAGTTCACATTGTGGCTTAACATTGGCATTGCAATAAATACAGTAAACATAAGATGATTTACATAAGGTTGCAAGAAAAGCTATCGTATGATCTGTGTATTGTACTATCAAAAATGTTGGATCGTATGATTTAATGTGCAGTTACTTACCACCACGTGGTGACTGCTGGATTCCTAGTACCTCGTCTGGATATATGAAAGGTTGTTGGTGGTAGCTTCCGAGTGGGGGGTGGGGGAGAGAAGTGCAATCTCACTAAGGCACCTTCTTCTGTTTCCGGGCGGCAGTGGTAGAATTCTAAGGATGTGTATGGGGATCTCCAACATTAAGTCAAGGGCCAACGGCAGCACTCACGTGACCGAAGAGGGTTAATGGCTCTTGAATTTTGTCCGACTCCTTTTGTCCCAGGAGTCCAGGTTCTGGTTTGGGAGTTGGTCGACTACCCAACCACGTAAAAAAGTAATTGTTACGAAGCGACCAATAGCTTCAAATAAGGACGGATTAACTGTTCACGACCCTGCAAAACGAACAAAGGACAACGACTTTCGGATCTGCACGTGGAATGTTCGGAAATTGAACAGGCCGCGTGGAGACGAACAATTAGCGGAGGCCCTACGGTTTCAAATATTGAAATTTTTGAGTCGCAGTTAACGATGGATTGCGATCAATTGTACGGGTACAATTGTATGGGTACAATTAATCTTTGAAACCTGGCCAGTCTTGGTTTTAAAAATAACCATGAATGGTAGGAATAACACACTCTGGTAAATGTACGGATTTAGGATTCTTGGCATTATTTGCATCTAATTGTTGTGGCGTTCGATTTAGAAAATTCACGAATTACACTGGTAATGAAAACGTGTGCCAGGCAGTACTTATATTCGTACTCGGCAAAGTCTAGCTTAGGATCTACGAAATCAGCATCATCGCAAAGATCGTATAACTTGTCATGAAGAGATCTGAAACTAGACCAGGCTTTTGTAAGACGTACTAAATGAATCTCCAACATATCAATGGTTATAGAGTCATCAAAAGATTTTGCAAATGCCCTTGTTATCACCCCCTTGGCATGACCGCATCTCACTTTAATGGTCTTCATTATGTTTTTAATTATTTATTTATTTATTTATTTATTTATTTATTGAATAGCTACAGAATAATTAAAATTACAGAGTAGCTTAGAAGCCAGAGCATCAAGAGGCCTTAGGCTATGTACATATAAACTAACATAGTAATTAGATAAAATTGAATAGTTTTGTCGTTTTCAAAAAATCTATTATGATACGAAGGACGTTCAACATATTCTTGGTATCAGGGTCAAGCTGTGGTTGTATATATAAATTGACTTATTTATCAAATAATACTATTATTTTAGTGCATTCATGTAAAATTTCATATAAATGTGATTATTAATTCGCGTTTTATCTCTAGTTAAACAGAATCATAATGGTAACTGAGACGATGATGGTGAAAATTGAGCATCGCGCTGTAATTAAATTTCTCACTAAGCAAGGAAAAAGTCAAAAAGCTATTCATGAATAGATGGTGGCTGTTTACCAGGGTTCCGCACCTTCATTATCAACTGTGCAAAAGTGGTCAAGTGAGTTCAAGAGAGGCAGAGAGAGCATTGAAGACGACCCCCGCTCCGGCGCCCCGGCTACTGCTTGTATGGGAGAAAGCATCAAAGAAGTCGAAAAACTTGTTCTTGAGGATGCCCGAAGAAAGGTGAAAATGATGGCAGAGATCACCAAGCTTTCAATTGGCACCATTCCCACCATTCTTCATGACCATCTTAACCTTTCAAAGGTCAGTGAAAGGTGGGTGCCACGAATGCTCACAGCGCCTCAGAAAAAAGTGAGAATCGCATGCTGTAGAGAGCTTTTGGAGATGTGTAGTGAGAACGCGGACGGTGTTATGGATCGAATTGTTACTGGGGACGAAATATGGGTCCACCACTATGACCCTGAAAGCAAACAAGAGTCCATGCAGTGGCATAAAAAAGGAACAGACCCCCCGAAGAAGTTCAAAGTCACTCCGTCTGCCGGGAAGATCATGGCCACAGTTTTTTGGGACTCAAAGGGAATCTTGCTCATTGAGTACAAAAAAAAGGTGAAACCATCAACGCCACATCCTACGCTTCCACTTTGCATAATTTGCGGGAGGAAATTAAAAAGAAAAGACGGGGTAAACTCGCAGCGGGTGTGTTGCTTCTTCATGACAACGCTCCTGTTCACACGGCGCGAGTTTCCAAGGCTGCTGCGCGAGATTGTGGTTTCGAAGAAATCAAACACCCACCCTATAGTTCAGACCTTGCCCCTAGTGATTGTTTCCGGATTTGAAAAAATGTCTTCGTGGAAAAAGACTTTCGGATGATGAAGAACTCAAGTCGGCAATAAATGGGTATTTTGCAGAGAAAGAGGAAATTTATTTTTTTGAGGGTTTAAAAAAGCTTATCTCAAGATGTAACAAATGCATTGATGTTAGGGGAGACTATATTGAAAAATAAAAGCAATTTAAATTGAATTCACATTTTCCTTCATATCGATACCGAGAATATATTGAACGCCCCTCGTATTAATGTTATTATGATTAGGATTAGAAAGGAATTCATTTATTGTGGAAGGAAGTTTATGTTTTTAGAACGGTGGACATTCGAAAAGTATATGGCGGATGCTAATAGGTGATTGATTACAGTGTGTACAGATGGATGACTTGTTTTCATTAATGTAGTGTTGATGGGAAAGCCAGGTGTGACCGAGTCTGAGTCTAGTGATTTTAGTGATATCTTGGCGTGAAAATGTGGAAGGTTCTAAATGTCTGGCATAGTCTTTGATGGATATTTTGTTTCTGTTGGCTGTTTTGTACCAATCCGAAGTTTTCTCCCAGAGGAGATTGGAATAAACAGGATTTTTTTTATAAAGTAGTTTATGCCAATAATATTGAAGTTAGGGGAGAACATTGGTGGGGTTTTGAATACCTCTTTGTCGGCTTTGTCGGCGAATTCATTAATTAATCACGATTGTATAACAGTCAAAAATGTTTTTGCAGTCACCGAATTGACCCAATTTCCAAAATAATTTTCATATTGTTTTTTGATTATATGCACTGAACTGATAATTAATTGATACTAAATTCAATAATGTAACGGATTTAGATATATATGTATATATGGTTGGCAGATTATGAAACTTTGGGGTTAAAACAAGTGTTTTAAATATACATGAAAGCGGTATATGTACATGCCAAAAAATTCTTGAAAAATTTTTTTGCGTCTACCCGTAAAAGAAAAAACAAACAAACAAAAGCGTCATGCGAATTTCCGCCACGAGGAACACCCAATCAAACAAACAAACGTCATGCAGTAACTATTAAAAAAATTAATTGAACCACAGATGCTATATGTAGTTTACATAGATATTGCACGCCGAAGGAAAAAATCTAACCAATTTTTCTTAGTAAATTTTGTCAGCGGTACTTTTTCAGCGATATAATATTCTGCAGTTTAGTTTTCGATAGCAATGGGTGACAAGAGATTATCTGGAGTTTTATGCTATGTTTGTAGGAAAACTAAAAGGAATTACCCTGACTTTAACATTTTTAGATGTGCTTCTAGGGAAAAAAATGAAATTTTAAATAATTTATGGATGAACGCACGTGGTTTTAAAAATGATGGCAAATACTTTGTTTGTGGAGATCACTTTTATCCCGAGTTTGTAGGAAAATAATATCTTTAGGCGGATGCTGTTCCTTCCTTAAATTTAAATTCTGATTTGGACTCAAACTTGAATTTAGAAAATCTGAAGTCTCCTTTAACTAAACGAAAAAGAACGTCGAGCAGTTGCAGCATTTCATGTGCAACATGCGATCATTTATTGGAAAGATGTGCAAAAGATGAGAAAAAAAATTCAACTTTAAAAAAAATATTGTTAAGTTACAAACTTGAATTAAGAAATTTAAGAATAAAACATTAAAAAAAAACAGAGCGCATACTGCCATAAAAATTTTTAATAAAAATAAAATATCTACGACCTGTCAAATCGAAAGGCTCAATATTTCAGACCATTCAAAAACATTTTGCTTTAAACTTCCTCACATTTCCTCTTTCTGTAGATGTGCTCCTGTAAAAGGATTACAACCAGGATATGAAAACAATGCGCATTCGTATCTTAAGTCAAAGTTCGCTTCATTAAACCAGCGAGAACGTTGTATTTTCCTGATATTTGATGAAATTAGGATTCGTAAAAACCTCACATATGTTATAATATAAAAAATGATTTAATAGATGGTTTCGTAGACCTTGGTGTAGAAAGAAGTAGATAGTTTGCTAATGAAATATGTGTTTTCATGCTAAATGGTTTGTTTGATAGTTGGAAAAGTGTTTTAAACTATTTTGTGTCAGCAAACGGTGTGAATGGGGATAACCTAAGAGAAATTATAAAAAAACAATTTTAAAATCTGTCAAGAACTTGGTCTAAAGGTATGTGCAATTGCTTGCGACCAAGGGGACAATAATAGAAAAGCTTATAAAATGTTAGGTGTTTTAATGATGAAAAAATATTTTGTTTTTATGATTTCCCTCATTTGTTAAAATCACTTCGTAATGTTCTATTGAAATCAGATTTACAAACTCCAGATGGAAAAGTGTCTTTTGATCAGAGAAATATAAAATTTTGAAGTTGTTAACGTAGCTAAGACATGTTTAAAATTTAGAAGTTGCCATATAGCACCAAATGCCTTCGAAAAAATGCATGTTCACCTTGAAACACAAATATTTAGCCGGACAACTGCGAAAGCGTTCGTATTAAAAGTGAACAATGTATTTGACTGCGTGGATAGTGGTTCACATTATGACAAGAATGTTTTAAGTCGCGGAGTTCAGCTAGAAAATCCAGCTTATAATGAGTTGAAACAATGTTTGTCTTACTTAAAAGATATACAAATATCAGTTAACCTTCCAAGAAACTTTTGTTTAAAAGGAACGGAACAAACTATAAACGGGGTCTTATTACTTTGTCATGATATAAGCAATGGCCTATATGAGAACATGGATTATTTACTAACAAAGAGAATTCATCAAGACGTATTAGAAAATTTATTTTCTATTATTCGCATCAAACGTGGTTACAACAAAAATCCGTCTGTTTACGAATTTATTGTTTTGATGTCGAAAATTCTCTCGTCAAATCTTATTAATTTTTCTCCTTTCAGTGACTGTGATGATGATGATGTAAAATTTTTAAACGTACAATTATGCCCAACTCAAACTAATATTCCAAAAACTTCTTCATTGCTTAAGGATCGTAAGAAAATCGTATGCGATGAAACTCTGTACGAAAAAGTCATTTGTGATATGGAAATCAAAACTAAAATCACATTAGAAACAACAGCAATGCGATATTTTACTGGATATCTTGCTTTTACGAGTAAAATGCTTTTAAGGAACAAATGTTTAAATTGCTCCAAACTATTTTTAAAAACTGATGAAAAAATAACATGTCCTTCGAAATTTTTCATCCTTGCAAAAAATTATTCTCAAAGAATTGACTTTGGAAGTCTGAAGGCACCAACTAATGAATTTTTTAACGTTTGTAAAGTTCACTTCAAAGTATTTAATATAATTTTCAGAGAGCGTCCACAAGAAGAAATATAAGAGAGACAATGGCCTTGGAATGCATAAGGATAACAAATACTAGAGATCCGAAATGGTTTGATGAAAAAAGTCCTTACTATGAGCATCGCAAGGACATTCTATACTTTGCTCTCCTCGTTCTATTACGGAAGCATTGTTCGTGGAAGATAGAAAAAAACATAGCATCCAAAAATCAAAAAATTCAAATTTTATCTGGAAAAAACGTAAAACAACTATTCAATAAGCACAACATTAAAGAGAGCGCATTCTGCTTTGACCTTCCTACCGTTCTCAAAGATAATGTTTATTATCAGTCAAATTTGATTTTAAAAAATTACGATGCGAAAAACGGAATATTTCTATCCAACAAACAGAACACGCAACTTGATAATACAAAATAATTAAGAGTAACATCATGTCTGATTTTGATTCAGTCTAGTTCGATCGAACGTACGGATACGTCCCATTGAATGGAAAAATGGTTAGATTTTTTCCTTCGGCATGCAATATCTATGTAAGCTATAGCATCTGTGACTGAACTTTGATTAAGATCGCTAACACTTATCACAGAATTAATCCGGCTCATAGAAGGACCATGTGTATGTAATTTGAATTGCCTAAGTGGACTGTATGTTTAAATGAAGTTGTTGTTTAAATTTTGAGTAAAAAGAATCTATTAGTTATTTGTATAATGTGTTAAATACGTGTTTTTTTCTAATTCAATTGTATAATGTTAATGTGATTAATACAAATGTAGGTACCTAGTGTAATGTTTAATTAATTATTTTATATTACAATTTACTTGTCCAATGTGCTCTGGGTAGTGGTCCAATTGAAAAAAAAACGAACTTCTACTTGTTGTAAGCAAAGTGAGCGATTAAGAATATGAGTACAAAGCAAACATAAAACATAGCAAAAAAAATTACGTTAACATTTTGTAGCAAAGAACAACTAGGTATGAAAAATTAGAGAACGAGCACAACGACAAAGTACGGAACAATTGATATTGTATATTTCGCGTTGTTTGACAAGTTGTGCATTTAGTACTGAACATTTGGGTTTTATTTTCATAGAAAGTAATTCGTAATTTTTTGGTTTGTAAGTGGAGAAGGGAAAACATTCGCTTTTTTTAGGGACGGACTTTGCAAATTCTCCTTCTCATCTATTCGGAAAGGGTTCTAAGGATTTGGATTGATGAAAAAGCGTATGTAGTGGTTTTGCCAGCGCAAAACAATAAATCTTACGAAGATCGGAAGATATACCACCTGCACCAGGGGATTTGTGTTTATTGAGAAATTGGAGTAGGATACTCTTGTTAGTACACTACATTGAAAATTTGATACGTTTAAGTGTGGACGGAGACATGAAAAAACCTGCTAGGAGTTATGAAACAAGCAGGTGAGAGCTGCAATTTCATTATACTTCTTCACAATATATGCTATAGAATTTTTATTAATTTGTTGATGTTTGCTTATTTTTCTATATCCCAATCCCTTCTTATGAAAATCCACAGTCTTTTGCCGAATATCACGGCAAATTTATTTTCCTTTGACCATTTTTAATACTTTTGGACTTAAAACCGGCTTAAAATAAACTGATCACTACACGCTCTCTTTCAAAAATAAAAATAACAACCAGGCGACCCGAAAATTAGAATTTAATGTATGGGGTGTGAATATTTTTTTGGCGTAAAAAAGGACCTCCCTTTCTTATTTTATATTGTTAATTTAGTATTATAGTTTTTTGTTTATTACTTTTACTGAAATCAAAATTGTTATTGAATTATTAAACAAATATATTTTTTTCAAAAAAATTGAATTTGTTTTCTTAAAGATATTGAATAATTTGTAATTCTTTATGGGGGGTGTGAATAATTTTTTGACTAACTGTATGTGTTTATGAACTCACGATATTTACCCATTAAGCAATGAGACTTGGTTGATTTAATAGTACGTCAAACACACCTGGATCACCACTATTGCGAAAAGGGAAAAATTCTGGATACCTGCTGTAAAATCTCGGGTCAAGAAATATATTCGGAATTGTCCCATATGCAGATGATGGAAGTGATAAACTGTCCAGCCGATTATGGGAGAACTATCCACGGAACGAATCACCCCAGAACCAGCATTTAGCAAAATCGGTGTCGATAATAGCTCTCTGACAATAGTACCAATTTTATTAGAGCAAAAAAGAAGATCAACCAAGAATGGAGCAAGGCCACCAATAACTGCAAGAACACACTAGCGATCCAGGAGATTGTTTGGAAGTGCAATCCGCCCTACAGCCCTAACTTCGGTGGGCTAAAGTTTGGCCCCTCTTTTCCCAGAAAATTCCCAGGACGAAACTCGACCTAAGCGCAGAGCCCATAGAGGATCCTCGTCTTACCATACTTAGGGCAAGTCTATCAGCTGAACTGGATGACACCGATTGAGACTCCTGGCAACATCAGTACTGGTGCTTAGGAGCTATTTGTACCATCCTCTGCATCGATCTAGTTTTAATCATCTATGTCTGTAAACGCCGCCGAAGACAAAGGTCAGAGATTTCTACTTTCAACTACCTCCACAAAGAAGACATGTGTGTGATATGTGTACATATCTTATTAAACAATATGTATGTACATTATGAGAGCGTGAAGATGACGCATACATTTTAATGTGACCCGAAAAACAGTCTTGTAACCCTGACAGTCTCTTTACAGCTCGGGTAGTATCCCAGCTTTTCTTTTGATTTGAAAATTGTTATCCAATGAGGGATAACCGATCTCATTTCAATAGAAAATAAAGGGTCCGCCATCTAAAGTTTTTTTCAAGTAGTGCTTATTTCGTGAATGGTAAAACTTAGATCATGTCTGATTTGACAGATAATTAGTTTTATCCTTCCGCTGAACGAATATGGTTGTATATACACTTGAACAACACTGGGAAATATTGCGGCATTACTTTGAAAATCATGGTAATGTTGCAGAATGTGTGCGAAAATTGCGTACGGATTTTGGAAGAAGAGAAGCACCGTCAGCTCCGTATGTTCGTTATCTTGTGAAAAAAGTGAAAGAAACTGGCATCCTCATCGATAAACCAAAGCGTGAAAAGCCAAAAACAGTGCGTACACCCGAGAATATTGCTGCTGTGGCAGAAAGTGCGCGTGAAGCGCCATCAACATCAATTCACCGTCGTTCTCAACAATTGAACATTTCAGAGACATCATTGAGACGAATTTTGCATAAAGACCTTGGTATGACGCTATACAAAGTCCAATTGGTTCAGGAGTTGAAGCCAACTGACCATCCAATGCGTTTTCGCTTCGCTAAGTGAGCCTGCGATCGACTTAGAGAAGATACCGATTTTGCCAAAAAAATCATCTTTTCAGATGAAGCTCATTTTGATCTTGGCGGGTATGTAAACAAGCAAAATTGTCGCATTTGGGGCACAGAAAATCCGCACGCATACATTGAAAAGCCGATACACCCAAAACGAGTCACTGTTTGGTGCGGATTTTGGTCCAGAGGCATAATTGGGCCATTTTTCTTCGAAAATGAGCAAGGAGTGGCCGTTACAGTCAATGGCGATCGTTATCGGGCCATGTTGAACGAATTTTTGTTCACAAAAATTGAAGAGGAGGATATTGGCAACATTTGGTTTCAACAGGACGGCGCTACGTGCCACACAGCCGAAGCTACACTCGATGTTTTGCGCCCTGTTTTTGAAGATCGCATTATCAGCCGCAGAGCTGATGTCATTTGGCCACCTCGGAGCTGCGATTTGACACCGTTGGACTATTATTTGTGGGGTGCCGTAAAAGATATGTGTTACGCCGACAAGCCAGAGACAATTGACGTTTTAAAGGACAATATTCGTGAAGCCATTGGTGAAATACAGCTGCACACAATCGACAATGTGCTTACAAATTGGACCGATCGTGTAGGCTACTGCATGGCCAGCCGAGGCAGCCATTTGAATGAAATTATTTTCCATTATTAACCGGAAGGATAAAACTAATTATCTGTCAAATGAGACATGAGCTGAGTGTCACAATTCACGAAATAAGCACTAGTTGAAAAAAAAAACGTTAAATGGCGGACCCTTTACAAGATCAATGTGCTATCCCCTCTAGGCTCTTCGGACCACTATGTCATATCAGCTAATTTCTCGTACACCGACCACACAGTTAGAGAAAAGATTCCTAAAAGAACCGTATGGCAATACAAGAAAGCCAATTGGCTTTCCGCAACAGCTTCTTTTTAACTGGTCGGTATGTTTCCTCGATAACGACGTTAATGCCGCTGCTGATTTGATCGCAAACACTATTCTCTTTGGAATGAAATCCTTTAACCCTGATATCAAACCAAAAGAAAAGGCATGGTACCTCTTAGGCTGTAAAGAGGCTGTCAGGGTTAGAGAAATTTTTTTTCGGTCCTTCAAGGCCAACCCGACAGAGGAAAACCGAAAAAAGTTTAAACGAGCCCGGAATGACTGCAATGTCTTTCTTAAGCGTGTGAAATTTCAATGCAATGTCCTAAAGGTAGTAAAAGCTTTTGGTGGTTTGTTAAACACAACAGTCTCATGCTCCATCCCAACGCTCATTCACAATGACATTCCAGCTGTCAGCTCTTTAGACAAGGTCAAGCTGATTGTGCTTTGTCTCCGCCTACACTTGAGTGCGTCGAATCTTCAATGGGACGAATCCACTTTCACACTCGTGTAGTAGCAAGAGTACTCAAAAATCTTAATATGTATACATACATCCGCTAGTCCAGGTATGGTATATTTCCCTTTCTTCTGAAGAGCTGTTCTTCTTGGCTGGCAAAACCACTGCGTAAGCCTTTTCATCAATCCTACTCTTTAAGACTCTTCCCGAGCAGATGGAAAACAGCATTTGTCCAGCCAGTCCCTAAAAAAGGCGAATCATCTTCTCTCTCCTCCTACAGGCCCATTGCACTTACGTCTATTCTTCCAAGGTCATTGAAACGCTGATAAATCATCAGCTCATGAAATATCTCCAAACACGAAATCTTCTCAATGACCGGCAGTACGGTTTTCGTAGCAACAGGTCCACTGGTGATTTTATGGCATATCTCACCGAAAAGTGGAACCAAAGTGTACATCAATCTGGTCAAAGCAAGATAGCTGCACTTGATATTTCTAAGGTATTTGACAGAGTTTGGCATCAGGCTCTTTTGTCGAAAATGCGTGGATTTGGCATCGACGACTCTGTTCATCAATGGATTAGAAACTGCCTTTTGGAACGTTCAATTTAAGTTGTCTCGGATGGTTTCAAGTCTGATATTTACAAGATAAATACTGGTGTGCCCCAGAGCTCCGTTCTATCTCCGACACTCTTTTTAATTTTTATCAAAGATCTCTTGTCTGCCATTTCTAATCCAATATATTCCTTTGCTGACGACAGTACTCTCTGCTTTTCATATTCATTTCCGGACTCACGCCCCTGCTCTTCGGCTCTAGAACGGGAATGGCAGCGGCATTTACAGCACAACCAATTAGGGAACTATCAACAGAGTGGAATTTAATGCTTCAAAAACGCAATGCTGTCTGTTGTCATTAAAACGAAATTTAAACACCCAGCCATTATCCATGAATGGCACTTGCATCGTCGAAACTGAAAAATTTTCAATTCTCGGTATGTGTGTAAATGACATCTTACGTTGGAATGACCACATATTCGATGCCGGCAAAAATGCTGCGAAATGTCTAGGTTTCCTCAAGCGATGTAAGAAATACTTTTCTCCTTCTGGTCACTTTGTTTGATCGCTATTTCCACCATCAGTGCTCCATAGAAATCGCCAGTAGTATTTTGTCCCTTCAAACCTTCAATCGTAACACCCGTTTCGCTAAGAGTGCTCATCAATATACCCTCAAGCCCACTTTTGGACGTACTCTGAAATATTGTGATTCGTTACTAAGATAATAAATTCGTTGCCATCAGGATTGCTTATATCTCTACTTGATAAAAAGACTCAAGTTTTCCCAACGAGAAGTGAAATTTAAGGTTGTCGTCCTCCAGATTCTGGCCGAAACCAGTCTTGGACACAGGGAGATTCAATTTCGTATTTTTTCTGCAGCAGTAGTTATGCTGTCATTGCATCAGATGGCATGTCCATAAGACCAGAGTCATAACACAGTCGGTGCTCAAGACACACGCTCCAGTACGTGTTGTACCAATGACCACTTCTTTTTAAACGGAAGATGGCTTTGAGAGTGTAGCTCATGATATGAACATCAAGGGGAGGGATATTCATCAATGCGTCTAAAGCGGAGATAGGAGCTTAAGGGAAAGCCCCATGTAGCCAAGATAGACCGTTCTTTGAGGTCTGGTAAAAGCAGCAATCTTATATTTTCGGGAGAGCTTATTCCAACAGACAACCGACGGATAGGGTATAATTAGCCTCATAGCCGTGTAGATCCAGATGAACCTTATCGGTGACAGGCCCATGCCTTCTTTGGAGAATTGGATGGTGATGTCTTTAAGTACTAGATGAGTCAGACCACTTCTCGTGCACTAGTCCTCGATCACTCTATGGCTGCCTGAGCTTTAGAGCAAACACTACACATAATCTAAAGGAATCCGCTTATGGTTGTGCATAGACGTCGGAACTATTGAGCGCGTTGAGCAGTAATTCGACCAAAATGCACCATAGCAGTGGAAGAAGAACTCCGTCTTGCAGGTAACCCCTACATATTAGTCAGAGACAGCATCCGCTATCAATGTCCTATTCACCAGCATTGCTTTCATTTCATTTCATTTTCATTTTCATTTATTTATTATTGAATACAAATGGGATAATATAACATAATAAGACTTAAATCTTTTTTAGTACTTAGTTACTTTTGTCCACAAAGTATCCGTACGCTGCCGTATTGTCTGGCCGACTTGTACATTCCATCAAAACTTGCCATGTCAAAAGTGCCATCAATGTCGATGAAAATGCCTAGCGCGTATTCCATCTTGTTCAGTGCCCCTTCAATTTTGCTCATCAGATTCTAAAGCGCACTCTCGCAAGATCTTCCGCGTTCGTAAGCGTGTTGCATCGCAGACAGAGGATGCATTTGCAAGGCGGAGCTTTGTTAATAGGAGCTGGTTGTGAGCTAAGTGTGCATAGGTGCTATCAGATTTGCTGAATGTGTTGAAACATAGAAACAGATTATTGATTATTATAATGAAACAGAATAATTATAGTATAATGAGACATAAAAGATGGCATCAAACAAACCTAGCAGGTGTGTCCATTTGGTCTGCGGATTCATCTTCTTCAACAAGGTCGAGACCTTGCATCCGATTCTGAATTAGACTTACCTATGATCTAACATGGAGATATTCAGTAGTGTTTTCCAGCTGGTAATCACCTTAGCATACCCGTTGGATAACGTTTAGTCGATTATTTGCTGTCTTATTCTCGTAACAAAAGTTGGTTGAGAGCCAACATTGTTGGCAGCGAGGTCCTATCGTCTGACCGGGGGAGAGATGACTGAGATCCAGGAGATGAATGAAATTTGCTACTGCTCCGAAAAGTATTCTGAGTGTTAGCATCGCAGCATATGATAAGTCCCATCTTCCTGCAATCATAGTATTCAATGAGTTTGACTACCGACGCAACGACGAGAGAGAGTGAGTTTGGCACATAATGATAAGTTCTCGATCTTTCCGATCGCTTGTCGTATAGCGGTGTGGACTCCCTTAAACATCCGAAACCACAGATGAGTTTACTTCACACCCGTGGTTACTGTATTGATATTATGTGATGTCTTGCGAAAAGCCTCCTACATAGGGATGCAGTAGCAGAATGTTGAAGGGTGATCTTAGTACACAAAATAGATGAGTACTGGGCTGGTCGTCTATTATCTGCACTGATTTGGAAATAAAGCGGAAATTAACCCTTCGAAAGTGCAAATAGGGACGTGATTCATACTTAAAAGACTTAAAAGTCTCGACAGCAACTTCGTCTGAGTCTACAACTAGAGAAGAGCTGTCCCTGTTCTCCTGATTCTTTCTCTCCCTTTGAGAGTAGATTTTCCACTTTTCAGTGTCGAATCCAGGGTTGCGGATATCAGCATATCTCCTTACAATTCCAGTTCCGTTCACCCGAACAATACGGGTTTCAGCTGTATTTTGTGCGCGGAAACATCCATCGACAGAGGAAGCATCGGAAACTTTATTCCCGCTTGGCCCGCTTGGCCCGCTTCCACCAACCTGTTTCATTTCTCCGTCGTAGCTGGGAGAGTGAGGCTTTGAGCACTCGCGCCTTCGACAGCGCTCTGCATTTGTCCTGCGTCTCCGTTCGCTCTTCAACTGCCTCTTTGGCGGTAGTCCTTCAGAGTGTGATTCTTCTCAGCCTGTTTGGTCCTTTCAGGTTTCCCGGGGCAACCACTGGTCTATTCTCATTGAGTTTAAACGTAACAGACGAGGTCTTTCCAGTACTTTCCCCATCGTTCCAGCTGAATTTACGTAACGTTTCGTAGAAAGATCCGGAGGACTTGTCAAAATCAAGCAATTCGGCAGGGGTTTTTGAAGTACGAGGGCGGGTCAATAAGTCCGTGACTTTTTGCATAAAACACAGATTTTTTGATAAAAAAATAATTTTATTTTTCAACGTAGTCTCCCTTGAGCTCTATACACTTTGTCCAACGCTTCTCCAATTTTTTTATCCCTTCCAAAAAAAATGATTTGTCGAGGTCCTCAAAATAGGCCTTTGTTTGCGAGATGACTTCATCATTGGAGTCAAATCTTTTTCCACCAAGCCATTTCTTCAGGTTTGGGAACAAGAAGTAGTCGCTCGGAGCCAAATCTGGACAATAGGGTGGAAGAGGGAGCAATTCATAGCCCAATTCATGGATTTTTGCCATGGCAACTGCACATGTGTGCACCCTTGCATTGTCTTGGTGGGAAAGAACTTTTTTCTTGGCCAAATGAGGTCGGTTTTTTTTTTCAAATCGTCATTGAATCGGTCCAATAAGTTGGCATAATATTCCCCATTGATTTTTCTTCCCTTTTGAAGGTAGTCAATGTGGATTATCCCGCGTGCATCCCAAAAAACAGTCGCCATAACTTTATTGGCTGACAAACCCACCTTGGGCTTCTTTGGCGCCGATTCACCCTTAGAAACCCACTGTTTTGACTGTTGTTTGTTCTCTGGTGTGTTGTGATGGATCCATGTTTCGTCCACGGTTACAAAACGGCGCAAAAACTCCTCCATATTGCGATTAAACAACGCCAAACCTTCCTGTGAAATGAAGCACACGAAATTCACTTTTTTCCATTTTCTCCTCAAATTAGTGAGTAGTCTGATAAAAATAGCTGTCAAACACAAACTAACTGACGCAGCAAGTTTAAATTTTGACAGGAGTCAACTGACAGATGCCTGTTGACAGAAGCAGTGTTGCTGTTTCAGTAAAGAGGTCAGAAATTCAAAAAGTCACGGACTTATTGACCCGCCCTCGTATTTTGGGGCCACCAGATTCCGTGCACCGCACACAGGTAAATTTCCCCAAATTCATGGCCAAAACTAAAAAAAAAATGAGTTGTTGTTTTTTTTTAATGCCAAATTGTTTACAAATAAAATGAGCTTTGAACTTGATTGATCATGCGATGCAAATTGTAACTGTTTAATCAGTGCATGCTTTTAAAGTGTAAACTTTAAATTAACGAGTGCAATAGCATGTTTGGTTTGTGATGATAAGTAGTTTTGCTTTGTTTTTTATTTATTTATTTTTTGCGATTTGTAAAATAATTTAACATGGGTTCTGTTGCTAGCGGTATATAAAAAGGGGATAACGACACTTTTTTGCAATATTTTAAGTCTAAAGTTACAATAATTTTCAAGCTTTTAAAGATAATGTGTTTGAGCAGTAAAAAAAAAATTTTTTTTGTTTAATAATGTAAAAATTAAGTTGATGGGCATTGCTTTTAAATGAAAACAATCATACAACATTGCGACTTTTTGGGACTTTTTAAAATATTGGCTTTAAAAGGTGTTAAGGAAGCTGATTTTTTTCTTTTTTTTTCTTGACACAGGATCGCAATCAAATTTTATTTTTCTTTCAAGAAATCAGCTTTCTGGATTTTTTAAAAGCTGTACGTCTCGTGATATTACAGAAAAAAATAATTTTTGGTAGAGAAGGCTAAAAACATGACCAATATTCAAATTTCAGAGCAAACAAAGAAAAAATTAACTGATTTTGGACATTAACATAGAAGAAGATACCAACAGCTTTTTAAAACAAAATATAAACTGCTTGCAATGTGAAATTTCGTTTCCATGCCGAGCCCATGGTTTTGTTGGACGGCCTCAAAAGGATTTTTCGAACCTTAGGGAACGATTAAAGAGACGTAAAACAGAAGATTTGCATTCTAATTACACTACCGTGAAATTAAGCTATGCTGCGCAGATGCAACTACGAGAACAAAGAAAACTTAACTCCTCAAATGTGATGAAAAACATAATCTTTTCAACCCCTTCACGTGCTGACAAATACCAAAAAGCTTTGAAAAAAATGGACCAGGGAATTATACCATATACAGCAGAGGAAGCTCTTTCAATAGTTGTTGAAGGTAAACTAACAAAGTTACAATACAATGTTATTAGAGATTCCGCAATAAAACATAATCACCATATGTATCCAAACTATGCAGCTGTTTTAGAAGCAAAAATGTTATCCTGAGAACTTGGTCATAACTGAATCATTCGCAGAATCAACTCTTCAAAGTTTATTAGATCACACAGTTCGACGTTTATTTTAAGGAATACGAGAAATATTGCATATTAATGAAATATCTAACATGAACCGTATTTCCAAATGGGGTTGTGAACGGAAGCTTTGGCATAAGCGAATATAAACAACGATTTTCGGATCCAAGCATTTCAGATGCTAATATTTTCTTAACATCTTTTGTTCCTATTCAATTAGTGTCAGTGGACCCAAAATAACAAAGTAAAATGATATTGTTGTTGTCCTCATCCATCATCAACAAGGTTCTGTAGACCAATACGAGTTCAATTCGTCCACGAAACAACAGATGTAACTGTAAAAGAGAGTTAGAGCGCCTGTGTGGGGCCAGTAAGTTAGCATAAGATTATTATGTAATTGTAAGCTAGCATTTAAGCATTTTTTGTTAGAATGTAAGAGTTAGTGTTAAGAAAATAAAAAGCAAAAAAAGTAACTGTAAAAGAAGTCGATTGATCGACATTGAAAACCAAATATCTTCTTTAAATCAAACTTTAATATTATCATATTAACGGAAGTATTTCAGTAAAACATAAAATGCTTCTTACAATGATAGATGTTAAGGTCTGTAATGCCATAACTGAAACCTCGTCAACTCAAAGATGTTATCTTTGCGATCTAACATCAAACGATTTCAACAAAATGGATTTGGTGCTGAACAAGCAAGTTCACGACAAGTCAAAGCTGAGGTTTGGGTTATCTGCTTGCATGCTTGGATAAGGTTTTTGAATGTTTAATGTCGCCTACAAACTGCCTATAGGACAATGGCGAGCTCGTGGTGAAGAAAATAAAAGAAAAGTCGAAGAAAACAAGAAAAGGATTCAAGAAGCATTTAGGAGCTGAATGGGACTGTTAGTCGATAAACCAAAACCAGGTTTTGGTAGTACTAACGATGCCCGCCGATTTTTTCATAACTCTGCTACTTCTTCAGATATAACCAACATAAATGACAACATCTTACGTCGATTTAGGGTTGTTTTGTTAAAAATATCCACAAACTTCAAATATGTTTGTGCAATTGTACCCATGGTATAATTGGTATAATATGCCGACAACTGTACACAAAATTTTAATACACAGCCCTGAAATTATATCTGAAGCTATTCTTCCGATTAGACAGCTCGAGAATCACGGAACAAAGACATAAAGCGCTTTCGAGAAAGCTTCTCAAGAAAATTTTCGAGGCAGCAAAATATGGAAGATGTGTTTCACAACTTTTTGGTTTCTTCTGACCCATTTATAAGTAGTTTGAGAAAATTAAACCCTAAAACGAAAAATGCGTTTCCATCTGAAATACTTCAGTTTCTAATAGAACCAGAAATTGAGGAAGCAGACTTGGTTCCAGTTTCACAAATCATTGAATGATGTTCATAGACACACATGTTGGTTTTTCTTTATTTATGTAAATTATATTGCCTATACCTACTTATTTATTTATAATAACGACAACTCAATTGTTTTTTTTTTCAATATTCTAAACATATACTCGTATGTATATATTATTAAATGTCAAACAAAAGAAAACCTATGGCGTTAAAATAAAAAAAATAAAAACTTTTTCCATTCTTTTTAAAGAATTTTCGTGCAAATTGAATAGTGCATTTTAGTAAAACTGTCCTTATTTGGTACAATCGTGCAATAATAAATTGAAAAAACATAAAAAATAATTTTGGCCATGTTTTTGGGAAAATTTACCAATGTGGCCGCCCGTAATCGAAAGATAACGTCTAGTTTGGAGGTCTTTGGCGCTTGGTTTCCCAATGCTTGGAAACTATCAAAAATTATTCCCACAACCAGAAAACCACAACTGAATTTCGACCGATAAGCGTTTTACCATGTCTGTCAAAAGCATTTGGGAAAGTTCTTGCAAAACAAATACACCCGTAGTTTAATATCTCCTACTCAATCTGGTTCGCGTAAGCACCATAGGAATGGTAAGCGTTCTTGATGATATAAGAACAGATTTCGATATGTATAACGTCACGGTACTCTGTTTGCTTGGTTTTACAAGGACGTTTGACCGTGTCAACCAAACAATTTTATGTGAAAAATTAATGTCTTATTTTGGATTCAGTTAGAGAGCAGCTCGACTTGTAAAATACAATCTCCTAATTATAGGCGAAGTCAAAGAGTAAGTGTTGGTCTTAGACTATCAAAGTCTGAGAAACTAGTCTATAGTGCCAATACTAGGCTGACCTTTATTCTGTTTGTATAATACATTAACCATCTTTCTAGTGTATAAGTGTGGGGGGACTAACCAGCGGAATGATAGAAAAACAGACGACGATCAGTGTGCTAGCTAGCTATCATTGGGACGAAAATACGGTTAATGCGTTCAACTTGAACTTTGGACTGAGGATGTAAAACAAGTTTCTCGGTCTGAAACTATTCTGTTAGGTAGGTAGGTAAAATTGTTTATTGGAAAGACAAATCCACTTAGTCCTAATGGCCCGTTGTGATGTCACGTGTATTTGTGATCCTCGTACTCATGGAGAAATTTGAGTTTATGTTGAAGCGTAGGAGACTGTTAACGTCTATATCTTTTAGATCGTTTAAGTCATTGTAGAAGAAAGCTCCTAAGGGAGCTTTCTGGGAGAGAGCTGGACATATACAAAGTAGGTGGAGGATTGCCTCCTCTTCCTCTTCGTCCATGCAGCTTCTATATTAATCGTTTGAAAAGGCATCAAGCCTTCTTGCATGCTTGCCTATAAGGCAGTGTCCAGTGGTGACACCTATGATGGCGCTGAGATGTTTCGTATTTAGAAGGATCAGAAACTCAGAGCAATTCAGATCCAGCTTTAGCCAGATCTGTTTGGTCCCTAGACATGTTGGTCCAACAGTCCACCTAAAGTCTATTCTTTTATTAGCATCCAACTTTAATATTGATTGCACGTAGCGATTGGTATACCTATGCTACCCTTTTCCAGTAGAATAGGTAGAGTGGTTCTAATTTTGGCGAGTTAGTCGGCCCTACAATTCCCCGGAATGTCTCTGTGATCCGGCACCCAACATAGGTGAAGGTTGAACTGCTCTACTATCTCCCTAAGAGATGATGGGCAGTCAAAGGTGGGTCTAGAATTTAGTAAGACTGAGTCTAGGGACTTTAAAGCGGCCTGACTATCCGAAAACATGCGGATATCCTTTGCAGATATCACGATTTTCTTCAGCCAGGACAGAGCTTCTTTAATCGACAAAATTTCAAACTGGAACACGCTACAGTGAGTATTTCCTAAAAAAGAAGACAAGATCAGATTTATGGGGGTTTACTCCCAATCCACAGCGATCTGCCCAACAGGTTCCATTTTTTGCAAGAGAATAAAGCTTTTGTGGCATGTTGAGCCGTAGACAGAAGTCTTGGATAAACTTTAGCTCGAATATGGATATCAATCAGTCGTTCTAGAGTTTTCAGAATGAAAGATGATAGACTTATAGGTCTGAGGTACTTTGGGACAACATGAGAGCATTTTCCCGCTTTGGGAATGAAAACTACATCAACTTCTCACCACGATAAGGGAATGTGAACATTTATAGCTAGGCTGGTATTATACCGTCTCGCCCAGCAGATTTGTATTGTTTGAAGCTATGCAGCGCCCAAAGCAGTTTGTCTCTTATAATCCGACCATGAATTTTGGTCACGTTTGCAATAGTCTTGTTTGGGTTGCTACTGGCCGCGAATAAGGAATTACCTGAACAGTGAGTGGCCAGTTGCGGGTTGAGTGATTCATCACTTGAGATTGTCCAAGTCTGGCAACGGTTAAGTCGAGGTCGCCGAGGCTATAAAGTAAAAATGCATTAAGGCTACATTTCACTAATACAAGTTCTAATCTTACCTTTGTCTCTTGTGTGGAGCTGAGCGTCCGAAGTCCACGAACCACGCCGTCTGCGATCCATGGTTTCTGGATTAGGATAATTTTTTCTGCGTTTTTGGAGAGACGCAGAATAAAGCCTTTTCAAGTGATGGGGATTAATCTGGAGAAACCCATTGCTATAACTTACTAGAGTTGCCTCCACCACGGTGCTGATCAAGATCTCCGATTCTAAAGATATGCCCAAGGGCTCATCTTCTTCCTCTGATCGTTTAGGATCTCTTTTTACTTCGTCATCGGTTTCCATTTCCGACAGAATGTCAGAAGAGGAGACCGACTGCTTAATTGCCCCTTCGGATAAATTGGAGTAGTCGCTATTCATTTCTGGAAAGGATATTGACGCTCCAAGATCTAAGGTTGCATTTGAAGTTTCAGTTAAAGGAGGAGGAGGTAGATTTCCAGCATCCAGCTCACCCTTTTTATAGACACTTAGGTGAATTGACTTGAAATCGAACCAAATCATAATTTAAGTCTGCGCTAGAAGGATAAGGGATTCTTTATTGATCACGATCAACGCGCATCTATAAGAGCCGTTTAGTTTCGCGACTTTCCAGTCATGAGTCTGAAGGGTAGGGTTGCTGAGTCTGATGAGCACCAGAAGTCTTTGTAGGGAGGAGGGTTCGGCTGGGATCCAGGTGCGGGTTCTAGGTCTTCTAGTGATATTCTCCTTCCTTCCGGCAAAATTTTTCCTAACAAAGCTATAGCTTTGGTGAAAAAAAAACCAAAAATCTTTGATTGGCATATGCGATAAGCTTGACGTGGCCGTAGCCTTGGTGCCATCCAGCATCGCTTGTGGTTTCCCGAAAGCTTTAAATTGACCAACTGCCACCATTCAGATGTTATCGGTCCGTCGGTGTCGTTTCTGTCGATTACCGCGATCGTGATTACGTCTTTTAGGACTTCTCTAAAAGACCTCAGAACTATACTGTTGGATGGCCCAGAGGTTTTGATGTTATAAGTTTTGGGCCTCTTGTGAACTGGCACGGTTTCCTCCAACGATCTCTGGCGCTTGGAGGAGTCTTTTAGCGTTTTGGAAGTCGTGGGTAACCCGTATTTTTGGATGTTGTTAGCCCACTCAATCTTGCTGTTTATGGCGGCACTTCTTTCAACCTCCGGAATGAATACGAAGGTTTTGATGTGAAGAATTTCAACGTCTTAGGTAGAGCCCCTTAGATGGAGCTTGTCGACGCGGCTGAGCCCCTATTTCCTCCTTAGGGGGAGGAGCTTTAGTAGCAGCGGCAAGACCGTGGCCTGACACAAACTTGCTGCAGCTAGGGGTGTAGGAAGTGATATGACCATGCCTTGCCGCAGTCTCATTTAGTTTTAGGCTCGTTGCGTTTGCCTTTAGAGGTTGGCGTACCATAGCCTGCCATAGCGGAGGGCTCGACAATGCAGGAGCCTTGTCGGTAGCAAGGTCATCGTTCTACCGTCCGGCGATAAAGGAGTACAGACGGTATACATAGTGTCTGATTTTTAACGTAAACCACCTGTAATGGAGACTTATGTCTACGGGACGCCCATACATCCATGGGTGCAAGCATTTTTTTTAGTTTGAGAACTCGTCTTGAGAACTTCTCGAAATTTATTGACCTTACTCAGCCTCTGGAATTCGACAAGTGCGATGCTCAGGGTAGAGGAACTATTCTGTTAGGTTTTGAGTAATTTCCGAAAAATTGTTTCAAACGAACTAGAGCTTGTTTGCTCTTAGTTGTCTCTACTGGGTAAAGTTTGGTGACTTTAGAAAAGCAATCTATTACCAAAGAACTATGTTGCTTTCCTGACTTTGAACTTGATAAAGGGCCAAGGTAATCAAAATGTATTCCTTTGGGAATAAGGTGCAATACTCCTTGGGACTTACCCGAGTCAGGAGAGAAATAAATACACTTTAGGCAGCTTTTAGCATAGCTTTAAATTGTTCTTTTCCTTTTGAGAAACCAGTATTTTTTAGATTATATGCTCAAAAGATTTGTCCATCGCTAAATGGCACATGGCCTCATAATGAGGTCGTATCGTATCGTATCTTCCATATTGAATGGTGCATAAAAAAGAACTTTATATTTTGTTTTGCAATAGATTAAACTCTCTATTATCTCAAAAACTGCACTTTTTGTTTTTCCTAAATCTGATGCAATGGAAATTATTTTCGAGTCTTGTCTCTGTGCAGCAGATAACACAAACTTAAAAGTCTCCAACGTAAAGAATATTAAATCATCTGCTTAAAGCATGAACTTGCGGCAATCGATCGCATTTTCTATGCTTATAATCAAAATTTTGAGGTTCCTAAGCCCAACGAGAAATACTTGGAGTAAGAGATTTTTATTACAAAGCTAATGTCAAGGCTTGGCGATCCGTATTTTTTTTAAATGGTATACCGATTAGGTAAATCTTTAATTTGCGTAGAGCATATATAATTGAAAGTATTTCTAATTCAAAGCTATGGAACTTACTTTCATTTTCATTAGCGCGTTTAGAAAAATAGGAAACCGGGTAAAACTTATTGTTGCTTTGTATCTACAGCCCTAAACCCAGCACTACTATCATCGCCATGCAATTCATTTAGACTGTGTGGATTATAGATTGATACTACTTTGGATGCAATAAGTTTTCCTTTAATAATTCAAAGGCTTGAAGTTCCTTTTCTCCAAAAGTAAATGGAGCGTCGTTTTTAAAAAGATCATAAAGTGGCTTTTCTAGGTTTACGAAGTTCTTTATACACTTACGAAAATACGAATAAAGATCGATAAAACTACGCACGTGTTTAGAGCATGAAGGCATCGGAAACATCATCTTTGGTTATTTTGTAACCCAAATTTATGTTTTCTGTTTGCATAAATAAGCACTTGTTCAATCTTAATTGCAAGCAATTTTTGATTATCAAAACAACTACCTCTTTTAGAATATTCAAGTGCGCGTCTGATGAGAATGTAAATTATGTTTCAGCTATGTTTCAGCCCAAATAGCATTCTAATGTATTCGAAGAATCTTCATTAAGAGGCACATGGTGTAAACCGTTTTTGAGATTTAAAGTTGTGAAATATTTATCTTTGAGACGATCGAAGGGGTCTTCTTCAATGACAGAGAATAGTTGTATCGAAGAGTTGTTTTATTCAACTCACGATAATCTATACAAAGTCGAAATTCTTTGTTTTTCTTTTGCACTAAAACTAACAGAGATGCGTACTCAGGCCGCGATTCACGAATAATACCATCACTTAGTAAACTATTTTTTGAAGTTCTAATTTATGTCCTAGGCGAACCATAGAATGGTATTTCTTTTGATGAAACTAAGGGAAGTGAAGGTTCTATCATATCCGTAATTTGTTGTCTTATTTGTAAAAGAACATTCGCATATATTTTTAATTGTAACTTACAGTTCCCGTGATACATACATATGTATGTATCAATGTTAGGAATTTGGTGAATCATCTCTTCAATGTTGCTTGCAATGTGATGAATGACTGCATTGTTGACTGCAAAGTGATCCTTGAAATTATTAAATTTCTATCAAATCGCTCGACACATTTTCTAATTTTTGAAGAAAGTTTCTACCCAATACAATAGGATAGTTAATTAAAAAATCTTATACAACAAACAATTTCAGATCAATAAATACGAGTATATCGTTATATTTGATTTTACAAAAAATACTTCCCAAAATCTGAAGCGGTCTACCATTACATCCACAATATTTGTTTCCCTCAATATTATGTTTCGTATCCATGGATGTTGGTAAGAACTGGTGCTGCACGAAGCTGATGGGACTTCCTGAATCCAGTAATGTCCACAAGTCTGTTGAAATTTCCATCTGATCCGAATTTAACTTATAATCGATCCACTTAGCGAATTTGTTGATAAGACTTTTTGCGGGTTACTCCTCCAAAGTGTCAACAGCGATGGTGTGATTTGTCGATAAGGTCTGTATGCAGTGTTTTCCAAAATGTAGTTAAACCATCATCACAGGTTTTGTTATTTTTTTTTTGCCAACTAGTACAGATGTGTCTTAGTTCTCCACACTTGTAGCAAGTCACATTGGTTTTCCCACTTTTGAATTCTTCACACACAATATTATTTTGCTGAGCTTTAACAGACTTGGAACTGTCAATTTTTTTTGGGATTCTGAACACACTGAATATTTTTATGATAGCTGTTTCATTTTTGACTGTTTCGGTTGTATTTATTGTTTTTTAATTGTTCATATTGTAATAAAGCCCCTTTTAGTTCGCTAAGGTCGTTTGCACTGTATAATATTGTTTTATTTATTGCACTGTCGGAAATACCATTTATTATAAACTGTAAAATGTCCTCTTCTTCTATTAAACCATGTGATACTATTTCCTGCATATGCAGGTGTTGTCCAAATTTACTGATCAAAACCGATAGGCTTAATTGAAGATTCAGTCTGAAGAATAAATGAGGACCTATTTTCCTCTCAAACAAAAAATTGTTTTTCGTGGATAAGGTTACAGGTTACGCTATTGGCCAGATATATGGTGGTCTTCTTAACCTATGGTTGATATCTATTTTTAAGCCTATTGTTGAATTTTTAATACATTTATACTCCAAACTAGATTTACATTGGTTCCATAAATTGCTCGTTGCCTTCAATGACATGATAAGATATGTATTCGGATTGAGGAAGATGAGATCATATATCACACAAATTCTTCGAAAATAGAGACAGTTGGAGCCACTAAACTTAAAACAGAAATCTTTAGACATCTTTCCTACCAGCATTTTTCAATCTGAATTGTCCGTCCTCTCACTTCCATTTTGCAGTTTTCTTTCCTTATCCTTACGAGTGTATACAAAAATTAACAGTTTGGTAAATTAAGTATTTAAAGGAAAATTCGCTCAACTGATCACAGGCCAGCTCCACCGCATAGTCGCATTTTGCATTAGCCCTACCACAGAGCGGCCGTTAGCTTCTGAAAATTGCATTCCCCCATTTATTCATATTATTTTAAAAATTGAATTGCTTGTGGAAGGAACGGCAAGTCCGTCCACACTCATACACACATGCACAACAAGCCGACACATTCCCCATCATCTTGAATTGATACAATATGAATTGTATTGAAAAATTTATCGATTCCTCCTTCGAGGGTAAAAATCACATTTCACGGCCTTCGATTTTTAAATTGTCTCGAATGAAAAGTATCCTTCTTCCAACTATGGAAAACAAAATATCCCAATGTTGACCTGATTTTAAAAAAATTAAAAAGAAAAGCCAAATATCCCTGACTGAGTCAAATTCGAACAGAAGAAAATTCAATTGTTCCACATCGCCAGCACTATGGCATTGCGAGGCAACAAACGTCTGCATGAGGAATTCAAAAAGTACGGCAATTTTGTAACACCGTCTTCGATAGACCAGAACAATTGTCGACATTTACTTTGAGACAAACACAATATTCAGCCAATGAATCGTAAAAGACCGGCAATCTGAGTTACAAGTGTGCACTCACACCTGAAATCTCATTCATGGAAAATCCTTCACACTTGGGTGCAATCTAGAAAGCTGTCAGGAAATCCCGTCTGCTTACATCCTAATGCACTTGTACTGGTTACACAAGTAGACGAATTAGTCGTACTAGCAAACATGGTGCGCTTTCGAGGCTAACATAGTAAAAGAATGGAGAGGCAACTGGATGCAGCAAAAGGAGCCAGGAATTTTCCGTTCGGTACGTTTATTGTCACTACCTACTTACTCCGGTGGTGGTCTTTTCAGGGCTGCCAAAAGTCGCATAATTGTAGGGATTTACTCCTTTTTTCCTGTAAGTATCATTATCTTTACTTTCTTGCAAATTAAATACAATTGTACAACGTATAATCGGGCCCCCGCCCAATTATCAAGGCTTCGCCCTTTAATGACGTTGTCTAATAATGAACGGGGGCAGAGCAAAGTACTGGTCTTATCGTAAACATCTTCAGATGACGCTACCGAAGGTTGCTACGATTTGATCAGTCACAAGCTGCCGGTCATAGGTCTTGTTGGCGGCTGGACCACCGGTAGTCCCTACCAGGACTTAAATCACGGTACCATGGGAGTCAGGAGCCCCCCGGATCTCGGTCCGGGCCTGACTTTTTAGAGGTAGGCCCCCTTGTGGGAGCGTCATGGTGGCTGTGGTTTAAACCCAAAATCGCGGGAAAGAGTCTTCCTATGGTTTTCCTTTGGTTTTCCTTTGGTTTTCCTTGGTTGACTCAATGTGGAGTTGCAATAAGTGCTGGGTGCTGCGACCCTAAGAGCAGTAAGAGGTTTTAGGTCAGCCTCGACTCATACCAAGGGTGGAACTTGTGCCGGCAACACAGTTCCGAATTGGTATCTAAAATGAATATCATTGCGAGCGATGGCAAGGCGTATCCTTGCTCCCATGGATGTATGGGCATCCCGTAAGTTTAAGCCCACATGGCAGGTACTTACGTTAAAAACATGAGACATCTGTACAACGTATAAGAACTACGTTTGTGAGGTTCCGTAATTAATGAACATTTTCGATTTCGCCCATGTGAGGCTGGCAATAGACATTATTCTGATAATCATTAAAGATGACTTCACCCTTGCCGAGTACTTAAGACCTTTAAGCCTATCTTCCTTCATGTCGAAATCGATGCGCTCAAAACTGTTTTGAGAATCTATTTTCTGTCTAAGATGCAACATACCTACCAACGCGGAAATTCTCGCCAGAATGCGCTTAAAAATCTGTTGGGCAGATTGAACGGCATGGTTTACCCCTCTAGACTCCGTATAAGACGTCCTGTGTCTTTTCGTATGGTGTTTGTTGATTGATTCTATGCTGAATGCTCTAAATAATTCTAGCGTCTACGGTGTCTGGCATATGCATTTTACGTAGCTGTAGTGCCCATTGGATCATGCTTGGTGACAGTCTGGTCTAAAGCGCAGGCTGCAATAGACGACCCTTTCATGCCCGATGTTGCCTATAGGCAACATTATATGTTTGAGCTTTTAAGTCCTGTAATTTTAATTTTTTCTCTAAGGTTTATTTTTCTCAGAATAGCTCGATATGTTATGCAAGCTTGTTGGAGAATATTTCATTATCAATGTTGCTAGTGATCGCTTTATAGCTGATCTGGGTTGAGTGCACACGTAAAATTTTTTTAAGCAAAAAGTGAGTGTACAAATAATTTAAAAAAATATATAAAGAAATTTAAGTGTACAAAACAAAGTGTATTAAAATAATTAAACACAAGTAAGAAAATTAGGAAAAAAAATAAAAAAATCGAAAAAAACGTTTAATTTGTGGTTAGTAATTTGTCAAACACAATGTTGGCTGTGATTCCACCTGAACTTCGAAAAATCTTCGCGATTTTGAGTCCCACCAAGATGGATGACTTCTACCGCTATTACTATGAAACTTACTGGGCACAATTTCTCAAATGATCCCGTGAAACCACTTGTGTGGAATATGAAAGGTGTAATTGAGGTGAGCTCATCATTTTGTAGCTTTTGACTAGTGAGGACTTTTGAATGCCTGCTTGCCAGTGCCACTCAAAGATTGAAAAGCTTTTAGATGGCGTATCAGACACTTTTCAGTCGATTATCTAGGCCAACTTACCATGTTATGAGAGATACATACCTATTTCCAATCACAAAGGCTGCACTTATTGCAGGCCGGAAGATAGAAAATTGGATTCTAGTACGAAATCGTATAAGCCCGTCATGGTAGAGATAGAGCCCCTATTACGTAAAAGAGTGATTGAAAATTTCGAGAAAAGGATTAGGGTAAGCAGAGCAGAGGCAGTCATTTAGAAGGTATTGTGTTCCATAAATAATTCCTATTCATCTATGTGTCTACTTTATAAAGCCATAAAGTTTTCAGGGATATCTTTAACAATTGTGAGTTTTATTTTGGTGAGCGAAATATTGACGAAGTTTTCGCCTAGTATCATTTTTATCCGAGACCGAAAGTAAAATCTTATTAGACAGTAAGCAGTCTGCAAAAATTGTCTGCTTAAATTCTAATCGTCGACAGTGAGTTTGTTCCTAGATGTCATTCGCTTTAGCTGTGGCCTTTTGTTATGACTTTAAAGACTTGGCATGTTCTTTTTATTGTATTTTTTTAGTAAAACTTCCAAACAAAATTTTTGCAGCTCTCAGTGTTCTCAAGGAAACTCTCTTTTTGTTGGTTTTTCCTTTCTTGTGGAAAAACCTTTTCTTGCTCGTAGAGCTCGTGAGCTCTTTGCTGGTACTCTCTGAGGGCGTGCGTGCCTTTGATACTTACTTATTCGTATGTTATCGAATAAGGGCTTGATGCGAATTATCATAGTGTATTTTTTTCACATAGCGAAAGTTATGCGGAAGGTACCCTCTGGCTAAAAATCTGAATTTGAGCAGCCCGTTCTATTTAGCAATCACATAATCACTATATCTCACTTTGTGTCGAGTTGTGACTTGGGAGAAAATTACATAATCTTTATAACGGCAGGAGGTCTGGTCGGTGGCTGGATGCCGAAGCGATGAAAAAGCTTGGACGTTGTGAACCTTCAGCCACTGAATGTCATGGTGATGGTATATGAACTCGTTCATGCTAACAGCAAACAAATATGGGATTTTTTCATTGATAAACTTGGATAATCCATGCATATGGATGCAGGTATTGGTGAATGGATTTGACAATACCTTTTCACGAGAACGTTCAATATTACACAACACAAATTAGAGACTTTAAGCTCAGTGATTCGGACTATGAAGAGTTACCTCATCCGCCGTTTAACTAACCTTCTAACTACTAATTTCCGGAATTTGGGTAATCGGTTACGAAATATGCAGTTTTAATCAGGAAGAGGTAATTTCGGCCCTTGCAGCCGTCAGTAACCTATACGAAGGTACACCGCATATCAAACACAAATCCACACAAACGCTCCCACTTTATCAAGCCACACGCAAATGACTTACACAATTATACAGCAGCAGACATAAGCAGGAAGTCGTCAGTGGATTGATTGCACTCAAACGACAATAACGCTTTAGAATTTTAAAGAAGCACATAAATTCTACTTCATAACCCCAAGACCCATTTAATGATAAGTGAGAATCACTTTAATTACCTAAGGTCTATTTTAGGATTCTAATCGTCAGGAATCCTTACTTTAATACTGAGCTACTATTACCATTCAGAAATCAAACCGCAAATCATTTGTTCTTTAATACATCGGTTTTGAAATTTACAAGTGAATCAATACCTGACGTGGTGGCATGCCGCATTAGTTAAGATCGTCGACTGCTGCAATAGACCCTCTCGTTCAAATCACAGGTCAACACCAAAAAGTAGGAAAATAACTTTTCTGACGTCACTACTCTTTCAGCAATGGTAAATCTCCACAAATGAAATCTCCTGCCTGTGGAAAATTCTATAAATTTCAGCCACAATTGGGACTGTGAAGCAGAGCAGCCACTATTCCATCACACTTATGTTATTGATAGATCCCTGTGGACCCATTTTACTCGTAATACTCTTCAGTGGAAAAGCAGAAAAGCGTCTGTTCGAGGCCATCGAGAGGCGATGTTCGAAAGCCTTACCAAAACTTGAAAATAATTTGCTAAGAGACCATGAAGAGATAAGCGAGGAAACGAAATAGTGAAGACATAGTTGCCGGTGAAAATTCGAAAGGTTTGCTTCCGAAGACTTTCAACGATGCGGTGTAAAGCTAAATGAACTATTCAACGTTGATGATGATCGACTGGATAGCTTTATGTAAATCGGAGTCGAATAAGGCTGGATGAGCAGACGGACAACTCGAATTATTTAAAGCACCGAGGTTTAATTTGGCAAGGATCATACACCTACTCATTTGTAAAATATAATGAAATCAATGTATGCACGGTGAATTGTATCCACGCACGGACTATCCTCAAGAAGGGTGAATCTCTGATCTGAGCTAATTATAGCCAAATAAGTCTCCTTAGTGACGCATATAAGACTTCATCTGATGGTGGACACTTAAAACCCAATATCAACAGTCTGATAAAACGTTACCCGTGTGGTTTAAGGCCTGGTAATTCCATTATCCACGAGGCGACTGATCAGGAAACTGCTGACTGTACTATAACTTGGATTGGGCCAAAATGGAACAATCAAGTTCGAAGCGTAGTGCTTGGCTTAGCTCCCTGTATGTATAAATCTTTGCTCATGGAGGTTAAAATGGCAAGGGCATGCTCGATTAAAGGGCAACGACATTCGGATTTGTAAGTGGAATTTCCGGACATGTGGCTGAGCCATTAGCAGAGGCCTTTGACTACTATCATTAATATATATATATAGAATATGGAAAAACTTCTTCTGTAAACTGTATAACAGCGACGAAATGTAACATCTCCTCAACTTAGACGATAATAGCCAGAACTTGCACCCCAACACGAAGTTAGGATAGCGGTTTCAGATCAGGAAAGTCCACAATGGACCAAATCTTCAAACTCTGGCATGTCCTGGGAAAAACTCAATAAATTCAAATTGATACCCACCATCTTTTTGCAGATTTTAAGGACGCATATGAAGAGCTATATAGAGCTATGACTAGGTCTGACATCCCTGTCTGTGAAGAATGACGATAGAGAACCCCCACTGCTCCTTCGAGGTCGGTAACGTCTAAACCGAGAACTTTGTTATAAAATAAGGTTTTAGACCTTGTCATGTGACTTTTTTAACATTATACTTGAGACAATTATGCGGAACTCGGAAGCAAACACCGGAAGCACAATCTTTCAGAAGTCTGCGCAAATAAATACTATAGCGTACGCTGATAGTATTGGCATAATTAGGACTCAACGGACTGTCACCGGTGCATTCTCTAGTATTGAAACGGAAGCTGTCGATACGCGTTTAGCGGTAGATGAGGGCAGAACCAAGTATATGCTGTCAACAACAAGGGACACATAACATCCACGAATTGGATAGAACGTCATAGTGGACAGCTATAATTTCGAGACAGTAAGGAATTTTTATACCTTGGCTCTGCTGTAAATTCTGCAAGCAACACCTCAGCAGAAATAAAACGAAGAATCACTCTTGCCAACTGCTGTTCCTTTGGGCTAAGAAGGCAATTAGCGTGTAAGACTCTATCCCGAACGACTAAGGAGACTCTATATAAGGCCTTTATCAGCCCAATCCTTTTTTATGCCGCGGAAACATACACCCTCTCGAGAGCTAATGAATACGTCCTCTGTTGTTTTAAGAAAATAATCCTCCCTAAGTAGGCAATAAATACAGATCGATACCCACCACCTGTTCATTAGATTTAAAAGTAGCATTTATAGATAAAAGCTATACAGAGGCATGATACGTTACGGCATCTCTGCCACATTCGTCCATCTATAGAAGATGAATATATAGAACGCTGGCTGCTTAATAAAAGTTGGTACTGATACAATTGACGAATTTGATGTTTGAAGCGTTTGCATAAAAAACATCCAACCTTGGGCAGCACACAACGATGCTAAACAATAACTTTGAGGTGGTAATGACTTTTCTATCTGGACTTCATCGTAAATTCTAACAACCAAACCACCGCAGAGTTCAAGCGAAAAATCGCTGTTCTATTTTTTTACTTAAAAGGCAGCTTATAAATAAGTCACCCTATAAGACCCTCATCATCCCAGTCCTATTATATAGCACAGGGGGATGGACTTTACCCATAGCAGATAACAATGTGTTTTGATGTGACAAGAGGAAATTACTTCAAGTGATTGTGACTGCATAAGTGGAATTTGGAGAAGAAGACATAGCTACGAATTTTACAGGTTATATTGTATGATATATAGACCTTGTCAGAAGAGCTTAAATTCACCAGTTCTGATGCCTAGGACACGTTGAGCGAATGAAGACCACCCGTCCGATTCGGGTGTCTTCCGATCCTTTACCGCATCGTCCGGTAAAGAAAGATCTCGCCTTAGGTAGCACGCCTAAATGGAAGAGCCCTCAGACAACTTTGTGCGTAAAAATTTAAGCGATTATCACAAAATCGTGGTTACTGAGGGGAGCTATTTTTTAAGACTCAGGTCCACCACCGTCTGCAAAATCTCCATAAATAAGGTAAAGTAAATTAGAAAACATTGTTCTTTGCATATACTCGTAAGTCTCCTTTAGAATCTGCTCATTCCCCGAAGATACATACTCGCTATTCAATTATTTATTCGATGGCTGGTGAAAACTCTTTTGATAGTATCACTCAGAGGTGATAGTTAAGAATCGCCTCAAACTTGATTGTTGCTCCCATTCTCATTGAAATAGCAGTTTCAATAAACGGTGACTAGATCGATAGGAAAAAACTTTAAATAAAGCAACAGCGGTGCAAGATATAAAATTCAAGCTGATATAGAGATATAGATTCAAGCTGTCTGTCCAATTTTTGTTGATTCGGTCCAATATGTGTGGCGTTATTCCGGCAATAGCGTGTCGAATGTTGGCCTCGTCCAAAATGGTTAATTTGTTAGCGTGGACTAAGCAGTTGACGTAGCCCCAGAGAAAATAATCAAGTGGTGTCAAATCGCATGATCGCGGCGGCCAATTGATGAACGCTCGCCGTGAGATGACCCTGTAACCAAATTTCTCCTTCACAACTTCGACCGTTGCGTCGCTTGTATAGCATTTATCGCCATCTTGTTGGAACTACAGCTTGGATATATAGATGTTGTCAAGCTCTGACAACAGAAAGTCGGTTAACATCGCTTTATACCTGAGACCATTGACGGTAACGGTGTCCCCTTCCTCATTTCGAAATAAGATCCGATGATGCCGCCATGCCATAAACCGCACCAAACAGTCAATCTTTGTGGATGCATTGATGCTTGGAGGAACACTTGTTGATTGTCTTCGTTCCAATAACGGAAATTTTGCTTGTTGGCATAGCCGCTGAGCCAAAAATGGGCCTCGTCCGAGAAGATGAGCGCCGGATGTATATAGGGATATAGGCCGAAATCCAACCGCAAAATAAGCCGGGCTAACGCTGTGGCGACGCGTAATTCAGCTAATCGGCGCTGAATCGACATTACTGTGTCTTCTTTGATACTGGCCGCTACTGTGGCTATGTTTTCTTCATTTCGCACCGTTTTCTATCTGATTTTCAAAATTTTCCACGGTGCGACGAATTGCCTGCACACTGAAGCCATGATTACGATTGACCTTACGACGAAATTCAGATTTAGAAATTAGCGTAAAATGAAATGGCAAACCTTACTGAATATTTTGATAGCTGAATGTCATTGGTAACTTTGACAGCTGCTGAAAAGTAACAATTAGATAAACTACCATTGCCATCTGATCATCCGTTACATTATAATCTTTGCATTTATGCCAATTCTTTCGGAAATTCGCCAACGACTCCAAATTGTTAGCGGCAATGCAAGAAGCCTCGCAGTAAGATGGTTAAGTAGTTTTGTCTTCGACTGGTCAGTGATTGTTTTATGTGCATTTCACTGTCTTTCACTATTCACTCACTATTTTTATTGTGACTAAAAAAAAAGTGATTATACCTGGAAATCTTCGATTAAAGCTATTTTTACCAATTCAAAAAAAAGCTGAATCAGAGCAGCAGTACTTCTCTGGTCGGTGCAAGATTGCAGTGAACTACCTTAAAAAAAAATAAAGAACGGCAGCCCTGATCTATAGTTTCGGCTGCCCTTTCTAGCGGTGTCCTAATGTGCACACAAAAACGTACGTGAGTGCGCTTCGATGTTACTTTTTCGTCCGTTTTTCAATAAGGTATGTGACCGTGTTCACCGTGCTTACTCCTACTTGGCAGTTTCTCTCACATCGCATACATTGCAACCGGAAAAGCTCTTGACTTGTGCTGCTGGTTGAATAATAATAAATTCTCAACGATGTATGTATGTATTTGTTTTGTGGAGTTTGTTCATTTTTTTCCAACCCGTCATTGTCAGGATGTGAATGACGGTGTATGTTTGTACTCTGACAAACATTGAGTGAGTGTTACATAAAGGCAAAAATTGAATGGCAGCGGATAGAGCAGCAGCAGCAACAGCAACAGTAGAAGCAGGATTTCAGGATAAGCTCGTTCAAAATCCAAAACCCCAGCACATACGAGAACATGTACATGCCTTTCACCACCAAAAATCGGTCAACATGACCTGACAATGCCCTTTTGCTGTCGCTTGAGTCACTTGATTCGCCTTAGTCGTTCTATAGTCGCTTTAGATGTCCCGTTAATGTGTGGTCTTGTGTTTGTGTGGTGTGACGATAGTAGTTCAAACGTGGCTACGTGTCCTTATAGCTGCATTACATACAAGTACCAAAGTACCATTTAAGTCGAGAATTTCTTTATTGTTCCACCCATTCCAGGGACTTTCATTGCAAAGTCTCCCTAGTCGTTACTACTACTCGTATATGCCGTTGGTCATCCTAGCCATGGTGCTACTCCTGAAGACATTGTATGTATGTCGGCAGGGATTAATTCATGTTGATGGTCCATCGCAGGATATAGAAATAGATAAGTAGAAAATTAAGAAAAAAAAACTCCTAGTAACACAAAAGGATGAATTGCCTCCTTCCACGAATGTCCTTTATTTTATTTTCTCCGTTGTGTCCCTTCTTTTCAGCATACTTTATGCTAAAACATCTTCATACTTTATTCAGGTCAATACACGACTTAAAGTCTGCTCGTTTTCTAGAATCCAGAATTTGTATGTACTCGTAGCTGCTCGTTGCCCGGCTAGATGACTTCGTGTAGAAGGACATAAAGTGGAACAATGACTACGCGATCCACAATTTCAGCTGCAATTGACGGTAGTTAGGAGGTACGACAAGTCCTCGCATACTGGTGCATAGTCATAGTGGCACTATGATAGAGCAATTTTTTGTGCTCGACTTTGCTTTTTTTTATAACTTATTTCCTCCCTGCTCATCCGTTAAATCCTCGAGGAAAAATCCTTCGTCCGGTGATTTTAGTCTATGTGTTTGCCGTTGTCGTCGTTATTGGTGTCCTCCACCTTCATAGTGCTCGTCCTACTGCTTCCATGGATGGTTAATGGTAATGGTACTGATGGCCGTGGTACGGATATATACGTTTTTATTGAGACAATCGTTAGTTATTGATGGAGTATGCCAGTAAAGAGCAGCATCCTGCTGCTTTCCATTGTTTCCTTTACATTCCTGGTTTTACGACCCTTTCGGGTGTGCTGGGACTGGGATTGGCTGCCTTGTGGGTGACAAACTATCTAACTTCCACCCCTCCTTTTCCACTCCAACATTTAAAAACAATTTCTGAGCTGGTGTCCTCGTTCGCTGATATACTTCATTAGCACTATGTTGAGCTGGTTATAAATGTTTGAGTAATTTGTGAATGCCTTTATGTTATCACCGACGGCATTGTTTGCAGCAGCCAGAGCTGGATCAAGAGGAAAGGATCTTAACTGAAAGGATTTGTAAGGGCGAAAATTATTTCATTACTTAGGAGGTTTAGAAAAGATAATCAGCCGAAAGGGGTAAGGACAAGTGGGAAAGGAAATGGAACGCGATAATCTTTTTGGTGCTCAGTGTCTTCAAAAAGACAAGGATGGGGTTGAGCTTAAGTGGATTAAGTACTAATAAAACTTCGATTTGGCAATCTTAAATTATGAAGAGATTCGAATACAGATTCAAACTCAGATTTAGATTTTAATTGTCACATTAAAATGCCTGAGTAACTTCGGTTAATGCGTATAAAACTCATTTCTTTATATTGTCACAATTGTATTGAAAGCATGTGCTATCCGTAGCTTGGTGGTTTTGGGAGGCCTTTTTGAAATTGATTGTGATTAGAACAACATCGAAAGAGCCAAGATAACACTTTCGCATTGCTGGCGGCCACGGAATAAGATGACGAAGAGGAGGAGGGGTCAGCACTAAGTAGCAGGATCAAAGAGCTGCAGAAAAAGCTTCTGGCTAATAAATCCAAGCAAGTTGCGAGGAGTTAGAAGGAGCAGCAACTCCAAGACTATTCGCAGCAGCCAAAAATGAGCGAGTCTATATGAGCAACAAAAAACAAGGCACAATCGCAACAAAAAAATATACCACAGCAAAGCGACAACAACAGCAGCAGCAGAAGCAACAACAACAGCAGAAATCAACTAAGCTACGGGTACCTGCAATCAACACATTTAATATGGAGCTAAAGGAAACAATAGAATTACGTACTAAAGTCAGCCATAGGCAATCATTTTTACATTAAATGATTTAGTCGGGTACCTATCGATCCACTGCAACACAGTGCAGCGCTAGCTGAAAATTAAAATTTTGCTGAAGGATACGACGATGAAGTACTTCTCCTACACACTGAAGGGCTAGATGCTGCAAACAATTCTGCTGAACTGGCGCTAGAACTGTCGATTGAACCGGAAAAGCTCTTTGCACTGCTGAAAGAGAAGGAGTGCGACGACTCCACCCGACGAGGTGGAGGGTAAGCTTTGTCACGGCGGGAGAAGCGGAAGTTACCGTTTTTCCTGGTCCAGCTAAGGCTCAACAGTAAAGTGGATGGTCTAAGGAGTGTCAAAGTCCTGGATTACTAGATGGTAGCATGGGAAAGTGTAAAAAGGAGCGATAATGCTTAGAAATGTCTTTGCTTGCAATGGTTAGGGCACGCCGCGTCTAACTATGAATTCCAATTAATATAAAGAGTAAATCTGCAGCAGAAAGCGGCATTTAAACTTCCGCCTGTTCAAATACAAATACCAACCTTTACTCCCCAAGGCAGGTGGAAGAAGTAGGGCACAGCAAACGAAGGTTTCTTCTCAGGCCCCAGCACCTACAGTTCCGAAACCTGTACCTGATATGCCAGCAATCTTGCTCTCGATTCTCAACTTAAGATAATAGAACGAGCTACGCTTGTGGATCAAATCTACGCGCTAGTGCCGTGCCTAACGCATCTCCAGTCGTAATGGGTACGTACATGGTGGAGCAAACCCTGAAGGTTTAGCCGCATTATTTAAGTTGCTTAAAGACCAAGCCCCTGATATGTTTTTTATCAGCGGAAATCAGCTTAGCAAAAGACACAAAATGAGGCACAGAGGATTTAAAATAGTACGAAGAAACCGACCCAACTCCATACAAGAAGGAAGCGTTGCGATCTTTGTAAGAAAAGCACTGCGTTTGAAAAGAGTATACAGTCGTGCAGTATGTAGTTTCCAGGTTCCAGGTTCCAGGTTCCAGGTTCCAGGTTCCAGGTTCCAGGTTCCAGGTTCCAGCTTCCAGGTGCCTTGTGCATGGTGTTTATTTATACATCTGAAACTACTCAATCCACCTTATTCATCTCAGAGCTCGAGACAATTGTTCGATTCCTAGGACTGAAATTGGAAAATAATTATTTTATCAACTACCGATATTTTAACCCCAAACATAGAGATATAATAATACATCAAACACTAGGGGGAACCTACTATTACAGTCATTTCCTAGACACGGGTCCTATTTGTATCTCATGTTGTTTGATACACGAAAAGAACTGACATGCATTAATAAATATACCGCAAACTGTCTACTTACTTTTGACAATCGCACTTAACAGCAGGGCTACCTATGGTGGTAAAGTCGATATGGAGTGGACGAAAACTAAGTGATGGTATTCTAAGGCAAGGTACGCGCCATGGCCTGCATGGCTTTGGCACAGCTCAGTCACTAGCACAAAATTCTAGGTTCCCTTTTCCCTTTATGAAAG
The DNA here is from genome assembly GCA_949129095.1 of Volucella bombylans. Classification (NCBI taxonomy): domain Eukaryota; kingdom Metazoa; phylum Arthropoda; class Insecta; order Diptera; family Syrphidae; genus Volucella; species Volucella bombylans. The sequence continues at coordinate 140,053,287 of OX422140.1, read as the reverse complement.
GGGGTTCCCCCTAACCCTGGTCCTAGAACTTTGATCTGCACCACGTTGAATTCTAGTGTCAATGAGCCCATTATTCTAAGAAAACAACCAAAGCAGCAGAAAGCATCCGGGATATAAAACATAGTGGATTCGACCTCTTCAAAACGCCTTCTAAAGGGTGATTTTTTAAGAGGTTTAAAACTTTTTTTTAAAAAAAACACAAAAAATTCCAAAAAATGAATGAAATATTTATTTGAATCGATAGTTTGAACCTTGCAATTTAATGTTTAAAGATAATTTCATGCAAATGTTGACCGCGGCTGCGTCTCAGGTAGCCCATCCGCTGAGTCCAATTTTGGCATACTCTTTCACACATATCGGCCGGTATCTCACGAATGAATGCATGGATGTTGGCTTCCAGTGCGTCAATCGAAGCGGGCTTGTCCCTATAGACATTAGCCTTGACATACCCCCACAAAAAATAATCTAATGGTGTCAAATCGCACGATCTAGGTGGCCAATTGACCGGCCCGAAACGTGAAATTAACTGTTCACCAAACTCGCCTCGCAATTGCGCCATTGTTTCGCGTGCTGTGTGGCATGTGGCACCGTCTTGTTGAAACCACATATCATGCAAGTCAAGAACTTCCATTTCGGGCAAAAAAAAGTTTGTTATCATCGCTCGGTAGCGTTCACCATTGACAGTAACGCTGCGATTCGCATCATCTTTGAAGAAATATGGCCCAATAATGCCGCCGGCCCATAAACCGCACCAAACAGTGGCTTTTTCGGGATGCATTGGTAGCTGTTGCAATGCTTCTGGCTGATCTTCACTCCAAATGCGGCAATTTTGCTTATTTACGTACCCATTCAACCAAAAATGAGCCTCATCGCTGAACACAATTTTTCGATAAAAAAGCGGATCCTCGGCCAGCTTTCCAAGAGCCCATTCACCAAAAATTCGGCGTTGTGGAAGGTCGGCTGGCTTTAGTTCTTGCACCAGCTGTATCTTAAAAGGCTTTACGCCCAAATCCTTCCGCAAAATTTTCCACGTAGTGCTGTAACAAAGGCCTAACTGCTGGGAACGGCGCCGTATCGACATTTCGCGGTCTTCTGTCACACTAGCTGATACGGCCGCAATATTTTCTTCACTACGCACAGTACGTAAACGTGTTGGTGGTTTAATGTCCAACAAAGTAAATTTGGTGCGAAATTTGGTCACAATCTTCCGAATAGACTGCTCAGAAGGTCGAGAATGCCGATCATAAAATGGAAGCAGCGCGCGATGAACATTTCGAACCGAGCACGAATTTTGATAGTAAAATTCAATAATTTGCAAGCGTTGTTCATTTGTAAGACGATCCATGGTTAAATTGCAAACCAAACTGAAGCTGTTTGACAGTGACACAAGGTACTAAACACACGTCAGCTGTCAAAACCAGTGTTGCCAAAACCAAACCAGCTAAAAAATCACATATTATAAGGGTGAACGAGGGTATTGCTCGTACCTATTCGGAGCCAACGCAAAGGGATAAGGACGAGGAGAAGTCGACGGAACCCTCCAAGGTCTCCTCGAACCTTGCAAGCGCCACTAAGATAAGTTTTGTGGACAACAATAGGACAGGGGCAAGAAAACTCAGACAAAGAACCCCACTCAAATCCTAGCAAACAGCGTGAAAACGCGAGGAGACTGCTTAAACGTCTTAGGAACTGCGACGGCAGCTCCTTAACGAAAAAGGAAGCGCCTATGCTAGATAGGGTAATATCCAATGAAATAGGAAGCTCTATATCGACCAATGGCGGCTGATAGAACTAAGAATTATAGACTGTGTCAATGACGCTATAATGAAAGCGGCTGGGAATATTCCGCTCTTCAGACAGTTGAATACCTCAAGGCCATACAGTGTGCCAACATAGTTGAGAGAGTTCGTCGGCAACACGAAAGCTTGACGGACAAAGGCGAACTTCATATTGCCTTATTAATTATTAAGAACTCATGGGTCCTACCAGACCTAAAGAAGGGTTGAACATTCTTGGTCCCTGCATAATGTTGGACAGGATAGAACGCAATCCCCGACACCTCAATCCAGAGCTTAACAACAACGAGTGGGAGTAATCGAAGTGGAAAAGCACACCAAAGATGGCATGGATGTTGTGGCTATACTAAGCCACAAATCTGTACCACTACTATGTAAGGCCAAATACAAGGTCCTTGTCTGCATAACCTGCAGCAAGATCAAACTTTTCCAAGGTCGCGTTGCCTTGGGTAGCAAACCGAAAAGGAACACAAATGTGGGTGGCCGTGGCTCAAGTGGTAGTGGACTGGCTTCCAGATCGGAAGATTCGGTGTTCGAATCCCAACCTCGCCCGAAAGACATTCATTTTTTCAATTAACGAAAATCAAGTAAGATGAGTAGTTAACTAGAAATCAACAACAAGCCAACTTCCACTAAGAACTTAGTCTGCCAATTAAATGTTGGTTGCCACCACTGAGTTAAAACATCTTTCTTTCTCTCTGTATCCCATTTTCCAAAAAACTTAATACATGCTGAGGCATTATAAGTGTATTCATACCCACTTGAGTGTTAAGTTCTTAAAAAAAGAAAAAAAAATCCCTAGGCTGAAGAGAGTACCAATAAATCTTCATCACAGTGAGGCGGCCAGCATTAAATTTGTCTACCGTATGACTAAGAAAGACATCGACATCGACATGGTGACCGGGGACAAGGAATCAGGCAATGAAAGTAGTATTAGATCCTGTTTAATATCAAATTATCTATCTCCATATTCCTAAACAATAACGAATAAACTGCTGCTCAAGCTTTCTTCAACATACATGCTAAATGAATCGACTGACGGACCTCCTCCAGCAATACTAAGCTCAAGTACCAACAAAGTAGAGCAGGAACGGTTCGATGTAATCATTGGATGTGACGCTAATCCCCTTCATATACCATTTGGTAGAATTGACACAAACTCTAGATGTGAGTCCTTATCCCAATACATAATTGGCCATAGTCTTTTAATCGTCAACTGCGATAATGAACCAACGTTTGTATATGAAGATATCACCCCACTGAGTAAATCTGCAACTGGAAGGTATCTCCACTCATATCATTCTCTGATCATAGAAGAATCAAGTTCAATGTCAAAGACATACCCATACCCTCTCTACTGTACAAAAGTCCCACAAATACCAACTGAGAAAATTTTACAGCAGAGACAGATCAACAAATTTTTTTTTTAATCGGGCTCGAAATGAAAAACCCCACCGAAATAGACTATACAGCGGGAAAACTGAGGATGATCTTCACTCAGGCTTTTAATCAAACACGCCCTACGAAGATCAAGGAATCCCCACATTGGTGGACTAAAGAACTACAATGCATTAGGAAAGAGGCAAGAAACTTTTCAATGCAGCCAAAGGCACAAACTTGTGCGCCGACTGAGACAAATATGTATAAGTAAAATCTAAGGAAATACAAGAGCGCAATCTGCAGCGTTAAAAGAAGATCATGGAGAAAGTTTTGCTCCAACAGAGTGTGCGAGGCCAAGGAAAGTTAGTAGTTGGTTATCAAAAGCTACTAAATGTTAGCTACACGAAATCCAACTATGAAGCTTTTGGACTTCTGTTAGAACAGTTCCTTGGGTGTATTCATACATAGATTTATTATCTGTGCTATAAGTTAAAATTTAGAAAATGTAAGAGTTTATTCCGCATTAACTAACCTGATAACCTGTATGCTCTGCAACACGAACATCAATGCAACACTAAGTAACATGGTATTGAGGGTCACTACCTCAAGGGGCACCCATGAAGGAGGAATGTCTTTTGTGTTAATGTGAACACCTGTCGTGGAGATTTAAGCTCACGGGATGCTCTGACATACATGGGGGTCAGAATATACGCCTGGCCATCGCTTACCGTCTTTCGGTAATACTAAAGTCGGAACCTGTGTTTAGGGCGCAGACTCTACCCTTGGTTTTGGTGGAGGCCCATTTAAAACCTCTCACTGTTCTTAGGATCAATACTTACTTGCAACTCTATATTGGGTCAAACAACTTGTAGAAGACCCTTCCTACGACTTTATATTTAAACCGCAGCCACCATGACGCTCCCATTAGGGGGCCCACCTCTTCCAAGTCAGGCTCGGACCAAAGTCCGGGTCCCTGACTTCCCATGGTACTGCTTTTCAGTCATGGGGGATTGTGGTCATACCACTCAACAAGGACCCTATAACCGGCCGCTTAATATGAAAGCCTTTACAATAAGGCCAGTATTGCTCTTAGTCCGTTTATTATCAGTCTAAGCCATTGAAAAGAAGTAGGCTTGGTAATAGGGTAATTGGGAGTATGCCCACTTAAATTTCCTTTCAAACTCGCGGATGCAACTAGATGGTTTAGACCCGCTGAGGGACCAAAGGATAGCCAACGTGAGTTGGAAAGCGGAAACCAGAACTAGGAACATTACTCAAATTCCCATCCTCTTTCAATTCCCATGGGTCTACACAAACCTAAGTGTAATAAGGTATAGAATGGACTCGGCTTGAGATGCCTCATTAACCCGTTAGTCTAACCTAACCTACAAGAAAGGTCATTAAATATAGAAAGTTCCCAAATGGAACGGTATTGCTTTTAATTCTGATAAGGATAGCGGCGTTAAGATCAAACTTACCAGCCGCTATTCTTCTAGCTTAGCCAAGTCTTGCTTTACCGCGCGGATGGGTGGAACTTATCAAGAATGAATGAAGTTAATCAGAAGGGTCCGAATACAACGTCTGCATTGTTTGGGGTAGAACCCTGGGCCACAGAAAATTTTCGATTCTATAATATTAGCAAGGGACATACTCTCAGGCAATTGCATATGAAGTAGCAATGTAGTAGCCCATTAGTTATAGAAACTCTAAAGTGCAATCAGCCCTAGAAGCTCTCAATAAATCCACTCAAAATTCAAGTTAGAGGGAGGATGCTGACTAGCCTGACTTATCTAGTCTTCAATGCATCACCATCTGAAACAAAGTTAAATGTCGGTGTGATATTGTGGATATCATATCCCTTTCAACTAAACATATCACATGGAAAGCCTTCAAGGCGGTATCCGCTTTCTGGTAGTGTAAAAGAGCTTTGCTTACGGCATGTGGTTAGTCACCGAGGAGGGTCCTTTTGGACCTACAGTCGCTTATAATAAGAACAATTATAACATATGCTTGAGTTGTCTAGTGGGAAAAGCTTCTACCGAAAACGGCACTGCTGCTTTTACCGTATTCCAAAGAACTGTCCGTTTCATCTACATGGGGACTTTCCCTTTTACGCTTAGTTTTTACAACAAACTTAGATTTCACCACACATTGAACAAAATGCGTAGAATAAAGGACTCTTTGAGCGCAGTCGGAACGCTGAATTCACTGAATCTTGTTTGGTTTCCAAGTCATAGTGGAATCAAGGTAAATCAGATCGCCTATGAACTGACAAACTAGGCTCGAAGGCGAATTCCTCAGCACTAGAACATGCATTGGAATTGCCAGCGTCCTCGGTTAGAACTTCAATTAATAGTATTCGTATGAGCCCAATTACAGATGGCCGAACGTCTTTCAGAGGTCTGTATCCCACTGAAGGGAAGTCTGTAGACGGCTTACTGGCTTCGCAGTGTTGCACTACTCTCACCTAGGCATAAGCGACATAGTATCCTGCAACGCAAACTATGAGATTGATGACAACACCACAGAGCACTATCTCTGAGCGTATCCGATCTACGCTCGCATCAGGTTGCATGTACTCAGCGCTGATTTTGTGGGTGGTTGTACTGTCGGCACTTTATTGCTGAAGCTTTAACTCGCATGCAGTACAATGGGCTCGTTCTTTGTTTGAGTGCTCTGATTTCAAATTCTCCTTATCATCGATTCAAACCTATTGTGTAATACCACCAATTGGTAGCGTTATTATGTACCCTTCCCCAAATGAGAACATAATCCATTCACCAAACAGCACCATGTGATTTTCTTAATCCTGTTGTGTAACCCAAGTTTGAGGCAATTCAATCCAACCCACGGAAATCCGCCCCAAAAATCCAGTCGAATGTGTAACGGTAATGAAATTACAATTTTACGGCAGCCACATGAAAAATGAATGAGACTTTAAAAGACTCACTCGTTCCGAATGCATTAGGAGAGTCTGCCTAAAAGCCTAATACCGCCTACATGGGCCATCAAAACAAGTATTCAATGCTCTCAGTGCCACCTGAGCTTTTTCTCTGCAAATGTCTTCCTTCAATTCTACGTCTTCTTCCACCTCCCGGCTTTGATTTTTTTCCTTCATCTTTTCTGCATTCTTTTTTATTTCCTGTTCTTCTTTTCTTCTCATAAATTGTCGATTTTATTTATATGAATGTTGGAGCACTCCATAAGCGGCAGCAATGTCGGTCTTGTTTTTTTTTTTTTTGCAAAAAGTAACGGTAAGGATAAAGCAGCGGCCACACGTGAATGGGATACAAAAATGGACGAAGGTGCTTGTACAGGGTCAGCGTCCATTTGCACGTGCATGCGACTATTTATTTTATTAGTTCCGAAATGATGTCTAGGGCATGGAACAGTGTGTTGAGCAGAAAAATTGACATTCTGGATATTGGGGAAAAAATATCTTCTTTAGCACTTATTGAAAGAATTAGGGTGCAGGCTATTTGCAAGAAATGTGTAGTAGATTTTTTACTTGTTTTGTTTTGCATCGGAAGTGTTACTACATCTATGCTAGACATTTTCTAAGGCATAAGGTCTGAATGACTACTGGCCATCTAACGGATGTAATAACATATTCTGCTTAAAATATAACAGAAATTATTTCCTGCGTTGTATTTTAGCTGAATTATTGGCGCACACAGTTGAGCAAGCAATATTATTTACAAAAAAAATAGGGCTCTGTGCAGCCAACCTTAAATGCCTTTGCTAATTGGGGGTCAACATTTTAACTTCTAAGTTTACTTTCATTCTTTTAGGCCTCCTATACCCCAATTGATTGACCTGGACAATAAAACTTCCGATTTCGCGATAAGAGTAACCTTGGGCTTCGTGACCTTTCTTCATTCGAAGGCGCAAAAGGAATGAAATCAATCGAAAATTGCATAAAGCGTTCATGCAACTAGCCGTCAGAGAAATAGTTTGTTTTTAGTACAAATGCTGTCAGGCTGACAAAAAATAGTTCACATCCTAGTTTCAGTATTGTTTCATTTAAAAATATTTTAACAAATCTTCTGAAATAGATTTGATAAAACTTGCGGGAAAAGTAATGTCATAATGTGAATGCGGCATAATTTTTGCAAATGGTGTCATGTGTTACAGTGCTTTGACATTTATATTGTAGACAGATAGAGAATTAGATGACAACAAGCAATAATGCGATACATACCTGAAGAACACAGCATTGTAGTATTATAGTTGCTGCTTATTTGACCAATTTCTGGTATGCTATTTTAACACAGCGTCTATTTCGTCATGGTTTTCCTAGGCATCCTGCACCATGTGCGCTAACAATTAAGCGTTTGGCTGACCGTCTCATGCAAAGTAGTTTCACTAGAGATGTTGCAAGAAGTGGCCGGCCCCTTATTGCTCGTTGGACCTAGAATATCACTTCTGTGCCCGAGGACGTCCAAGAGAGTGCACAAACATCAAAGAGATAACGATGCACATACTTTTACATCAGCAGACGTTCGTTGCTTGGAATTTTGTTGAAAGAACTGAAGACGTTCCTTTATAAAGTGCAAACCGTTCATCAAATGCGATCTGCTGACCGTCAAGTAAGGTTAACTTACTCCCATGTTCTGTTAAACTTGTTGCAAGAAGAGGATTGTAGTGGTCGTTGGCTCGAAGGGATAGCGAATTTAACATCCAACTCCAAATAAAACTCGAGTGTTGAACTTTATGAACATTATGCACGTTATATTTTATTTTAATGTAGAAATGGAGATTAGTTCGCAATTTACAAATACCAAATATAATTTCTACCGCAATTTTACTCCCTTTTTGGCGATTTGAACTGGCCGACCAGATAGCCAGATCTAACGACGCCAGACTTCTTCGTTTGGGACTTTTTGCAATCTCGCGTTTACCACAAAAAACCACAAATCTTGCAAGGCTTGAAAGCCAACATTGAAGAAGAAATCACCAATTTGGAGCCAGTTGTTTTGTGAGCAACAATTCAAAATGCCGTAAAACGAACACAAATGTGAGTTGATTCAGGAGGTGGTCATTTAACCGATATCATTTTTTTCAACCTAATGTCATCAATTTTACAGATTCACATAAACATTCCGTGAAAACAGAGCGCAATTTTTTTCACTTCTTACAAAATGGCAGCCAATTCATATCATAACATTACTTTTGCCCCAACTTGTATAAGCGTCCTCTTTGAAATGTTCTTGGAAGAAAACAAAGAATAATCTGAATCCTTCTTCTGCTACAACTCACTCCAGTGGATCCCAGCTATAAGAGCATTTACCTGTGGCAGAGTTAGCTTAGGATGCTTTTAGGGTACTAAGAAGCAGAGCAACGACTGTGTTGGATGCCGATACATAAAATAATTTAATCGAACTTTAATAGAAGGCTAGAATTTACATATATAATTCTAACAATTGGATAGATGATTTTCAGAGCTTGTGTAATAAGTAGTGGAAATAGAATGTGGAAAAGAAAATAAAATGCTTATTGGAGATTTCAACGGAAAAGCAGGAAATATGCCGATTTTAGAAGGAACTTTTACTAAAATCAATAAACGAAATTAGATGCTCAGAAGATGACTAAATGTTCAGTAAGGGTAAAAACCTAGTTGATATGAGTGAATCGATTGCGTTAACAGTAATAAACGAGCATTCCAAAAGAAATACAAAAAGCCATTTGACCTATACTAATATTAGAGGTACCACATGCTCGACAATTGACTACAATTTTGTACGAGTATGTATGTATATGGAAAGTATCTTCGCTGTATAACAGACTTTCACGTCTAAGTCTTAAGATCCTTTCTCAGCCAACCCCCGCACAGACGCAGTTGCTACCAAAAGTTTAATGTAGAGAATGTTTTGCATCTACTCGTACCTAGTTACAAATTCCTGTTACACTAGAAACTCAGTGCTGTAAGTGAATCTGAGATCAATTCCATCCGTGGGTTTGACACACTTACGGCCAAAACAAGAGATCCCAGTGATCCTAGTAAGTATAGAGGCATAACTTTCCTCTACTTTTTAGGACATCCAAAACAGGAAAAAAAGTACACAATTTTATATTTAGTGGTTTTATTTCGTAGTCATTTCGAAGTGCTAAGTTAATCTAAGTACAATAAGTAAATTTAACATACATACATCATATATAGAAATATACAGAGTTTCTATTGACTGCTTACAACTCAATAATGAGAATTTTCACTGCAATCACCTTGTATCTCAACTACTCTGTGAGTTTCGAGGTTCAGAAAAAACTATTGCACAGTGAATAATATCTTCACATTGACCAGTACTGCTAGGGATTATCTCGACAAGGGTAAACATCAGACAAGTAGAGATGCCATGCGTTTAGCTTAATTTTCCTTACAGCTACGGTGTAAATTAAAATCATCAGATTTTTGTAAACAATTATTCATAACACCGTGGGCATAACTCAGCTTTAAGGCGATCTGCACTGGCTTGAAGTACATAAAAATGTTTTAAAAAATCAGGCGAATATAAAATTGATCTACACACTGCCATCAGCTGGTACAATTATATTCGACATTGTAACAATCAACAACTAAATAAGATTTAACTTAATCAAACCGAAATGCAAATTCTAATGGATTAATATGCAGTTCTTTTCTCTGAAGTGGTTAGAGAGGTTCGGTAGATATACGAAACTAATCACTTTTCACACAATTTAGTAACAAGTTTCCAAACAACTATGCAAAAATTTCTACCTCCGCTCTAGTCCTATACAACTTTTGTTACCGGATGCAAGCTCTTCTTGACCAAGTATCCACGAAGTTTTCAGAAACCAAATATCGTAGAAAAATTCAAAAATAAGTCAGCAACAAAAATATTATCAACACAGCAACAAATAACCGGCAACAAAATCGTTTGTCAACAATTTCTTAATAGCTCTTAACTAACCTTTGTACTCAGTTAACGCACGGCGATTCTACAAGTTGGAAGACGAGAAGTCACCTTGACTTCACACATGCACATGCACATTGCATTTCAACACCCAACGTAAATCGCTGTAACTCCAAGCGTGTGACGGAAACGAATAATCGTTTTCCACGACTTAAACTAGGAAACTACTGATGCAACCAAAAACCCTTGCACGCACTATAAACACCATACGATGATACTCGTATGAATGTGTAAAGTTGGATAGTTAGACTTTAGGTTTAGTGCTATTTTTAGTGGAATCGAATAAAGATCTGTTTTATTTGAACGAACTGTTGGTTGTTCGCCACGAGCTTACCCCGTGGGTATTTTTTTAGATGTTGCGGTGTGAACATCTTTAACTTACTCGTGTAAAAATGTGCGAAAACAAGATCAAAAGTGAGGAAGTTGTACAAACGTCGTAACAGTTTGGTTGTATGCGAAATTCATGCTAAATGATTTTTCTTCTCCTTCAGCTGGCTGTGGTGCCTCATCGTGTTTTTGGGGGTTACTCGATCCGCGCTGGGTGCTCTGTGCTTCTTGCTCAGTGGTCCTTTTTGGATTTTTGCATTTTTTTTCGCAGACGCACTTGCACGATATCTTAAAACTATTAAAATACATTTTGTGAGTTTTCTGTGTCAAAGCTATTCACGTGTGTAATTCAACAATCCCGCTGAATGTAAACGATATCCCGCGATATCGAGCTAACCTCTTTGAAAAAAACTCAAACTCTAAGGCGGAACAGCAAGCGCCGAGGGATGCATAACTAAGAATGTGATTAGCCTTTAGTTTACGAACCACGCTACCTACGATTTAATTATCCAGCCTTCCTCTCATCAAAACGGGCTCTGCTGTTAGGTGACCTACATATCCCGATTACTCATGAGAATCCAAATTGATCCAACAAAAGTTTCACTTTTAGAGAATTATGACACTTTAAATGCTTCAACTTCAAGGGACACACCTGTGGGTGGCGGTGGTCTAAGTGGTAGTGTATTGGCTTTCTAATCGGACGGGTGGGGGTTCAATACCAGCCGTGACCCAAAGACTATTTTGCAGGAAACTAAAATCTTGTGAGATGAATGGTTGCCTAAATACAACATCAAGTCAATTTATACTAATAATTTAGTCTCCCTATTAAATGTTGGATGGCACCCTTAGAGCGAAATAGCCACTGAGCCCAAACAACTTTCTTTCTCTTTCTGTCCCATTTTCCGAAAAACTTAACGCATACTTTAGCATCATAAGTGTAATAATACCCACTTGAATGTTAAGTTCTTTTAACAAGAAAAAAAAAACATAATAACCTGCACTCCCTGCAGCAGAAACTATCTATCGGGGTTCTGCTGCTAACTCTGACGCTGATATGAGAAGCTGAGCTACTCAGGCTTAAGGACTTTGTGTGAAAGTATAAGCAGCATGCTGTCGGATGAGTTATACATATGTACCATCCGGTAGTGCGAAAGTAGCCGTAAGTTCTGTGAACATGTCACAAAAATCTACCAGCTACATTGAACTAAGTCCTTCGGAGAGAAGAAGGTTCAAACAAGCCTTGAAGCAAGGCAACTCTAGGGAACGTGCTCCAGAGATTGCCACTACCAAAACCGAAACAATGGCAAAGAGGCCAAATGAACCCGATTTGACGACACCACTCCTTCGACGGCGGAAGCTAAAAGAGTACAAACTGGAAATGCTATATTCGACAACATCCCGTATAACAGTATACTGGGCCATGTCAGGCCGGTTGTAATCCCGGAAGACATCAAATTCAACAACCTTAGTTTTGAGCAAATGGCTCAAATACAGAAGGGAGTTATTAATGTTTCGATTGAGCTTCAAGACGAAGAGGTAAAACCATCTTTTAATAGCTCTACTATCCACTACTATTCTTCTCTACTCTACTATCTGAGGCTGAGGAGTAATTTCCCTAAAATTAAGGAGAAATGCGGCCTGAACGTGATCCATTTCCGGAACCACACATCATAAAGGGGTTCTTTCCGAAAAACTTTGCACAAAACTCAGGTCTTAACACCAGAACTTAGAAAGTCCTGTAAATAGCGGAAGAAAATGATCTTGTCCATATTGTCTTTGCTGTAAATAACAGTGCGGTGAAACGGCTAAACGATCTAAAAGGTCATGTCGCATACCGTTTCGGTAAGCTAGGGCTCATTATAAAGAGCTCAGACAAAATTTCAACTTCCTTCAACACCAAACACCAGTCGTCTGTCAAAGAGACTGCTACACAACACCGTCAATACGGTGGCCAAAGGATCATTCCCTTGAATGAGGTTCCCATACGGCGGAGAGGCGTTAACAAACCGAGCTGCATACGAAACCCCGCGCATAGTCGCAAAAGGTGGTCGCTGCAATTAGGGTATTGCAGGGTAATCTGCACCATGCCCTTTACCAACGCTGCGCAAAAGAGAATATCAACATACGAATCTTGGCCTATCGAGGGTAAGATATAAATGAATCCATAATCTCATCACTTAAATGCAGCTTTAAGTTGAAAAGCAATATGGTTAAAAGGTGTGTTCCTTTGTTCAACTTGAACACTCAACTTCAACAGGTGCGTAAAATGGTGAGAATTTTTTTTTAATAATTCCAAACACACCGGTAATTGGAACCTATACAAGTCCACTTTAACCAACTTCAATAAAGAATTGAGAAAGTCCAATAGAGTTTCCTGCAGAAAAAATTGCGAGAACCCCCGAAAAAACTGCCAAAAAGCTCCCGTATCGAAAACGTTCTCCCAAAAGAATCTTCAAATAGCTTAGGTCTATTACAATAAGAACATGGTACTTTTACAACTAGTCGAGCGGAACTCGAAACGACCATTTTAAATAACGCACAGTGTGTCAATTCTGAAGTAATAAGCTTATCTTACAACAACAGGATTACCATCCTATCTCGAAATATGTTCACCATAGGCAAATTTAAATGGGCCATAAACTCATTTAAACCATATAAGGCACTTGAATCAGACGGAATCCTCCCAGCACTGATTCAAAAACTTCTGCTCCAGATTCTTCCAACTTTAACCGCCTTACTTAGGTTTAACTTAAACTTTGCCTTATCCCTAAACAGAACTACCTAGATCGTATCGACCCATAAGTCTTAGACCATTTTTCTACAAACCTTGGAAAGACTTAACGATTTACACATCAGAGACAGAAATTCACCTCTGGACCCTCACCAGTATGCATACAGGAAAAAAAGATCTACGGAAGTCGATCTACTAAATTTCGTAACACAGATTTAAGAGGACTACCGATAGAAGGAGATTGCAGTATGTGCCTTCCTCGATATTGAAGGTGTTGTTTGATAATACCGGATATGAATCCATTACGGAAGCCACGTCTAAGAAGGGTGTTTGCGCCAACACTTCAGTTTATTTACATTTATATAAAACATAGAATTTTAGAATTTCCCGGTTTAAATAAATATTGATTTTAATTTTTTATTATGTAAAACTTGAACGTTCGTCCATACAGTAAACTTCCCACAAGAACAAACTCACCACACCCAATTTGTGAATTTAATCATTACATTGTTAACTTCAAAGGCGAATCGTTCGTTATGGTTTAAAAGAGAATAAAGTAATAAAATAAAATGTGTATAACGTTTAACATAGTACAAGTGGCTTGTCTTTTAATTTAAAAAGTTCAATTGGAATTTTACATGGCGACCGTGATAGGACTCTAGAGTCGGGCGGTAGGGAGTCGCGACATGAGGGATGTTGCTCGGCAGTACCAACAATTTTGGTGGCTAGTTGAAGGAGGGGAAGATTCGTCGTCCAATTCCTCTAGTACTAGGTAGCTCCATAGGAAGCAAAGTCGGTCGTCTAACTATTTCATTAGCCTTGGCCGGCTTACATAGTTTTAGGTAGGATTAAGTTAATTTTAAGAAAAAAAAAATATAAAAAAATAAAAATAAAAATAAAAAATGAAAAACAAATATATATATACATGTATGTATAATATGTATGTATATATTTATGTATTTTTATGTTTATGTTAGGTGTACATAAGTAGGTTAAGTAGATTAAGATTTATTTTTTGGTAGTCTGTAAGTTTTTAGTTTTAAGTTTTATAATAAAATTAAAATCAAAATAGTCCATATACTAAGTTTTTTTCTATTTAAAAATGTTTTCTTAGTTTAAGTTGTATTGTCCTAACTATAAGAATAAGAACAAAACCTGTCAAAACGTCGAAAGACATAGTTTAAGTGTTAGGTTTAACTTAGAGTGCCCGCAGGAGGCCAGTAAGTTAGAATAAGATAATTGTAAGTTAATTAAATTAATTTCTAAGCGTTTCTTTGTATAGCTGTAAGAGTTAATTAATTAAACATAATAAGAATGCATATAAACTGAAAGAACTGACTGAGAACTCTAGAGTTCAAAGTAAAAAACCAAAGAAAGCAGTGAAAAATAAACTACATATAGACAATTGATAAAGATTTTGACATTACCAGTGAAAGTGCTCGGTTCTGCGTTCGGTTAAGAAATTACAAACTATTTCATCTACTGCATCAAGGGGAGCCTTCACAAACCCACATCACATTAGGGAGTTTGTATCGTTCATTTTAGATTTTATTGACATAGATATTGCGCCAATAACTATAAAAGTACCTATTTCATTTGCACTTTCTCATTTGAACTATTCGATCCTGCAAAGTAAGACAGAAATCCTTAAAGATAAGCCGGAACATCCATACATTATATGAGTGTAATCACAGATAATAAATCTATACAGATGTCTCATTAATATTAGACGTTGTGTGCTATGAAAATGAAATCGAGCTAAAAAACAAGAGATTTTTAAAAAGCTTCAAGTTCTTACAAAGAGCGGAAAATGATTTTACTTCCTTTCGCTTTTTGCTCTTGCCACTTGTCACTCACACATGCAAAGTCGTTTATATCATATCACACTCCTATCTAAAAAGAATACGTGAACGAAAGAAATAAATAAAAAAAAAACAATTTGCCCATCTCAACTTGAATGTACATGTGCTTGTTAATTTATTTGTAACTTTTTATGCACTGTACCCCCAGTAGGAATATAATTTTTAAGATCATGAGATCGTTGGTCCGGGATGGTGGAAGTGATGGAGGGGGTTATTATGACGTTGCACCATACTATAAAAGTGATTGGCATTTGAAGCACGTGGTGTTAAGGGCTAATACATGTTATGGGGTTGAAGATATACATATGTACATAAGCGCTGGAGCAATTTCCCGATTTGGATTTTTGTCAAATTTGGTGCTCAGGACATTAAGTAGGTACCTACAAAATTTGATAAATTTCCAAGCATTGAACAACACCGAACTTATTCGGAAAATGTATATGTATGAGAACATATTTGCTCCCTTTTCTTTCAAGTTATGTACTATAAAAGGGAATTTTTAAAACTATACGCAAAATACATACATACGAGTATTTGTATATAAAGATCGAAAATCTTCAATTCCTTGACTCGGGGACAACACAGTAAGTGGTGGCCGAATATATGGTAGTGCGAACAAGTAGAATGGGATCTCAACCAACTTGGAGTCCAGCACCGCTGGAAACAGCTGGCGAAAGATCGCGCTAGGTGGAAAGGCTTGTTGATTGAGGTCCTGGTCCATTCCGGACTGTAGCGCCACCTAAGTTAGTAAGTATATTGGATATTTTTCCGATAGCCATGAATGAACCATATTTTAACTAGCAAAATCAATACTATATAGAGTATGATTTTGTTCCTTGGAGTAGGGACTTTGGATTCAATTTGTTAAACCAGACTGAAGTAGCACCGGTTGCCTAGGCTTATTCTGGTGGTAATCTTCGACAAGGTGTCATTTGTGGAGTTTGCATTAACCCCATTAACTCCTCTAAAGTAATGAGTGTTGACAGTGACAAATTGTACGATTTGGTAGATGACGGGGTTATCTTTGTACGATAAAATGTACGACAGATTTTGGCAACCCTGAAGTGTCTATATCAATGACATGTCCCAACAGCTGAGCAGATCCTTATTGTGCTTATACCTGTCTGCGGTTACATAATACGAGTATTTTAATATAAGATTGAAAAAAACATATTATGAGAGCGTATCTATTTGCTGGAATCTGGTAGAGGTTTGGAAAAATTCTGAGGTTTTTTTTCCAAGCTGTAGGGCGCATCGCAAATTTTCTAGTGTGATGCGACATAACCGAATAAGTTTTCTTGGGACCCCGAATTAGGCCATCGCATTATAAAGCCTAGTACAATGGATGCTGTCATAAGCATAGGAGATAGGTGTTGACTTCTAACTGGCTAGTTCTTTCCAAGATTTTCCAGGCCGGAAGTCATGCTGCTTTCGCTAAATTTTTGTGAACCGAGGAGGTTTTACGCACTCACACTCTACACTTAATAGAATCATATAGCCCACATTAGGCAAATATCCCTCAGAAGCGGACGTTATCCATCGTCATCCTGCACAGACGGACGAGTTTTGCAGGGATGTCAAGACTATATCGTCTCTATGAATGCTGTCACAGGAAGCCTTAAAATCAATAAGCAGGTGGTGGGTATTGATCTGGACTTCTTAGGTTTTCTCCAGAATCTGCCGGAGTGTGGAAATCTAATCGATTGTGGACTTTTCTGGCGTGAAACCTCACTGATCGGGCCCAACCAAGTTGTTTACGATGGCTTCAATCAAATCAATCTCAGAAGAAACATGTTTTTATCAGTGGTTTTATCAAATGAGAGGTGCATGCGCTTAGTCGACTCTATGCCACTTCGTTGTACTGCAGTTCTGGCAAACAAAGGGCATTCAACGAAATATTAAGCAAGTGCAACATATTAAATTTAATTTTTTTTTTTTAAATGAATTCAAGTCAAAAATTTAAGGCTTTCTAAATAATACTGCTATTTTTTACACACTTGTTTTTATCTGAAGTTTAATATTTTAGGTTTTCTATAAGAATAGGTAGTTACTTAATTTCGAATTCAATACTAAGTCTTTAGAACATTATTCCATGTAGAGAAAGAAAAAATAAATAATTAAAATACAGGTGTATATATGTTAGACACATAGGTGCTAACTGTCTATGACCAAAACCATCTGTTTCTTCTGCAAATCTTCGAATCACATAATTGTGGATTGTAACAAATATAAAAAACTTGAGTGCTTGCAATAGATTTAAACACGCAAAACGTTTGTCGCTCTGCATCAATTGTCTTAGCAAATGTCATGGAGTAAAGCTGTGTGTGCTCGGAGCCTCATCATCAATTCTTGCATAGGTATGGGAACCCTAACGTCCAGATTGGCGCTTTAGCCAATCAGACATCTCCTCTATCAAATACAAATATAGAATTTCAGGGATTGCAGTAACGTCACGAACAACTTTGTTATACTCAAATGCAGCAAATACAGAGACACAAATTATTTTAGCCACTGTGGTAGAGAGGGTTGGAAATAAGGCAGGTGGATTCAGGATCCCAAATAAATTTGATGACTCAAGCATCAGCAAACTGTCTGCAACTAAGGCTAGTTCATAGTCCAGTAAAGGTTAGCGGAGTGAAAGCGGACTTCCTTTCAAGGATAGCCCATCGCAGTTAGGATTCTCATTAGACGCAGCTAAGAAAAGATTTTTTATGCTAGAGCGTAGGCTGAACAAAAACTTGGAGCTGAAAAAGGATTATTCAAAATTCATTGAGGAATATATAAAATTGGGACATATGTCGCTAATTGAGCGCATGAGTCACAGTAAGCCTCATTATTACATGCCTCACCAATACGTTCTTCGTCCAGAAAGTGAGTCAACAAAACTGAGGGTAGTTTTTGATGCTTCGTGTAAGACGACTACTTCTCTGTCACTCAATAATTTGCTGATGGTAGACTCCAATGTACAGGAAGAAATGTACTCAATCATATTGCGATTTAGGAGCCACGAATTTGCCTTAACAGGAAATATACAAAAAATGTATCGTCAAATTGAAATTGACCCCAATGACCGACAGTTTCAGCTAATTCTCTGGAGGTTCAACTCGTCCGAAAGGCTTAGTATTTATTGCCTTTTTGCCTGTCACTTACGGAACTGCAGCTGCACCATTTTTCGCTACGCTCAGTCTTAAAGAAATTGGTCTTAGGAGTAAAGTTTCACACCCACTCGGAAGTAAAATAATTTTGACAGACTTTTATGTTGACGATCTTATCACAGGCGCTGGATCTATAGAAGAATTAAAGAAAATTCAAGAGGAAGTAACTTCTATATTAAATTTAGCGCACTTTGAGTTACACAGATGGCATTCAAATGCTTCATTGAAGTCGGTTACAAAGACAACAAGGGTAGAATTTAAACCAGATGAAGCTGAAACAACCAAAACGGCATAGAGTGGAACCCGAAAGAGGATGTTTTTAACTTCTTTTATAAAGACTTTGTTTCACTAACCAATTCAACAAAGCGCTCTGTTCTTTCCGCTGCTAGCAGGTTGTTTGATCTTCTAGGGTTGTTTGGGCCAATCGTTGTAAAGGCGAAAATGTTTCTCAAAGGACTTTGGGTTGAAAAATTGGATTGGGACGATCCGTTGCCAAATGCATTTGATAGTTGTTGGAAAGGATACATAGCAGATCTCCGAAATCTTGACTGCATTCGCATTCCACGGTATATCTATTCGACACGGTCTAAGGATATACAAATTCATGGATTTTCGGACGCCTCAATAAAGGCCTATGGATGTTGTCTGTATGTTAAATGTACCGATGAATTTGGAAACGTTTCAGTTCGTTTACTCACAGCAAAATTGAGAATTGCTCCTTCAAAAACGCAACGTTACCTCGACTAGAGCTTTGTGGTGCCCAGTTGCTAGCCAAATTGTGGCAAAAGGTTAAAAATTCTTTGAAAGCGGAGTTTGAAAAAAGTATATTTTTGGGTCGATTCCGAAATAGTTTTGTATTGGATTGCGTCTCCATCAAATTTGTTCGACACATTTGTAGCCAATAGGATCAGCGATATTCAGAGCTTAACTTCAAATATCTGCTGGAAACATGTCAGATCGGAAAACAACCCCGTGGATTTAATATCTCGTGGAAGCCTAGTTGAGGATTTGAATGCGTCAATTCGGTTCCAGGGTCCGGAATTCTTAAAAAATTCTTTGGAGAATTGGCTCAAAAACTTAAAGTTTAACAAAACTACCATCGACACTTCACTTCTGGAAGCAAAAAAAAAATGTGTTCGTCTGTGCGGTAGTAAGTGTCGAATTTATGGAAACTCTTAATAAATATAGCAGCTTCATGAAAGCCACTCGAGTTGTAGGATACATATTGCACTTTTGCAAGATAGCTAAAGGTCAAAAACACTTACAAGGAAAACCATTATCTGCAGAGGAGCTGGACGAGTCAATGATCGCAATCGTGTGGTGCATACAACAGAGAAGTTTTCCGGCAGAAATGGCTCAAATAACTACAAAAAAGGAAAATCAGTCGTTGCTAACAGGGCATTGCTTCGTGTCGGTGGACGTATCAGGAATGCCGAAATGGAATCCAAAACTAAATTCCCAATTCTCTTACCAGGGGACAACGCGTTTGTGAAAGAGTATGTTCGACATTTGCATATTAAAAATTACCACGCCGGTCCTCAAGTCCTTTTGAACTTCGCTCGAGATAGATCTTGGATACTTAACGCTAAGAAGTTGGTCAGACACGTTGTTAACAAGTGCATCCACTGTATCAGGTATAAGCCTATATTACTTGACCAGGTAATGGGAAATTTACCCCAAGGATAGACTAACTCCAGATAGACCTTTTAGTATATGTGGTGTCGATTTTTGTGGTCCTATACTAGGTTAGGTTAGGTTAGGTAAGAGTGGCTGTTGGAAATACCAACCCACTTAGGCCTATTGGCCCATTGTGATGCCACGTGGATCTATGATCTTCTTACTACTGGAACCAGTTTGAGCTTTTAATAAAGCGTAGGAGACTGTTAACGTCTATTTTTTCTAGATCGTTTTGGTCGTTGTAGAAGAAAGCTCCTAGGTGAAGCTTCCTTCTCTGAGAGAGAGCTGGGCATGTGCAGAGTAAGTGGGGGATTGTCTCCTCCTCTTCCTCGTCCTTGCAGCTTCTACAGAAATCGTTAGTAAAAGTGCCAAGCCTTCTTGCGTGCTTGCCTATGAGGCAGTGTCCGGTAATGACACCTATAATGGCGCTGAGATGTTTCCTATCTAAAAGGATCAGACATTTAGATCGACTCAGATCCAGCCTTGGCCAGATCTGTTTGGTCGCTAGACATGTTTGTCCAGCAGTCCACCTGAGGTCCGTTCTTTTATTGGCATCTAGCTTTAGTGTTAGTTTACACTTAGCGATTGGTATACCTATACTACCTTTGTCTGGTAGGATAGGTAGAGTGGTTCCAATTTTGGCGAGTTCATCGGCTCTTCAGTTCCCTGGAATGTCTCTGTGGCCCGGCACCCAACAGAGGTGAATGTTGAACTGCTCTGCCATCTCCATGAGAGATGATCGGCATTCAAGGGCAGTTTTAGAACACAATGAGACCGAGTCCAGGGACTTGATGGCGGCCTGACTATCCGAAAATATGCGGATATCCTTTGCAGATATCACATTTTTCTTCAGCCAGGACAGAGCTTCTTTAATCGCCAAAATTTCCGCCTGGAACACGCTACAGTGATTTGGAAGGCGGAAAGAGAGGCTTAGATTTAGCTTATCTGAGAAAACACCGCCACCAACTCCGCTGTCGGTTTTAGATCCATCTGTGTAGAGATGGATTGACTTGTCCTCCATGAAAGCATCCTCCTCCCAGAATGATCTAGAGGGGAAGCTTACATGGAAGTTTTTGTCAAACCAAAGTTCAGGTATGGTGTAATCGGTGTTCTCTGTGAGGATTCCTAATGTATTAAGAATGTTGGCGTGGCCAAATGAATTATTTGTCCACTGTTTAGTCGCTTTAAGGCGAATAGCTGCAGTCGCAGCTACTTGCTTGCTAAAAATGTCGAGGGGTGTCAAGTGAAGCAGAATATCTAATGCCGCAGAGGGGGTAGACCGCAAAGCTCCGCTTGTGCATAGACATGCTGTTCTTTGGACTCTGCTTAATTTAATGCGGTTGACTGCATTTTCCAAGGCCGTCCACCAGACAACCACCCCGTAAGTAAGTATCGGTCTTATGACCGAGATGTATAGCCAGTGGGTTATGCGAGGTTGAAGGCCCCATTTGTTCCCAATGGCTTTCTTGCAAGAGAATAAAGCTATTGTAGCTTTATTGACTCTTTCTTGAATGTTAGGTTTCCAGTTTAGTTTCCTGTCAAAAATGAGACCCAGATATTTTGCTGTATCGGAGAAAGCTAAACTGGTACCGTTTATTGAAGGAGGGTCTATGATTGGAATTTTATATTTCCTAGAAAAGAGGACAAGATCAGTTTTATGGGGGTTTATTCAAAATCCACAGCGATCTGCCCAGCAGGTTAATCTGTTAAGATTTACTTGGAGGAGTTCTTTAATGGTATTTAAATGTTTTCCTGAGACGGCTATGGCAACGTCATCCGCATAGGCAATCACTCTGCTACCACCCGCTTCCAGGTATATCAGTAGTTCGTTAACCTCTAAGTTCCTGAGAAGGGGGGAGAGGACACCGCCTTGCGGCGTACCCCTACTGACATATCTTTTAGCAGAAGTCTCACCCAGTTTGGAGTTGATTATCCTGCTTGTTAGCATTAGATTAATCAGCTCCCCAAGTGAGCCGTCTACCTGCAGAGTTGACAGCGCAGTCGTGATTGCGGATGTGTTGACGTTGTTAAAGGCGCCCTCTATGTCTAGGAAAGCAACCATTGTGTACTCCTTATATTGTAGGGATCGTTCGATGTGGCTAGTCAGAGAGTGCAAAGCCGTTTCCACCGCTCAACATGCGTAGACAGAAGTCTTGGATCAACTTTAGCTCGAATATGGATATCAATCAGTCGTTCTAAAGTTTTCAGAAGGAATGATGATAGACTTATAGGTCTGAGGTCCTTTGGGACTACATGAGAACATTTTCCAGCTTTGGGAATGAATACTACATTGACTTCTCTCCATAACAGTGGAATGTGGATAAGTTCTACACAGCTCCTCATAATATTTTCCAACACTGGTAGAATAATATCTGAGGATCTCTGTAGCTCAGCAGGTATAATACCGTCCGGACCAGCAGACTTGTATGGTTTGAAGCTATGCAGCGCCCAGAGCAGTTTGTCTCTCGTAATCAGACCATGAATTTTGGTCACGGTTGCAGTAGGCTTGTTTGGGCTGCTACTGGCCGCGAGTTGGGAGCTACCTGGAAAGTGGGTGTCCAGAAGCAGGTTGAGTGATTCATAACTTGAGGTTGTCCAAGAGCCATCGGTTTTTTTCAAACAGCTGGGCATCATAGGATTTGTGGAGAGGATTTTTCTTAGCCGCGATGCCTCAGAGGTTTCTGTAATTTTGTCGCAGAATGACCTCCAGGATTGTCGCTTTGCCTTCCTCAGTTCTTTTTTGTATAATTTGAGGGATTCTTTATATGAGTCCCAGTCGGTCACTTTTCTTGTGCTTTTTGCTGCGTTGAAAAGTTTTCTGCAGGTGTTTCTGAGCAGTCCTAGTGCCGATGTCCACCAATGTGGCTTTTTCTTGCCTCTTGGTTGAATAAGAGGGCAGGAAGCGGCCATAGCCTTATTGAGAGTCAGAGTAAATTCCCTGACTTTCATGTCGAGCTCATTGGTGTCACGCGGGGGACTTGATAGTTTAGAGGATATCGTTTCCGACAGTATTCCTCTATATTTTGTCCAATCAGTTTTCCGGTAGTTCCGGAAAGCTGGTTGGCTGGGGGGAGCATCACTCAGACTGAATTGGATGTATCTATGGTCTGAAAAGGAGTGTTCAGACGATACCATCCAGTTTGTTAGCCTTTGGGTGATGCTGTCGGAGACAAGAGTAATATCTAATACTACTTGTCGGTTTTTTGTTATGAAAGTGGGCTCATTGCCAATATTGCAAATTAAGAGGTTAGTACTTAAAATATAGTATTACTTGTGTGTTACGGTGCAAGTCACCACCCAGTTGTCCTATGGAATACATATTTGTTGACCTAGTAAGCGGTGAAGATAAGCTTCTACTTGGGACCGTCTACAGACCCAACAAATCTGTAGATCTGTTACCACTTATAACCGTATTAGAGGACATCGCTATAAGTTCAACAAATATAGTGTTATGCTGTGATTTAAACAGTAACCTTATTGTTGAAAAGCATCTGACTGATAGTATGAGTACATTCAACCTCTTTCCGGTAAATTCCACTTCCCCCACACATTTTGGTCCACGTTTTAACACACTGCTAGATGTTTTCTTTGTAAGCGATATGAATAGAGTTCTTTTTTACAACCAGCTTTCTGCACCGGCGTTCTCAAAACACGATCTTATATATCTAACTTTCGATTTTAGTATACCTAAAACAACTACCACATTCCAGTTTCGCGATTTTCGAAATATCGATCAATCTGGCCTCGAAAACAATATACGCGCAATCGATTGGAACCAAATGTATTACATGACCTCGTCCGATACTCAAGCTGAATTCTTACATTCTAACATAGATTTCCTCTTTGATAGATTTGTACCGCTTAAAACTAAAACCATTACTAATGCATCTAGGCCTTGGTTTACCCATGAAATCAAATTGTTGATAGCTCAGAGGAATGAGGCGTATAAAACATGGAAAAGATTTCGTCTCGAAGAGCACCACAGACGTTTTTGCACCCTTCGTAACAGAGTTGTTAGTAAAATAAGATCGGAGAAAGCTAAGGTATTTAGCGAACGACTCGACCTCTCCCTAAATAGCCGTTACTTATGGAACAATTTGCGTGATATTGGAGTTGGAAAATCTAAACCCGTTTCTGTGCAGAATATCGATGCAAATGAGCTAAATAAAAAATTCGTCTCATCGATGTTTGAATCGGACGCACAGGTCTGTACACTTAGCAGTGACGGTGAAGCCATAAGTCCAGGTAGTTCTACTGTACAACCATTTGAATTTTCTCGTGTTGACGATAATGATGTGGTCGAGAGTTTTTTATCCGTCAAATCAAACGCTACAGGCATCGATGGCATAAACCCTGTGTTCATTAGGGCAGTTCTGCCTTTAATTTTGCCTTACATTACACACTTGTTCAACACTATTTTGACTACTGGGGAATTCCCTAAGATCTGGAAACTGGCAAAAGTTATTCCTTTACCCAAAGGCTCTGGTGGTGGCGATTTTAGACCGATTTCTATTCTACCATTCCTTTCTAAAGTCATCGAGAGGGTAATGCACAAGCAAATAAATACACATTTAAACAGGTTTAATTTGCTTGCTTCAAATCAATCCGGGTTTAGACCAAAGCATAGTTGCATAACAGCTCTAATAAAGGTAGTGGATGAAATAAGGCAATCCATTGATCAGAACATGCTAACTTTTCTTATTCTGCTTGATTTCTCCAAGGCCTTCGATAGTGTAATTCACAAAGTTCTATTAAGAAAATTAATAAATTTATATCACTTTTCATCATCAGCAGTCAAGTTGTTATCTTCATACCTAAGTGATCGAATGCAGTCCGTATTTATTAATGGTAAAATGTCGGACTTGCTGTTATTACTAAAGGGCGTACCACAAGGCTCGATCCTGGGTCCATTGCTGTTCTCTCTTTACATAAATGATCTTACAACCGTAATTGTTCACTCAAAGGGTCACATGTATGCAGATGACGTGCAGCTGCACAAGAGTTGTACTGTTGATTTTATTGTACAATGTGTTCAATGTTTGAATGAGGAGCTTAATCGACTTTTGATGTGGTCTAAACTTAATGGCCTAGTACTAAACCCTGATAAATCAAAGTGCATTGTAATACATAAGAAAAGCCTTGATTTGTCTAACTTTCCCAGTCTATATCTTAATGATAGGCCTATAAGCTATGTTAACTCAGCAAAAAACCTTGGTGTCGTTTTTAATAGGACACTTGGTTGGAATGATCACATAAACTCCATCGTTGGAAAAAGTTTTGGTGCATTACAAAGGCTGTGGAAGTCCCATCGCTTTACACCAATGAAAACTCGACTTATGCTGGCAAAAACTCTAATTGTCCCAATCCTAACTTATGGATGCGAAATCTTTTGTCACTGCGACGCAAGTAGCCGGAGGAAACTGAATGTGACTTTTAACAACATGGCTCGATACATATTCGGTTTGAGACGATTTGATCACATTTCAAGTTTCGCAAGGCGTATTTTTGGCATGTCGTTTAATAATTTCTTAAAATATAGAACTTTGGTCTTGCTACGTCGGATAATTCAATCGCAACAGCCTTCTTATTTATATGAACGATTGGTTTTCACTTCTTCCAATCGCACAAACATGATTAATAACCAACGCTTCACTTGCCTTTCATCTGAACGTAAATTTTTCATCAATGCGATTCGTTTATGGAACTCGTTGCCCAGAAACTTGCGCGGAATAAACAATTTTTACACTTTTCAAAGGAGTTTGTCGCTTTACTTTTGCAACCTATAAAACAGTACTTTTCTTTTCAAATAGAATAATGTAACATACTAAAGATTTATAGTACCTATGATAAAAATTAATACTTAAATGTTTGCGGGTTAAATTATAAATTATAATAAGGATTAAACTTAAATCATATTATCAATTTTATCAAGCTTAAATGTAAAATTTCTTTTTTGCCTATCTCTCTATAAGAACACATTTGAACCTTACACTACTTAAAAGATACTGTATCTTATTGTGTAAAGATATTATATGAATAAAATACTAAAAATACTAAATACTACTAGGAATGTCTTCCTTTGATACGACCTCGAGTTTTGCACCTGGCCAAACCTCTCCTAAACCATCGATGGCCTTGGTGAAGAGATCGAGAGATCTCTGGTTGGAGCAAGCGATGAGCTTGACATGGCCTTGGTGCCAGCCAGCGTCGCTTGTGATAGGAGGTGGTCCTGGGTTCTCCCGCATGATGGCCAAGAAGTTGCTCGAGAGCTTCAACTTGACCAATTGCCACCGTTCCGGTGTAATGGAACCTTCGGTATCGCTTCTGTCGATCACCGCGATCACCAATGCGTCCTTTAGGACTTCATTATAAGACCTTAGAGATCTGCTGTAGGATGGCCCAGGGGTTGTGGAACTGTGTGTTTTGGGCCTCTTGGAAACCGGTACGGTTTCCTCCAACGATCTCTGACGCTTAGAGGAGTCTTTTGACGTTTTGTGAGCAGTGGAAGCAGTGGGAAATCCGTCTTTTAGGATGTTTTTAGCCCACTCAACCTTGCTCTTTATTTCCGCACTTCTCTCCACCTCCGGAATGGATCCGAAGGTTTTGATGATGCGTGAAGCATTTCGGCGTCTTATGTAGAGCGCTTTAGGTGGAGCTTGCCGATGCGGCTGAGCTCCAGATTCCTCTTTGGAGGGAGGAGTTTTGGTAGCAGCAACAAGTCCGTGGCCTGCCACAAACTTGCTGCTGCTGGGGGCGTAGGAAGTGATAGGACCATGGTTTGCCATAGTCTTAACACTCCCTGAAGGAGTTTTGGTATCCGCGACAAGTCCGTGGCCTGCCACAAACTTGCTGCTGCTAGGGGTGGAGGAGGTGATAGGACCATGGCCTGCCACAGTCTTAACACTTCCTGAATTCTTTTTATTTGGCTTGTTCCTTTTGCCTTTAGAGGATGGCGCACCATGGCCTGCCACAGTTTTGCCTCCTCTCGGCAATGCAGGAGCCTTGCCGGTAGTCGGTGTAGTCACCGTTCCACCGCCCGGTAATGAAGGAGTACCGGCCTCGGTTTTTGTTTTCTGGTTATTTTCCATTGATTTTCCCACGAGTAGCGGAGAAAGGGATGTCCATCTGTACAGAGATCCGCCATATACAGATAAGGCTAGCTAATCCGGAGGTCGCCAGGTATCCGGATACTCCGTTTGCGACTGAGCTATTTTTGGAGATACTGGGCCCTCAGCCAGGTTGATCTTCGGCACGGGTCGTATAACACCTTGATCCAGCCCAGGGGAATGATGGAGTGCTTTGTGAGTTGGGGAGGGGGGGGGGGGGAGCATTCTTTGGTTTCAGGACTCGTCTGGAGAATTTCTTCTCGAGATTCATTGACCCTACTCAGCCTCTACAACTCGACAAGTTCGATGCTTCTCGGCCTTATGGCTAAGATCAAAGTGTAGTATCTGGTCCTATACTAACTTGTTGTAAGATTCGCGGAAAGAGACCATATAAATCATACATCTCTGTGTTCGTTTGTTTTGCCACAAAGGCGGTTCATTTAGAACTTGTATGTGATCGGAGCTGCACTAAAGAGACTTATAGGGCGAAGGGGGTATCCAAATAAAATATATTGCGATAACGCAACCAATTTTGTTGGCGCAAAGACTGAATTAAATGAATTTAGACCCGAATTTTACAAAGATCTCACTAAAAACTCTATTCTCGAGTTTGTTGCAGAAAAGGGGATCCAATTCTAGTTCATATCGCCTCGAGCGCCTCATTTTGGAAGCATTTGGAAGCAGCAGTCAAAGCAGCAAAGACCTTATTGACGAAAACTTTTGGTGGCGCTCTTTTGACGTTTGAAGAACTCAGCACAGCGCTGGCTGAAATAGAGGGAATTCTCAACCCAAGGCCTATAACTGAGGTGTCATCATATCCTAGGGATATCAGCGCTCTTACCCCCGGCTATTTTTTGATTGGCGCACGGATGAATTCGTTTCCTGAACCACAAATATTAACTAATAAAATTAGTGGCAGAGAATTACAGCCCCAAAGCAGCAGTTTCGGAAGAGATGGTCAACTGAATACGTCCGAAGTCTTCAAGAGAGGTCGAAATGGTGTACCACCAAGACGAATGTAGAAGAAGGCGCACTAGTTATTCTGAACGATGAAAACCTACCTCCATACAAATTGGTTCTAGCGAGAGTGGAACGAGTTATAAGAGAAGATGACGACAACGTTCGGGTGGTAGATTTGAAGACTCCAAATGGGATATTTCGAACGTCCAATAACCAAGATAGCACCGCTTAATCTGGATTGATAGCACAGCTCGTCAATGGGGCCTGAGTGTTTGCGCCAACATTTCAGTTTATTTACATTTATATAAAACATAGAATTTTAGAATTTCCCGCCTTAAATAAATATTGATTTGAATTTTTTATTATGTAAAACTTGAACGTTCATCCACACAGTAAACTTCCCACAAGAACAAACTCACAACACGCAATTTTTTTCCTTTCCTCATTAATACAATTTGTGAATTGAATCATTACATTGTTAACTTCAAAGGCGTTCGTTATGGTTTAAAAGAGAATAAAGTAATAAAATAAAATGTTTATAACGTTTCACAAAGTAGAAGTAGCTTGTCTTTTAATTTAAAAAGTTCATTTGGAATTTTTACAAAGGGTATTGACTATCCCACTACCCGTTGGGTTAGATTGATGTTCGTAAACCTGAAAATCTCCACATCTTCCGATAAGGGTAAAATCTCTGTTTAGGTCGTCAAAGGTTGTCCACAAGAAGGTGTTCTCTCAACGCTCTTGTGGTTACTGGTCACTGACCACCTACTAGTAAAACTTAGTAATCTGGGCTATCAAACAATGCCGACGACTTTTTCATAATAGTGAAGGGTAAATACCCTAAAGAGGTTTGCTATAAGATGCAGACTGACCTAAAGTTAGTACATGACTGGTGTGTTAGAGAAAATCTCTGATATGACATGGCATTATCTGCGCGGTAAACGACCTAGTGATCTCAAGCCGAGCAGTGTGGAACTACTAAAACCTCACCTCAAACGTTAAAGGTATCC
The DNA here is from genome assembly GCA_949129095.1 of Volucella bombylans. Taxonomy (NCBI): domain Eukaryota; kingdom Metazoa; phylum Arthropoda; class Insecta; order Diptera; family Syrphidae; genus Volucella; species Volucella bombylans. Next base: position 140,024,351 of record OX422140.1, on the reverse strand, counting down.
AATGGAATACGGATGGATGAAGGGTGGACAACGGGGTTGGTGCTGGTATATTTGGACCAAACACCAAAATATCGCTACCAATGGGAAGAGGTCTCAATGTATTTCAAGCTGAAATACATATCATTCAGATGTGCGCCAACCTCATCCTTGATATGGGAGTGAAGGGTGTATTCATTCATATACTCACGTAAAGTCAAGCATCTATTAAGGCATTAGGCTCTAATATCATTGACTCTAAAGTAAAAGTTTGGTGGGTGCCTAGTCATAAAGGTGTTATCGGAAATGATATAGTCGGCGAACTGGCTAGAAGCGGTTTGGTTGATTTTTCATCGACCCTGAGCCATTCTGTAATACTCGTATACCGAATTCAGCAATTAACTCAGCAGTAAAGAGTTGGGAGGGCGAAATGTTTATATCCCATTGGGAAAGTATCCCAGGGCTTCGTCAGGCTAAAAGAGCCAGCAAACCCAATTACAAAAAAACAAAAGAATCTCCACAACTCAAAGGGATGATATTAGAAAACCGGTTGGATTTCTTACCGGACACTTCCATCTTTGATTTCACCTATACAAAGTAGGTCTTATTCAGGAAACATATGTCGTCCTTGCATTGCAAAATCTCCACGAGAGAGATTCGCAATTTCATCAAAAGAGTTCAGCCTCTCTTGACTTCGTAACACTGATCTTGATGATACCAAAGGTACAAGCGATTGGCGGACCAGATCTTAGAAAAAAAGTACTTCAATTAAGCCAATTTAGCACATTTATTTATATATAAATATTTGCCATTATTATTGCAATTTTCCAAAATGAACCCCTACATGCGAGTATGATAAGAACTATATTTAAACTTCCAGGAGAATTAATAAATCTTTACTTTATTCCACATCGACCGGATCTTCCAATTATCTGTGACCTGTGCAACCTTAAAGAGGGGGAGGATGTTTACCACTTCATCGGAAGATGTCCCATTTTAAGTGAATTCCGCGTGAGATATTTCGGAGTCACTTTGTTGGACTTATATGAGGTTATCCATATATAACGGTAGTCGTTGGTGGGAAGTTTTATACAACTACTCTACAACTGCCTTTCGCTACAGAACCCGGATTTTAGAAGGCGATTTTTGAAGGCAATTACTGTGCATAGTATAAGTGTTTATTAACTCATTACATTTTCATTTTTATATTTTTTAAATACACTAGATAAATGGTCAATCTGGTGGAAGGCCTTAAGCCAAATTATTTTTGGTAAACAAAAAAAAATTATATAGAGTTAATAAGAAGTCGCTAACCAACTAACTAAAACAAACTAAGTAATAATAATGACAATGAGATACAATTCACTTTCAAATAAGCACATTGTAGTAAACACACATTATCTACAAACGAAGTAATTTCTATATTAAATGGAAGATTTGAGTACACTGTCTAGCTACATAAAGTCATTACTAAAATAACGACAACAAATAGTAGATGAAGCATTTTAAATTATGTACATATATTAAAAAAAAAGTAAATTGTGTTATTAAAACTATTTTGAATAATATTTTGCTACAATTTGTAAATCTTTCTTATTAGGCTGACGGTAAATATCATTGCTGTATTTCGTGATGTAAATTTTGTGAACAGATATTTTTACTGTAAAAATTATAATTTTTTTTTTCTTTATTTATCAATTCATAATTTGATTAATAATTACAAATACAAGAGGGATAATTTACACTACAACTATTTGGTGTGACTAACGAGTAGTTTGAGTTTAGATGTTCTTTCAATTATTGATTTAAAACTACAATAGAAACGAGTACTTTCCTTTGGATTCTCTAGTTATTCTGTAGCGCAAGTGTTCGCGTAGTTTTGAGCGTGTGAGCCTTCTTATTA